>CM061538.1:352090557-352736345 GCA_030864215.1 Capsicum pubescens | reverse complement strand
CGAGTTTCTCATATGACGGTTTATCTTCAGAATTTTCATTCACAATAGAAGCAAAAGAATTTGCTGGTTTCTTTTGTTCAGATAAATATGCCTTTATTTGTTCATATAAAGGGTGAGTTTCAGGAATATCTTCTAGATTAATATTCGGAGTTTGTGTCTGTGATGAAGATGCTTCATCCTGAGATATTCTGGAATTTACTAGAGTCCTATTTCCTTGCCTTAGGACTGGAAAATTAGAACTGGAAGTGCTATAAGCAGTGTTTGATCGAGCAGTGCTTCGTGGATAGGAAGGATTAGTTCTTCCTCCATGATGCAAATATGCAGAATTTTGATTTCGACCACGGCCACGTCCTCTGGCCATTTGCCAGGGAGGATCTGCCATTCTGCAGAGATATCAGTGATCATCAGTATCAATGTCAAGCCAATCATACCACCATTGTTCATTGTTAATAAGTTCAAACCACCAATAGGCGTTTTGAACATGCTGGATAATAAGAGCTTCTAGAATTAATCTTTGAGTGTCTTTAGGTAAAGGAATACATTTAAGAATTGTTATAATAGTTTTTTCATCAAGGAAAGCTTTGTAATTCATGTTAAATATTCTCGTGATAAGAAATCAGGTAATGAATTTTCACTGCCCTTTTTATACTGAATTTCGAAATCAAATGGGGCTAATTGTGCCTGCCATCTGGCAAATATTAGTTTAGAAGCATCGTGTTTAAAATCTTTGTCAAACATAAATTTAACAGATTGAGCATCAGTTCTAATAATGAATTTTTGATTATACAGATCATCTTGGAATTTCAGTACACATTTAACAATAGTTAGCATTTCATGAGCGACAGTAGCATATTTTTTCTGACTATCAGTCCACTTACCAGAATAAAAACGGATTAAACATTCAGTTTTTGTATGGGGGTTAATTTGTTTAAGTATCCCTCCGTATCCAATATTGGAAGCATCTGTCTCAATAATTTTTTGCCAATTTGGATTGGCAAGAGAAGTACAAGGGAGTGATTGTACACGAGCTTTAATCAATTTGACCAAATCAGTGTGGGTTTTAGTCCACGGAGTTTTTTGATCCTTTTTCAATCTATCATACAGAGGAGCTAAGTCTCTAGATAGATTTTTATAGAAAGGAGAAATATAGTTGAGACTACCAAGAAATCGCTGGAGTTGTTTTTTATCAGTAATCTCATCTGGGAATTTAGTTGCGAATTCTAAAACTCGCTGGATGGGTTCAATAGAACCTTGACAAATATTATGCCCAAGAAATCGTACATTAGTCTGAAATAAATGCATCTTGGGTTTAGAAATAACTAAGCCATTCTGAATAATGACCTGTTTGAATATATGCAGATGTTTAAAGTGATTCTCCAACGTTTTGGAAAAAACAAGAATATCATCTATATAGACAATAATAAAATCCATATAAGGATTAAAAATATCATTCATGATTTTCTGGAATTCGGATGGGGCATTTTTTAATCCGAAGGGCATGACGTTCCATTCGTATTGCCCAAAAGGCACATTAAAAGCAGTTTTATAAGTATGGGTTTTATCAACCTGAATCTGCCAATAACCAGATTTTAAATCAAATTTAGAAAATATGTTAGCATCATATAATCTAGAGAGTAAATCTCTTTTATTAGGAATTGGATACCGAATCCATTGCAGAACTTTATTCAAGGGTTTATAATTAATAACTAATCGAGGAACACCTCTTTCTTTTTCTGCAGCGTTATTGACATAAAAAGCAGTGCAAGACCAGGGAGACTTTGAGGGTTTGATGAGACCCTTTTGTAAGAGATTATCAATCTCTCTTTTGCAGAATTCAACCAGTTCGGCGTTCATCTGACAGGGTCGAGATTTGGTTGGAATTTTGTCTTCAGTGAAGCCTTCTTCATAAGGAAGAGAAACAATGTGTTTTTTACGATTCCAAAAGGCATTTGGATGATCGGCACAAATATCAGTTATTAATTGAGAAGAAATGGTTCTTATTTTTTCTTGTATTTTAACAGGTTTTAACGTATCAGAAATATTAATACTCATTATTTCTAATTGCAGGAAATTAAGCTGATTTTGTTTTATGTTAATAAGAGCATTAATATCACGCGTGATAGGTTGTGTAACAAAAGGATAAGAAATAGGTTGATTTTTATAAGTAGCTCGAAAGCCATTAGCATCAATATGAGTATAAGGATATATAGCATTTATAAAAGGAGTTCCTAAAATAATTGGAGGATATATTTGATTTTTAACCAAGAAGAAGAAGTGAGGAATACAAATTTTATCACGGCAAATATGAGCATTAGGCAATTTATAATTAATGTCCAAAGAATGGCCCGTTGCAGATTTTACCAAGTGAGTGGTTTTTTCAAAGTACTTAGTGGGAATCAATCCCTCTTGGATACAACTAACGTCTGCCCCACTGTCAATCATGGCGACATTAGTAAAAAAGAATTCTTTGTTTATTAAAATGGTACAATTAATATACCATTTATGTGCAGTGACAATTTGCAGCATACTTAAGAAAGAGTCATTATAGGGGGTTTCTACATGCAATTTTTCAAGTTGCAAAGGATCATCTGGTCCTCTTTCGTCTGAAGAAGTTGAATTTGAAACAATTTCCTTTCCTTCAAGTTTTGAAAGGCGATGATCATTAATCAGCTGATTTTGTTTTAAAGAAACAATTTCCTTTTTAAGTTTTTCAACTTCGATTTTTAAATCGTTAAGAGTGGTATCTTGACCAGGAGTTTTGCTCAGAGCTAATCTGCGATTAACTTCAGCTAAAGAATAGGTAAAAGGCTGATTTTCAAAATCGTCTTTCACTGTATTAGTAGAGGTGGAAGAAGACGAATTTTTTTGAGTAGCAAAATTAAGAATTTTTTCACGAAGTTTTTCATCCGTGACATCTTTTAATAACTCTAAAACATTTTCAGCTGTAAGTGTTTTAAGATTAAAGTCAAGCTCTTCAAATTGAGCTTGGAGTTTATACATAGTTTCATCGCAATTACACGCATGATTATCACAATCAGCACATTTATCATTATTCTGATCTACATTGCTATCAAGTAATTCTATGTCATCTTCTTCAGAAGCATAATCATTTTCAGAACCGGAAGTATATAATAAATTATAAACTTCATCATGAACTTCATCTGAAAGATTCAAATTTTTTAATTTTTGCAATTTGCAGTTGGGGGCTATATGACCATATTGGTTGCACTTATAACACTTAATTTTTGATAAGGGGCGTTTGGAATAATTTTTTGAAAATCTCGTGGATTTTCGGAATGTCTTGCGAGCTTCTCGCTCTTCCTTACTCCTTCGTCGAGGATGCTTGGATTTGTATTGATATTTAGAAGATTCAATGGGTTTTTGAGGCGATGGTTTTTCCATGCCAAATTGTTCACAGAAGTCACCTAATTGAGATCTCTCTCTGAGTTTATCAAGCTTGATTTGTCTAGCCAATTTTAACTCATTACAAAGGGCTAACCCTTCTTGAGTACAGGCTACGATTAGTTGGCCATAGGTCTTGTCCTTATAAGGAATCTCGCCATAGGATCCTCGAAGAGTTTTTCGAACACGTTCAGCAAATAAGGGGGGAAGACCATCAATAAATTTGGCTTTCCAGTGTTCGTATTTACTTTCGGGTAAATCCATAACCCGACTAAGAAAGGTATCTTTATACCAACGAAACTCGCCAAGATGGCGACATCTTAAACCATTAAGAAGAGTTCTAATGTTTTCATGGTGGTTTGTAAATCTTCCACCAAAATGTTCGATAATGGTTAGCATAAGGGTATAAACGGCATCTGATCTTCCTGCCGCAAGAGTTCGGCCAAGGTTATCAATGCCTGCCGTGGGGTTTGTGGCGTTGTAGATGGCTTCTCGTTCTGTATTAGTCAAGAAATTATCCCACCAGCCACGAAGTTGGCCGGTGAATCCAGCAACAATCATTTTACAGATTGTTTGATCGGATCTATCTCGAGCCGTAGCTCGTGTAGCTGTACAAATTGTAGAGTACATAGACATACGATGGATTAAAATCGAGATTTGTCTGTCGGATAAGCCATCAATATTCCATTCATAAATGGCTTCACCGTTATAAGAAGTGTTTGTAATATTCCAATCCCTTTCCTCTATCAGAACGTCTTGAGGAGTGGGACGAGGATAATAAGAGGTAGACATGCGAGGAATATCGGCATACCGTTTGCCTGGTTGTTTTTTCATTATTCCCCTGAGTTTATTAAGTTCAGTGGCGAGAACTTCGCCCGCATTTTCGGCGGAGTTGATATTGTCAGCAAAGTTTGACTCAACAGTTTGAATATGCTCATCAGACATGTCTAGTGGTTGGAGTTTTAAAGTAGAGAATTTTTTATCCAAAAGAGTTTCGAGTTGTTCGAGAGATGAGGTGGTAGTAAAACCTTCTATCTCTAGAGGTCGTTGGATTCCTGGTTTAGAGAAGATGAAGTTATCATCGATTTTGGGTGTTTCAGAAGTTGAAGCAATATTTGAAGAGTCCTTTTGGGCACTGAGTTTATTGACGAGCTTAACAAGTTCATCTAGTTTTGAATCAAGAGAACTAATATGTTCCCCAAGAACTTTAACATAAAGACTTAAGTAATTGTTTTGAGAAATGAGATTATTTATTTCAGAAACCGTGACTCGACCAATATCATCACTAATGAATTTCTGAAAAGCGGAGAAGGTTAATCCAGTATTATTTGGTAAAATAAAAGAAGACTGTGGAGGATAATGAGATTGAGTAGTCGTACCGTCAGGATGTTGGTAGGATCTCTCAATTAATTTGATGTAGGAAGGCAAATATGCAGACATGAACCAAGGAACAAAAAAGATAATTTGATTATGTAGTGTACATATCTCATAAAAGTCCTCAGAAATATTCCGTAATTCGTCTCTAGAGTAGGTTTCAAAAAACCAATTTCTAAAAGTTAACCATTTTTCAGAGAAAAATTCTTTCTGAATATATTTTCTGGCCTGTGAGCCAGGACTAAAATCAAGGATTTGTCTTGACATAATTAAACAGAGTTTATATCAAATTCCATCTCGGAAGGAGTTGGTTTATCATTATCAATATCTTGAACAATATTTGTTTTGGGATTAATTTTAATTTGTTCCACGTGTCTAGGCATAGAATGTGTTTCAGTAGAATCTAAAGTATGTAAAGATGCAGCGTGTTTCCTAGCTGGACCATAAACTGGCGGTGTAGTAGGTTCAATTGGAGATATATGCTGAATTTGGGGAAGTTTTCTTGAAATATGGAAAGAGTTCCGATATACAGGGACACTATTGTCAAATTGTAGACAAATCTGTCCATCTGAATTTTGAGTTACATGTGTTAACTCGGAATTTGTTGCTTCTTCAGCTAATTGTTTGAAGGAAGTAACAGAGTTTAAGACCCAAGTCTGAGGGAAATCTATTTCATCCCACCGAATTGGTCTTCGAGTAGTTATTTTGGATTTAATAAAATTGGTCTCAATAAGTAGAGTACAATCAGAATTATCATCCATTAATTTACAACGAGGATTTAAGGTTGATAATAGTCGATAATATATGCGGTAAGATAAACCAATAAGCTCAGATCCAGGAGCATAATTGTAGCCATGAGTTTTAATATTCAGAGTTAAAGCATGAAGAATATTAACATCAGTTAAAGATAATAACAGATTAGGCTGAGTATTAAAGTAAACAGGGCCATAAGCCAGAGTTGATTCAACAGAACCCATAAGAGATTTACGAAAATTTAAATTTCTAGCATCTCTTAGAGCTGCCAAAAAGGTTTCTGGTAGACCTTTTAAAGTCAAAGGTCGGAAAGCGATTTGGACTAAGCCAATATGCATATAATTAAAATTGCGTTTAAATATATCAACATCATGTTTATTCAGTAATTGAATAGTTTGTTCATCGGCATTTAAGGCAAGAGATTGCTCTGTAGTTTTTATAATTTGCTTGTGCTTAATTTTATCAAAAAACCCATATTCATAGATAGTTTTTAATTCTACCTTTGGAATTGTCCATTTATTCAGAAGATCCATATTTTGAGGTAAATCTACCTCTTCAAGTTTAGTACTTTTCGTACTAACTTCTCCCATATCCATGATTTTAAGTTTTATGTTCTTACCAGTCGTTTTTCACCATCTCTAGTATATTTACCAAAGGTAGAATTAAAAACTATCTATGAATATGGGTTTTTTGATAAAATTAAGCACAAGCAAATTATAAAAACTACAGAGCAATCTCTTGCCTTAAATGCCGATGAACAAACTATTCAATTACTGAATAAACATGATGTTGATATATTTAAACGCAATTTTAATTATATGCATATTGGCTTAGTCCAAATCGCTTTCCGACCTTTGACTTTAAAAGGTCTACCAGAAACCTTTTTGGCAGCTCTAAGAGATGCTAGAAATTTAAATTTTCGTAAATCTCTTATGGGTTCTGTTGAATCAACTCTGGCTTATGGCCCTGTTTACTTTAATACTCAGCCTAATCTGTTATTATCTTTAACTGATGTTAATATTCTTCATGCTTTAACTCTGAATATTAAAACTCATGGCTACAATTATGCTCCTGGATCTGAGCTTATTGGTTTATCTTACCGCATATATTATCGACTATTATCAACCTTAAATCCTCGTTGTAAATTAATGGATGATAATTCTGATTGTACTCTACTTATTGAGACCAATTTTATTAAATCCAAAATAACTACTCGAAGACCAATTCGGTGGGATGAAATAGATTTCCCTCAGACTTGGGTCTTAAACTCTGTTACTTCCTTCAAACAATTAGCTGAAGAAGCAACAAATTCCGAGTTAACACATGTAACTCAAAATTCAGATGGACAGATTTGTCTACAATTTGACAATAGTGTCCCTGTATATCGGAACTCTTTCCATATTTCAAGAAAACTTCCCCAAATTCAGCATATATCTCCAATTGAACCTACTACACCGCCAGTTTATGGTCCAGCTAGGAAACACGCTGCATCTTTACATACTTTAGATTCTACTGAAACACATTCTATGCCTAGACACGTGGAACAAATTAAAATTAATCCCAAAACAAATATTGTTCAAGATATTGATAATGATAAACCAACTCCTTCCGAGATGGAATTTGATATAAACTCTGTTTAATTATGTCAAGACAAATCCTTGATTTTAGTCCTGGCTCACAGGCCAGAAAATATATTCAGAAAGAATTTTTCTCTGAAAAATGGTTAACTTTTAGAAATTGGTTTTTTGAAACCTACTCTAGAGACGAATTACGGAATATTTCTGAGGACTTTTATGAGATATGTACACTACATAATCAAATTATCTTTTTTGTTCCTTGGTTCATGTCTGCATATTTGCCTTCCTACATCAAATTAATTGAGAGATCCTACCAACATCCTGACGGTACGACTACTCAATCTCATTATCCTCCACAGTCTTCTTTTATTTTACCAAATAATACTGGATTAACCTTCTCCGCTTTTCAGAAATTCATTAGTGATGATATTGGTCGAGTCACGGTTTCTGAAATAAATAATCTCATTTCTCAAAACAATTACTTAAGTCTTTATGTTAAAGTTCTTGGGGAACATATTAGTTCTCTTGATTCAAAACTAGATGAACTTGTTAAGCTCGTCAATAAACTCAGTGCCCAAAAGGACTCTTCAAATATTGCTTCAACTTCTGAAACACCCAAAATCGATGATAACTTCATCTTCTCTAAACCAGGAATCCAACGACCTCTAGAGATAGAAGGTTTTACTACCACCTCATCTCTCGAACAACTCGAAACTCTTTTGGATAAAAAATTCTCTACTTTAAAACTCCAACCACTAGACATGTCTGATGAGCATATTCAAACTGTTGAGTCAAACTTTGCTGACAATATCAACTCCGCCGAAAATGCGGGCGAAGTTCTCGCCACTGAACTTAATAAACTCAGGGGAATAATGAAAAAACAACCAGGCAAACGGTATGCCGATATTCCTCGCATGTCTACCTCTTATTATCCTCGTCCCACTCCTCAAGACGTTCTGATAGAGGAAAGGGATTGGAATATTACAAACACTTCTTATAACGGTGAAGCCATTTATGAATGGAATATTGATGGCTTATCCGACAGACAAATCTCGATTTTAATCCATCGTATGTCTATGTACTCTACAATTTGTACAGCTACACGAGCTACGGCTCGAGATAGATCCGATCAAACAATCTGTAAAATGATTGTTGCTGGATTCACCGGCCAACTTCGTGGCTGGTGGGATAATTTCTTGACTAATACAGAACGAGAAGCCATCTACAACGCCACAAACCCCACGGCAGGCATTGATAACCTTGGCCGAACTCTTGCGGCAGGAAGATCAGATGCCGTTTATACCCTTATGCTAACCATTATCGAACATTTTGGTGGAAGATTTACAAACCACCATGAAAACATTAGAACTCTTCTTAATGGTTTAAGATGTCGCCATCTTGGCGAGTTTCGTTGGTATAAAGATACCTTTCTTAGTCGGGTTATGGATTTACCCGAAAGTAAATACGAACACTGGAAAGCCAAATTTATTGATGGTCTTCCCCCCTTATTTGCTGAACGTGTTCGAAAAACTCTTCGAGGATCCTATGGCGAGATTCCTTATAAGGACAAGACCTATGGCCAACTAATCGTAGCCTGTACTCAAGAAGGGTTAGCCCTTTGTAATGAGTTAAAATTGGCTAGACAAATCAAGCTTGATAAACTCAGAGAGAGATCTCAATTAGGTGACTTCTGTGAACAATTTGGCATGGAAAAACCATCGCCTCAAAAACCCATTGAATCTTCTAAATATCAATACAAATCCAAGCATCCTCGACGAAGGAGTAAGGAAGAGCGAGAAGCTCGCAAGACATTCCGAAAATCCACGAGATTTTCAAAAAATTATTCCAAACGCCCCTTATCAAAAATTAAGTGTTATAAGTGCAACCAATATGGTCATATAGCCCCCAACTGCAAATTGCAAAAATTAAAAAATTTGAATCTTTCAGATGAAGTTCATGATGAAGTTTATAATTTATTATATACTTCCGGTTCTGAAAATGATTATGCTTCTGAAGAAGATGACATAGAATTACTTGATAGCAATGTAGATCAGAATAATGATAAATGTGCTGATTGTGATAATCATGCGTGTAATTGCGATGAAACTATGTATAAACTCCAAGCTCAATTTGAAGAGCTTGACTTTAATCTTAAAACACTTACAGCTGAAAATGTTTTAGAGTTATTAAAAGATGTCACGGATGAAAAACTTCGTGAAAAAATTCTTAATTTTGCTACTCAAAAAAATTCGTCTTCTTCCACCTCTACTAATACAGTGAAAGACGATTTTGAAAATCAGCCTTTTACCTATTCTTTAGCTGAAGTTAATCGCAGATTAGCTCTGAGCAAAACTCCTGGTCAAGATACCACTCTTAACGATTTAAAAATCGAAGTTGAAAAACTTAAAAAGGAAATTGTTTCTTTAAAACAAAATCAGCTGATTAATGATCATCGCCTTTCAAAACTTGAAGGAAAGGAAATTGTTTCAAATTCAACTTCTTCAGACGAAAGAGGACCAGATGATCCTTTGCAACTTGAAAAATTGCATGTAGAAACCCCCTATAATGACTCTTTCTTAAGTATGCTGCAAATTGTCACTGCACATAAATGGTATATTAATTGTACCATTTTAATAAACAAAGAATTCTTTTTTACTAATGTCGCCATGATTGACAGTGGGGCAGACGTTAGTTGTATCCAAGAGGGATTGATTCCCACTAAGTACTTTGAAAAAACCACTCACTTGGTAAAATCTGCAACGGGCCATTCTTTGGACATTAATTATAAATTGCCTAATGCTCATATTTGCCGTGATAAAATTTGTATTCCTCACTTCTTCTTCTTGGTTAAAAATCAAATATATCCTCCAATTATTTTAGGAACTCCTTTTATAAATGCTATATATCCTTATACTCATATTGATGCTAATGGCTTTCGAGCTACTTATAAAAATCAACCTATTTCTTATCCTTTTGTTACACAACCTATCACGCGTGATATTAATGCTCTTATTAACATAAAACAAAATCAGCTTAATTTCCTGCAATTAGAAATAATGAGTATTAATATTTCTGATACGTTAAAACCTGTTAAAATACAAGAAAAAATAAGAACCATTTCTTCTCAATTAATAACTGATATTTGTGCCGATCATCCAAATGCCTTTTGGAATCGTAAAAAACACATTGTTTCTCTTCCTTATGAAGAAGGCTTCACTGAAGACAAAATTCCAACCAAATCTCGACCCTGTCAGATGAACGCCGAACTGGTTGAATTCTGCAAAAGAGAGATTGATAATCTCTTACAAAAGGGTCTCATCAAACCCTCAAAGTCTCCCTGGTCTTGCACTGCTTTTTATGTCAATAACGCTGCAGAAAAAGAAAGAGGTGTTCCTCGATTAGTTATTAATTATAAACCCTTGAATAAAGTTCTGCAATGGATTCGGTATCCAATTCCTAATAAAAGAGATTTACTCTCTAGATTATATGATGCTAACATATTTTCTAAATTTGATTTAAAATCTGGTTATTGGCAGATTCAGGTTGATAAAACCCATACTTATAAAACTGCTTTTAATGTGCCTTTTGGGCAATACGAATGGAACGTCATGCCCTTCGGATTAAAAAATGCCCCATCCGAATTCCAGAAAATCATGAATGATATTTTTAATCCTTATATGGATTTTATTATTGTCTATATAGATGATATTCTTGTTTTTTCCAAAACGTTGGAGAATCACTTTAAACATCTGCATATATTCAAACAGGTCATTATTCAGAATGGCTTAGTTATTTCTAAACCCAAGATGCATTTATTTCAGACTAATGTACGATTTCTTGGGCATAATATTTGTCAAGGTTCTATTGAACCCATCCAGCGAGTTTTAGAATTCGCAACTAAATTCCCAGATGAGATTACTGATAAAAAACAACTCCAGCGATTTCTTGGTAGTCTCAACTATATTTCTCCTTTCTATAAAAATCTATCTAGAGACTTAGCTCCTCTGTATGATAGATTGAAAAAGGATCAAAAAACTCCGTGGACTAAAACCCACACTGATTTGGTCAAATTGATTAAAGCTCGTGTACAATCACTCCCTTGTACTTCTCTTGCCAATCCAAATTGGCAAAAAATTATTGAGACAGATGCTTCCAATATTGGATACGGAGGGATACTTAAACAAATTAACCCCCATACAAAAACTGAATGTTTAATCCGTTTTTATTCTGGTAAGTGGACTGATAGTCAGAAAAAATATGCTACTGTCGCTCATGAAATGCTAACTATTGTTAAATGTGTACTGAAATTCCAAGATGATCTGTATAATCAAAAATTCATTATTAGAACTGATGCTCAATCTGTTAAATTTATGTTTGACAAAGATTTTAAACACGATGCTTCTAAACTAATATTTGCCAGATGGCAGGCATAATTAGCCCCATTTGATTTCGAAATTCAGTATAAAAAGGGCAGTGAAAATTCATTACCTGATTTCTTATCACGAGAATATTTAACATGAATTACAAAGCTTTCCTTGATGAAAAAACTATTATAACAATTCTTAAATGTATTCCTTTACCTAAAGACACTCAAAGATTAATTCTAGAAGCTCTTATTATCCAGCATGTTCAAAACGCCTATTGGTGGTTTGAACTTATTAACAATGAACAATGGTGGTATGATTGGCTTGACATTGATACTGATGATCACTGATATCTCTGCAGAATGGCAGATCCTCCCTGGCAAATGGCCAGAGGACGTGGCCGTGGTCGAAATCAAAATTCTGCATATTTGCATCATGGAGGAAGAACTAATCCTTCCTATCCACGAAGCACTGCTCGATCAAACACTGCTTATAGCACTTCCAGTTCTAATTTTCCAGTCCTAAGGCAAGGAAATAGGACTCTAGTAAATTCCAGAATATCTCAGGATGAAGCATCTTCATCACAGACACAAACTCCGAATATTAATCTAGAAGATATTCCTGAAACTCACCCTTTATATGAACAAATAAAGGCATATTTATCTGAACAAAAGAAACCAGCAAATTCTTTTGCTTCTATTGTGAATGAAAATTCTGAAGATAAACCGTCATATGAGAAACTCGAAGCCAGAGAACTCATAGTTTATCTTGAAAATCAGCATATTCCAGCAAATGAAAACTCTGAAGAAGCATGGCGAACATTGCAAAATTATTTAACGGCTCACGTCTACGTAGCGGGAGAGTCTTACAAAACTCGAACTTATTATGAACAAATTCTGATTCATACTGCTAGTGCTACCTTTGAGCACAGCCCATTGGGCGAATCAACTCCTGGAGTACATGGCTACTCAAAACTTGTTATTAAAAAACTTATTCCCATTGAAGAATGGGGTATTTCTTCAATGACGCTCAGAAATCTGCCTATGGGACCTCAAGGCCAAACCATTGCTAACTTTACCTATTGGGACTACATAAAGGCTTTCTCCTATGTGTTATATTACAATAACTATAAACACAAACACACATGGTTTATAAAAATTTGTTCGAAAGTCTTTGAAAAACCCATTCCAAATTGGTTTATCCAGTGGTGGACTAATCATGGCCCATCTACTAAAATTCTTCCCTCTGAGTATTTATCTCTCTATCATGCTTGGAAAAAATCCTCACCTTTCTTAACAGAAGTATATCTTTCCGAGCATATCTGCAAACTCGACACTATTGATCAGATGTATTTTTATATCGAATTCTCCATCCCTTGGATACATCGCTGGTCAATTGAAATTGGATACGATTCACAGCAAATCCCAGCTATTTATCGTACTTTCTACTGTAACTTCTGGGATAAGTTACTCCGAATCGATCCTGCGACCAAACTCCCTTACGGTCATGACCAACGAGAAGAAATTAATCAAAAAATCTCCTTATATGAAAAGGCCCCTAAAAAATCTATTTTAATTGAGGATAAATCCATCAATTATGTTTCTAGAAGAATCTCTGCACATGATGGAAATAAACTCCAACTTATAGAAGAATATTTGGCCGAGGTTCGAGATAAATTGCTCCTCACCGTCGAACAAACTTCAGATACGTCTATGAATAGCACGGAGCAGAACTCTGATGATCTCATCACTGATTCTCAGCCACCAGAAACTCTAAATTCAGAAGAAGTATTAGCCAACGCTGAGGAATTCTTGAAATGGGATAGCAAGAAGAAATCTAGAAATCCGTTGTAAACACTGTTCAGTTACTGTTCAAAAACACTGTTGTAATAGTACTGTGCACAGGACCCACTTATTACTGTGCAAGATTCCTTTTCTTTTCTATATAAGGAGCCTCATTTGTAGTAAAGAGGATACCATTAACAGGATCTCACAGGCTGGGGTACGCCGCTCAGCCATTAACAGGATCTCACAGGCTGGGGTACGCCGCTCAGCCTACCAGACCACGTAAATAATACCGGAACAAGCTTAAGTCGGAAAACCGAACCGAAGCACCAACCGAGGTAGAATTTCTGACTGTATGGTAATAATTTACCCAGGCAAGGGGCCTGTCCAATACAAGTAAACCCATGTGTCTAGAAGTTCTAATTGTGCAAAAATACGCCCTTTTTTTCTTCAATACGGGCTTCAAAGGCACAACTCTCTAGACGAAGCCACGAAGGCAAGGTTTACTGATATTGACTGTACCACCATCCCGGAACCAAGTCGGAGAATTCTATCTAAGTAGAGTCTGGATCTTTCAAGGTTAACATGCCTTGAGAGGTTAGAAGACTAGTAAGAACATAAAAGAAGTTAGCCGGACATGGGTCTCGGCGTAGATCTGGGAAATATAGAAGATAATAAAACTTACAAACTTAAAAATTAAATATGTACCTTGACAGCCGGCGTCGGAATAGTAGAAGAAACTTTCTTTATTTATGTAGCTGGAGGTTTCTTACATATAATAGAGAGAGAGAGAGAATTTATATTATATTATATTATATTATATTAAATTATATTACGTTTTATATAATTATTTTATAAAAATAATTATTTAGTTTTTATTTTTTTTATTTCCGAAACAAACCACATGTGATTGATTTTTAAATTTTTTATTAGTATTATTTAAATTTAAAACAACCGCAAGTGATCATTTTTTAAATTTTATTTTATTTTGTGATTTCAATAAAAACTACCCTCAATGGTGGTTTTTATAGATTTTTTTATTAAATTAATTAATAAAAAATTAATTTCTTTTATTTTAAATAAAAACCGACCACAAGTGGTGGATTTTTTTAAAATATTTTTTTTTTAATAAATTTTAAAAACCGACCACAAGTGGTCGGTTTTTAAAAAAATAATTTTAAAAAAAAAATTTAAAAACCGACCACTTGTGGCCGGTTTTTCAAAATATTTTTAACTTAAATTTTTTTAAAAAAACCGACCACTTGTGGTCGGTTTTCTTTTTTTTTTTTTTAAATTTTAATTTTTAAAATATATAATAATTAATATAAAAATAATTGGAATATTTATTTTGATATTTTATAATTATAAAACTACCACATGTGGTAGCTTTTTTTAATAAAAAAAAAAAATAAAAAACCGATTACAAGTGGTCGATTTTTTCCGACCACTTTTTGTGGTCGATTTTTGGTGGTCGGTTTTTCCAGTTTTTTTAGTAGTGAATATGAGAGATTTCTCTCATTTTCTCCCTATTTTATTTCTCCTATTTTAAAGAAGTTAAAATATCTAATTTTTAAGAAAAAGTTTCAAAAAAGATGATAAAAATTAATCTAAAATAGAAGAGCTTATTATTTCTCCTACTTTATTTCGCCCACTTTAAAGAAAATAAAATAGCTAATCTTTAAACAAAAAGCTTTAGAAAAAAACAGATAATAAAAAAAATCAATTGGTAAAGAAATTAAAAGATGAAATTCTTGCTTAGGAAAAAATGGTAGGAAGAGAAAATTTTTGTTGCTCTATTTATGGACATGTTGCTAAGATTGTGGAATTACAATAATTTTATAAACTAAATATATAACATATTTGCTATCTAAACTTGTTGGAGTCCCACATCGGTGAGTTAAAGGATCCTTAGTCTCCTTATATGGTCTTGGGCAATCCTCCCCTCATGAGCTAGCTTTTGAGGTTGAGTTAGGCCCAAGATACATTTCTTTATCAAAACTAAAACTATAGTTAGAGTTGTATTTTAGAATAACTAGTTTAGGTGTACGCGCCTCGCGCGTGTACCTCACTTTATTGAGTTCAAACGTTGTACTAAATAAAATATTTGTTTTTGTAATAAAGGAATATAATTATTAAATTCAACATCTTTTGGAGATTTAATTAATTAAACCTAACCTTTACCAAAAAAATTTGTCAAAGTCGATCGACATTCATCTACCACCTACAAACTGCAACAAAATAATACGATGATAGAAACATCAAAATAATATAATTAAATCTAACATTTACACAAAAAATTTCTCAAAGTCGTCTGACACTCATCTAGCACCTATGAACTATAACAAAATAATATGATAATAGAGATATCAAAATAATACAACTAAACTTAACATTTACACAAAAAAATTCTCAAAACAGAGATATAAATACAATACAATTAAACCTAACCTTTATCTGAATAAAATCCTCAAAGCCGACTGACATTCATCTACCACATGTAAATTCATCTACCACCTATAAGTTTATCTACGACGTGTAAACTATAAATATATCTTGATTAATAAATAAACATGCCTATTATACTATAAATATATAGTCATTGGATTAAAATTCTACTTTCAGTTCTTTTAATTTTATTTTTGGATAAAATTATATGATATCATTAGAATTCAATTCAGTTAGTACTTTTTAAAAGCTAGATTGTTAATTTAACTAAATCTCCTAATATCTCACGTGGATAAAAGAAAAAAAAGAAAGAAATTCGTATACAATTAGAACGGCTAACCAATTTCTTATGATGAAATATAATCCAAAGAATTTGGTCAAAATTGTAAATAAGTTAATTTTAAATTATTTATTGTATATAAGTCATTATAAAAAAAATCACAAAAAACATCGTCTAACAAAAATACATGATAATTTATTTTTATAACATAAAAAATATACTAAAATTTTAGAAAACTTACTTCAAATCACAAGAAAATTTGTCTCTTCAATCATAAATACTATTAATATTTCACTAAAAACTTCTCAATTAGCAATTGTCTACCACGAATACATGATGATTTATTATTATAAACTTCAAGAACATACTAATTAAAATTTAAAAAAACTTACCTCAAATCACAAGCAAATTTATTTCTTTAATCATAGATATTATCAAGATTGTAAATATAAAAAACAAAAATTTTAGAAAACATACCTTAAATCACAATCAAATTTATGAACAACGATAATAAAGGAAAAAAACTATTTAAGAACTATATTGTGGACGTATTATTGTAGAAAGGAAGAATTCTCAATTTATAAGAAATTTTAGGTTTGGTTTACTTTACTTCTTTGTCAATTCAATTTTTATTTATTTAATGTAAATCTTTTTTGTTTTTATTTTTCTTTTTTCTTTTTTTTTTTCCTTTTTGCCTCCACGTGTTTTCTTTTTCTTTTCCTTTTCAATTCAATTAAATTTTCTTTCCAATTATGTATTTTTCTTTTTTTGTTCTCTTTTTTGCTTTGGACCTTCTTTTTCTTGTTCTTTTCAATTCAAATCAACATTATTTTTTATTTATTTAATTTATTAATAAATTATATATAAGGTAAGATTTGAATTGATTTAGAACTTTCTTTTCTAACTCATATAAGGATTTTAATTAATTTCAAATTTTTAATATTAATAATAACTAAATAATAATTTGAGGAAAATAGTAAAAAAACGATTCTGTCTAAAGAGGAGACTTTTAATGAAGGACAAAAAGTTCAAATCACTTTTCTAAGGGTCTTCACAGTTTTAATATATTATAGATTATAGATATATATATAGATATAGATTATAAATATAGATATAGATAATTAAATCTTTATCATTTAATTTGAATTATGTCATATGTAACCATTGATGACGCGATATAAAACATGACTTTTGAAAATCATATAATTAGCCTCTTGACGTCTTCTCTAAAAAGGACGTCCTTTTCACTCTTCAAAGTTCAACCTGATCTACAGATTAATTCCTCACTCAAAATAGCATAAAATGTCTTTTCACTTTCAACTGGATTCACCTCGTAGGTAAGAAATTCATCATCATTCTTTAATATTATTGGTCCCCTTTTTTTTTTTTTTTTTTTTTGTGTGTGTGTGTAAATGACACATCAATAATCAAGAGATATTATTCAAACAGTGGCTAGTTTCCTTATTCGAGTTCTGTTTCTTCACAAATGTTGTCGAGTTGGACCAATTGATCTCTTATTAAGATTAATTACTAAATTCTCTTTATAAAAAGCAAATAATTAAAATGCCTTCAACCTTACATTCTATTGACTAGCTTTCGATGTTTAATATTGCAGCAAGTACCACCATAACATGATACGCATATAGAGTGCGTTATTTTTATCATAAAAAATTCTTGATATAAATTTGAATTTAATCAAATCTCAATATAGATGTTGAACATTGGATGGAAGTTGTTGGATATTTGTTTTCCAATAGAAACAAAACAAAACAAAGGGGAAAAAAGAAACAGTTTTTGCAAGATTACTTTTAAGATTCTATTAAAACAATTAAAAATAAAATCATCGAAGTTCTTTATCCATGTCAAGAAATGCATGAGAAGAATCAGAAATTAGTGATTGACAAACATTTAATGATGTAGCTAAAGTACAATGAAATTCGTTGCTAATCTAATTTAACAATGAATTAACAACAATATATTGTCAAAAAATATATTAGGTTCAAGCTATTTAGCAATAAAGTTCCTAACTTAAATTTTTTTTTCTAAAAGAATTGCAACATCTACGCCCATGCACCCAATTTGCTCAACCTTTTTTGACCGTAGAATATGCATATGCACGTTTTCTATTGATTATTTATCCACTTGATGCATATGCTTTTTAATGGTAATGGACTTTGGGAGAAAAAGTCCTCTTTAATTATATATAACCAAGAAATGTGATATAAATAAGTAATTAACATAAAAATCACTAGAAATATTATAAGACCAAAAAGAAAACAGTATTTTTCTATAGACAAGGGGGAAAGAAAATGTCTCTAAATAAAATAAATTAGTAATGCATCAATTTAAAGTTCTTTTATTTATGAAAATATGACCAATTTAAAATGTAACACTGGTAATAATAAAGCTAAATGCTTATTCAGATTCGTTGTCTAACTAAGCAATGTAATGTTACTACCTGTCACTTAACTATAATTAAGTAATGAATATATGTATTATAACAAAATAATATTATAGAGTTATTGATTTAATTAATATAAACATCGTGTAATATCAACTTGTTTTATTCTTAATCAGAGTTTTTGAGTTTGAGTTTTGAATATAAAGTCATTTTTAATAGGAAGTTTTACCTCTCAAAGTGAAACTTCCTGATACGAATTTAAATTAGTCGGACTTCAAAAATAGAAAATATATAGGAGTAAATAAAAACCACTAATTGAACAGGGAAATATGACCGGAGTGAACACTTAACATATATTGCTTATATGTTGTATATTATATTGGCGGCTTTTTGTTTCAAGTGGTGATATTTTGGCAACAAATAAAAAAATTATTTAGCTTCAATATATATATATATATGTACATTCTACATAATATACTAATTGTCAGGCACTTTATTTTAGCCGCCCATATTTATATGATCAATGTCCATAGTATAAAAAGCCGTCATACCCCTATATAAACCCATAACTCAAATGTGTCAATACATCCAACAACAAAAATATTCTTCTTACTAAAATGTCCACTAAAATGAGTCACTTGACAACTTGTTTAGTGTTCTTCCTCCTTGCCTTTGTGACTTACACTTATGCTTCTGGTGTATTTGAGGTCCACAACAACTGCCCTTACACCGTGTGGGCGGCGGCAACCCCGGTAGGTGGTGGCAAACGTCTCGAGAGAGGTCAGAGTTGGTGGTTCTGGGCCCCGCCGGGCACTAAAATGGCACGTATATGGGGTCGTACTAATTGCAACTTCGATGGTGCTGGTAGAGGTTGGTGCCAGACTGGTGATTGTGGTGGGGTCTTAGAATGCAAAGGTTGGGGTAAACCACCAAACACCTTAGCTGAATACGCCTTGAACCAATTCAGCAACCTAGATTTCTGGGACATTTCAGTAATCGATGGATTCAACATCCCTATGTCTTTTGGACCAACTAAGCCTGGGCCTGGAAAATGTCATCCAATTCAATGTGTTGCTAATATAAATGGTGAATGCCCTGGTTCACTCAGGGTACCTGGTGGATGTAACAACCCTTGTACCACATTTGGAGGACAACAATATTGTTGCACCCAAGGTCCATGTGGTCCAACAGACTTGTCAAGATTTTTCAAACAAAGATGTCCTGATGCCTATAGTTACCCTCAAGATGATCCAACAAGTACATTTACTTGCCAAAGTTGGACTACTGATTACAAAGTTATGTTCTGTCCTTATGGTTCTACTCACAATGAAACATCAAGTTTCCCATTGGAGTTGCCTACAAGTACACATGAAGTTGCTTAAGTAAATTCATGAGTGTAGCTAGCCATCTCTTTCTTGTTCAATTTGGTTGAGTTTTGGTCATTAATTGCCTTTGTATTACCCACATTTCTTTTAGTTTTGTTTTCTTGATGTGGCTAAGTTTTGAATAACGGTGGATCACTCGATCACATATTATACTTTGTGTTATACGTGATATTTTAAATTTTTACTCAAGAGTGCATTTTTAGGACATCGTTTATATTGTCTTTTTTAATTCTTGTTATTAAAGTCTTAAATGAGCCCAATAAAGGAATCTAAAAATAGTTTTCATAACATTCTACAGTAGCCAGATCTGAAAATATAAAATTGTAGGGACAAATTATATTACTTTAGGAGAGCTCTTTACAGGACCTAATAAGTCAAAAGATGGAGATCTTTTGTTATAGGCGGCTTTTAGAACGTTATCATGCCCTTCATAATTCATATTGATGTCTATTTCAAGCTCGAATAATTTAAATTCATATTAAATTTTTTAAAAAAATAATATATTTCCTACCAAAAAGGTTTTTATTTATGATTTGAACACATTATATTCTATTAAAAATGAAGTATTACTACTATGTACTTTTGATGGTTATATTTGTAGACACCTAATTTTGTCCTTTTCGAAATTTAATTTTATCCATTTTTAATTTACCTTATCCCATATCCTCATTCATCTATATAATTATCCCTTCATAAAATGATAAAAATAACAAAATTTATAGCAAAATTTTATCTTGTTTCAATTCTATCCTAACCAACTCACACCTCGCTGCCCTATCCCTGCCAGCTACCCCACGTCACACCCTTACCCCTTTTACACTTTTCTTAATCCATACCACAAACAGAATAAGGAGGGGCGACAGAATAGAGATCCACCTACATAACAATTTCCATTTTGGAGGATTTTTGGAAACACACCAAAAATCGCACACACCACACACATATTCACCAAAAATCGCACACCATACACAGAAAATCGAGTGAGAGAGAGAGAGAGAGGGATATTTAAAATAGAAAGAGAGTTAGAAACCGAGAATGAGAAGGATTCGATAGATTGGTCATTTTTCTTTGGATTTCCGGCGAAGTTTCGCCGGAATTGGTTTTCAATTCACCGTTTCTGCTCGGTCCAGTCCCAGGATCCAAAAAATCTTCTCGTTTCCTTTGATTTCTAGGTCGAATTGGTTGAAAAACTCGTAAGATTCGTTGAAAATATGAACCAGTAGAGATATTTTTTTGTTGAAATCAGTGCTATTTTGGATCCATTTTCGCGGTATTTTTACACACGAGCTGGTTCGTTCTTTTTTTTATTTGGTTGTGGTCTCATCGTTCATCTGTCTTGGACTGATTTGAGAATTCGAATCTCGATCGTCGCGATTTATTCATCGCGATCAGTTTTCGGGTTTCGAATTTTGATACCGAATTTGGAGGTGGATTTAGTCGCTGTGGAGGTTCTCTGTTCAGGATTTCGAATCTGGATTTTCTTTAACTCATATTATCAACAAAAATTCGATATCGGAAAGTCCATTTCTTTTAACCCATTCTCTTTCTTTTGTTGAATTGGCTATATTTGAGATTGGATGATTTGGTGGATGTTGGACGTCATTAATGTGAAATTCATATGATTACCATGCCTTAATTGTTGTTATGTTTATGTTGTTGATGTTGGATTTCGAGTTGAAAAATTGATGTGATAATCGAAGCATGTGTTGGGAATTAAATTTGGGGGTGTAATTAAGAAATTGATAGAAGTTGATTGTAGTTAAATTTTGGTCCGTTGTCGTTTTCTTTAATTCGGGATAAGCATGAACGTGATAGATTTACGATATATTGAAATGGACAGGCAATATAGGTTCGGGTAGGCAAAATTTAGGAGTGATGTGTTGATTGAATGCTTTGAATGTGTGTTTCAAACTTTTTTTGTTATCTTATTTAGTTCAGATGTATTCATTTAGTCGGGGAATGTCCCGAGGTATTTGTGTTCATTTGGCGGGGAATGCCCCGAAGTACTTTGTACTCGAAGGACGTTCGCGATCAAGGCCCGAAGCATCGGGTAAAGCACAGGAGCGTAGTTCAAGATTAGTGTAGGTTAGAATAGGATTTATTTTTCGCATTTTCTTATTTTTGATTATATAATTGGACTGAACATTATTTTGGATTTGTTTTGTTTCGTGTGTTTGATTGATTATTTTTATGTGTTTTTTGTGTGGTTTATACATTTATAATGTCAAATTAGCCGATACGCTCCACCAAGTGATCGTGGTCAAATCACGGGATTGAGGGGTGCCTAACACCTTCCCCTCGGTAAACAGAATTTCTTAGCCGGAATCTTTGTTCGTAAACCGGTTTCAAAGAGTCAAACAGTTTTGTAAAGGATTTTTCAAAGATTGGCATACCGGATTATGCCAAGTGACGATTTTAAATAAAAAAAATGTAAATAATTCTTTTTTCGAAACAAATCTTCATTCTTGTCACGTTAATAATAAAATCCTTTCAAACTTAAAAACAATCTTTTCGGTTGAAAAAGGGGTGCGACAACATTATAGTCATGTAAACCTTATATAGATGAAATTTTTCTACCAAAATCTATCCATTCAATTTCATTGTCTTCTTCAAAAGTGCCATTGGGTTGGACTTATTCTCTTGATTAATACGATGTATTATTAGTTCGATACTTATTTCCAAATTCTCTTTATAAAAAAAAAATAAAAATTGCTCTTTTCAGTGTTACAGTCTAGTGGCTTTTTATGTATGATTATTGAACCCACCATTGTAATGTGTCGGAGTGGATAATTTATAGGAAAAATATATAAGTCAACTCGATAGTTAAAGAAAAACGTATGTGCATCTACAGTCAAAAGTCAAGAAAATGAGGTGGGTGGGGACATTTATATATGTTGCTTAGTGGTTTATTGATTATTGATTATTATGTTGTCAAAAGATTATTATTTTCTCAAGTAATTTTATTGTGTCATCCTAATACAAGATTAAGACATTTCATTCCATCCATTTCTACTAGCCTCAAATCAAGTATTGTTAAAGCGGCAAATCGTTTTTAATTATTTGTCACATTTCATTTTAAGAATTTCGTATGGGTCTTGCCAACCTAGCTATTACATGAAATTAATACTAATTAATATTGTAGTATAAAATGGACAGAAAGGAGTAATAATATAATCTTTTGCAATTGTGTCAGAATTTTGCTTAATTTGAGGAGTTTGTTGCATAGAATTCAAGTAGCACGTGTGTAGCTAGTATCATTCAGTTACGCACTTGAAAATGTGCTAAGAGCCGCCTATAAACAAACATTTTCATCTATAGACTTGTCACCTCAAATTAATAATAATAATTTCTACATAAAATTTTAAAATTAATTTTATTCCAAGTTTGGTTGTTAGAGCTATTAGTTAAATTCGGGATTATTTTATTCTATCATTTACTCTACTGATGGATTTACTATTTCATATAGAAGGTAAAATAAATAATTTCATGACAAATCCTTGTTTATCTCATCACGCGTACCAAACAATAATAGTTTATTTTATCCCTACCATTTTAGCGTATATGTAAATTAATCAGTCTGCCACCAATAATCAGTTGTTTTTAATCACGCCTTATAAGGATCATCGAATCAATAGCAATAACCTCAGAATTAAGGAATTTTTGACCAAAATAAGCCATTTTTTTGAACCAATTCACCAAAATAATATGTTTTTTCAAAATTTTACAAAACTAGTATAAACGTACTTTCCAGTAACGTATTACTTTATTATTTTATTAAAAAATGCAAGAGTAAAAACTGACGGTGTTTGACTTTTAACGGACCATAAAACGTTACTTATAATAACGTGTTATAAGTAATTCGTTACTATGAGTAACGTTTTTCAACCAAATAAAAATCAAACGCCTAATTATTTTAGAGCTACCATTGCCCTAATTCTGAAAAGAAAAGAAAATTCTCTCGTCTCTTTGCCACTACCCTAATTCGAAGAAGAAGAAAAATTTGTTGTGTGTCTTTCGACGCCTCTAGCTGCTCCATCTCGTCTCTTTCGACGCCTCTGGCTACTCCATCATCTAAGTAATTGTTGGTTCAGCTGTGTTTTGGATTGCGGAAGCCTAGGCTCAACGTCATAGAAAGGGTGTTTTTGGTACGAATCTACTCTCTATTTTTCTAGACTCAACTTGACTCTCTATTTTAAACTTTTGTATTTCTCAAATTTTACTCAACTATGCTCTAAATTATGATTTCAGAACAAATGAATTTAAATTCTTTTCAATTTTGGAATAATTTTTTAAAGGAGAAAGGATATTTGTAGACTTTGCTCATACTTAAGAGAACAATTTTTTTCCTTTTTATGGCTGATTAATATGTTCATTATAATGAACATATTCACTTATGTATAGGTACTTTTATATGGCTGGTAGTAGTTCATACAAGCTGGATCCTGGACCACTTGAACCATCTGTATTAACTCAACAACTTACTCATAGGTCACGGGATATATGGGATGGAAGTGCTGATATGATTCTTAATACGAGAAAGAGTGATGGAAGTTTTTGGAAGCTCGTAGAAAAATATCCTATCCATCCACGAGTTTTAGAAGTGATTAAATTATCTGGATTGTATGGTGTTTATAGATGTAATAGGTCTGCTATCGATCGTAGTTTGATCACTTCATTAGTTGAGCGTTGGCGTCCTGAAGCACATACTTTCCACTTTAGAACAGGTGAAGCAACTATCACCTTGCAAGATATCGAGGTGTTGTATGGATTACTAGTGAATGGTGCTCCGGTACTTGGTATTGAGACGACGAGAACTATTGGTGATTGACAAAACATTTGTCAAAGATTATTAGGTTTTGTTCCATCTCTCCGGGACATTAGCAGTAGTTTCCTTAAGGTCTCTGCGCTTAAAGCGCACATGCTAAGTGAGCCACAATTGTCAGACATGGCAACTCAAGAAATAGTCAATCAGAAGGCTAGGTGTTACATGTTCTGGATGATTGTGGGTACGATGATGACAGATACATCTGGTTCTTATTTGAAGCTTATGTACCTGCCTATGCTCGAGGACGTCAATGCAATTGGGTCTTATAGTTGGGGTAGTGCAACTTTAGCGTACTTGTATCGTTTTCTTTGTAAAGCCTCACAGAGTATCCAAAATGAGATAGACGAATTTCTACTACTACTTCAGGTATATCTAATAATTCTAATAATTGCACAAATTATTTATTGATATTTTTTTTAGTTTATATATATATGTATCAGGTTTGGGCATGGAAGAGGATCACTGTCCTAAGGCCACAGACAGTAGGAAAAAGAGGTACTAGAGATATTTTTCCTACTGATTTACGTAGGGGTCCACATGCTACTAGATGGTTTGCACACTTTAGTTGGACTAACACTACTAAGCATGTGCTGAAAGTTTATAGGGATGCACTTGACTCTATGACAGAAGATCAGGTAGATTGTGTATAATTTTTTATCTTTGATTTTACGCAAATTGTAAATATAGACTCATTTGCTTTTTCCCTTTTCATGTAGTTTATATGGGAACCATATACTGATGATTTAATTGAGAGTCTTCCTGACTCTTGTTGCGCTGGACGAGACACGTGGCGTGTTAGATTTCTAATCTTCTGTTGGGATGTGGTAGAGGTTCACTTGCCTGATAGAGTAATGAGGCAATTTGGATTGCAACAGGTGATTCCAACTCCATTTCTATTTGATTCCACCCACTTTCATCATGATCGTCGGGGAAGGCCAAATACAAACTGGGAGTTAGAACATGCACAATGGTTACCTTTTTGGAACGAGCGAGAACAATATATCTGTAATGCACCAGTCAATCATGGGACACTTCGGTATGACGACCCCTACCTTATTTGGTTCAGACGTATTACTCGTCTTCTCATTGGTAATCCTAATCCCCGTCCTCAATGCCAACAAGGTTATGTGCCTAATTCAACTGCATATGAAACAATGGTAAGTAGAACTTTGCTTGTCTGATTTTTCTTTATCTAATATATGTTAATAATAATCAGAACCTCTAAAGTAGGAACATAGCTTTTCTTGAATCTTTTTAATGCTTGTACAGTTAAATGATTTTTACTTTAATTCACAGGCGCGTCATATTCATTTGATGGTTGATAAAGCTAAATCACTTGGAGATACGCCATTGTATGAGGACTTATACATGTTTAGAAAGATGGTGCGGGATCAAAGTTCTGATTGTTTGAGATATGTCCACGAGGCTGACAGGATTCATGTATCAGCCGATTATAGAAGAGATGAGGTGCAACTTGATCAGTTACGTCCCCCTATTCGTAGGCGAGGAAAATGAGGTGTTGCTGGAAGAAGAGAACGTGCTATTGCGAGAGACCAAGTATTTGTTGAAATGAATGAAATGGATGAAGCAATGCAAAATGCACAAATAAGTTCAGAAGATAATCAAGCAACAACTAATCATGATTTTAGTTCCACTTCAATGGGTTGTACTCGGGAATTCACTCAGGCATCAGGTATGATATATCAACATAAAGAGATTGTGCCATACATGACTCCACAGACTCCACAGACTCCACAAATATCAAGGTATCCAAGTCTTTCATCACTTGATAATATATTTGGTGTCACACCCCTTTTTTTACGCGCGTACTCCAAAAACATGGAATATTTTTAAAGTTAGAAAAGGGTTTTATTATTTAAGTGACAAGAAATAAAATTTTGTTTCGGAAAAGGATTATTTGCATTTTTATTCAGAGTCGCCACTTGGCATAATCCGGTGTGCCAAGTCACCTTTGAAAAATCCCTTTTTCGAAACCAATTGACTCTTAAACCGGTTTGCGCACAGAGATTCCGGCTAAGGAATTCTGTTGACCGAGGGGAAGGTGTTAGGCACCCCTCGATCCTGTGATTCGACCACGGTCGCTTGGTGGGGTGTATCGACTATTTTGGCATTATGAAGTGTATAAACTACAGAAAAAGCACGCCAAAAAATAAAAATAAAAAAATTAAACAAAACAAAACGAAACAAACCAAAATGTAAATACAGTCCAATTATTACAATCCGAAATAGAAAGGGACTGAAAATAAACCTACGCTAATCCTAAACTAATGCTTTACCTGATGCCTCGGGCCTTCATCACGGACGTCCTCCGGGTACAAGGTACTTTGGGGCATTCCCCGGATAAATCAATACAAATCCTTCGGGGCATTCCCCGGCCAAATGAGTACAATTTAAACTTTTCGTGCAATAAAGTAGAAAATATCATTCAAGCACATATTCAAAACACTCCAACAAATTGTTATTCCTAAATTTGCCTACCCGGCCTACGTTTGCCTATGCGTTCTCGACTAAAGACATAATTTCATCATTGATTCATACCAACAATATATCAAATATTAACCGAATCTATCCTTTTGTCAATTTTTCAATTTCATCCCCCGACTTTCTCTCTATTCATCCATTAGAACATGATCAAGTTTATGCCTTAATCTACCAAAAATCAAGCAACCAAGCATCACAATCACAACATCAACATAAACAAAAATTCAACAAAACCATAATCACTACTCGCAATCGCAACTAATCAAAACCAAAACAACCACACACACACATATATATATATAAAAGACGAGTTAAGAAATGGACCTCGATAGCACGCTGTGTCGATAATAAGAAAATCCGAAGACCAAAATACTCGATCGGAGATCCTCACAACGAACCAACCAAACTCGGTATTAAAATAATAACCGGACAGCTCCAAAATCCGCGAATAACAAAAAAAAGAACTTTACTATACGACACCCGCAACCGAGAACGACAACACAATTCGATAAAGACGAATCGAGATCCACTATCGACGACGAATCCACGAAATAAACGAAACCAAGATTAACCAACAAACAACAGTAAACCAAAACCCAACGTAGATCAGGCTCCGGGGAGTTCCGGTGATGGAGAGGCGGCGACTGTCGTCGACGGTGACGGAGATCTGGCGACGAAGATCCAGTCAGATCTGGTCGCGAGCCGGCGTCGGAGATCCGGTGGATCTGGTCGGGATCTCGGGTTGGGTCCGGTCGACGTTACTGTTGCGGGGATTCGGTCGATTCTCGGCCGACGAACGGCGTGAAGGCCGGCGATGGGCCGACTGCCGTCGTTGACCGAAGAGAGAGAGGAGGAAAGGCGGCCGGAGCTGTCCGGCGCGTGATGGTGATTGGTCGGAGACGGCGACGCTGGTGTTGTCGCCGATTATCGCCGGCGTCGGTGTTAGTGGTTATCGCCGGCGTCGGTGTTAGTGGTTATCGTCGGCTGAAAATGACACTATTCCGGCGTCGGTGACTTCTTGGAGGAGAGGGAGAGTGAGTTTAGAGAGAGAGTGAGTTTTTGAGAGAGAGGGAGCCAAATGTTGATGGTCCTCCTCTTTTCTTTTTTTTTCCTTCTTTTTTTGTGTGTATGTGTGGGTATATATTGTGTTGAGTCTTTTCTTTGTTGACAAGAAAAAGAGAGGGGGGTGGGGTAATGTGGGGTATGGGTAGTGGTGAGGTGTTATCTTTTTATTGGGTGGGTGGTTAGGATAAGATAGGGTTAGTTATTTTTGTCATTTTGTGGAGGGATTATCACACGGGTGAGGGTACACGGTAGGATAGGGTAAACAATAGGTAAGAACGATATCGGGGAGGGAAGAAATTAGGTGTCTACATTATGCCCCCTTTGAATGTAAACATGAAGTGTTTTCAGGCAAAGAAGTAGACAGCGAGATAGAATTTTGTCCCGACCATTATTCAAAGAAAGAAACAGGAGAAAGAAGGACTACCGGGTCTTGAATTAGGACAGCCTACCCACCCAAGTTATGAAGGGATCAAGTGATAAGTATCTCCAAGGATTGGACGGAGATGGACTATACCGAGTTGGAGACTCGAGTGAGGTTCCATCGAGGTTCTGGTCTGCGGCTCTGTTATTACATCAAAAATGAAAATTACAAGTTAAAACATAAATGAAATTAAAAAAATCCTATCTATACAACTTCTGTTGATTCTTGACTCGACCTTTCATCACCCTATTCTTCAGCCAGGCTCCTGACTTGCAATTTCTTTCACCTTGTTTGCTTGGCTTTCAATTGCTTCACTTTGTTGCTTGACTCTTTTGTTTCTTCACCCTATTCTCCAAGCGGGCTCCTGACTTGCTATTTCATCACTTTGTTGCTTGACTTTTCATTTTCTTCACTCTGTTCTCCCGGTGGGCTCCGAACTTGCTATTTCATCACCCTGTTCTTCAGGAGGGCTCCTGCCTTGCTATTTCATCACAGGGTCCTGAACAGAAAGTAAAATCCCATTTTTCAGGAGGGTCCTGAACAGAAGGTAAAATCCCATTTTTCAGGAGGGTCCTGAACAAAAAGTAAAATCCCATTTTTCAGGAGGGTCCTGAACATAAAGTAAAATCCCATTTTTCAGGAGGGTCCTGAACAGAAAGTAAAATCCCATTTTTCAGGAGGGTCCTGAACAGAAGGTAAAATCCAATTTTTTAGGAAGGTCCTGAGCATAAAGTAAAATCCCATTTTTCAGGAGGGTCCTGAACAGAAAGTAAAATCTCATTTTTCAGGAGGGTCCTGAACATAAAGTAAAGTCCCATTTTTCAGGAGGGTCCTGAACAGAAGGTAAAATCCCATTTTTCAGGAGGGTCCTGAACATAAAGTAAAGTACCATTTTTCAGGAGGGTCCTGAACATAAAGTAAAGTCCCATTTTTCAGGAGGGTCCTGAACAGAAGGTAAAATCCCATTTTTCAGGAGGGTCCTGAACATAAAGTAAAGTACCATTTTTCAGGAGGGTCCTGAACAAAAAGTAAAATCCCATTTTTCAGGAGGGTCCTAAACATAAAGTAAAATCCCATTTTTCAGGAGGGTCCTGAACAGAAAGTAAAATCCCATTTTTCAGGAGGTTCCTAAACAGAAGGTAAAGTCCCATTTTTTAGGAGGGTCCTGAACAGAAGGTAAAATCCCATTTTTCAGGAGGGTCCTGAACATAAAGTAAAGTCCCATTTTTAGGAGGGTCTGAACAGAAGGTAAAATCCCATTTTTCAGGAGGGTCCTGAGCATAAAGTAAAATCCCATTTTTCAGGAGGGTCCTGAACATAAAGTAAAATTCATTTTTCAGGAGGGTCCTGAACATAAAGTAAAATCCCATTTTTCAGGAGGGTCCTGAACATAAAGTAAATTCCTTGGATATGCATTTCCAATGATAGCTGAATCAAGTGAAACGAATTTGCCCCTGTTTCAATCAAAGAAAAAAATTGGCCAGTTAAAAACTTAGTGGTGGCTTGCAGCTCTTGGCTTCTCATGTATCTGCCCCAGTACTCGTTCCTTTCATCTTTGTCCCAAATTGCTAACACTTGACCTGTCTTACCGCATCATTAACCAAGATCCAGATTGAGCGAAATGAGTTCTGACTCAAACAATGGGTTTTCATTTTACCATGCCCCTGAGGTGCACTCTTTTCCCAAATTTGAATGATTCCACGAATCCAATAGCCCGTCGGCTGATAGACTTCCTTTGCTTCGTGTTGAATTACGATCATATTTCTTTCCTGTGCTGTTCCTTGGATTTTCCTCATATAATTGGAAAGACTGGTAGTAAATTTTGAAATCCTTTCTCACTTGTGTTGACACAGACTTGACTTAAAAATGTAAAGAAATGATGGTGACTTTTGTTTTGATAAATAACATAAGAAAAGACAAAAACATGAATATGTAAATGAAAGAAAAGGGCAATGTCCCATATTCAACAAGAAAACTTATCTGAATACGACAACCAACTCCAATGAGTATGACATGCATTTTGGATTCAGCTGTCTGATCTTCCTATCCAAACTCCAGCTGTGTAAGAAAAGAAAAACAAAATACATTAGACACAAAACAAAAGGGACATTGCATTTCATTAAATAAAATATAGAAGGGTTTAAACACAGACGCCAACATAACATAAACAAACTAAAGTCCGAATTACAACCCTGAAATAACTCGGATAAATAGAAAGAAAAACAAAATAGACTACCAAAACTCCCTCCTGACGGGGAGAGGAGTGACTTCCCAATTATTGAGCTGGACAGCTGGACCTATGAATTGCACGTCTGCCATACTGGTACCTTCTCCTGCTTCGACCATATCAACTTCGATAAAAAGGTTCTGGAAGTCATCAACCAATTCAACTTCAGATTTCACATGCTCCGCGACATCGCTCTTAAATAATGATTCACTGAGTAGTGGCATTGGGCGAGGGAGTGACCATATTTCCTTTTTCCTTCCCTTGGCTTTCTTCAGATCTTCAGCTGTAGGCTCAAATCCCAGACCAAACGTGCCCAGGTTCTCACTCGGACATATGGGGTGAACTATACCATGCAGAGATGCTCCCAAACCCTTTCCTGGCTCAAATCCATATTTCCAAAGTTCACTCACCATCATGATAGAAGCAGAAGACAATTGCGGTCCCGATATAGCCTACCATTCAAGGATACGATTCACTGGCACTGTATCAAAAATTTGATAGACGAATGTCTCCTCTACGTTATTTGCTTCAATAAGAGACAAGGGAGAATCTTCGTAGGCTGACAAATCTCCTTCACCATGAATAACTACTTCCTGCCTGTCATGCTCAAACTTAATCATTTGGTGCAATGTAGATGCAACCGCCTTGGCCTTGTGGATCCACGACCTTCCCAACAATAGATTATAAGAGGATTCTATATTCAATACTTGAAACTCTATGGCGAACTCAACAGGCCCTATGGTCCACATTAGTTCTATTTCGCTAATGGAATTTGATTTTGCACCATCAAAAGCCCTGACACATACATTGTTGGGCCTGATCCTCTCCGCACCAATATTCAACTTTTGCAAAGTAGAAATAGAGCAAATATTTGCACCTGAACCTCCATCAATCATAACATGAGTGACATAGAAATCTTCACACTTCACTGTAATGTAAAGGCCCCGATTATGCCCTATACCTTCAACAGGCAATTCATCGTCAGAAAAGCTAATCCGATTGACCTCAAAGATTTTTCCAACCATTTTATCAAGCTGGTTGACTGTAATCTCCCTTGGAACATATGCTTCATTTAATACCTTCAGTAAAACATCACGATGCTCCTTGGAGTGCAACAACAAAGATAAAAGGGAAATTTGAGCAGGGGTTTTCTTCAGCTGGTCTAATATTAAATACTCTGGCAATTTCATCTTTTTCAAAAATTCTTCGGCTTCTTCTTCGGTGATAGGCTTTTTGATAGATGATGGTCCACTCACTGTTGGCTGGGACTTTCTTAAGCTTTCAGGCACGAAGCATCTTCCTGACCTAGTCAAACCCCTTACCTCATCTACATCTTCCACTACTTCTTTCCCATGATAGGTCATCACGGTCCGCCCATAATTCCAGGGAATTCTTTTCGTATCAACTATCGAAGATTGGGTCACCGGTTTGAGGACAATAGGCACTGCCAGTGCTCCTTTCACCGTCAAGATAGGCTGACTCAAAGCTCCCACCACTGTCAACTTAGGTTTATCCTGACTCGAATCACCATACCTTCTGGCGCCTTGTACTGTGATCGGGGGCTTCTTGGTGCTTCCTTGAGCTTCATCTTCTCTCACTCCTTCCTGGCTCAATGACATTGCTTTTAAAGACTCCGCTACATTCACCGATTTCTCCTCAATGGTCTGTATCTTGATAATAGGCTTATAACCCCTCGAAGACTCTTTCCCATCATATATCAACTCTAATATATTGGCTTCAACATGAGTTGGCAGCGGATTCTGGTTAATGTTAGGACCCTCCAGGGCCTGAACCAACATCTGATTTATGTCAATTAAATCTTGGACAACTCTCTTTAAATGCCAGCATTTCTCAATATCATGGCCTGGCATATCGGAACAATACACACACCTTAAAGAATAATCGAGATTCCTTGGTGGTGGATTGGAAAGCCTTCCTTGAATTGGTCTTAAAACCTTCAACTTCCTCAACCTATCAAATAAGCTAGCATATGACTCCCCAAGAGGTGTGAATTGATTTTTGACCGTTTTCTCCTACTTATACTCGGGCCTAGGCTAAAAACTGGTTCTGGAGGGGTTTTGGTAATTTGGTGGAGCGAATGGGCAATTTTGTGGGGTTTGCGCACGCCACTGCGGGTAAGAAGGGGTTTGGGCATATGGCTGTGCACTATATACTGGGTAAGGGGGTGGTGGAATGGAATATAAAGGGTTTTGTGGAGGGTAGTAATGGTGGGGAGGAATATATGGAGCTTGGGCGTAGACTTGGGCTTGGGATTGGGGATAGGGGCGAGGTGGTCTTTTAGGATAAGAATGGGTTCCGGCTACGACAGTCGCAACATCCTCTTTCTTTTTTTTGCCTCCAAATGCACCAGATCCACCTTGAATCGCTTGTGTGGTAGCTTTTAATGCAGCAAAACTCACTATTCGACCGGTCTTAATCCCGTCCTCTATCATCTCCCCCATTTTGAGGACTTCCATAAAAGACTTTCCCATTGCCGGAAGTAAATGTTGAAAATAGGTCTCATCCTGCGCCTGAATGAAAACTTCTACCAACTTACTTTCTTTCATTGGAGGCTTTACCCTAGCGGCCTGTTCACGCCACCTTATCGCGTATTCCCTAAAACCTTCAATGCTCTTTTTCTTCATGTTGACCAAAGATTTTTCGTCCGGAATCAAGTCGATGTTGTACTAAAAATGTTGAACAAATTCAGAAGACAAATCATCCCAACTGTTTCATTTATCGATATCCCGATAGATAAACCACTCTGAAGCCAGATCTGAAAGACTCTCGCCAAAGAAGGCCATGAGTAGTTCTTCCTTTCCTCCTGTAGCCCTCAACTGGTTGCAATAACGTCTCAAGTGTGCAACAGGATCACCGTTCCCTGCGTACTTCTCGAACTTAGGCATCTTAAAACCGGGGGGCAGGTTGATGTCTGGGAACATGCACAGGTCTTTATAAGAAACAGTTCTATAATCTCTGATTCCTTGCAAATTCCTCATAGCTTGCTCTAAACTCTTCAGTTTCCGGGCTATGACATCCTGTTCCTCCGTTGCGACAGGTTTCTCCGTATCAAATAGAAATGAAGGTGGCTGAGTGTACCCATACGGTTCATTCAATTGTAGAGTAGGCTCCGTAGCATAATACTGACCATCTAAAACCTTCAGTACTGGCTCACTGGAAGACCGAGGAAGCCTCATTGTGGGACGCACAACATATATGGGAGTTTCATGTGGTGGCGGGGCCACGAATATAGGTGTGATCGGTGGCGCTGGCTGAGCAGCTGGTCTTGATTGGGGAGCTTCCAAGGGCACACTAGAATTGCCCGGATAATAATGTCGCGGAGTGAATCCTGGCGCGTGCTCAGGTGACTCAGTAGGAGCAGAGAATTGTGCCTGAGAGAGCGGTGGGCAATTAGAGATATTCCCAAGACCTTTAGGGAGCGGAGGAGGAGGCATTCCGCTGGCCCATGCCCGGTGCAAATCTATCAATTGTTGCCTGAGCCTTACTACCTCATCATTGTGTTCTGAAATTTCTTCCCTGTGATCCTGATCTGGGTCAATGAGTGAATTTTCAATCTCCCTGCTACCCATGGCGAGCTTTGCTTTGGATCTAGTGAAGTATGGGTGACTAGCCAGAGTGCTGCAAACCTACCACTGTTATCTGAAAGAACATGCTCATCAAAGACGACATCTGTTAGGATTAGGGTATACCAAAAGCATGGGAATCACATTGGTAAAATTGCCCTAAGTTTATGTTCATTTCTACCAGCTTTCAAGGGTAGCGAAGTCATTTTAACATCATCCCGATTTTATCTACACTTATTTTATCTACACCTATTATTATTTTTTATTCTTCTTTTTTTTTCCGCGTTATCGACCTTTATTTTATCATTCTTTATGGCTTTTGTTTTTCCTTAAAAGAGGAAAAATAATGAAAAACAACAAAAACAAAACGATTAGATCGAACCCAAAAGTAGGTTGCCTACGTATCATGTTGTACATGAATCAGATCTTGCGTAGTTCGGGCCTTGCCAAAATGGCCAATTGAATTTTTTTTTCGAGACTTTAAGAAGAAAAGAAAAATAACAATTTGTCAACAAAACGTATAAAATTTTGGGACCACTGTAAAACTAAAAAAAACGAATACGAAACAACATTATAGACCCCTAAGACAACACAGGTGAAATTACTAATAAAGACTCTAATACCAAAAACAACTTGACCTCGACTTAAAACAGACACCGCCCTGCAATGACAGACCCATAAAAAAAAGACTCCAACTGAAATAAAGATAAGAAGTGCTCTTTTAGACTGGCGCTCTGCGCGATGACCCTGGCTGATATGGACCTGCCTCTGAAGTTCTCTTTCTCCCATTCAAGCCTTGTAGCATATCCTGTAAAGATACCCTGATACCGAGGAAGAAGTTTCGAGCCCGTATTCTTGCTTCATGAGGAGTGCACTTGAAAAGATTATTCTGACACCTTTCTACTGTCTTGAACAAATCTGCTAGCTGAAACCTCAGTGTTTCCACTTTGGACCCTACACTTTCATCCTGATGATCGTCTATTATGCATTCTTCCTGTATTCTCCCTCTAAGCTGCGCTGGTAAAGGTTGACTGATACCCCGAGGGACAATTTGAAGCTAGACCTCATATCCCTGAGTGTGGCTCGGATTATCCAAACTTTCTTTGAATGTGTCCACACCTAGCTTTGTTGCATGCTTCCAAAACTACTCATACCTTCTCTCACCTAAGGCTTGGTCTTTGAAGTACTCAACATCCTTTAGAAGATTCACTGCTGGTGGCACGTCCTGTAGCCTACCTAACTGGCGCATTACCCTGGAAGGATTGTATGGTCTAGTGAAATTGAGCCCTAACATAACTAAAGGGAACTGCGTCTGACAACCCAACAATACTACCTTTGGTCGAAGCCACAGATAAGTCCACAAAATGTTGTCCCTGGTTCTTAATTCAAGAAATTCAATCCAAGCCTTGACTCCCACGGGCAGCGAGAATTTGTCCAAACGCAACCTAGAATCCATGGCTTTCACTCGATTGGGAATACAACGATCTAGCACATCTGATCTAACTAAATAAGGTGCATGCAAGTTCTCCATCATCCATAACTGCAATATCAGGTTACTTCCCTCGAAAAATCTCCTTCCCATTTTCACTTCGGTTAGAGCCTTATATATTTCTGTTAAGATCATGGGTATGAGAGTGAACCTGCCCTTTTGATTAATGCCCTGGTCGTTTTGATCCTTATGAAATAGGGCCATCACCACAGATTGCAAGCGGGTATTGATATGTCTTTCCTCTAGTGGAAACACTAAAGTTCCTAGCAAAGCGAGGGTGAAGACTTCAAGGCATTTTTTCTCCCACTTCTCCTTAGTCACATGAAATTCATCCCAAAAGCAATCAAAACCTTCGGAGGGCCCGAATCTAGCGAACAAAAAGTCTAAGAAAACCCACGAATCACTTAAACAACCCAAACGGATACCCTTACTTTTTAAACAACAAGACTGCAAAAATCTCACGCCAGTATGATTTCGCGCTCGAATCATATCCTTCTCGATATAGGGCAAATGCAACAAACCGGATATTTCTGCCAAAGTAGGAGTCATTTCACATTCCCCAAACCTGAACACCAAACTACTCGGATCCCAAAAGGTCAACAAGGCCTCTATTAAATCTGGACGAGGGGTAACATGCAGAAGTTCTGTAAGATCACCTAATATTTTAGTCAGTTTCTGCTGATCAACATAGTTAAACATTTCCCACCATTTGATTAACTTTTTGGGCACTTTGACAACCATCAGGACTCTAGACTTGTGATGATAGGCGTATTTACACGCCTAAAGTACTATAATTTACCCATATTTTAGCTAAGTTTTGAGGACAAAATATATAATTCATGCACTTTTAGTCTTTTTTCCTGTAAGTGAACTAACAAACGTGATTAGCAAGTTTTCAGGTATAAATGATGCAGATTTCAGCATATTATAGATAACTTGACGCCCAAGGAAGCTTCACGAAAGAAGGAAGGGAAAGCTTGGACGCCAAGGACCAAAAGTGACGCATGGAGTATCTGTCCCGGGCAAAAACAACATTTCTAAAGACTTTGGGAATCAGCAGTAACTTAGTAGGATTAGGATAATGATGCAGTAACCTAGTAGGACTAGAATAAGTAATGCAGTATCCTAGTAGGAATAGGATATGGGTGTTATAAATACCCTATTTTGTTAGATATTTTAAGCATTCTACTTCTAGTTCCGAATCATTCTAATTCTTCCATCAATTCGAATTCTCATACTTTTACGTTTTATTCAATTCATTCTTATTACTTTCTCTTCATCTATTCGATCTTAAGTTACACAACAAGAGAAACGCTATTCTCAAAGGACTTCACGCCACAAGACACATACTACACGTGAGATCCTATTTTGATATAATGATAATGTCTATTGTGATTTCCATCGCACTCATGAATAGCTAAACTTCTCTGTTGGGGTTATGGAAGCCTTATGAGATACTATCTATTGCTATGAGTTTGAGAATTCTTGACACGTATGCTGCTTATATCATTATTCTCTTTATCTTAATGCAAATTCTTGTGGTTGCAAACGCATAGAATACGCCAGTATAGCATTAACTTGTTCGAAAGAAAAGTTATATGTCTGGAAAAGAGATATTGTCAAGGTAATAGGGCACCAACCCCTGTTAAAAAGTTAGTGCCGTAACTGGATTAACCTCTTGGAGAGTTTGTACCGTTAGACACGCTTTAAGCTCGAAAGTGTTAAAGTGAAATAATCCTTGATGGTCGAAAGACGCCTGGATTTACCATAAAATACAACTCTCTATAAGCACATGCTTGTCTGAATTCCGCATAACTCATAGCCAATAGAGACGTATAACTCATAAGGTGGACATAACCCCAACTCTCAATTCTCATTGGTTAAACATCTTACTAAACATTCTTTCTTTTACTTTGCTATTTTCCATTTTTACTCTACTATTTTGTTACATTATTGCACGCTACAAAATCCCCCCTTTTTTACGAGACTTGCACCAAAAGTCTAATAATCTTTGCTTACTTAGTGACCGGCTATTCTCTGTGGGATCGATACCCAACCCAGTTGGGTTATATATTTGACAACGACTGCTTACACTCTTACGAGAGTTGTAGTTTGAGCGTTATCAAAAATTGCCGCCGTTGCCGGGGAATACGGTTGTCAACTAAGTTTGTGATAGTTACTAGACCCTTTGGTCAAAGATTCTCGTTCTTTACTTTTAGTTGTTGTTTTTGTTTTCTGCAGGTTTTGTTCAGTGCATGCCAAATACTCGAAGTTCTGGTCAACCATTACTACCCATAAACCCTGAACCGCAACTTATTGGCAGAATGGATGCACAACGTGACATTGACAGAAGGGCGGCTCAACAGGAGCAGGCTAGACTAGCTGCACTGGCAGTTGCTCAAGTGCATCAACAGAATATTGATAACCCAGGTCGTGCAACAAATCCTGATGATGAGGACCTGGGTGATGAGGAGCTACTGAATCCTAGGCGTACTGATGAAGTGGCGGCACCTATGCATAGGAGAGATCGTTAAGCTAGAATGAGACCTGACCGCCGAGCTATGCAGGCTCCTTTTGATGATGATGATGACGATCTGGATGGAGCTGGTGCTACAGGAGCTATTATTCCTCCGCCCTTGGCACCTGGAGCAAAGTTCAATATCACCAGCACCATGATTCAACTATTGCATCTCAAGGGATTATTTGGTGGACTTGCAGGCGATGATCTGAATATGCATCTGATCAACTTTATCTCTACATGCAAGTCATTCGACAATCCAGGCGTTGGACAGAATGCAATTCGGCTATGCTTATTTCCATTGTCTCTATCTGGGGAGGCAACTCTATGGTTGAATGGGCTGACTCCTGATTCTATTACTAATTGGAGGCAACTGAAAGACGCTTTCCTAGAAAGATTCTTTCCGCCATCCAAGAGAGCACAGTTGAGAGATGAGATCAGCAATTTTCGACAGCTTCCAACTGAAGCTCTCCACGAAACATAGGAGAGGTTCAAGAAGAAGCTTATGCGGTGCCCAAATCATCAGATGACCAACATCTACTTGATGGAGATATTATACAGGGCTTTGAACTCAGTGACTAAGCCAGTGGTTGATAATGCTGCAGGTGGGTCATTCATGGACCTTAATTTTCTCGAGGCAAGTGATATGCTAGATCGTATGACAAAGCAGAGTAGAGCTTGGCATACCAGGGATTCTGAGGTAGCAAGCTCTACCGTATCTGTTGGCATGACTGCAGAGCAGAGGCGTAGACAAGAGGAACGTGACCAAGATATGGCTCACATGAAAACGCAGATGGATCTTCTTACCAAGCACTTATTATCAGGGAAGATCGAAAAGGTTAAGGCCGTTGTATCACAGGGAGGAATTGAATCCGACTATGAGGAAGAAGCGAACAACTTGAATAATCAGGGGGGTTTCCGAGGCAATGCCCAAGGAAGCCAAGGTCGGAACTATTATGATAAATTTGGATACAAGGACTGCGACCAAGGTAGTTGGAAGAACAAGAATGACAATAGTGGTTTATATGTTCCCCCAGGAAGACGTGACACCACTGCATCTGGGTTGGGAAATATGGAAAAGATGATGGCTAAACTGTTGAAAGGAGTGGAAGCAACCAGCACGGGAGTAACGGAGGTAATAAATAATTTATCCTCAATGAAGCAATTGGTTGACTCACATTCCACTTCAATAAAACAAATAGAGCAGCAATTGAGCCAACTTTCAGCAGCACTCAATCAAAGAAAGACAGGCACTCTACCTAGTGACACTGTGCAAAATCCAAGGAACGATGGATCATGCATGGATATTACTACCAGGAGTGGTAAGGTGCTGGAAAATTCATCCCAAAGCAAGCAAGTGGCCAAAAATAAGGAAGATGATGGCGCCATAGAAGCTGACCAAGACGTTCATGACATCACTCCTCAACATCCACAGTCTGAAAATATCACTGAACCAAAACACGATAAAAAGAAAGTGGTGGAGAAAACTATTCCCCTTTCACCACCACCTTTTCCTCAAAGATTGAAGAACAAGGCGGATGATACAAGGTTCAGCAAATTCATGACTATGTTAAAACAGTTGACCATTAATGTGCCGTTGGTGGAAACGCTTGAACAAATGCCTGGGTATGCGAAATTCATGAAGGATCTTCTGAAAAAGAAGAGGGTAGAAAGCTATGAGTTGACAGATATTGTTCATCATTGCAGCGCAATTGCCACCCGATCACTAGTTCAGAAGAAGGCCGACCCCGGTGCTTTCACTATCCCCTGCACCGTTGGATCTTTGAATTTTGCCAAAGCATTATGTGATTTAGGAGCCAGCATCAATTTGATGCCATTATCTATTTACAAAAAGTTGGGGTTGGGTGATCCTACCCCAACCAACATGAGGCTAGTAATGGCGGATAGGTCGGTAAAACGACCTGTTGGTATTTTATGTGATGTATTGGTGAAGGTTTCTTCATTCATCTTTCCAGCAGACTTCGTTATTTTGGATTGTGAGGCAGACTCAGAAGTTCCCATAATCTTGGGGCGCCCTTTCCTTGCAACAGGAAGTGTGCTTATTGATTTAAGAGCTAATGAGCTTTTATTCCGAATAAATGATGAAGTAGTTCGCTTTGATGTGTGCAAATCAATGAAGCACCCCAAAGAGCTGAACATATTCTCGGTAGCTGATGTATATGCTGATGATGAAAAAGAATTATCTGAAGAGGAGCAGATTATTGACGACCCATTGGCGGTTGCGCTCATGAATTTTGAACACAAGGATGCTGAAAACTATGAAGAAACTATTGATGCTCTAACAGGATTTGGGTCATATCCTCATGCTCCCAAGAAGCTGGACCTTGATCTTAAAAATCGACCCACACCACCAGCTAAACCATCTATTGAAGAGCCACCCACGTTAGAGTTGAAGGAGTTGCCAAATCATTTAAAGTATGCATTCTTAGGAAGCGGAAGCACACTCCCAGTCATTTTGGCAGCCGATTTGGGTGAGTAGCAAGTTGCAGCTCTCATTGCTATTTTATGAAAGTATATAAGAGCCATTGGTTGGACCATCGCTGACATCATTGGTATTCCACCTGGGATTTGTACACACAAGATTCAACTTGAAGAAAATTACACACCCACTATTGAGCATCAAAGGCGTCTCAATCCACCTATGCAAGAAGTGGTGAAGAAAGAAATTATTAAGTGGTTAGATGCAGGGGTTGTGTATCCAATATCTGACAGTACATGGGTGAGCCCGGTACAATGTGTTCCCAAGAAAGGAGGCATGACGGTAGTTGCGAATGAAAAGAATGAGCTTATTCCACTCAGACCTGTTACATGATGGAGAGTATGCATGGACTACCAAAAACTAAATTCATGGACGCTTAAGGACCACTTCCCAATGCTATTCATGGACCAAATGCTCGATCGATTAGCGGGGAAAGGATGGTTCTGTTTCTTAGATGGTTATTCCGGCTATAATCAGATTTGTATTTCCCCCGAAGACCAAGAGAAGACAACGTTCACATGCCCATATGGTACGTTTGCCTTCAAACGCATGCCATTCGGGCTATGTAACGCACCAGCCACTTTTCAGCGTTGTATGATGTCCATTTTTCTGATATGGTTGAAGACACCTTGGAGGTGTTCATGGACGATTTTTCAGTTGTGGGTGAGTCGTTTGAATCATGCTTGGCAAACCTAAGTATGGCGTTACAAAGATGCGTTGAATTCAACCTAGTGCTGAACTGGGAGAAGTGCCACTTTATGGTTAAAGAAGGTATTGTTCTTGGGCATAAAATCTCCGAAAAAGGAATTGAGGTTGATCGAGCTAAAATTGAAGTTATCGAGAAGCTACCACCCCCAATTTCAGTAAAGGGAGTTCATAGTTTTCTCGGTCACGCAGGTTTCTATCGGCGGTTTATCATAGACTTCTCCAAAATTGCTAGTCCATTATGCAAACTTTTGGAGAAAGATGCAAGGTTTGACTTCAATGAAGACTGTTTGAAGGCATTCGAATGCCTCAAAGGGAAGCTAATTGAAGCTCCTATCATTGTAGCACCAGATTGGTCTCTACCGTTTGAAGTCATGTGTGATGCTAGCGGGGTAGCTTTGGGTGTTGTACTTGGCCAGAGAAGGGAAAAGTTATTCCACCCAATCTACTACACAAGCAAGGTTCTGAACGAAGCCCAGAAGAACTATACTGTCACAGAACAAGAGCTTCTAGCAGTTGTGTATGCTTTTGAAAAGTTCCGTGCTTATTTGTTGGGAACCAAAGTGGTAGTTCATACTGATCATGTAGCTCTGAGATATCTAATAACAAAGAAGGATGCGAAACCAAGGCTAATTCGATGGGTATTATTGCTGCAAGAATTTGATTTCGAGGTAAAAAATTGAAGAGGTTGTGAGAACCAAATAGCTGATCATCTATCTAGACTCGAGAACGAGCATATAGCGCAGCCTGATCTTGAGATTGATGACGCATTCCCTGACGAAGAGATCTTAGCCACAATAATGGAAGAGTTACCATGGTATGCAAACTTTGCGAACTTTGTGGTGAGTAATGTGATGCCTGCAAATCTATCTTTCCATCAAAAGAGGAAGTTCATGCATGATGTAAAACACTAATTCTGGGATGAGCCATATTTGTTTCGAAGATGCGCGGATGGTGTTATCAGGCGATGCATATCCCATGTAGAGGTGCCGAATATATTTGAGGCATGTCACACTTCCCAAGTTTGGGGACATCACGCAGGTAATCGGACAGCAAGGAAGGTATTGCAAAGTGGATACTATTGGCCTTCGATATTTAGAGATGCCTACGAATTTGTGAGAAGATGCGACCAATGTCAGAGACAAGGCGCAATTTCGAAACACCATGAGATGCCCATGACGAAAATGCTTGAAGTTGAGCTATTTGATGTATGGGGTATTGATTTCATGGGCCCATTCATAAATTCGTTTGGAATGAAATACATCCTAGTCGCTGTAGATTATGTTTCAAAATGGGTCGAAGCAGTAGCATTGGACGACAATGAAGGAAAGCGTGTTGTAGCATTCTTGAAGAGAAATGTCTTTTCTCGCTTTGGAGTACCACGTACTATCATAAGCGATGGAGGATCTTACTTTTGCAACAAGCTGTTCAAATCTGTATTGGCCAAATATGGTGTTAAGCAACATAAGGTAGCCACACCTTATCACCCACAAACTAGTGGACAGGTAGAGGTTTCCAATCGAGAGATCAAGCAAATCATTGCTAAGACTGTGAATGCTAATAGGAAGGATTGGTCTCGGAAGCTGGACGATGCACTATGGGCCTATAGGACTGCATTCAAAACGCCAATTAGCATGTCCCCATACCAACTAGTTTATGGGAAGGCTTGTCACTTGACCATTGAGCTCGAGCATAAAGCATTGTGGGCGTTAAAACAACTTAATTTGAAGTGGGATGATGCCATGAATCTGAGATTAGAGCAGCTGAATGAGATGGATGAATTCTGTCTACATGCATATGAAAGAGCAAACCTCTACAAGGAACGGATGAAAAAGTATCATGATCAGCGGATTGTTCAACGAAACTTTCAAAAGGATGATATGGTACTTCTTTTCAATTCCAGACTGAAGCTATTCCCAGGTAAGTTAAAGTCCAAATGGTCTGGTCCGTACAAAGTTACCCAAGTCTACTCGTCTGGAGTAGTTGAGCTAGAAGACAATAATGGTGTTGTCTTTAAGGTGAATGGCCAACGAGTAAAACCATATATCGGTCCTCTTGACTCGATAAACTATATGGCCACCATCTACCTCGACGAAGTCTAAGTACTCGAGGTAACTATGTTGTGCCGCGATAATAAATCAAGCGCTAGATGGGAGGCAACCCATCGTTTTTCATTCTTTCTTTCGTTCTACTAAGTGTTTGTTTTCGTTAAATAAAAATCCAAAAAGAAGAGTCGTGCCACGACCAAAACTAAGGCGCTTTATGGGAGGCAACCCATCGTTCTAATCGTTTTTGTTGCTTTTGAGTAAGTGTAGATGCAAGAGGTGTAAAAGAGGAGATTGAGTTCAACTCTTGATTTGGAAGAATGGCATGTTCAAGGTGGTAAGTTAGGATTGAAGAAGCAAAAGGCTATGGGTTGGGCATTGCCTATGAAAATATAGGCAAAGAACAAGGCAAGGCCTATGTAAATCTAGGCCACGAACAAGGCAAGGCCTATACTATGGCCTAAGCTCTCGGAATCTAGTGTGCCATAGCATAGGCGCCGCTCATGCCTAAGTATGCCATAGCATAGGCGCCGCCTATGCAAAAGCATTTTGTCTCTGAATCTCATGTGCCATGGCATAGGCGCCGCCTATGCCTAACAATGCCATGGCATAGGCGCCGCCTATGCTCAACAATGCTTTGCAAAAGGCGCCGCCTATGCCAAGCATAGGCAAAGCAAAAGGCGCCGCCTATGGTCACTTTTGGTCTCCAAATCCGATTTTAAATGGGTCAAAACCCGACCCAAGCTTGCCCTATAAATAAGAAACTTAGTCTTAGACCAAAAATACATTGCAAACCTAAGAAAAGCGCAGACTACCTCTCCAAATTCTCTCAAAAATTTTCCTTTTGCTCTTTTACTTCACAAGAACATCTTCCAAAGGCATCAACCAAGTAAGTACTTCTTTGTTCTTCTTTTATATTCCGTAAGTACTACAATACTACGCCTACAATAAATTTTTAGATCTTGAAGTAGTATTGGTGATTTGAATGTGGTTGATTTGTTGTGATACTACTAAGTGAGTGAAAGAATACGTAAGGATGATTTTAACTTGTTTCCAACTTGTCTTTGATTTTCATACACTGTCATACTTTTGCGGAATTGACATGGGCACGAAAATTGTATAATCTTGTAAATAGAAAGCTCTCATGTTGGAATGACTTGTTCATCGAGATGAGAATCATGGTTAAACTACCAACTTGTGAGGTTGTGATTATTTCTAGATGTTATAACTTGATTCAATCTCTATGTAGTAGTCTTGATCAAAAGATGTATCAACCATGAAAGTATTGCCAAGATTTTTTTTGGAAGTATGGCTGCACTGATTATATTGTTGGAATATAGCACCTAAAACGTATATCGATGAAGTCTGAGTAATCGACATCGTTCACTTCACTAGTCTGTACCAACAAACTAAGTGTAGGGTGGTGCCACTACTGCTTGTTCATTGATTGTATCCATCGAGATGAAGCTAACATGAATATTATTTTAATCTCAAGTACAATGCCACCAAAAGCAAGGCAAGGAAAGGATAAAGCAACCACTTCACAAAAAGGCCAGAAAAGGGGACGAAAAGAGCAAGGCGAATCCTCCTCGCTGCAAATACCTCACCGCATGTTCGGAATTAAATGGGTATTAGAGGAGAAAGGAAAGGAATAGTATAGGAACAATAAAGAGAAGAAATATGTTCACATGGAGTTGATACACAAGGAGATCCTAGCAAAGAAAGAACCTCGCATGTTGGCTAAAATAATGGCGTTACATCTTGATTTCATCTTCCGAGATATGGGAGAGTGCAATCTCGATTTAACACGAGAATTCTATGCCAACTGGTCACCAAAAACTACAGGGAGTGAAGTTAAGATTCGGGGCCAAGTTCTGCAACTAAATGCGGAGTTCTTCAACTCCTTTCTAGGCTTGCCATCTGTTAATCCCGCACCATTCAAGGAGATTTATCGCAGACCTCCATACAGGGCAATCAGACACACACTATGCAGAATAAGATCAATGGCACGGTGGAGTCGTCACAAGGATACCGGTCGGCACAATACCTTCCCGTATGCCTCCTTGAACAGAGAAGCTAGGATATGGCTGCGAATAGTCAACTCTTGCCTCATTCCAGGGAAACAGTACACAAAGATAACACGAGATAGAGTGTGCCTGGTGTACGCATTGATGACGAATGTCCCTATCAACATTGGGGCAATTATTCGATCTACAACTAGGCTACACAAGAGGTCCTACTTCAGCTTTGGCAACCTGTTGACTGCAATATTGAGGAAGGAAGACATCGAAGAGAAACCGGCTGATCATAATCTTCCACACAACCCGAAGAAGGTTGACCTCACAAAGGTTAAAGATACTGAAACCATGCATGGCGTTAACCTAACCACTGCAGAAAGACATGCTCGCGATGAAAGCTTCTCCCGCCATTTATATGGCATAATGAAGTTTACCATGATGAGCGGGGGTCGTGTTCCAACTGCTGCAGAGCTCCAACAGTTGGATTATGACTACCCAATGAATGAGCATGCGAGGGCGATGTGTGGAGTAGGTGTATATTTTGAGGAACCTCTTGATGACGACATGCCAACCGATGATGATCGACGAATGCTAGACTCCGATGTGGAAGAGAACTCTGATGACAATGACTCTGATGACGATTCCGATGCAGGGGGTATGACCCCATACATAGAGGATGAGTCCGACTAATCAGGTTCTTCTTATTTATTTTTCACTGAGGGCAGTGTGTCCCGTCTAAGTGTGGGGTGCTGCCATTTGCATGCTATACTTCTTTGTCTGCATTTGCATTTATTCTAGTTCTTGTTTGTTTTAATTAGTCATAATTAGTTAGTTTAAATTTTAAATTTATTAGATTTTGATGCATGAAATTGTTCTGATAGGCGGCATGGTGTTATGACAAGAGTTTGTGCTAGAATCATTACTATTGAGACATTTAGGCTCTAAGTGTGACTCACTGTGTGATAATTGTGTGGTTTAATTCATTCATCTGTTAGGGTCAAGAGTCTATAATACTCCCAATAAAGTTGACCATGTGCCTTGTGTGTGTGAGGATATAGTATATTCTGTGTTGTGACTGATGCTAGAACTTGCCTGGTGTGTGTGTAAAGTGAAATAAAGAGTGTGAGTTTAGGAGATGATTTAGGCATTTCTTTGGCAGCCTATGAGTGTTTACCTTCTGTTTACCTACCCGTGGACATTATCCTAGTCAATCCTTTTGAGCCTTTAAGCCATTTTCTTTGACAGCCTTATATGTAAGCCTAATCCATTTTTTTCAAGACCATAATTTGATCCAAATTCCTAAGTGCTTTAAATTATGAAGTCATGTGACAAAATAAGAGGAAATTGGGTGAGAGTGATGCCTTAGAGTGTATTGGTACTTGAATTTGTTATGAAAAAAAAGTGGCTATCATGGAGGTGTGTTATAAAAAAAAAAAAAGAAATAGAAAAACAAAATGATAAATTATGTTTATGATTAAATAAAAAGATAGTTATGCTTGAATGGAAAAATAGGTGAAAAGGGGTGATAGATGAAAGAAAGGTAGCAGGGTTGATTAAAAGAGAGTGTTAATGGCATAATGTGATGTATTAAAGCGCTTAGGAACATAGTCACTATTTCTGGCCAAAATAGTCCTACCCATCCCTTAGCCTACATTACAACCTGTAAAGACCTATTTGATCCTAAGCTTAACATTCTGATATTAGTAGAGCATTACACTAAGGGCAAGCCTATGGTCATCAGTTGCAACATATGAATTCTTTGTGAGAGTGAGAGCAAGGATAATCTTATACCCATGTTCTGAAAAATGCAATATTTGAGAGTGATTATGGGTAATATCTTATGTGAGACACACATGGTTGATGAGTTTTGGGTAGTCTTGTATGATTCTTTGTGGCTTAACTTATGGATACGAATTAACCATCATCACGAGTCTATATTAGAGGTTGAATTGTTTCTAGAAGTGATTAGAAAACTACTCTTTGTTAATAATTGTTGTGCATGTCTTGATGAATATTTTGTGTTGTTACTATGAAACCCTAAGTAGATGTTTATATGGACATGATATATTGTTCGAGGACGAACAAAGCTTTAAGTGTGGGGTGTTGATGATAGGCGTATTTACATGCCTAAAGTACTATAATTTACCCATATTTTAGCTAAGTTTTGAGGACAAAATATATAATTCATGCACTTTTAGTCCTTTTTCCTGTAAGTGAGCTAACAAACGTTATTAGCAAGTTTTCAGGTATAAATGATGCAGATTTCAGCATATTATGGATAACTTGACGCCCAAGGAAGCTTCACGAAAGAAGGAAGGGAAAGCTTGGACGCCAAGGACCAAAAGTGACGCATGGAATATCTGTCCCGGGCAAAAACAACATTTCTAAAGACTTTGGGGATCAGCAGTAACTTAGTAGGATTAGGATAATGATGCAGTAACCTAGTAGGACTAGGATAAGTAATGCAGTATCCTAGTAGGAATAGGATATGGGTGTTATAAATACCCTATTTTGTTAGAGATTTTAAGCATTCTACTTCTAGTTCCGAATCATTCTAATTCTTCCATCAATTCGAATTCTCATACTTTTACGTTTTATTCAATTAATTCTTATTACTTTCTCTTCATCTATTCGATCTTAAGTTACACAACAAGAGAAACGCTATTCTCAAAGGACTTCACGCCACAAGACACATACTACACGTGAGATCCTATTTTGATATAATGATAATGTCTATTGTGATTTCCATCGCACTCATGAATAGCTAAACTTCTCTGTTGGGGTTATGGAAGCCTTATGAGATACTATCTATTGCTATGAGTTTGAGAATTCGTGACACGTATGCTGCTTATATCATTATTCTCTTCATCTTAATGCAAATTCTTGTGGTTGCAAACGCATAGAATATGCCAGTATAGCATTAACTTGTTCGAAAGAAAAGTTATATGTCTGGAAAAGAGATAATGTCAAGGTAATAGGGCACCAACCCCTGTTAAAAAGTTAGTTCCGTAACTGGATTAACCTCTTGGAGAGTTTGTACCGTTAGACACGCTTTAAGCTCGAAAGAGTTAAAATGAAATAATCCTTGATGGTCGAAAGACGCCTGGATTTACCATAAAATACAACTCTCTATAAGCACATGCATGTCTGAATTCCGCATAACTCATAGCCAATAGAGACGTATAACTCATAAGGTGGACATACCCCAACTCTCAATTCTCATTGGTTAAACATCTTACTAAACATTCTTTCTTTTACTTTGCTATTTTTCGTTTTTACTCTACTATTTTGTTACATTATTGCACGCTACAAAATCCCCCCTTTTTTACAAGACTTGCACCAAAAGTCTAATAATCTTTGCTTACTTAGTGACCGGCTATTCTCTGTGGGATCGATACCCAACCTAGTTGGGTTATATATTTGACAACGACCGCTTACACTCTTACGAGAGCTGTAGTTTGAGCGTTATCAACTTGGTGGACAAATCCATACTGTAATAACACACAAGACGTTACCTAAAAAATTCAACAGGAGTAGAAGATTCCCAACCCTTGGGATTTTTTATGCCAACATATGTCGATGGGACAGACCACATTCATGACTCCAATTTGCCGAACAGAAGTACTGAGCAAAATCAGTCTACTTGGCAAACAACTCTAGATTACGGGACGAGAGACTTAGACTAATACTAAGACCAAGGCTGACACGAAAATTTACCGGACCCACCGAGGGTTGCCTACGTATCCCAACCCGAGGAAAGAGAATTAGGTATGCGTAGTTCATTCAGATTGGACAATTAACGATTAACTAACTTAAAAGACATAATAAAAAATAAACGAATAAAATTCTTTTTTTTTTCAACTAGACGCTTTAACCAAGACTGACACCACCAATTATACAGAAAAATCTTTTTGGTATATATTTTTTTTAAAAAAAAATTTTGACAATTAAGTAGAAAAAGCAAAAAAAACTTCCTAATTTTTTTTTATTTTTTTTTGAATTAGGTACTTTACAAAACGTAAAGAAAAAAACTTTTTGAGTTTTTGGATTGTGAAAAAAAAACAAAGGCCATAAGGAATTCTAAAATAAACTACGACATTCCTCTCTTTTTTTTTCCACTCTTATCGACTCACTTTTCTATTTTTTTTTTCATTTTTGCCTACACACCTTACTCCTAACAAATTAAATTAATTTAATTTAATTTTTTTTTTCAAAAATCAGTCCGTCAAATAACCACGTTACCCTTAATGATGCAACAGTTAGCATGTAGGGATGCTTTAAAGGGGAGTCTCCTATAAAGGGCCATGTGGGTCCCGCTAGGTTTCCGCATGATGCACATAAGCATGACCTAAAGGCTGACCTACGTTGTGGTTTACTAACAAGGCTGTTCGGGGGAGCGTATGGTCGATAGTGGCTGCTTTGCTTTCCACCTATTCCATAACACTGACGGCTCCCCCCCTAAAATAAGGGTGACTCAACTAGAGGTTGTGTACAACACGTGTACAACATACTTGTTGCAGAAAGAAGGCCAGGGGGTGGACTCATGATGACAGATATAAAGCGGTAACACATAAGGTAAAATAATATAAACAAAGAGCACGAAAAAGCATAAAAAGTGAAAATAACACAAACAATAACCACAAAAAATGTTTATACACTCATAATGCCAAACAAAGCCGATACGACTCCACAAATAGCTCGAATTCTGAAAACTTATCATAGCTTCCCCAGCAGAGTCGCCAAAAGCTGTCACACCCCCTTTTTTACGTGCGTACTCCAAAAACATGGAATATTTTTAAAGTTCGAAAGGGTTTTATTATTTAAGTGACAAGAAATAAAATTTTGTTTCGGAAAAAGATTATTTGCATTTTTATTCAGAGTCGCCACTTGGCATAATCCGGTGTGTCAAGTCACCTTTGAAAAATCCCTTTTTCGAAACCAATTGACTCTTAAACCGGTTTGCGTACAGAGATTCCGGCTAAGGAATTCTATTGACCGAGGGGAAGGTGTTAGGCACCCCTCGATCCTGTGGTTCGACCACGGTCGCTTGGTGGGGTGTATCGACTATTTTGGCATTATGAAGTGTATAAACTACAGAAAAAGCACGCCAAAAAAAAAAAAAAATTAAACAAAACAAACCGAAACAAACCGAAATGTAAATACAGTTTAATTATTACAATCCGAAATAGAAAGGGACTGAAAATAAACCTACGCTAATCCTAAACTAATGGTTTACCCGATGCCTCGGGCCTTCATCACGGACGTCCTCCGGGTACGAGGTACTTTGGGGCATTCCCCGGATAAATCAATACAAATCCTTCGGGGCATTCCCCGTCCAAATAAGTACAATTTAAACTTTTCGTGTAATAAAGTAGAAAATATCATTCAAGCACATATTCAAAACACTCCAACAAATTGTTATTCCTAAATTTGCCTACCCGGCCTACGTTTGCCTATGCGTTCTCGACTAAAGACATAATTCCATCATTGATTCATACCAACAATATATCAAATATTAACCGAATCTATCCTTTTGTCAATTTTTCAATTTCATCCCCCGACTTTCTCTCTATTCATCCATTAGAACATGATCAAGTTTATGCCTTAATCTACCAAAAACCAAGCAACCAAGCATCACAATCACAACATCAACATAAACAAAAATCCAACAAAACCATAATCACCACTCGCAATCGCAACTAATCAAAACCAAAACAACCACACACACACACACATATATATATATATAAAAGACGAGTTAGGAAATGGACCTCGATAGCACGCTGTGTCGATAATAAGGAAATTCGAAGACCAAAATACTCGATCGGAGATCCTCAGAACGAACCAACCAAACTCGGTATTAAAATAATAATCGGACAGCTCCAAAATCCGCGAATAACAAAAAAAAGAACTTTACTATACGACACCCGCAACCGAGAACGACAACACAATTCGATAAAGACGAATCGAGATCCACTATCGACGACGAATCCACGAAATAAACGAAACCAAGATTAACCAACAAACAACAGAAAACCAAAACCTAACGTAGATCAGGCTCCGGGGAGTTCCGGTGATGGAGAGGCGGCGGCTGTCGTCGACGGTGACGGAGATCTGGCGACGAAGATCCGGTCAGATCTGGTCGCGAGCCGGTGTCAGAGATCTGGCGGATCTGGTTGGGATCTCGGGTTGGGTCCGGTCGACGTTACTGTTACGGGGATTCGGTCGATTCTCGGCCGATGAACGACGTGAAGGCCGACGATGGGCCGACTGCCGTCGTTGACCGAAGAGAGAGAGGAGGAAAGGCGGCCGGAGATGGCCGACGCGTGATGACGATTGGTCGGAGATGGCGGCGCTGGTGTTGTCGCTGATTATCGCCAGCGTCGGTGTTAGTGGTTATCGCCGGCGTCGGTGTTAGTGGTTATCGCCGGCTAAAAATGGCACTATTCCGGCGTCGGTGACTTCTTGGAGGAGAGGGAGAGTGAGTTTAGAGAGAGAGTGAGTTTTTGCGAGAGAGGGAGCCAAATGCTGATGGTCCTCCTCGTTTTTTTTTCCTTCCTTTTTTTGTGTGTATGTGTGGGTATATATTGTGTTGAGTCTTTTCTTTGTTGACAAGAAAAAGAGAGGGGGAGGGGGGGTAACGTGGGGTAGGGAGTAGTGGTGAGGTGTTATGTTTTTATTGGGTGGGTGGTTAGGATAAGATAGGGTTAGTTATTTTTGTCATTTTGTGGAGGGATTATCACACGGGTGAGGGTACACGGTAGGATAGGGTAAACAATAGGTAAGAACGATATTGGGGAGGGACGAAATTAGGTGTCTACATTTGGTAGTTATCATCCTCAACATTTGAGAATGCCCCAAACTTCACCTCATCGTCTGTGCCTATTTCTATTGATATTCCCGATGCCACTAATAATTTGGAGAACTTGAACACTGAGATGGAAGAGAATGAGTTGGATGATGCCAATAATGAAGTGAACGGTAATGATCCGGAGGATGAAAGTAAAGGTTGTGATACGACTATTCAGCATGATGAACTATCAAAGAAAGAGAATCGTACAATTATTTCTAAGCTTTGTGGGACTGGTATTTTTTCATGATTATGTTGTTTTGTTTTTCAACATAACTGCATTTTTTTAGCTGAACAATTGAAAATCGACCTTTGCTTGACAGAGAGTCACTATGCTTACCAGCACACCGAAAAGAAAAAAGCCAAACAGAAAAAAAGCAAAACAAAAAAAGGCAAAGAGTAATGGAGTTATGTTGGACTCTTCCTTCTTCCATTCCCTTGAATGTGGTCTAGTCATAACTTGGTAATACATGAATACTTGTTCTCTCTATAAGTTATTTTGCTTTCTTGTTTTAAGTTTACTTTTCATTGTGCTTAGTTGTTGGAAAGTTGTATTTTTTTATAGCATTTGTTGTCCTTTTTAAGGTTTTTGGTTTCTATTCTTTGGTGGTGTACGCGATTTGGTTTAGCTGCATAAACTAATCTTGAGCTGTGGTGTACGCGAGTTGTTAGTTCACTTTTCATTGACCTTTTTAAGGTTTAGATTGTCTTTGAGCTGTCATTGCATCTTACTCTTTCCTTTTTCTTTTTTTTTCCTGTTAGTATCTTGTTTTAAGTAAAAAAATAGCAACAGACATTTGCGGGTGAATGTGTGCAGGAATATGCTTAATTCTTTCTTCCTGTGACGTTGTTTCGCTTCTCTTGTTGTCTCTGAGAATCTGTCATAGTGCCATATATTTGTGGCTGGTTGCAATAGGTGCTAAAAATTGTTTACTAGGAACATCTTTATTATCTATGTATTGCTAGTAGAAAGTTGTATATAGTGAAACCTGGATAGGTAATGTTAGAATGAGACTCAACTGTGTGAAGAGAGTTTCCAGAAAAGATCACAGGCAATGGCTCCCAGTGGTACTGGTTTGTGCACAGTACTTTTGCTGAAAGTGATTGGTTTGCTGATTCTTGATGATTTACAGTTGAAGTTTTATATTTCTCATTTTCATAGAAAGATTTGATTTTTATTCATTTTTAGCCAATGGTGTACTCTTATTGAACTTTTGTCTTTGTGGGGTTGTGCTAAAAGTGTATGTTTTGCTGATTGTTGGAAGGTAGTACAACTTTTTGAGTAAAAAATATTGATAAAGTTCTGAAAAAAGGGAGATTTTGGAGTTGTTGGAAGGTTTTGTTTCTCTCTTTTTCATTCTGAGATTGGCAGTTGAAGTCTTATCTACAAATGGGAATAGGCATTCTTGGTTCTTTTCCTGTTTTGACACTGTTCTTTAAGCCTTTGCATTGTCAACAACCAAACACTGATGGCAGTGTATCATACTCTTCTTCCTCATTGTTGTATTACTGCCTGGTTGTTATTACACTGCTGTAGAACTGTTGCTGCTGTAGACATAAGGTTCTACTATGGAAAATTCACGGGAAGTTATATTAACTCGTTAGTCGTTCATAAGGTGATATAACCGAATTATGTTTCTCTGCATTTCAGTTTAGGACAGTCTGCAGGAGACGTTCTTCTTAGATGATCCAACCCATGGTTTCACTGCTACTACATTATTGAAGGTGTTGGCTTGACTCGAGGACTGAGAGATGGAACGGTGTGGATTAACTGTTATGATGTATTTGATACTACGATTCCTTCTACTAGTTGTATGTTTTTCGAGTTGAAAGTTTTTGAAATGTTGTACATCTTATTAACGTTGAGAAGCAGCATCATAAACATTTGAGACTTGAGTTATGACTTAAGACTTATGCTAAGCTATAGCCACAAAAGAATTATTGTATGCATATTAAGTTTGATTTATTAACATGGGAACTGTGTGATAGGATGAGTATGACCTCATTGTATATATACAATTGCTTAGCATTAACATCCAATGAGTTGTGTGGCTGTCAAGGAGATCAAAAGCATTAATTAAGCTCCTTTTCCTTGTTATCCTGGATCCAAACCAGAAAATTCATTATAACAATTATTGGGCGGGTCAAGACCCAACCCGATATTTTACCCGTCTCAACCCAACCCATTTCAACCCGAAATAAATTTGGGCGGGTCATGACCCAACCCAATATTCAATTCAACTCATTTCATATTTTCAATCTCAACCCAACCCGCCCATTTGACACCCCTAATGTTGTAGGTATTACTGAAGTGATGGTAAAGATTGTCGCGAGTTGGAGGATGTAAAAGGTTGAACAAGAAAGAAAAAGTTGTCAAATTTTTCTCTCTTTTGTAATTTTTTGGTTGATGTGAAGAGAAATTGTAGAATTTCCAGGGTGTGGAAAACTCCTTTAGGGGTTAAAAGTTTCTCATTTATATTTGATTAAAACGAGATCTTCATTTTATAGATAGCTGCATGGATCTTGTGGAACTTTAGTTAATGTGTTTCCTTACTTTTATACACTGCCTTGGTGTAATTTTACATATTAACTTTTCTTAACGAACAATATGGAGGTGTGTGTTGTACAATTTTTATAACTTTTTCTTTAGATCTTGAAATGTCTCATTTGTAACAATTTGAACTTTGTTTTCATTAAGACCACCAAAGGATACCTAGAAGCAATCAATTCAATTTTCTAATTTTAACAACTTTGATCAACAAGCAAACATTATTCCTTGAAAATTACTTGACATCATAACCACTAGCTTTCATGTTCTTTTTATTACTAGTAATAATTATAGAAACATAAACTTCGTTACAATTTGCTCTCTTTTAAAAAAAATAGTTTTTTTTTTGAATTTAAAATTGATATGGTGTTAGTTGAAATTGAAATCCAGCTGCTGTGAAGATTAGCTTATGGAATATTGGTACAAGATTTCTACTTAATTAATTCATGAAACAATTATTAGACTTAGAAATAATCCACAAAACAGAATTCATTAGACTTAAAACGGTTAGAAATTTTAAGAGTACCCACTTAAGTTTGATTACGAGTTGGAAATCGGCGCCTATCATGTCCAGTCTGTCTACACAACCCGTAAGCTCGCCCATATACTGCAGGACCATGATCCATCTCATTAGGTACTCTAGTTTTCCTTTGTCGATTAGGACGACGATAGAATTCATTACTTCTCATTATAGAACTTGGAGATGGCCAATATGCCTCGTGCCCAACTGGTGAGAATGACCCAGAATATGTAGCAACATAATTCACTGTTGTGAAATACTCGCTAACAAAATTTCTAGCTAGCCCTCTCATTCTTTCAGTAACCTTCATGACATGTGAACACGGAAAGTGCAAATTAGCCCATTTTCCACAATCACATTTTTTATCATTTAGTGAAACACGATGACGATTACCACAATGTAACACCCCGTACTTAATTACGTGCATTAGCCATGGTTATATGTGTTGGAGTATATGTATTGATCATAAGCTAGGTATATATGAGTTTAAGTATGAGTATTGATTATTTTGAGACGGTTTCAAGTGGATAGTTTGATTATATGTGTATGGGAATCGACTTTATTTATACCAGAATTTTCTCGTCGAAGTTTCTATGCAAAGTTTATCGAGTTATATTTCCAACGATATAAAGATTTTTCAAAACAAATGAGTATCGGTTATAAGCGAGCATGTTCGAAACTTGAAAACAGTGGACGCAATGAACAGTAAATGTGCAGAAATTTTCTGCACACAAAAGTACTGCAGCCAAACAGATTTTTGGGTCGACTTTAAAAGATCATAACTCCTTGTACAAAATAAACTGTGTGAGATGCTATATATAGATGAGAATCCCCGAGAGTCTTCTTTCTAATGCAATTGGTTTCATCCAAATCCAACGTCTGAGTAAGGAGTTATACTCGATTTACTTCAGCCTCCCAAAACAGATTTTTAGGATCAACTTCAAACGATCATAATTCCTTGTACAGGAAGAACTGGGTGTCTTACTTTATATGAAATGAAAGAACTTTGAATTATCTATCCAACTCTACCAATTTCACCCAAATATGATATCGGAGAAAAGAGTTATGGTCGATTTACTTTAGCCTATCAAAATAGTCCACCATGGACAGATTCGGATTTACTTAAATTTTTAAGGGCAATATGGTCATTTTCCATCACCTCATGGACGAAAATTGGTCATTATATACATATACTTAGCCTCATATCCATCATGTTATCATCCAAATTATTGAAGAATAAGAAACCCTAGTCTAAGTTCAACTCCAATTATCTTGTGATTCAACCATAGCAAGTCCAAATTGATTCCGTAGTTGTGTTCACCGTCTCGAGGGCTTCGAGAAGCACCCCTTATTTGTGCCAACAGGACTTCAAAATCAAAAGGGCCATTTTATGGTAAGGATGTAAATTATGTTGGTGTTATTTATATGGATATGTATATATATATGCATGTGAGCATAAGAAGTATGTTATTTGACTGTTGTTGAAAGATGATTGGGAAATGATGTTGGATTATGTTGAATTGTGAAGGGATTTGGTGTGATGATGTGTTATTGATGATTATATATATATATACACATAAACTTATTGTTCAAGTTGGTTTTTGGAATGTTTTGCAAATATTGGTTGTATGAAATTATGGAAGAGAATTGTGGTGTTGGGTTGCTAATACTAGATGCCAAACATTTCATTGTAGATAAGTGATTTGTAAAGGCGGGAAGTTGTGTTGAATTGGTATCCGAATCTACAACGAGGTATGTAAAGCATACTCTAACGATGTTCTTTGGCATGAAAACACCAATGTTCCATCAAGTAAGATTCCGAGGTTGTCCAAAAACATGTATTGTTCTACATTACCAACGAAGTTGTTTCCATTCTATAAAGTGTCAAAATGTTTCATTGATATACCAAAAGGCTCCTATTTCATTGTTGTGATATTGATGATTCTGAAACACATTGTTGATGTACCAATGAGTCTTTATTATGTCGTTATTGTATAGAAGGTCTATTACTTGGTTCTTATTGATGTATCGTTGTTTCAAAGTATCAAAAATGTGGTGGCGACCGAAATAACAATCTCAAAGATTAATTGAACTAAGTGATGGAAGTTCTCTCTTATCGGGTGGTATCCCAGGGGCATAAGCCTAGCATGGGTCGATCCATATTTACATGTTTATGGGTGGTATCCCAGGGGCATAAGCCTAGCATGGGTCGATCCCAGTTGATATGTACTGGAGGCAGCCTAATGGTCACAGTACAGTACAGTAATGATTACAAAGATGTTAAGAACTAAGGTAAAGTGATTGAATAAATTCAATGTACAGGTTGTCACAAGTTCTAGTAAGTGTGGTCCACTCCTATAACGATTTATTCACTTGTTTCGGATTTCTATTGAGCTCCTATATCATATGTGATTATCTACAGCTTTACATACTCAGTATATATTTCGTACTGACGTCCCCCACGGGGACCTGCATTTCATGCTACAGGCATAGGTACTTCAGCTCATTCACAGCATAGCTAGGAGCCAGGTCATACAACTATTGTTGGTGAGCTCCAGTTTGCTTCGGAGTTTTCCGAGTCGGTTCCTTATGTTTTGTTATTGTACAAGAGTCATGTGTGGGCGGGGGTTTGTCTCGACCCTAGTTATGTCATGTATATCCTAGAGGCTTTGTAGACATAAGGAAGGGTAAAGTCATGGAAGTTTATATAGTGATGTTATATCTGTATATGTGGTGGCCCCGACGGCCAAGTATTATATATATATATTTGTGCGTGTTGTGCTGATACAGGTAATTAGATCCTTCTATATGCAACGAAGTGCTGTCCAAATTTTTGGTGACATGTAAGGGAAAGTACAAGTATTTGAACGGGTTCTCCCGGGCCATCTCGGCTTCGGGTGCCAGTCCGGCCCGATGGGATTTTGGGGCGTGACAAAAGTGGTATCAGAGAGGTTCGTCCTAGTGAGTCTACAAAGCCGTGTCTACGTATAGTCTTGTTTATCGGTGTGTTGTGCACCACATCTATAAACAGGAGGCTATGGACATTTAGGAATTGTTTCTTTTCTTCATGTCTTATATCGTGCGATAGAGCTTATATTGTATATGAATTCATAGTTGACCACTGAATCAGTTTGTTTCTCTTATCATAGTAATGATGCCGGTTACCAGAAGCAAGAATACCGGTAACCAAGTAGATTTGGCTGCCGGAGGGGGGACTAGTAAGTCACCCACTATACCAGCTAATCAAAGTGAGGCTCCAGCTGAGCATGCATCAGAAACTTCCCCCAGTCCGGAAGAAATAAGGGGGAGGAGAACTATATCCCCAGAGCCACCTATTAATACTGTTGATCAAGATCTTAGAAATGCAGTGCAACTTTTGACTCGTATAGTTGTTGGGCAAGCTTAAGGGCGAGCCATTCCTACTGCAGGTCCTAGTGGTATAGATAGGGCGGCTAGTCTTCGAACACAGGGTTTTCTTAAGATGGATCCGCCTACTTTTACCGGATCCGATCTTAACGAAGATCCGCAGGACTTTATTGATCAGATCCAAAGGGCCCTAGAGGTGATGCATGTATCGGGCAGAGAGACAATGGAGTTAGCCGCGTATAGATTCAAAGGTGAGGCTATATATTGGTATGAAGACTGGAAACGGTCAAGGGGCATTGATGCACCCCCAACTACTTGGAAAGAGTTCAAAGAGGCATTTATTGATCATTATCTTCCATATGAGACTCGTCAGGCCCGTACGGATCAGTTCTTAAATCTTTGACAGGGTAATACAAGTGTGAGGGACTATAGTCTTCGATTTAATTCTTTGTCCAGATATGCTCCTAATGTTATAGCTACTATGGATGACAGAGTTCATCGGTATGTGGATGGATTGGATCCGTATTTGGTTAGGGATTGTACTATTGCCGCTTTGAACAAAGATATGGACATAGCGAGGATCCAAGTTTTTGCACAGAAAATGGAAGATCAGAGGCAGAGGAGAAGGACACAGGAATCAGAAAGAGGATATTCCAAGAGGGCCAGATCTACAGGGCAGTTCATGGCATCTCAAGGAGGGTTCAGACCACAGTTTTCTGCTAGACCACCTAGGCCATTATCTTCTTATTCTGCAGCTAGTGCCCCACCACAGTTCCAAGGGTCCAGAGGAAATCAATTTGGGCATAGAAGTGAGAGTCAGAGTTCGCGGATAATGGGGTACCAAGGGCAAGGAAATGTGAGCCAATCGAGACCTCCTCGAGAGCAATGCAATAAATGTGGAAGGTATCATTTGGGCGCATGTCGGCTGGGGACCAATGCTTGATTTTGGTGCGGTATGTCGAGGCATATGATGAGGGAATTCCCACGAAAGGACATAGGGGGTATGGAACGACCTACGGGGTCATTTGTTGCATCATCATCATCGATGCCTTATTCAGGAAGGGGTGCACAACCAATGGGTCATGTTATAGGTGATAGAGGAGCCACGGGTTCTAGCGGGGCTCAAAATCGTACGTATGCTCTAGCGGATCGACAGAATTTAGAGGCTTCCCCAGATGTGGTTACGGGTACGTTGTCTATCTTTTCATTCGATTTATATGCCTTAATTGATCCCGGTTCCACATTATCTTATGTTACTCCATTGGTTGCTGGAAAGTTCGAAAGAATACCCGAACTAATAGTTAAGCCATTTGAAGTTTCCACACCGGTTGGGGAATCTATTATAGCTAGAAGGGTTTATCGAAACTGCATAGTAACTGTTTGTGGTCGTGATACGATGGCTGATCTTGTAGATTTAGAAATGGTAGATTTTGATGTTATAATGGGTATGGACTGGTTGGCGTCTTGTTATGCCACAATTGATTGCTGCACAAAAAAGGTATATTTCCATTTTCCAAATGAATCAGTCCTTGAATGGAAAGGTAAAATTAGCGCGCCAAGAGGTAGATTTATTTCTTATTTTAAGGAAAGAAGAATGATTTCCAAGGGATACATATATCATTTAGTTAGAGTAAGGGATACAAAAGCAGAGCCACCAACTCTTCACGCTGTTCCGGTGGTAAATGAATTTCCTGAAGATCTTCCAGGTTTGCCTCCTGAACAAGAAGTAGAGTTTGGTATTGATGTAATAATAGGCACCCAACCAATCTCCATTCCGCCGTATAGAATGGCCCCAGCAGAATTACGAGAATTGAAAGAGCAATCGAAAGATTTGCTAGAGAAGGGATTCATAAGGCCTAGTATGTCCCCCTGGGGAGCACCAGTGTTATTTGTGCGCAAAAAGGATGGCTCGCTGAGGATGTGTATTGATTATCAGCAATTGAATAAGGTGACTATTAAGAATAAATATCCTCTCCCAAGAATTGATGATTTATTTGATCAGTTACAGGGCGCCATGTGTTTTTCTAAGATTGATTTGAGGTTAGGTTACCACCAAGTGAGGGTCAAAGAGAAGGATATACCCAAGACAGCTTTTCGAACACGGTATGGTCATTATGAGTTTCTAGTTATGTCAATTGGGCTAACAAATGCACCTGCAGCTTTTATGGATTTGATGAATAAGGTGTTTAAGCCATTCCTGGATGTATTTGTGATAGTTTTTATAGATGATATTCTAGTTTATTTTAGATCAGAAGAGGACCATGCCAATCACTTACGACAGGCATTGCAGACTCTTCGTGATTGTAAGTTTTATGCAAAGTTCTCTAAATGTGAGTTTTGGTTAAAGTCGGTGGCATTTTCGGGTCATATTGTATCTAGTGAAGGGATAAAGGTTGATGCTCAAAAGATAGAAGTTGTGAAGAACTGGCCAAGGCCCACAACGCCTACGGAGATTCATAGTTTTCTTGGGTTGACCGGTTATTATAGAAGGTTTGTTAAAGACTTTTCTTCCATTTCAGCACCCTTAACCAAACTAACGCATAAAGCATCCAAGTTCCAATGGAATGATGCGTGTGAGGAGAGTTTCCAAGAATTGAAGAATAAGTTGACTTCTACACCTATGTTGGTACTTCCAGAAGGTACAGAAGGGTATACAGTGTATTGTGATGCTTCGAGAATTGGTTTAGGATGTGTATTAATGCATCATGGTAAGGTGATAGCATATGCCTCAAGGCAATTGAGGCCACATGAGAAAAATTACCCCACACATGATCTTGAGCTGGCAGCGGTTATCTTTGCTTTAAAAATATGGCGCCACTATTTATATGGGGTTCATGTTGATATATATACTGATCACAAGATCTTACAATATATTTTCAGTCAGAAGGATCTAAATTTGAGGCAGCGAAGGTGGATGGAACTATTAAAAGATTATGATGTTGATATTTTGTATCACCCAGGGAAAGCGAATATAGTAGCTGATGTGTTGAGTTGTAAGGCTATGATGTCACCTATAGAAAGTCAAGGGATGATTAAAGATCTTCATCAATTAGATAGTCTAGGAGTTCGTCTTCTCGAAACTCCGGACGAGGAGCTTATTGTGCATAATGCCGTGGAATCCTCATTAGTGGCTGAGGTGAAAGAGAAGCAAGATGCAGATCCTATTTTATTACAGCTTAAGGAGAACGTTCAGAGTGGTGCGACCAAGGCATTTGAGCTTACGCGAGAAGGAGTACTTCAGTGCCAAAACCGATTGTGTGTGCCGGATGTAGACGGGCTAAGAAAGAAGATTATGATAGAGGCACATTTTTCAAGGTATTTCATTCATCCAGGATCAACCAAAATGTATCAAGATTTAAAAGATATGTATTGGTGGAATGACATGAAAAGGAACATCGCAGAATTTGTAGCTGAATGTCCAAATTGCCAACGAGTTAAAGTGGAATATCAAAAGCCCGGAGGCTATATGCAATGCATAGATCTTCCAATTTGGAAGTGGGACATGATCAACATGGATTTTGTTACAGGTTTGCCTCGTACAGCTCGGAAATTTGATTCTATATGGGTGATTGTGGATAGGCTTACTAAATCCGCACATTTCTTACCCGTTAAGACCACTTACACAGTTGAAGAATATTCGAAGCTGTATGTTAAAGAAATAGTCTGATTACATAGGGTGTCAACTTCTATTATATCGGATCGGGGAACTCAATTTACCGCAAACTTTTGGAAGTCTTTCCAACGGAGTTTGGGAACACAAGTTAATCTGAGTACAACTTTTCACCCTCAGACGGATGGACAAGCAGAGCGCACCATTCAAACACTTGAAGATATGCTACGAGCATGTGTTATAGATTTTAAAGGCAGCAGGGATGATCATTTACCTCTTATTGAGTTTGCCTACAATAATAGCTATCATTCAAGTATCAAAATGGAACCATATAAAGCTTTATATGGGAGGAAGTGTAGATCACCAATAGGATGGTTCGAAGCGGGTGAAACTCTTATGTTCGGACCGGATCTTGTGTATCAAGCCATAGAAAAAGTCAAGGTGATTCAGCAACGGTTGAAAACAGCCCAAAGTCGACACAAGTCATATGCGGATAGTAGAAGAAGAGGGCTAGAGTTTTCGTTAGGCGATTGGGTATTTTTGAAGGTATCGCCAATGAAAGGGGTGATGAGATTTGGCAAGAAAGGAAAGTTGAGTCCACGATATATAGGCCAGTATAAGATTATTCGAAGATGTGGGCAAGTTTCTTATGAATTAGAGCTACCCCAGGAACTCTCATCAGTGCATCCAGTATTTCATGTATCGATGCTTCGAAAGTGCATCGGAGATCCGTCCCTTATTACTTCTACTGAAGATGTGCAAGTAACAGAAGATCTTATCTATGAGGAGATGCCTATTTCTATATTAGATCGTCAAGTTAAGAAGATGAGAAACAAAGAAGTAGCATCGGTGAAAGTACTTTGGAGAAATCAACAAAGGGAAGAGATTACATGGGAAGCGGAGGAAGCAATGAAATCGAAATACCCTTATTTGTTCAAAGGTGAAAAAGAAGTGCAAGGAGTGGAACTGGGACGCTAACAAGTAAGTTTTTACATATGCATAATATCTATATGATGACGTGAATATCAATTATGAATTAGAACTTGTTTCGGCTAAATAACTACATTCACATTCGAGGACGAATGTCCTTAAGGAGGGAAGGATGTAACACCCCGTACTTAATTACGTGCATTATCCATGGTTATATGTGTTGGAGTATATGTATTGATCATAAGCTAGGTATATATGAGTTTAAGTATGAGTATTGATTATTTTGAGACGATTTCAAGTGTATAGTTTGATTATATGTGTATGGGAATCGACTTTATTTATACCGGAATTTTCTCGTCGAAGTTTCTATGCGAAGTTTATCGAGTTAGATTTCCAACGATATAAAGATTTCTGAAAACAAATGAGTATCAGTTATAAGCGAGCATGTTCGAAACTTGAAAACGGTGGACGCAATGAACAGTAAATGTGCAGAAATTTTCTGCACACAAAAGTACTGCAGCCAAACAGATTTTTGGGTTGACTTTAAATGATCATAACTCCTTGTACAAAATGAACTGTGTGAGATGCTATATATAGATGAGAATCCCCGAGAGTCTTCTTTCTAATGCAATTGGTTTCATCCAAATCCAACGTCTGAGTAAAGAGTTATACTCGTTTTACTTCAGCCTCTCAAAATAGATTTTTAGGGTCAACTTCAAACGATCATAATTCCTTGTACAGGACGAACTGGGTGTCGTACTTTATATGAAATGAAAGAAAATTGAATTATCTATCCAACTATACCAATTTTACCCAAATCCTATATCGGAGCAAAGAGTTATGGTCGATTTACTTTAGCCTATCAAAACAGTCCACCATGGACAGATTCGGATTTACTTAAATTTTTAAGGGCAATATGGTCATTTTCCATCACCTCATGGACGAAAATTGGTCATTATATACATATACTTAGCCTCATATCCATCATGTTATCATTCAAATTATTGAAGAATAAGAAACCCTAGTCTAAGTTCAACTCCAATTATCTTGTGATTCAACCGTAGAAAGTCCAAATTGATTCTGTAGTTGTGTTCACCGTCTCGAGGGCTTCGAGAAGCACCCCTTATTTGTGCCAACAGGACTTCAAAATCAAAAGGGCCATTTTATGGTAAGGATGTAAATTATGTTGGTGTTATTTATATGGACATGTATATATATATACATGTGAGCATAAGAAGTATGTTATTTGATTGTTGTTGAAAGATGATTGGGAAATGATGTTGGATTATGTTGAATTGTGAAGGTATTTGGTGTGATGATGTGGTATTGATGATTATATATATATATATATACACATAAACCTATTGTTCAAGTTGGTTTTTGGAATGTTTTGCAAATATTGGCTGTATGGAATTATGGAAGAGAATTGTGGTGTTGGGTTGCTAATACTAGATGCCAGACATTTCATTGTAGATAAGTGATTTGTAAAGGCGGGAAGTTGTGTTGAATTGGTATCCGAATCTACAACGAGGTATGTAAAGCATACTCTAACGATGTTCTTTGGCATGAAAACACCAATGTTCCATCAAGTAAGATTCCGAGGTTGTCCAAAAACATGTATTGTTCTACATTACCAACGAAGTTGTTTCCATTCTATAAAGTGTCAAAATGTTTCATTGATATACCAAAAGGCTCCTATTTCATTGTTGTGATATTGATGATTCTGAAACACATTGTTGATGTACCAATGAGTCTTTATTACGTCGTTATTGTATAGAAGGTCTATTACTTGGTTCTTATTGATGTATCGTTGTTTCAAAGTATCAAAAATGTGGTGGCGACCGAAATAACAATCTCAAAGATTAATTGAACTAAGTGATGGAAGTTCTCTCTTATCGGGTGGTATCACAGGGGCATAAGCCTAGCATGGGTCGATCCCTATTTACGTGTTTATGGGTGGTATCCCAGGGGCATAATCCTAGCATGGGTCGATCCCAGTTGATATGTACTGGAGGCAGCCTAATGGTCATAGTACAGTACAGTAATGATTACAAAGATGTTAAGAACGAAGGTAAAGTGATTGAATAAATTCAATGTACAGGTTGTCACAAGTTCTAGTAAGTGTGGTCCACTCTTATTACGATTTATTCACTTGTTTCGGATTTCTATTGAGCTCCTATATCATATGTGATTATCTACCGCTTTACATACTCAGTACATATTTCGTACTGACGTCCCCCACGGAGACCTGGATTTCATGCTACAGGCACAGGTACCTTAGCTCATTCACAGCATAGATAGGAGCCAGGTCATACAACTATTGTTGGTGAGCTCCAGTTTGCTTCGGAGTTTTCCGAGTCGGTTCCTTATGTTTTGTTATTGTACAAGAGTCATGTGTGGGCGGGGGTTTGTCTCGACCCTAGTTATGTCATGTATATCCTAGAGGCTTTGTAGACATAAGGATGGGTAAAGTCATGGAAGTTTATATAGTGATGTTATATCTGTATATGTGGTGGCCCCGACGGCCAAGTATTATATATATATATATATTTGTGCGTGTTGTGCTGATACAGGTAATTAGATCCTTCTATATACAACGAAGTGCTGTCCAAATTTTTGGTGACATGTAAGGGAAAGTACAGGTATTTGAACGGGTTCTCCCGGGCCTTCTCGGCTTCGGGTGCCAGTCCGGCCCGATGGGATTTTGGGGCGTGACACACCAGTACCATCAACTTGAATAGATCTAACCTCATATATCCCAGTGGATATATTCCAATCAAAAACAAAGTGTTTTTTTGAACTTTCGTAGTTCTTCTCCCACTTTACTTTGAACCTGCTTGTCCATAATTCCTTTTGCTCTACAAGTTGGTGCGTTGTTTGAGATCTACGGATATACCGTTCAATTGTTTGCTCCAATGAAAGTCTCACCATGGCAGTGACAGACAATCCTCGAGCTTTCTTTAGAAGGCCGTTGAAAGACTCTGAAAGATTTGTTGTCAACACTCCCCATCTTTTTCCATCATCATGACCAATCGTCCATTTTTCCAATGGAAATTGCATGAGATATTCATATGCTTCTTTATTTTCTTCCCTGATTTTCCACATCAAAGCTTCGAACTTCCTTACTTGATGAGACGATGCAAAATTCCACATCAGATCATTGAGATTCCTGTTTGGAAAATAAGATTGAAAGTTACTCTTAATATGTCTTACGCAAAATCAATGAAAGGTCCGAGGCTCCTGGAATTTCCACAACTCCGATAAACTAGCTAAGATTCCTTTTGCCCTATCAGAGATAATACATACATCTTCTCTATCCTTTATTACATGTGCACTTAATTTTCTAAAAAATCATTTCCATGCCTTTTTCGATTCCCTGTCAACAATAGCAAATGCTAGAGGAAGAATGTTATCATTTCCATCAATTCCAACAGCAATTAATAATTTTATCTCATATTTACCATACAAATGGGTTCCATCTACTGAAATAATTGGACGACAAGTTCGGAATACATCAATGCATGGCTTGAAAGCTCAAAATATAAATTTAAATGTTTTTACCTCTAACGAACTCATTGACTCTTCGTGTTTCCATTCTACAATTGTTCCATGGTTAAAGTGTTGAAAAGCTGCAAAAAACTTAGGAAGCTCACAAAATGATTTCTGAAAATCACCATACACCAATTTAAATGCTCGTTGACGTCCAAGCCATGCTTTCCTATATGTTACTTGATGACCAAATATCTCATGAACCTTAGAAATGACATCTACTACCAACAATTTGGGATTTTTACGTATTTGATTTAGAAACAAAGATGAAATTAAATTGGTATCTAGGTTAGCGTGACCTGTAGTAAGCCCTCAGTCTCACATCTATGATTATTAAAATACTTTTCTATCTTCCAAAGTCTACCTCCAACCTTTCGGCCTCAAAGAAACCATCGACAACCTAATGATTCGTGAAACCTGCATCTGACAATCCATAGTTTCTTGCTTGATGTTACAACTATGAATTCTTTATTTTTGAGTAAACTCCAAAATTGTCACAGCCCGTTTCAATCTATTTTTGTTGCTAAAACACATTCCTTTTTTTAAATCTTTTTTGCCATCGTCAGACCAAACAGAACAACAATTCATCTCAGATTCACAGGTAGAGATAAAAATATCTTCTTCATTCTCTAATGTTGTAAAGTAGGGTATATCATGATTTTGCATTTCAGACACACTTTGACCAAATTGATTATGAAGATTTACACCAATATCATTTTGAGGTAAATCTTCACTATCATTGGTATCTTCATCATATTCACTTTCTAAGGTTTCACTTTCTCCATCATCTTCTGAAGGTTCATCTTCCTCCGAATTTTCATCACAAATTTGAGCATGTGCATCATTACACAAATCAAAGTTATCCTCATCTTCTCTGCGAAAAAAATAATAATGAATTAGTGAAGTAGTGATGCATAAGATTTCTTATAGTTTCAAAAAAAGTAAAGATCACCCACTTGATCTCATATTGTCTGTGGCCACTTTCAATGTGTCCTTGACTACTTAATCCTTCATCATATGATTGATACTCATGTTCGTTAGTGCTTGCATCAAGTGATTAATGGATACTAGGGGTTGCAGTATATGCAAAATGAGGATGACTGAGCATGGCAAATCCATAATTTTGAGCTAATAAATTCATATGATAACCATGTTGATCATTCATTTGAAATAGATTATCATGATTTGTTGATCTAGTCTTTACATACATCTCCAAAAGATTTATATCAATTTTATTCGAAAATTTTTGAGGAATGACAAGAAATTGTAGTAAAGACTGGTCATTCTCTATTTTAAATTCAATAAACCTTGTAATGTTACCTTGAAATGAGCATGGATATTTTCCAGAAATATCCATTTGAATATTTTCATTGTTTGTCCTCATGTTTTCATGCAACATTGCAACTAGTTCAATGTAGCTAGTTGAAATAGACATGCTAACAATCATTCTAGCACCTTCGCTGTATCTAAATCCGTTCATTTTAGAAATTATTTCACCACCCCAATACAAAGCAACCATCTCATTTTCTTCAAAATTAGCCATTTTTCTGCTATACACAAAAATAAGATATGTATTATAATTATTAAAACATCAAAATAATTTTAATGCATTACAAAATATTAGCTAGCCATACCTATTAAAACTTTGTAAATGTCGTTTCTAGAATAAAGCACATAAGCAAAAACTTTGGTTAGAATTGTAAAAATGTGTTTGAACATTCTATACATACCGTCACTTATATAATCTGTTGTCCTAAAACTTTGCAGGTCTGTGATTTGATTCGCTAGAAACGTTACTCACAGTAACGTTTTTAACTAAAAATGTGACTAGTGATTACGATTTCAAGGCAAAATTTTGGTCAAAAAAGTTGTTGGGTTGATTTGATAGAATCGTTATTCGGAGTAACGTTTTGCAGCTAAAACGTTATTGGTGATAACGTATTTAATGTCAGATTTGTACAGAGATTCTTGGGTGGCAGAGCTACAGAGAAACATTACTGGCGGTAACGTCTTATGTCTAAAATGTTACCGAGAGTAACGTTTTATGTCAAAACGTTACTGTGAGTAACGTTTTATATTCTAACGTCTAACGCCAATTCCGTTTGAGCCGTTAACCTTTTTAAAATATAAAACGTTATTGGGAACAACGTTTATACTAGTTTTGTAAAATTTTCAAAAAACAAATTACTTCGGTGAATTGATTCAAAAAGAGCCGCCTATAAACAAACATTTTCATCTATAGACTTGTCACCTCAAATTAATAATAATAATTTCTAGATAAAATTTTAAAATTAATTTTATTCCAGGTTTGGTTGTTCGAGCTATTAGTTAAATTCGGGATTATTTTATTCTATCATTTACTCTACTGATGGATTTACTATTTCATATAGAAGGTGAGATAAATAATTTCATGAGATATCCTTGTTTATCTCATCACGCGTACCAAACAATAATAGTTTATCTTATCCCTACCATTTTAGCGTATATGTAAATTAATCAGTCTGCCACCAATAATCAGTTGTTTTTAATCACGCCTTATAAGGATCATCAAATCAATAGCAATAAACTCAGAATTAAGAGAACTAAACTAATTTTCTGAACACCACAAAATATACACGAAAAGACATGAAAAAATATTCGAGGCAGCATATTCAGTTGATCAAAACTTTAGAAGCTGAAATTTCACCTCTCTGCAATCAATATATAGGTTTAGTCAGGGCATTATTAATCCAAATCACTGTTGATTTTTAATTTATAAAAATCAACACAAAAGTACATGTGTGATGATGTGACTCTTATTCAGATCTTAGGTTTATTACAAGCCACTTCAAACAAAATTTAAACGAAGAGACTCAAACGCTACTTAGCCACTTCATCACTACCCGGCATCTCCAAGGGGAAATTTGGGCCAGCAACACCATTAGGACAAAAGACAACCCTATAGTTTGTACTACCACCAGGACAAGTAAATGTGCTAGTAGCATCATCTTGTGGGTAGCTATAGGCATCAGGGCATCTTTTCTTGAAAAATTTTGACAACTCAGTAGGATCACATGGACCTTGGGTGCAACAATATTGTTGTCCTCCAAACGTTGTACAAGGGTTGTTACATCCTCCTGGTACCCTAAGTGCACTAGGGCATTCACCATTTATATTGGCCGTGCATTGAATTGCGTGGCATTTCCCACCACTAGGATTGGTCGGGGCGAAAGTCATCGGTATGTTGAATCCATCGACTAAAGAAATGTCCCAGAAATCTAGGTTGTTGAATTGGTTCAAGGCGTACTCGGCTAGGGTGTTTGGTGGTTTGCCCCACCCGGTGCACTGCAAGACTCCACCGCAATCACCAGTCTGGCACGAACCTCTGCCAGAACCATCAAAGTTGCAATTAGTACGACCCCATATACGTGCCATCGCAGTCCCTGGTGGGGCATTGATGGTCCAGGTCTGGCCTCGATCAAGACGTCGACCGCCACCTATGGGGGTCGATGCCGCCCAAACGGTGTATGGACAGTTGTTTCGGACCTCGAAAGTGGCAGCATAAGTGTAAGTCACAAAAGCTAGAAGAAAGAGAACAAAAGATGTACTTTTAATTTATAAAAATCAACACAAAAGTACATGTGTGATGATGTGACTCTTATTCAGATCTTAGGTTTATTACAGTGAGTCACCGCGATAAGTGGCGCGTCTGGTGACCCCTCAAATCGGGTTTCCAGTTCAATTTTTCCATCTTTGTACAGATGTTAAAAGGGGCATTTTAGATTTTTTCTAAGCCTATAAAATCGTGCAAACACCAAATCAAAGTTATTTGGAAGCATCCTATGAGGTTTTTCTAAGGTTTTTTCTCATCAAAAATCCTAAGTATCCAAAACCTCTTCCAAGAATCTCAAGAATTCACCATGGATTTTCTAAATTGAGTCAATATTCAAGGTTCTCAAGTTAAGGACCTCAAGAACCCTTATTCAAGAGTACGAATAGATTTCCAAAATCGAGAGTTCATCCAAAACTTCTAATTCAAGGTATGTAGAGTTTTGAACAAGGGTAACCCCTTCACCCTTGTTCCCAAAAGGCTTATTTACATCAAGAATTTCCTGAAATCTATGAGGTTTTTACATGAATTTGAATTGGGGGTTTTCACCCATTATTATTGAATGCATTATCTTGATATTTCCCATGAATTAAGAATCAAATGGCATGATTTCTGCATGTTTTATTGAGAATTTACAGCTGGGTATAAATCCCATGATTTTACTCCTTGAGAAGCTAATATTTGCAATGTTGAGATATTGAAGCATATGACTATATTGAGATTTTGAGATAAATTGCTGAAATTCCCAGATTTTCACATGATTTATGAATCTATATGCTATATATTATGCTTTTGATGAGCTTTAACTTGAGATTGAACTATGGGTTAATAAGCCCTATTTGAGACTTATGAAATTATGAACTCTTGTGCTATAAGCACGCATGATTTGAGTATTTTGAGATGATTGAGAAATAAATTGACCTAATGGTCCGAAAGCTTTGAAATCCACTTCATCATATGAGATTATTGATTTGATTATTGGGTTCGTGATGAACCATGAGATTATTCTAAAAGTGAATTCTTATGAGATTAGCGCAGATAGTCAAAAGGGAGTAGTACTTAGCACCGAGCGGGTAAGTTACTACGGTTTCTTACCCCAAAACTACGTGCCACCGTAGGTTGGGCCTGAGGCCGAGTTTATGATGATTATGATTGAGCTCGAGGCCGAGTTTCATTTAGTGATCACTAGACCTAGGTTATACTCCCTGGCAAGAGTATGACGCTCCTCCCCAACGTGGGGTCTCCTCCTTAGGAGGACAAAACGTTGGACTTCATGTAGCTCGCATGGTTTATATCGGTTACGAGAACCTCCCTTGCCCTTTTAAACCTCGAAATTTGATACTTATTTTCCCTTCCTATGAGTTATTTTCCTAAATGGTGGAATTGCGAAGTTGTTCCCTAATTATAGTGCTTCCTTGAGGTAGCTTATTTCCCTCAACACAAAATCAACACAAAAGTACATGTGTGATGATTTGACTCTTATTCAGATCTTAGGTTTATTACAAGCCACTTCAAACAAAATTTAAACAAAGAGACTCAAACGCTACTTAGCCACTTCATCACTACCCGGCATCTCCAAGGGGAAATTTGGGCCAGCAACACCATTAGGACAAAAGACAACCCTATAGTTTGTACTACCACCAGGACAAGTAAATGTGCTAGTAGCATCATCTTGTGGGTAGCTATAGGCATCAGGGCATCTTTTCTTGAAAAATTTTGACAACTCAGTAGGATCACATGGACCTTGGGTGCAACAATATTGTTGTCCTCCAAACGTTGTACAAGGGTTGTTACATCCTCCTGGTACCCTAAGTGCACTAGGGCATTCACCATTTATATTGGCCGTGCATTGAATTGCATGGCATTTCCCACCACTAGGATTGGTCGGGGCGAAAGTCATCGGTATGTTGAATCCATCGACTAAAGAAATGTCCCAGAAATCTAGGTTGTTGAATTGGTTCAAGGCGTACTCGGCTAGGGTGTTTGGTGGTTTGCCCCACCCGGTGCACTGCAAGACTCCACCGCAATCACCAGTCTGGCACGAACCTCTGCCAGAACCATCGAAGTTGCAATTAGTACGACCCCATATACGTGCCATCGCAGTCCCTGGTGGGGCATTGATGGTCCAGGTCTGGCCTCGATCAAGACGTCGACCGCCACCTATGGGGGTCGATGCCGCCCAAACGGTGTATGGACAGTTGTTTCGGACCTCGAAAGTGGCAGCATAAGTGTAAGTCACAAAAGCTAGAAGAAAGAGAACAAAAGATGATCTCAAATAGCCCATGTTTGTGGACATATTTTTTATATCAAGTTGTGACAAATTATTTAGAAGTTTATATAGGGGTGTGGCGGCTTTTGGCACCTTGGACATTAATCATATATTACATATTAATATCACACTTTTGACTAATAAACGAATAATATTCAAATATGTTTTGGTAAAGGTTGAGGTGACAAAACATATAAGAGCCGCCTCGTAATTAATTATTTTATATGAATATAGAGGTCAAAAAATAAATTTGATTTTCTACTCGATGTATATGGTACTAATCCCGATTAAATCTGAATTCACATCGTGATGATTCTCAATAGAATATTTTTTATTTTTAGGAGCTCAAACTCAAAACTTCTAACCAGGAAGATGAATTCCAGCCATTACATTATAATGCATGTTGGTAATATAAAGTCAATTTTATTTGGTGATAAAACTGACCTAGAAACTCGTGACGAGACTTCTGTTTAAAACAAAATTGGAAGAAGAAACCATTTCTTTAATCAAATTTATACCGCTAGATAGAGCATCTAGTAATTTTCTTATTAATAATAAATTAAAAATCTCAACGTGAACAAGTACAAGTAAGGCGGATTTGGTCTTATCTTACCTAATTTTCTTATATATACTTATCTATTCCATTTTTTATTTCATCTTGTTTAAGTTTCATGCGTCTTATTTATTTTGCCGACTATTTGTGGAGTATTTAATAGGTATATATTTTTTAGTTCAAGTATTCAATAGGTTACTACCAAAGTCCAAAGTATTTTAAATGAAAATTTATGTCAGATTTAAGGGGCATCGTCACATCGTTATATTTTAATAAACTCTTCATATAATTTATGCGTATTATTAATAAATAGGAAGCATCAACAATGCCATTCATGTCCATAAGCAGTATTGGCATGTGTGTGTGTGTATATATATATATATATGCTAAAAACATAACATGGTCAAGTAATATAATGGTGTAAAAACATGTATTTGGTTAACTTAGTTAAATTAGAACAATTAATTTGCAAAAATATGCCGTGCATTCGCTGATAATACAACTAATTCGGATAAATTAAAGAAGAGGGGGGAAATGTTTATTTTTGATACATACCGAAGTCAAAACGCAATGAAAAAATAAAAATAAACATATTTCCAATCATAGTTGTTTGAGTATTGTAGAGAATAGTCTTCGCATTGTCACAAACTTTAACAAGAAATTAAAATGGTAAAGAAGAAACACAAAATCTTCTACTAGCCTATGCCTATGATCGAAATGTGTCTGAATGTGTCCCGGGAGTGATGGAGCCACAAGCATATTCATAGATTATCTATTATATATTACAATTTACTTGGAAGATTCTTAACTAAATAGGTAAAGGTGTCAAACGAGCCGGTTCACCCGGCCCGAACCGGCCCACATAAATGGCCCGGCCCAGTTTGACCCGGCCCGGTCAGCCCCCGGACGGTAGGGTTTCGGGTCTCGGGTTGTAGGGTTTCGGGTCCTAGGCTGGACCAATTTTTTTGGGCCCGGTTAACCCGGTTCAGGCCCGCCGATTAATCGGCCTGGCTTGGATATAATTTTTTCTTTTATTTTTAAAAATGAGAATTTGACCGTTGGGCCAAAAGTAGACGTTGGGCCCAACGGCTATATGGCCGTTTGGACCCAAAAACGGCTATTTTGGCCCTTTTTATAAAAAAAAAAAAAACATTTAAAATACTTTTTAAAGCCCAAAAAAAAATTCTATAAATACCCTATGCTTTCAAATCATTTTCCACACAATTTTCATTCTCTCAATTCTCAAATATTCTATATATCTCCTAAAGTGCTCCATTTTATTTTTTAATTTTGCGAATACAAAGTATGAGTGGAAGTTTCTAAAGTCGCAACTTTCAGATACTTCCATAATTTGGTATTATAGTTCCATCTCTTTCTTTTAATTTTAAATTAGTGTATTAATTGTTGAATATTTAATTTTATTATTTTTGTGTATTTTGAATTTTTTTTAGTTTGATTTATATTATGGATAAATTAAGAAACCTTGCTAGTAAAAGTCTCAAAAATTTTATACCGAAAGTGGTAGTGGTAGTAAAAAGCAAATTATTGGCGGTAGAGGTAGTTCAAGTAGTAGATATACCCGTGTGACTCCGGTACTGCTTAGTCAACCTTTTGAGGAAGAAGTAGGTGTAGGTGCTCACGTTATGAATTATGCAGAAACTCAAGAAAAGTACGGTATAGAAGAAGAAAATGAAGTAGATGCGGTTAATTTAGAAGAAGATGATGAAAAAATTGGTGAGACACCCGAAGTAGGAAATACTAATGTTAGATCTGAATCGGTTAATCGCCCTCCCCGTCCTCCCTGTTCCCCAAGAGCTCGTAGAACAACTAGTATTGTGTGGTAATTTTTTACACGTATAGAAGGAGAAACTAAGGTGCAATGCAATATTTGTCAACAAGTATATGAGCATAAAAGAGGAGGAAATCAAAGGGGTACGGGTACGTTAATGAGACATATAAATGATAATCACAAAAGAGAGTTACTTATTGCACAAGGTGGTGAGGCTGTTGGTGGGCCAATGCAAACTAGAATGGACCAGCAACCAATTAGGTAATTAAGATCATTATAATAAATTGAGGGACCGGGAAGAAATAACAAAAACGATAGTTGTGGGTTGTTTGCCTTTCAGTTTTCCTTCTTCGGGTGCTTTTATTCATTATATTCAAGCAATTTATAATCCTATGTTTAATGGTATTTCTAGAAGTACTTGCCGGACCGATATTTTTAGACTTCATTCACAATATTTTTTTTTTATTTATCTACATTGTTAAAAAATATTCAATGTAGAATGACTCTAACTTCTGATCTTGGTCGTGTTGTTAATAAAAATAATTATTTAACCATTACTTGTCACTAGATAGATAGTAATTTTGTTATGCAAAAACGTATTCTAACTTTTTTGTATGATGAAGATCGTAGACATACTAGAGAATTTATTACTGATTCGATTAGTAAAGTTGCAGAATTTTATGGTATTGAAAAAAAAGTCTTATGTATTGCTTTTAATAATGTTTCTAACAACAAGACTGTTATTACAAAGTTAAAAGCGAAGCTCTCTCCGCCATTACCTGAAATATTTCATGTTAAGTGTGCTTTTCATATATATAATTTAATTGTAAGAGATGAGTTTGAATTTTTTGAGCTTTATATTGAAAAAATCCGGCTTGCTGTTGGCTTTATTCAAGGAAATAACCGAAGAAAAATTTTTAGAGAATTTAAAGTTAAATATCAAAAAAATGAACTTAGACCGATATTGATGCCTGAAGAATGTGATACTAGATGGAATGCTACGTATGATTATTTAAAAACTTGTCATGCTTATAGAGTTCCTATTACATTAACGTTTAACCAACATTGTGGTTCATTTGTTGATTCGATTGAATGTATGCTACATGATTCTGATTGGGTTGTAATTGATGATCTTGTTAAGTTTTTGAAAAAAAATTATATAGCTACGGTTGAATTTTTCGGTGCTTATTATCCTACTGTTTGTAATATTTTAACATATATAGCCGATATTTCTGCTTTGCTCAAAGAATATAAGAATAAAGAAGATTACAAAGAAGCTGTTGGTGCTATGTTTGCAAAATTTAAAAAATATTTTTTTCTGATTCCCCTTATTTACTTGATTGGTGCTATACTAAATCTATATATGAAATATACTACTATGTGTCACTTTAGTACTCTTATTTATTCTAACTTAGAGATAAATACTAACAATGATTCTAATGATGAAGAACAAGAACAACCAGATTTGTATACGGCTATGAGTGATGCGAACATTTACATAGATAAATTATATAATCATTATGCTGATTTACTTGATTTAGCTGTACCGACTAAGATCACTCCAACTGTCGCTCCTCATCCTCCCGAGGAGCCATCATCTTCTAAAAGTCCGGCACATAGTTGCTTTCCTGATTACTTTTATGATTAAAATGTTTGGAACAGTTTTGAGGAGGGAACTTACACAACAGCTTCTCGGGAAGAGCTTAAGTATTATCTTCAAACGCCGATAGAGGATCGTAGACGACGGATGAACGCGTTGAATTGGAGGAAGAATAATGAAACATGATATCCCGTGCTTTTAAGATTAGCTAGAGATAGATTAAATTTTCCAATGTCAACCGTTGCATCGAAGAGCGCTTTTAGTCAGGGACAATAATAACTTGGAGACAACCGACACTCACTGGGAAGCAATGCTATGAATGTTCTAGTTTGCTTTAGAGATTGGATTAGAGCGGAACGAAGAAATCAAGGAATGGTGGTGGAGCCGAAAGACGAACAGAATCTTGAAGAAATTATGACTTCAAGGGAGAACTCAGAACAATCAAGTCCAATACATGATTTTGCCCCCATTGATTTTGACTATCCTATGCAAGTTTCCGTTAATGTTAACATGGATGAGTTGGAAAAAATGATGAAAACTTTGTAGATTTTTCATTCATGTATATTATAAATTTTGAATCACTTTGCTATCAATAAAATATAACATTCATTCACTCCTTACTTTGTAATTTTTTCCATTTAATGATTTAGATTGAATTTTTAGTTTAAATTAAATACTTAGTTTTAATATATTACTAATTTACTATCAAGGTTTACACTAGGTAATAGACAATTAAAATTTAAACATAACAAACATATAATCATATATACACACAATGAAAAAATAAATTTCTTTTTAAGTTCAAAACCTCAAGTATTATTAATTTATTATATTAAGTAGCATATTTTTTAAAGTAGTACATATATTGAATGGTACATATATATGTGTATATATTTTCTATAGACTCTAAAGTAGTATATATTTAAGGTATACATGTGTATATATATTTTATAAATTAATATATATATATATATATATATATATATATATATATATATATATATATATATATTGTAGTGTATGTTTTATTTAAAGTAGTACATATATTGAATGGTATGTATATATGTGTATATATTTTCTATATACTCTAAAGTAGTATATATTTAACGTATACATGTGTATATGTTTTATAAAGTAGTATATATATTGTAGTATATATATATCTTGTAGTATATGTTTCATTTAAAGTAGTATATATATTTAACTAAAGTATAGTCGTATACATGATTACATGTGTAATTGTGCATATGTTTTTTAAATTCTAATGTAGTATATACTATATATATATATAGTGTATATATATTATTTAACGTATTTAAAATATATATAGGTGGGTATATATAGTGTATATTGGAGAAAAAACTTTTAATTTTTTTTTTAGTTTGAACCGATTTTGACCGGGTTTAGGCGACTTGGACCGGATTAGGTGTAATGGTCCGGTCCTGGATTGTTTCTTGAAAATTTATTATTGGGCCCAAAATCGGACCAGCTTGTTAAACCAGGCTCGGACTCGGATCGGCCCACAACCCGTTCAAATGTGACGGGCCGGTTCCGATTTGACCCACCCCAACCCGTTAACATCTTTATAAATAGGTCTTTGAAGATATTTCTTTTCATTTTTAAATACCTTATGATTGCTGTAGACACCTAATTTTGTCCCTCCCGAAGTCTAATTTTATTCATTTTTAGTTCACCTTACCAAGTGTCCAACCCCATGTAATTATATCCCACAAAAATACAAAAATAAACAAAAAAAAAATACCTCTAACTAATTTATCTTATCCTAACAACCTACCCAATCAAAAGCTTCCACCTACCCTAACTACCCATATGATCCTCCCCCTCCTTTTTCTTGTCCACAAAGAAAGAATATATGGGGGACCCACCAAAATTTCCACATCATAACAAATTCATGTCCATTATAAAAGAAAAATTCTAAGAGGAAAAGAGCTTATTCTTGGATCATCATCTTCTCCACAATAACAACAATCATAAAATAATCTTCCTCACAAAAACAACAACAACAACAAAAAAAAAAAAAATGGTGAACAGTAACCGTGAACAGTGTTGTGAACAGTAATCGTGAACAGTACCGGCGTGAAAAGTGACGGTGAACGGGTCATTATTTGTCGAGTTGTAAATTGTACTCATTTAGCCGGGGAATGCCCCGAAGGATTTGTATTAATTTATCCGGGAAATGCCCCGAAGTAGCATGTACGCAAAGGAGGCTCGTGATCAAGGCCCGGAACGTCGGGTGGAGTTTAGTTTAGGATTAGTTTAGAATAAAAATAGGTTTTATATTTCAGCACCTCTTTTATTTTGGATTGTATAATTTGGACTGAACATTATTTTTGTTTGTTTTGAATTTTGTGTGATTTATTTGTTTTCTTGTTTTGTGTGTTTATGTGGTTTGTACATTTGTAATGTCAAATTAGCCGATACGCTCCACCAAGCGACCGTGATCGAACCACGGGATCGAGGGGTGCCTAACACCTTCCCCTCGGTCAACAGAATTCCTTAGCCGGAATCTCTATTCGTAAACCGGTTTAAAGAGTCAAATGGTTTCGAAAAGGATTTTCCAATGGTGACTTGGCACACCAGATTATGCCAAGTGGCGACTCTAATTTTGAATGTAAAAAACAATCTTTTTTCGGAACCAATCTTCATTTTGTCACTTTAATAAAAAAACCTTTCCAACCTTAAAATACATATCTTTTTTGGAAGTTGAAAAAAAGAGGTGTGACAGCTCTGGCGACTCTGCTGGGGATCGAACCCAGAATCTCTGGTTATTGTTGGAGTCGTATCGGCTTTGTTTTGCATTATGAGTGTATAAGTATTGTTTGTGATTTTGTTTGTGTTATTGTTTTCACTTTTGTGCGTTTTTTGTGCTCTTTGTTTATAGTATTTATCCTATGTGTTACCACTTTTATATTTGTCATCATGTGTCTACCCCCGGGCCTTCTTTCTGCAACAAGTCCGTAGTACACGTGTTGTACACGACCTCTAGTTGAGTCACCCTTATTTTAGGGGGGGAGCCGTCGGTGTTATGGAGTAGGTGGAAAGCAAAGCAGCCACTATCGACCATACGCTTCCCCGAACAGCCTTGTTAGTGAACCACAACGTAGGTCAGCCTTTAGGTCATGCTTATGTGCATCATACTGAGACCTAGCGGGGCCCACATAGCCCTTTGTAGGAGACTCACCTCTAAAGCATCCCTACGTGCTAACTGTTGCATCTTTTAGGGTAATGTGGTCATTTCACGGACTAATTTGGAAAAAAAAATTGTTATGAGTAAGGTGCGTAGGCAAGAACTGTTGAAAAAAAATAGAAAAAAAAAGTGAAGTGAGTCGAAAAGAAGAAAAAAAAAGAGTGTCGTAGCTTTTAGTGTTCTTTAGGGCTTTTGTTCTTCACAATCCAAAAAGAAAAAAAAAAGAAAAAAAGATTTTTACCTTTTGTACTCATTTCTCAAAAACGAAAATATCAAAAACATTTTTCCTTTGTCACGTTTAGCATGCATTCACAATTCGAAAACTTCAAAAAAGATTTTTCATTCATAGGAGTTTTTTTATAAAAAAAAAATGCAAAAATTGTAGGAGTTTTGTACATTTCATGAAAATACCAAAAGATTTTTTTTCTTCGTAGTTGTTGGTGTCATTTTTAGCTGAAGTGTCTAATTAAAAATAATAAAAAAAAGATTTTATTTGTTTGTCTTTGGTTGTGTCTCTTAAGGTAGGGTGCAATCCGTTATTTAATCATTAATTGTCCAACCTGCACGAACTACGCACCCCTGATTCTCCTCTCTCGGGAGTGAGATACGTAGGCAACCTATTTTAGGTTCGGGGATCTTATTTCAAAAATTCAAAAAAAAAAATTCTTCACTCTTCATTTAGAGTAGGTGTCTCATGTACATCTTTAAAAGAAAGCAAAAAAATATATTTTCCTTTAATAGGTTCAAGTTTCATTTTCGTATGAAATTTAAAATCGAAAATCCAAAAATATTTTCTTCGGTAACCATAGATTTCATGTTGTACAGGAATCTGAAAAATTCAAAAAGATTTTCTTCACTCTTCACTTAGAGTAGGTGTTTCATATACATCTCTAAAAGAAAACTACAAAAAGATTTTTTTTAATAGTTTCAAGTTTCATTTTCCTATGAAATTCTAAATCGAAAACCCAAAAAGATTCTTCTTTGGTAATCATAGATTTTATTTTTGTATAGGGAGTTGAAACCTAAAAAATGCAAAAAAGATTTTCGTCAATTCTTTTGATAATTTGTTATTTTCTTTTCTTTTTAAAGTTTCAAGAAAAAGAAAAAAAAGATTTTAATTAGCCATTTTAATAAAACTTCACGAACTACGCACACTTAATTCTCCTCTCTCGGGAGTGAGATACGTAGGCGCCCTTCTTGGGTTCGGTGATCATCAAAAAAAAAAAAGAGATTTTGAAAAAAAGTTCACTCTAACACATTTGTTGTTTTATGTTGAGTCAGTTTAAGGTGGTTAGTTTGCGGCATTCTGGCTGGTCCTTCACATCACACCAAATCCAAATGGTTAGTTGTGTTCAACAAAGATATAGAGAGTGACATCATTGATCAAACAAAGAATCAGGAAAATGAGAGTTTAAAGCAAGAGGTCAGGAGGCTAAGACAACAAATGACAGAAATGCATCGAGCTTGGTCCAGTGGGTTGCCTCCTCCTCTATTTTCCTTTATTGATCCTACAAATACCTCGTGTTTTCCACCAAAATCTCAAAGTCGGGTTTCTATTGTTGTTGATGCACCGCAACATGACTCAGAATTCATTCTAAGCCAAAAGCATCTCAATACTTCCACCACTTTGCCTCTAGTTCCTCAGCATAAGCCTGCTACATTCACAACACCATATGTTGTCTGTGATCTTATTGCTCAATCCTTTACTGGGACTTTCACACCGTCTCGTCCAACGGTTGTGCGTCCCCATGCTGCTAGTGAACCTATATTCAATACTCTTGGTGATCATTATTATACTCTTGAGCCTGCTTTTAAGTTAACTGGAACACCAAAGTTTCTGAACACGAAGTCCAGTGTGCCAGAAGAGTCGGAGAAAATGGTTGGAAAAATGAAGAGTACAGAAAATGCTATGAAAAAATTTCTAGGACCTGCGGGTAAAGAAAATGTTTCATACAAAGACTGGGGCATGCCTTCAAATGCTAATCTTTCTCCAATCTTTGTGATGTCGAAATTTGAGGAGCAAGATGGGTATGAGGAATCCGTGAAACCTTTGGGACAATATTGCAAGCAATTAAGGGAACCTGGAAGGAAGAAGAATGAGAAAGATGCATTTGCTATTGTAGTTGGACAGCAGGAAAGGTCAAGAAGACCATGTCGTCGTCGGTCTCAGGCGAAGCTCAAGTTTATGCCCAAGCTCCACATAATCACTCCCAAATTCCATTATACTCTTTTTCCCCACCTCCATATCTAGTATATTGTGCACAACCATATGTTCAACCCCCATCTTACCCACAGTGGAACACACCAACTCCTCAGAGTCGTCCTCTAACTCCAAAAACATACCAAAACCCTTTTAAGCCTGATTTTCGATCCAAGCCAAATGATAAAATAAGGTAGAAGTCGAGAGATAGCTTCACACCAATTGGAGAGTCATATGCCAGTTTATTTCAGAGATTGGTACAGGAGGAAATGATCACACCTCTCCTTGGGCACACCCTTAATCGTCGTTTAAGAAATTTTGATCCTAGCGCACGATGTGCGTATCATTCTGAGGCTCAGGGTCATAGTATTGAAGATTGTCGAGCTTTGAAAAGAGAAATTAAAAAGATGATTCAAGATAAATCAATCATGGTACAGAACATTGACAGTAAGGAAAGCTCTAGTCATGCTGATATGCAAACTAGTGGCTAAGATGTCAAGCTGTGCAATTGAGAATTCACCCCTCTCCCACTAGGAAGAGGTCTGGTAGTTTGTTTTGTCTTCTTTGCTATTTTCCAAATTATTTCAGGGTTGTAGTTCGAGATCTATCTTGTTTTGTCCCTTTGTCGTTTATGTTCAAACCCTTTTATCTTTCATCTTTATTAAATGGAGTGCCCCCTTTTCATTTATGTTTTAAATTTGCGGTGTTTGTTTGTTTTCTTTACATAGTATATTTTATGTTGACTCTAGTGATATGACATGCTTGCGGAATTTTTAGCCAGATTTTAAAGTCCATTTTAAGCATGAACATTGAATCAGAGGGTTAAAGTTAGAAAAGAGAGCGTCTGAGGAAATAGATAGAGTGTTGGGGCATTTGGTGATCAAATGAGGCCTTTTTTGAAAATTGAAGCAATTATTTTGAGAATCACAAGAGCACCTTGGTCATTGATCGAAAGGCAAGTCCCAATTAGGTTAAATAGCGGACGTGTGATCCATATATCAAGAGAAACAAGAAGATAAGCAGCTCCACGAAAGCATAAGTCATTTGATGTGAGGAATGTACAACAAAGGTGGAGTTTATAGAAGAAGTAGTGACGCACAGTCTCAATCTGCTTAAAAAGATGTCTCAAATGATCTTCATCTCTCACTTCCAATTGTATGTTATGTACTTGCATTCTCAAGGATTGATATGATAAAGGCATTTCATTCTGCCATCCAAACATTATGTCATCCTTTGTTTACCCCATTTGAGCCTCAATGTTATTTTCTTTCATACCCCTCTTTTGGAATCAAGATAGAGTAAGCAAAGTTCAAAGAATAGTGTTGAGTAAAAAGATAAAGTCAAAAGTTACAAAAAAGAGACAAAAATGTTTCTAAAAAATGAGTGTCAAGAAAAATAGAGTTAGAAAAAAAGAATCGCAAAGTGAAAAGATCGAAAAAAAAAAATAGAATCAAGTGAAAGAACAAGCTGCCAGAACTACGCATGACCTGATTCTCCTCTCTCAAGGGTGAGATACGTAGGCTGCCCCACTCAGGGCTCAGTCCAACCAAATAAACAATTTAGTGTCACCCAGTCAAAAGAAACTGGGGCATAAGTTTATCCTCATTGTTTGAGTCGATTCCAAAAGTTGTAAGTCCTACCCCACTTCAAGTGTCGTTTGGGCCCCATGCCATCCTTTCTTTCTAACCTTATCCAAAAGCCAAGTTACAACCAAAGAAAGACCTTCAGATCAATCTTTGAGAATGTTAAGGCTAAACATGCAATGGTGGCGATGACATATTTTGGGAACTACTCGTCTTCCTCAGCATAAGAAATTAGGAGGGAAATAAATGAGAGAGTCTTATTGGTGAAAACCCTCACGGGCACCATAAGGCGATGGTAAGTTGAGAGAGATAAAAATGAGAATCTTATCGATGAAAACCCTCACGGGCACCATAAGACGACTGTGAGTTGAGAGAGATGAAAATAAGAGAGTCTCAATGGTGAAAAACCCTCGCAGACACCATAAGGCAATGGTGAATCGAGAAAAAATAAGAGAGGCTTGTTGGCAAGAAACCTCCAAGGCGCCACTAGCCGAACGAGGTCTTGAATGCAATTGACCTAAGGAAACAACTCAGTTTCAAGGCCATTAACTCAACAACAATTGGTGAGAGTTTGGATGGAAAGATCAGGCGGCTTAATCCAAAATGCATGGCATAATCATTAGAGTTGATTATCATTTAAGATAAATTTTTTATTTCTTTGTTTCAAATGGGGACATTCATTGGCTTTTCTTTCCTCTCTTTATCTTTATTTTTATTTTCTTGAGTCAGTTATCCAAATAAAACAAAAGTTGCTATCATTTTTCTCTTGTTTTTGAGTCAAGTTCATGTCAAAACAAGCGAGAAAAGATTTCAAAACTAGCTACCAACTTCTTCAATTGCACAAAGCAAAAGAAAAAGGCCAACGCATGAAAGAGACATGATTGTGAGCCAAAAAAAAAAGGGTGTGCAGAAAGTTTTGCCAATAGACAAGTCTGGAAACTCATGAAAATACCAAGGTTTAAAGGGTTTATTCATGAAGCATGGCAAAGCAGAGATGTTGTGTTTATTTCAAAGTCACTCTTAATAATCTGAGTTTGGGTCAATGAAACGACAAAGCAGGGGCAAGTGCCAATAATCTAAAACAAATTAAGGGAATGAACACTGGAGCAGGTGTCGGGACAGCCAAGTGCCGCAAGCCATCACTAAGTTTTTAACTGACAAATTTTCTTTGATGAAACAAGGCAAATTCGTTTCATTTAATTCATCTACCATTGGAAATGCACATCCGTGGGATTTTACCTTATGTTCAGGATCCTCCTGAAGAATAGGATTTTACTTTTGTTCAGGACCCTCCTGAAAAATGGGATTTTACTTTATGTTCAGGACCCTCCTGAAAAAAAATGGGATTTTACCTTATGTTCAGGACCCTCCTGAAGAATGGGATTTTACTTTCAATTCAGGACCCTCCTGAAAAATGGGATTTCACTTTCAGTTCAGGACCCGCCTGGAAAATGGGAATTTACTTTCAATTCAGGACCCTCCTGAAAAATGGGATTTTACTTTATGTTCAGGACCTTCCAGAAAAATGGGATTTTACTTCATGTTCAGGACTCTCCTGAAAAATGGGATTTTACTTCATGTTCAGAACCCTCCTGAAAAATGGGAATTTACTTTCAATTCAAGACCCTCCTGGAAAATGGGAATTTACTTTCAGTTCAGGACCCTCCAGAAAAATGGGATTTTACCTTATGTTCAAGACCCTCCTAAAGAATGGGATTTTAGTTTTGTTCAGGACCCTCCTGAAAAATGGGATTTTACTTTATGTCCAGGATCCTCCTGAAAAATGGAAATTTACCTTATGTTCAGGACCCTCCTGAAGAATGGGATTTTACTTTTGTTCAGGACCCTCCTAAAAAATGGGAATTTACTTTCAGTTCAGGACCCTCCTGAAAAATGGGATTTTACTTTCTGTTCAGGACCCTCCTGAAAAATGGGATTTTACTTTTGTTCAGGACCCTCCTGAAAAATGGGATTTTACTTTATGTCCAGGACCATCCTGAAAAATGGGAATTTACTTTCAGTTCAGGACCCTCCTGAAAAATGGGATTTTACTTTCTTTTCAGGACCCTCCTGAAAAATGGGATTTTACTTTATGTCCAGGACCCTCCTGAAAAATGGGAATTTACTTTCAGTTCAGGACCCTCCTGAAAAATGGGATTTTACTTTCTGTTCAGGACCCTCCTGAAAAATGGGATTTTACTTTATGTCCAGGACCCTCCTGAAAAATGGGAATTTACTTTCAGTTCAGGACCCTCCTGAAAAATAGGATTTTACTTTCTGTTCAGGACCCTCCTGAAAAATGGAATTTTACTTCAGTTCAGGACCCTCCTGAAAAATGGGATTTTACTTTTGTTCAGGACCCTTCTGAAGAATGAGAATTTACTTTCAGTTCAGGAACCTCCTGAAAAATGGGATTTTACCTTATGTTCAGGACCCTCCTGGAGAATGGGATTTTACTTTTGTTCAGGACCCTCCTAAAAAATGAGATTTTACTTTATGTTTAGGACCCTCCTGAAAAATGGGATTTTACATTATGTTCAGGACCCTCCTGAAGAATGGGATTTTACTTTTGTTCAGGACCCTCCTGAAAAATAGGATTTTACTTTATGTCCAGGACCCTCCTGAAAAATGAGAATTTACCTTATGTTCAAGACCCTCCTGAAGAATGGGATTTTACTTTTGTTCAAGAACCTCCTGAAAAATGAGATTTTTACTTTATGTCCAGGATCCTCCTGAAAAATGAGAATTTACTTTCAGTTCAGGACCCTCCTGAAAAATGGGATTTTACTTTCTGTTTAGGACCCTCCTAAAAAATGGGATTTTACTTTTGTTCAGGACCCTCCTGAAAAATGGGATTTTACTTTATGTCCAGGACCCTCCTGAAAAATGGGAATTTACTTTCAATTCAGGACCCTCCTGGAAAATGGGAATTTACTTTATGTTCAGGTCCCTCCTGAAAAATGGGATTTTACTTTATGTTCGGGACCCTCCTGAAAAATGGGATTTAACTTCATGTTCAGGATCCTCCTGGAAAATGGGAATTTACTTTCAATTCAGGACCCTCTTGAAAAATGGGATTTTACTTTCAATTCAGGTCCCTCCTGAAAAATGGGATTTTACTTTCAGTTCAGGACCCTCCTGAAAAATGGGAATTTACTTTCAGTTCAGGACCCTCCTGAAAAATGGGAATTTACTTTATGTTCAGGACCCTCCTGAAAAATGGGATTTTACTTTATGTTCAGGACCCTCCTGAAAATGGGATTTTACTTCATGTTCAGGACCCTCTTGGAAAATGGGAATTTACTTTCAATTCAGGACCCTCCTGGAAAATGAGAATTTACTTTCAATTCAGGACCCTCTTGAAAAATGGGATTTTACTTTCAGTTCAGGACCCTCATGGAAAATGGGAATTTACTTTCATGTTCAGGACCCTCCTGGAAAATGAGAATTTACTTTCAGTTCAGGACTCTCCTGAAAAATGAGATTTTACTTTCAGTTCAGGACCCTCCTGGAAAATGGGAATTTACTTTCAATTCAGGACCCTCCTGAAAAATGGGATTTTACTTTATGTTCAGGACCCTCCTGAAAAATGGGACTTTACTTTACGTTCAGGACCCTCCTGAAGAATGGAACTTTACTTTATGTTCAGGACCCTCCTGAAAAATGGGACTTTACTTTCTGTTCAGGACCCTCCTGAAAAATGGGATTTTATTTTATGTTCAGGACCCTCCTGAAAAATGAGATGTTACTTTCTGTTCAGGACCTTCCTGAAAAATGGAATTTTACTTTATGTTCAGGACCCTCCTGAAAAATGGGATTTTACTTTATGTGCAGGACCCTCCTGAAAATGGGATTTTAGTTTCTGCTCAGGACCCTCTTGGAAAATGGGACAACGCTTTCAAAAGTGAAATACTATTTTACTATAATTTTTGTTTGGGATAATTTCTGTTCTAGTTTTAATGTTGGGTTTCAGGAGCCCGCCTGAAGAACAGGGTGATGAAATAGCAAGTCAGGAGCCCGCCTGAAGAACAGGGTGATGAAATAGCAAGTCAGGAGCCCGCCTGGAGAATAGGGTGAAGAAACGAAAAGTTAAGCAACAAAGCGAAACAATGGAAAGTCAAGCAAACAAGTTGGAAGAAATTGCAAGTCAGGAGTCCGCCTGAAGAATAGGGTGATAAAAGTCGAATCAAGAGCCAGCAGAAGCTGTTAGATAGGATTTTGTAATTTCGTTTATATTTTAACTTGTAATTTTCATTTTTGATGTAATGACAGAGCCGTGGACCGGAACCTCGACGGAGCCTCACTCGACTCTCCAACTCGGTATAGCCCACTTCTCTTCCAATCCTTTGAAATATCCGTGACTTGATTCTTTCATAACTTGGGTAGAAGGATGTCCTAAGTCAAGACCCGATTGTCCTTCTTCCTTTTGTTTCTTTCTTTGAATAATGGTCGGGTCAAAATATGGTCTCGCTGTCTACTTCTTTGTCTGAAATTACTTCGTGTTTACATTCAAAGGGGGCATGATGTAGACACCTAATTTTGTCCCTCCCGAAGTCTAATTTTATTCATTTTTAGTTCACCTTACCATGTGTCCAGCCCCATGTAATTATATCCCACAAAAATACAAAAATAAATTAAAAAAAATATCTCTAACTAATTTATCTTATCCTAACAACCTACCCAATCAAAAGCTTCCACCTACCCTAACTACCCATATGATCCTCCCCCTCCTTTTTCTTGTCCACAAAGAAAGAATATATGGGGGACCCACCAAAATTCCCACATCATAACAAATTCATGCCCATTATAAAAGAAAAATTCTAAGAGGAAAAGAGCTTATTCTTGGATCATCATCTTCTCCACAATAACAACAATCATAAAATAATCTTCCTCACAAAAACAACAACAACAACAACAACAACAACAAAAAAAAACGGTGAACAGTAATCGTGAATAGTAACTGTGAACAGTATTGTGAACAGTAATCGTGAACAGTATCGTGAACAGTATCGTGAACAGTAATCATGAACAGTAATCGGCGTGAAAAGTGACGGTGAACGGGTCATTATTTGTCGAGTTGTATTGTTGGTGTTAAGGTTCGGCTCGAGGTTTCCGGGTGCGGACCCTCTTTATTCGAATAACATTGAGTTTGAAAGCTTCAAATTTAAGGTCCAATTCTTTCTTCTCTTTTATTTAATTCTTATGTGATTGTGATTGTGATTGCGTGTGATTCGATACCGTGGTTTGTTTGTTGATGTGAACTGTTGGTGACATTTGGGTGTGTGATGTGCTAAGCATGATTGATGAATTTTCGTTATTCTCGATTAGTGGATTGTGTATTGAAATGGGTTAATCACGTGTTTAAAAATGAATTAAGGTGGGGATTAAAAATGGAGGAAAATGAATATTGATTAATTTTGATGTATTGATAATGTTAAACATGATAGAATTGTGATACGTTGAACTTGGTAGGCAAACGTAGGCTTGGTAGACAAATTTAGGAATAACGAGTTGTTGGAGTGTTTGAATATGTGCGTGAATGGTGCTTTCTACTTTATTTCACGAAAAGTTTAAATTGTACTCATTTAGCCGGGGAATGCCCCGAAGGATTTGTATTAATTTATCCTGGGAATGCCCCGAAGTAGCATGTACGCAAAGGAGGCTCGTGATCAAGGCCCGGAACGTCGGGTGGAGTTTAGTTTAGGATTAGTTTAGAATAAAAATAGGTTTTATATTTCAGCACCTCTTTTATTTTGGATTGTATAATTTGGACTGAACATTATTTTTATTTGTTTTGAATTTTGTGTGATTTATTTGTTTGCTTGTTTTGTGTGTTTATGTGGTTTGTACATTTGTAATGTCAAATTAGCCGATACGCTCCACCAAGCGACCGTGATCGAACCACGGGATCGAGGGGTGCCTAACACCTTCCCCTCGGTCAACAGAATTCCTTAGCCGGAATCTCTGTTCGTAAACCGGTTTAAAGTGTCAAATGGTTTCGAAAAGGATTTTCCAATGGTGACTTGGCACACCAGATTATGCCAAGTGGCGACTCTAATTTTGAATGTAAAAAACAATCTTTTTTCGGAACCAATCTTCATTTTGTCACTTTAATAAAAAAAACCTTTCCAACCTTAAAATACATATCTTTTTTGGAAGTTGAAAAAAAGAGGTGTGACAATTGCCACTAGAAACATTTTTGTTGCAAGTTAATCGCCCCAAATGTGAGCTATATATTGATATTTGATAGCGATTCATTCTACTCGAGTCATCGAAAAACATCCGGATACCTGCGGCGACCTTATGGTTGCCACTAGCAACATTTTGTGGCGACTTTTGTCACCACAAAAAGTCTGATTTCTTGTAGTGATTAATAGCAATAAGTCGGTTTGAAGAGGTTCATATGCAAAACGATGCGAAATAATCCTCGGTTAACCAAAATTTAAAAGCTAAAATTTCACCTTGGTCTAAGGCTTAACACTTCACTAAAAGTTATAGAAAAAAAAATAGTAGAAAACATGATGTGTAAGACATAGAAGACAAAGGTAACGAACGTGTGATGTGACTCTTATTCAGGCCTTGGGTTTTGTTACAGCAAAGATCACTTGACCACTAGAAGCAATTTAAACAAAGAAAAAGACTCAAATTTACTTAGCAACTTCATCAGTACTTGTAGGCATCTCCAAGGGGAAATTTGGATCAGCAACACCATTAGGACAAAAGACAACCCTATAGTTTGTACTACCACCAGGACAAGTAAATGTGCTAGTAGGATCATCTTGTGGGTAGCTATAGGCATCAGGGCATCTTTTCTTGAAAAATTTTGACAACTCAGTAGGACCACATGGACCTTGGGTGCAACAATATTGTTGTCCTCCGAACGTGGTACAAGGGTTGTTACATCCTCCGGGCACCTTAAGGGCGCGAGGGCATTCACCATTTATATTGGCCGTGCAATGGATCGCGTGGCATTTTCCACCACTAGGTTTGGTTGGGGCAAAAGTCATGGGAATGTTGAATCCATCGACCAAAGAAATGTCCCAGAAATCTAGGTTACTGAATTGGTCCAAGGCGTATTCGGCCAGGGTGTTTGGTGGTTTGCCCCACCCAGTGCACTGCAAGACTCCACCACAATCGCCGGTCTGACACGAGCCTCTGCCTGCAGCATTGAAGTTGCAACCTGTCCGGCCCCATATACGTGCCATCTTAGTGCCCCTCGGTGCATTGATGACCCATGTTTGGCCCCGATTGAGTCGTCTGCCTCCGCCTATCGGAGTTGACGCCGCCCAAACAGTGTACGGGCAATTGTTTCGGACCTCGATAGTGGCAGCATAAGTATAAGTCACAAAGGCAAGGAGGAAGAAAACAAAAGAACTCAAGTAGTAGCCCATGTTTGGTGACATTTTTTTCTTAACGAGTTAGTGGATATAGTGACAACTAGTTTGGTAGTTTATATAAGGGTGTGGCGGCTTTTGGCACCTTGGGTACTATATAAATATCACACTTTTGACTAATATAAACGAATATAATACTGAGATATGCTTTGGTAAAGGTGTTGAGGTGGCTAAACATATAAGAGCCGCCCAGTAATTAATTATTTGTATGAATATAGAAAGTTCTTGAATTAGAAGTATGTGGTGTCTGGCTAGCTGAGCATTCACATGGTATTTTGTTGTCAACAAGTAGCAGTATTGTATTCCTTCCCCCTCATCCCCCCTAATATTACTACTCATTGCTACTATTGGCAGTTGGTTTGTTTTCAATGGCCAGGTTTTCTGCCATTTTGCCACATGTTTGTATGTTTTCATCACTCCATATGACGTGTTGAATATCTTCTTCTGGTATTTTTCTGCTGTTGCTTTCAAAGACTACTTTGAATTTTTCATTTTTCATTTTTTTTCGATGTTCAATATTTGCATTGAATTTTAATTAAATTTGAATTTGTATGTTACCAACACTTTGAGTAGGATTTTTTTCACCCTCAAAAGCTCAAATCCAAACTCTAAAGTAACCTCAAATTAAGAATAGATTTTATTCATCTCATCACAACTCGTATCATAATTTAGAAGTCAATTTTATTTGGTAATAACGCTTACCTATAAATTCTGTAACGTGACAAGATTTTTTTTTTAAAACTAAATAAAAATAAGCAACCATTTGTTCTTTCATGGCCAAAGTTCCTTCCACTCTTATCTATGCCATTTTTTCTTTTATCGTGTTTAAGCTTCACCCGTCGTATTCTTTTGACCGATTGATTATATATTCAAAAAGTATTTAATAGGTTTATATTTGTCGGTATATTTAATTTACTCTTTTTTTTTAAATCTTCATAGAGTTTTAGAGTATTAATAAATCGGAATTATCACCAATTCCATTCATGTTCATAATTAAGCGGCATATGTGTGACTATGTGAGTATATCTATATCTACAATAATCTATATCTATAATATATTAAAAGTGTGATCGTCTTTTCACTATTTTCTTTAATTATTATTTAATTATATTTATTATATTAACTAGACTATATAAGACTCTTAAAATATATGAGAGGAGAATCAATTAATATTTTTCTTTATATTGATCAATTAGAAAAATACTCCTAAAATAGAACAGAAAAATACTCCTAAAATAAGACTCTATTAAGGAAATATTTCTATAAATATTGAGATGCACGTTAAACTACGAAGAAGTCAATTTACCTATTGAAAATATATGATTGATGTTCATCTAACTTAATTCGATTGCACATCTAGATTGGTAGATGCTTAATTTTTTAACCCTCAACTTCTTCACTGTTTTTGTCAACATAATAGAATTCAACGTGTGTGTATATATATCTTCTTTGTTTTCATTCAAGTCATTCTTTAGGGTCAAAATTTTCGCTCACACAAGAATTATTTTCATCAAAATTGAAGTTTTGTGATCACTATTATATTATTTTGTTGTAGTTTACAAGTTGTGGATGAATTTACAAGTGGTAGATGAATGTCGGTCAGGTTTGAGTATTTTTTTAAGGTAAAGGTTAGGTTTAATTGTATTATTTTTATATCTCTATTTTGAGAATTTTTTTGTGTAAAGGTTAAGTTTAGTTGTATTATTTTGATATCTCTATTATCGTATTATTTTGTTATAATTTACAGATGGTAGATGAGTGTCAGACGACTTTGAGAAATTTTTTGTATAATTATATTGTTTTGATATCTCTATCATCATATTATTTTGTACCAATTACAGGTGGTAGATGAATGTCGATCGACTTTGATAAATTTTTTGATAAAAATTAGGTTTAATTAAATAAATTCTCCAAAAAATATTAAATTTAATTATTATATTTATCTTTATTATTTAGATAAATATCCTATGTGAGGACGCATATATCTAAACTAGTATATCTGATAAAAACATTGCATGGCCAGAAATTCAATTATGTGTTCCAACCAAAAATAATAGTAATAATCAATTATATGAGACTATGACTCAATATTTAATTAAAAATAAAGAAAAACATTTGTCACCTCAACACTTCTTATTGTACTTAAAAATAATGCTAATTATACTTCTCATATTACTAGTATATATGGATCATTTTACTTTTTTTTTTTTTTTTTTGATAGATCTACATGAAATACATACATGAACCTCGATTGACGCAAAAGTAAACAAATTATAAAACAAATTTAGAGTGTGTACAACTAATCAAGCTTATCATATCTCCACATTAAAATAATGTTAGTGTGGCTGCTTTTAGAGAAACAAGTGGCATATGTACAATTGAGTTAAAAACATCTTCTATAAATATCTATCCCTCTAAAACCAAACACATCTCACACACATACATAAATTTAGTTTACATTGTTTAAAGCAACACTGAATTAAATGGAGGCAAAGATGTCTATGGTGAAGTCGGTTGTTTTATTGCTAATTCTTGCATCATGTAACAACCATTTAACTATTTCTACTTTAAATTTATTTCACATATATTATTTCTATTTAGTCAAAAAAAAAAAAAAGACTTAATTAATTATGTAAAATTATTTATGAACAGGCTTTCAATCTCTCAGTGCTCGAGATTTGGAAATGGAAGTGAATGATGGGTTAAATGTCTTGGAACTACTTGATGTGTCTCAATCCATTTGCCCAGGTTTGATTTTTACTCTTTTTGTCTTAAATTTCATTATCTTCTTTTAGTGGTTTTGTCTCCCGTTCGATATTCGTATTGGAGCCCGGATTCACATTGGAAAAGTCTCACATGGGGTTTGATGAGGGTAAAGCTCTACTCGGTTTATGTATATATGCAATAATAATATTATCAGTTAAATCTCATAAGCGAAGTCTAAAAAGTATGTAGTGTACACAGCCACGTTCCTACCATACAAAGATAGGAAATTTAACACAAGTACTCAGTTTATGACTTTATGTATGTATAGAGTTGTTCATATTAATATTTCTGATTCTTTTCATCATAATATCATCTAACACACACATTAACTGATTAATTATATGTATTTTGTATAAATTATAGGAGTGACAAAGGAAAAGTGGCCAGAACTTCTTGGAACACCAGCAAAGTTTGCTCAGCAAATAATTCAGAAGGAAAATCCAAAATTAACAAATGTTGTAACTGTACTAAATGGTGGTCCTGTTACAGAAGATTTGAGATGTAATCGAGTTCGTCTTTTTGTTAATTTATTGGACTTTGTTGTACAAACTCCCCAAGTTGGTTAAACAAATACATGTTATACATGTACGTAGCCTCCAGAAAATAAATTGGAGCTGTAATGGTTAATGTCTCCACTGTATTTGGTGATATATAAATAAATATGGCTTTTAATATTACAGTATGATGTATGTTATATGTACTTAGTTTACGTACTCGTGCGATACGCGGATAATATTAAAGTATTAATTATTCTATATTAAAATATTCATCCTAGCATGTTAAATCATATTACCTCAAAAAAAAAAGTTCAACTATCATATAATTTCTCAATGAAATGCAAAAAAAAAATTACCTCACCCCTACGCACTTCCCCCTCCATCCCCCACCCCCACCCCTCCCCCTCTCAATTTTTTTATAATAAAAAGTAAAAAGAAAAAAAATTATCCCCCCCCCTGCCCCACCTATAACCAAATCCATATAAAAAAAATTATGTAATTGTAAAAATAGTATATATATTTCGTATTTATTTTTTAATGATATTATTTACATTTTAAAGATATTAGATTGTTATATTTTTCCTCTATCCATCCACCACCACCATCACACCCCATCTCTAATCAAATCTATATGAGAAAAAAACGTAATTGCGAAATAAGTTTTAATGTTTAATATTTTTCTTTATTATATTGCTTACAATAATTTAAAGATTTTAGTTTGTCAAAAACAAATTATATTTTTATTCTACCATCTCCCCATCTCTTTCGTTTAAAACTTATAAATAGTAATATGTGTATTATCTAGTTTATGTTCTCAAAAATCCCCCCACCCCCCACCCACACACACAAAAAAAAAAAAAAAATTGGTGTACAATTTTTTCATTGTACTTAATTATTTTACTTTTCTCCAATTTGACTTTGAATGAAATTATTTTTTATGTTATACGCATAAGCAATTGAGTTTTCTTCTTTCTTATCTCAAAATATAAAAAATAGAATAGATAAGTCTTGTTATGACAAAATAAACAAAAAATACATTAGAAGAATACTCTAAAATAATCTAATATATTAAAAATGGTTATAATTAAAAATTAAAGTTAAACACTTTCACATCTAGAGATACATAATTTTTGTTCTCATATTCTTATTGTTTTACTCAAGATTCAAAAAAAATTATTAATTTATCCTATAAATTAAAAGAAATTTCATAATACATGTAAAATTCTTGAATATTATTTTTGAATATGAATTTTAAAGAAAAAGTAAAATCATATTTTATTCGATGAAAAAAAATTAATGTGCAACTGTGTAGATTATATTTAATTATATTTTAAGCTACAATATTAAAAATTCATTTTTAGACTATGATTTTATATTTTATTTTTTTCAATAAAAAATTTAAGCGATAAAAATTATTAGCATAAAAAAACTATCATTAGAAAAAATATAAGTTGTTGCTTGTGTTTTAGTCATCATGACTTCTTCTTTTTTTCTTAACTTTATCTATTAGAAATTTAAATATACATGTAATGTTATCTATAACATTACCTTCTTAGCATTAGAAGATTATCATCTCACATTCAAATAGAAATACCTAAGCTACCACAACTTATAATTATGTAATATTGACTTAAATTGCGTATATATGTTAAATAATTCACTAAATATTTGATAACAATAAATCTAAACCTAATAAATTGAATGATTGATGTAGAATTTCAAACTCAAACTCATAATATTCAAGTTATGAATTCGCCTCTATTCAATGTTTTAAAAGATGTAGTAAATAACCTATTATAATAGAGAAAAGTTATATTTATGTAAAAAGTTTTGCAATAACAATGTGTATACTTAATATATAGGTTAAACTAAAAGTGCATGAAAACAATAAATGCTAAGATAATCATATGTTTCCCAAAAATAAATAAGACTAACTAAATTATATATATATACTATCAAATCAACAATTATGACTGTTGACACCTAATTTTTACCCTCCACAACTACGTTTAATCTCGGGTTTCTTCGAATTTTAAATAAAATCACAACAATTATTTTTTCCAAATAAATGCACTTTAAAATATTTATTTGGGTTAATTTCATCATTTAAGTAACTATTATACATTTTCGTATTCACATACACGAGATTGTATAAATTTAGTTATTTAAATGAATACTTTTATCAAAATTGAAATCTTATTTAGATTGAGCTTGAAAATTATTTCAAAAAGAATAAAATCGCGATTCAAATTATTTATTCTCAAGAGTAATGTATTTGGATAAATATGAGCTTCGATTTTATTGAATCAAGGAACTTCGGATTTGAATTGGTCTTTAGTTCATTTCAAAGGTTGTTTTAATTTAGTCAATTTATTAAATTATACCTTAATTTAAATTAGTTTGACCATAATGACAAGATAATGGGTCAATTTAATTTGAGTTAGGCTAAAATTTAATTTTGATTGTCTAAATTTTCACCCTTCGGCTATTTAATAAATATCCTAAATCTCCACATCTTTAAAATCCTAAATTTACCCAAAAAAGGGCCCAATAGACCATACCAACATTGATCCAACTCACTTAATAACCCCTTGGCCCAAACACTCCAAACCACCCCAAGCCCAATTCCAATCCGTCCCACTCCCTTTTACCCATTCACCAGCCCAACAACAAATCAATAAACCAAGCCGGCCCAACAACAAAGCAATTTCAGCCCAAAGTTTTTCTGACCCGGCCCAATATCTTTTCTTCCTTAGCAACATCAACCATGGCAAATCCAGCCATAACATCAAAAACAACACCAACAAACGACAACTCCTCTCAACCCAAATCCAACGACCCGATACCGACTTCCACCACCAACTCCGCGCCGATATTAGTGAAATCCAACCCAAACTCGGTGAAAACCAGTTTCCCGAGTACCAACCCAACTCTGTTCGCCGACCCGACCTTTTTTTGACCCAAAATTGGTCCACATCGACCCAAATCCGACGATTTCACTTGGACCCAACCCGGAGAGGCTTCAACTCGATCATTTACCTTTTCGACGCGTGCTTCTCCACGCGAAATCGTACTAAAATCACAAGAATGTTCTAGAAAAAGACTAGGTGGCAGCCCTCAACGTTCCAAAAGTCATTAGCTGTCAAGATTCCGTTCCAAATTGTTAGGATTGTACCATGAAGGTATGCATGTGGCCCTTTTCCGTTGGTTGATGAAAATTCATTCCCCAAAATTTTCTCAAAATATTCTCAATGGCAAAATTCGGTACAATTGGTGAGCTAGAGATCTCTTTTATTTTGAATTCAAATTCTCCTATTTCGAATATCCCTGAAATACCCCTTTTCATCCTCTATATAAAGAACCCACGACTGTTGAGCGAGAGAGGAGGGAGAATTAGGTCTAGAAATTCTGAGGATAAAAGTTAGGATTCGAGAATTGAGGTTCGAAATTTTGGGGAGATTTTCTTTCTATCTTTTCTCTCTGGGGTCTTCTTTTAGAGAATTAGGATTCCGAAATTAGGGGGTTCAAAAGGTTCGAAACATTGGAGGATTTTATTTTTTTTTGGAGGAAAATCTCGAGGGGGTCTTCTTTGGGCGCTGGGTTGGAAAACCAAGGTCAGAAAGTTGGGTGAGAAAGCGAGCAAAAAAAAATTATTTTCTTCCTTCTTGCTTGAAAGATGGTTGATTAGCCGGAAGCTCTCCGGCTGGTAACACTGATTCTTAGTGGTCCTGCTGATAGCTCGTCATCTCGTTTTGCTGCTCAACATTCGGTTAGTTGTCGAAAACATAGAAATAGGACAGGTGAAAGAAGAAATGGGTCGAAAAACCCGACTAGATTAGGATAGGGTGTATCAATTTGGGCCAATGGCCTAAGTCCCTTTACTTCTCCCCCTCCCCCCTTTTTTCTTTTACTTGTTTGTTTTACGTGCTTCTTGCGAACCTAGTTGAATCCCTAACTAAGTCGCTAAAACTAGTTTTGCATAAACACCCAAATATTTCCAAAATCGTTTTCTTTTCAAAAAATCAATCACTTTTCGACAAAATTAATCTTTTCGAAGTTAAGTAAAAGACGATTTTCAAACAGTCCGGATAACCGTAAGTTAGCGGACGTTTTAGGTGCCTAACACCTTCCTAAAACGTTAATAAGAACCACTTACCTAGAATCTCTTAACTTAAACGATTTTCCTGTTTTGAATCGTCTAAGTAAAATAAAAAGGTTTCTTAATTCCTTTTCAAAATTAAGTGGCGACTCTCTTTCAAAAGCCAAAATTTTTCGTCAAAACAATGACTTTTAAGAAAAAAACGTTAACTCTTGATATGTTTGTAATTTGCATGAATTAACCAAGAGCTTGCAAATAATGCATCGTCTTTACAATATAGATTATCATTTTAATTAGTTTCGAACTTACGACAAATAAGATGTCATAAGTTATCCTTATTGAAATTAAATATGTCAATAACATTAAATTTTATTGGTGTTTTAGTATATTTTGTTGTTAATCTCGAAATATGTAAAATACTCACAACATTATATTAAATAATTTAATTATCACATAAAATAGAAACCCACAAAATACTGTAAGCGTTTATTTTTTTAAAAAAATAATTATACAAAAATAATAACAAAAGTTAATGTTCAAGAAGAGTCAACTTAATTTCTCAATTAAAGGTAGATTATTATTGTGTATAAAATAATAATTATATATATATATTGTAATTATTATTGTGTATGAAGAGTCAACACAAAATACTGTAAGCTTCTTGTCTTACTTTTAGTTTTGCTTTTATATATATATAGATAGATTATTATTATATTGTGTATAATATTTTTTTGTTAAATATATCATCCTAAACGTAATATTATGAGTTCTATTATTATTTATTAATAGATTATTATTATTTATTAATAGATTATTATTATTATTATTATTATTATTATTATTATTATTATTATTTTGAAATAGTTAGAGTTTATTTAGAACTCTTCAACTATGGTTGCTAGATTTAAGCTAATAAAAGTCTTATATATAATAAAGATTTTATTATATTTTTAATAAAAGTCTTGTCTAGGCCTAAGTTTCTTTTTTTGTAAATTTACTGCATCCTTTTTATTGGGTTAAAAAGTTGTTTGAAATGACCTACGTTTCTTTATTTTTAAATTTACTGTATCTTTTGAAAGTTTCAAACTTTCTAATATTTTTTAATTTAATTTTTTTATTACAACAATGTTAAATATTGTCTTAAAAATTACCACGTGGCTAATTTAATAGCTTAACACGTGGCATCTTGTCTAGGCCTAAGTTTTGCTTTTATATACATATAGATACTAGGGGGTTTGGGCCACAGGTGACAAAAGAGTTTTAAAATGAGGTATAGGTGACACAAGTCTTAATAATTGAGTGGAGGTGTCAATTACTTAATTATGGTTTAAGAAAGTTTTGGAAATTTCAAAATAACCCACAAGTTTTTAAATTTACACTTTGATCCAAATGTTAGTTAATATATAACAGGGTACGAAGGGAAAAAAGACGTCTTTTTCTCTCTCCCCATCCGTTATTATTTTCTCTCTCTTCGTGATATTTGTTCTTCATTGTTCTTGTTGCTTTATTCATCATCTTCTGATTCATTATCATCATCTTATACTTCATTATCATCTTCATATTCTTCTTGTTGACCATTGTTGTTGTTGTTGTTGTTACCCCAACTGCTGCCCTTTGATCAAATTCTTATGTCAAATTTTATTTCGTAAATCACTTTCAACTTTGGAATTTACTTGAGAGGAGATTTTGGTAAGTTAGATTATGCTTTTTAGTTGAATCTGGGTAACTGCTAGTGTGCTGTTTTTTCAATAATAGCTTGCACGCGAACATGTATGCAATACAAGAGTAATCTATTTAAACAGATCCATTATCTGCGGCAACAGATAAGTGTTCTGTTGTAACAGTAGAATCATTTTGGATAGATTCATGTTTAAGGGTTTTAGGTGTCCGTAATATGAATCGAATAGATGGGTATTCCGTTGCACCAGATTAGTAATCTGTTTCAACAGATAAATAATCTGTTTCATTAGATTACTAATGTGTTTTGAACAACAAAATTCAGATACAACTCCTGTCAAACACAAAAACTAACAGATAACTCATATGTTTTTGCTACTGATACTGGAGTCAAATTATTCCTTAATTGTAGACATGTCATTCGTTAAGAAATAGAAATAGACAGCACAAAAATTAAATAAGAAATAAAAAGTCGTGCATCAAACATAATTTTTTATAAAACAAACAAAAAAATACATAGATAACATAAAAAAAAGCTTAATTATTATTATCATCATTATTAACATCATTATTATTTGTATGGCCAACCGGCCAATCTTCAAAGGGCAGCAGCAGCGCCCTCCGGAACCTGCAGATCTCCCGCGACATCCTTACTCTGACGGAGGCCAACTCCCAATGCAGGTCATGAACCTCCTTCTGCAGTTCCCTCATGGCGTCTCGTAAAATAGTGACATCCCACACAGGATCAGCCATATCTAAAAAACGCATAAGTTGACAAAACACACACGTAAACACAAAAGTAAAGAAAAGAAAGAATTCGAATGTAATGTAATACAATGTATATTTACACAAAAATCAAGAAAAAAACTTACCAGAGACAGGAAAAAGTTATCAAGTCCTTGAAGAGAAAGTAGTTGAAGGTGTAACAAGAGCGAGGAATAAATAGTGTAGTAGAACGAAAGATTGGGTAAGGAGGGACCTATTTATAGAGGATTGAACTTGAATGAGTTAGGCGAAAAATCGCAACTGTTCACCTCCATTTATTAATGACATTCTTGATTATTGTAAAAAATTATGAATTAATTAAATTAATCAATATTATGATAAGTCATGACTTTTCAGCTTTATTATTAATAATAATTAGTTCTTTTCAGGAACCATTTTTTTTACACTGTTTTGGACAACAGATAATATATTTATTGCATCAGATAAATCATCTGTTACAACAGATATGTCATGATTTGCAACAAATAGATAACCTATTGGATCAGATAATATATTTGTTGCAACATATAATATATATATATTTTTTAAAAAATAAATTATCTTCATGCCATCCAAATTTTCTGACTTTTTAATTATATAAATTAATAAAGCAGATTTAAAGGCACAACTTTTCACCTCCATTTATTAATGACATTCTTGATTACTGTAAAATGTTATGACTTAATTAAATTAACCAATATTATGATAAGTCATGACTTTTCAGCTTTATTATTATTAATAATTAGTTCTTTCCAGGAACCGTTTTTTATTTACAATGAGTTGGACAACAGTTTGTATATCTGTTGCATCAGATAAATCATTTGTTACAACAGATATATCATCCGTTGCAACAAATAGATAACCTGTTACATAAGATAATATATATGTTGCAACATATAATATATATATATCTTTTAAAAAATATATATTATCTTCATGACATCCAAATTTTCTGACTTTTTAATTATATAAATTAATAAAGCAGATTTAAAGGCACAACTGTTCACCTCTATTTATTAATGACATTCTTGATTACTGTAAAAAGTTATGACTTAATTAAATTAATCAATATTGTGATAAGTCATGACTTTTCAGCTTTATTATTATTAACAATTAGTTCTTTCCAGGAACCGTTTTTTTTACACTGAGTTGGAAAGATAATATATTTGTTGCATCAGATAAATCATTTGTTACAACAGATATATCATGATTTACAACAAATAGATAACCTGTTGCATCAGATAATATATCTGTTGCAACATATAATATATATATTTTTTTTAAAAAAAAAATTATCTTCATGACATCCAAATTTTATGACTTTTTAATTATATAAATTAATAAAACAGATTTAAAGGCACAACTATTCACCTCCATTTATTAATGACATTCTTGATTAGTGTAAAAAGTTATGACTTAATTAAATTAAGCAATATTGTGATAAGTCATGACTTTTCAGCTTGAAGCTTAGCTTTATAATTATTAAAATAATTAGTTCTTTCAGCAACCGTTTATTTTTTACATTGAGTTGCACAACAGATTATATATCTGTTGCATCAGATAAATCATCTGTTACAACAGATATATCATCCGTTGTAACAAATAATTAACCTGTTGCATCAGATAATATATCTGTTGCAACATATAATATATATATCTTTTTTAAAAAAAAATTATCTTCATGACATCCAAATTTTTTGACTTTTTAATTATATAAATTAATAAAGAAGATTTAAAAACAAGAATATTTCTGGTGAGTTTTTTACGGTTTAAATTGTGTTTATCATTTATTTCCTTATTCTTTTCTGTGAAAAGAAATGACTTAATTAAATCAAGCTGGTGGTGATTTAATCTTTCCGTTTCTTTAATAACCATTTTTATTAATTGAGTTATGGCAACAAATTGTACATCTGTTGCATCAGATAACCCATCTGTTTCAACAGATATACCATCTGTTGCTATAAATCGACCATCTGTTTAAGGAACTTTTTTTGATTTCTTCTAACTGATTCATAAGTCGCAACAGATGAGAAATTTGATGCATCAGAAGCATTTTTTGTTTTTGTTTGTTTGTTGAATGTATTTAGACAAAAGTCACAGTCACGACTATTTATTAACTTTTTTCTTAAAAATCATATCATCATATAGATATCTTAATTAAATTAATCCAATGTTGTGACTTTTTTAAAATTAAATAATCTTTCTTTTACGATTATAATATCATTTAGTTCCTTATTATTTATTAACGAACCATATTTAGGAGAATTTCTCATCATGACTGTATCCCTAACTCCAACCGCCGACATGTTTTGAATAGGAAATAAAAAGAATGATAATTAAATATTGAATAAGAATTAAAAATTTAAAATCGACCAAACTAAACCAAACCAAACTAAACCAAACATATACATGGATTTTTTTGAATCCCTTATAGGTAGATCAATTATAAAAAAGGGAAATACATACGCTAAAAGAAAGGGAAAAAAAATATAACCTAATTATTATTATTATTATTATTATTATTATTATTATTGTCACACCCCTTTTTCGCTCGAGGGATCGAGTCGAAGGGTTTTTCTAATTAAAGTGACGATTTTGAATAGGGATTATTTTATTTTATAGAGTCGCCACTTGGAATTGAGTTATGGTGTTCCAAGTCACCTTTTTGAATCCCTAATCAAAAGGAAATGACTCTTTGTTGGCCTGCGAAAACAGAAGACCGGGTAAGGAATTCTGTTGACCGAGGAGAAGGTGTGAGGCACCCCTCGAGTCCCGTGGTTCTAGCACGGTCGCTTTTATTGACTTATCTTGACTCAAACTATTTTTATTAAATTGTGTTAAGACCTAAGTTCGCTCATTTTTATTACACTAACACTTATTTAAAACTCTTGTATTAAATAAATCGGTGAAAATTAATTTTAGAAAAATAAAATATTTTTCAAGGTGCATTATTGCATCCTTGAATTTTAAAATGTCTCAAAAAGATGCGTATACCGCATTCTTAATTGAGACAAAAATTTTAAACGGACCTAATATTTTACCTAATTATTTAATGTAAAAGGCGTACCTACTAAAAATTCTACCTAATCTTAATAATGATCTATTGCCGTTTTTAATTAAAAAAGAATTCTTTTAATAAAAAAAAATAATAAAGTCTTACTGATTACTACAAATAAAATAATAAAATATTAATGAAAGATATAAAGTGATATCTATTATACTAATCCTGATTCCCAATTATTATTATTATAATAGTTATTATTAATATATTATTATTAAAAGAATATATATACATACAATGACTTATGCATAATACACTTTCCAGGCTCCCTATTTTCTTTCTTCTTTCTCTCTCTCAATTACTGTCGTATATATCACTGCCATTGACGACATCGACATTGGTCTTCTTCCGTTCGGATGAGACAATGACGGTGGTGGACTAGTGACAACGATTTTAGTTGATCGGCGGTTTGGAGGAGATGACGGGGAAGGATGTTAGTGATTTTCTGGTGACCAGCGGTGGGAGAGAGGAAGATCGGTGCCTGTGGTAGCGGGCTCTCCGATGTTTTTGCCGGATCTATTTGGGAAGGTTAACGACGGGAAAGGGGAAGAAGTGGACGACGCGAAGCTTCGCCTGCGGCGGGAAAGGGGTGGCAGTTGAGGGATTCCGGCGATGGGGAAGAGGGAGTTGACAGTGGTAAACGCCAGAGAAAACACTGATTTATGCATTTTCTGGCAGATTTTCACCGGATCTGATTTTTTTTTTTGGCTACGTCAGAATATTTACGGTAAATATTTTGGTGATTCCGATGGGTTTCACCGGGGAAAATGGAGGCAAGATGACTGATGTTTTGTATTCCGACAGATTTCGTTAGTGATGGTTTTCTTACCAGATTTTGACGAAACATCACCAAAAAAACGAAACAACTTTCAATTATTCCATGTTTCTATCTGACTGGTTTTTCATCAATTATTTTACTATGTATAGTAGATATGCATATGTATTATGCAGTATATCTAATGCTCATTTTTCATTATATATAAATATTTTATTTTATTTTTTTATTTTTTTTTTGTATATTACAGTGAATGTGTGTATATGAATTCGTGTTTGTTATAAGAATAAAATATAGTGCAACAGTATTTGATATATAAATATACAGTAGTGAAATGACATAACAAAATGTAATAGTAACATTTTATATAACTAATCAATCATATATGTTAATAGAGCAACGAAATCATTTAAACATTTTTTTTTATTCATGTTTGTTATAAAAAACGTCTATAATCTATGAAATGAATGTTACATAATTGGATAAAAACCTGTTAGTGAAACAGTCAATCGTCACCGAAATCCGAATGAAATCTTGAAACTCAACTTTTCTCTTTCTCTCTTTTTATCTGATCTTTCTTTGTGAAATTTTTTTTTTTCCTCTGATTTTTTTTTTTTGTGTTCTTTTTTTGATCCTGTCTCCTCTGGTCCCCCCTTTTTCACGTGTGTGTGTAATATATATTGTGAATGTGTAGTGTTGTGTCAGTTGTAGTGGGAGTGGGTGTGTAGTTGTGGCATAGTGGGAGAAGGTTGAGGGGAGTGGTATTGTGGGAAGAGGTTAAGGTAGTTTAGGATTTCATTTTTTTTTTTTTTTTTTTTTTTTTATAACGAAAAATAATTAATAAATAACTAAATAAATAGATAATAGTAACAAATAAAATAATAATAATAATAATAATAATTAATTGATTTTTATATATAAAAAAAAAATACAATAACAATCTAAAAATAGTCAAAAAATAAATTATATAATTAAGATAGTACAAAACTATATATATCTTTTTTATTTTTTTTATTTTATTTTAAACAAAATAATATCCTAAAATTAAATTCATTTAATTATTTATATTATATTAAAATAAAATAATAGTCAAAATAATATATGATTTAGTATCGATAAACAAGTTAAAATTTAGGGAGGATCAAAAATCACGTGTCTACAATTATTATTATTATTATTATTATTATTATTATTATTATTATTATTATTATTATTATTATTACTATTATTATTGTCAACCTGACAATTTTCATCCGGCAGCAGAAGGGCCCTCCTCAGCCTTGCTCGGAAGTTGGCCAAATCCCTCTGGAGTTCATCAAACTGCTTTTGAAGTTCCTTCAAGGACTCGATATGAACCTTCTTGTACGAATCTAGATCTGACATATTAGTATTGCAAGTATAGTAGAATAAACGAGAGTGAGTGAGAGTGAGTGGGGAGGCCGGAGGGACCTATTTATAAAATGATTGAGAATTGAAAGGGACTGAACTTAGTCAAACAAAAAGCCACGACTGTTCATATCCCTTAAAAGGAAAAATTACACAAATCCCATATTTAATACACCATATTACACAATATCCCTTAATGTTTTAAAAAATTACATAAAATCTTGGATTCATATTTACTAGTGATACATATGCTATATGTATCACTACTGTCTACATATGTATATACTAGTGATACATATACATATGTATCACTAGTCCATATATGTATCACTACTTAATATATGTATCACAATTCGAAATTTCGGGATAAGATGTAATTAGCAAACTATTCGGGATTTAATGTAATATTGCTGAAACTATCCGGGATTTATGTGTTGTGTGTTTCAGTGTTACTTAAATAATACTGGTGACTTTATTAATAAGTAAATTAGAAAAAAAATGGATCTAAATATAATATTTTATCTTTTTGTTGTATTTTCGAAAGAGAAAGATTGGTAATCTGTTGTAAAATATATTCCACCTGTCAAATAACTTACAACATATGGACAATTTATTGCAACAGATGGATATATCAGTTTGCTTTTCCATCAGCTGTGGCGTCTGTTGCAACTTGCTAGTCATCTGTTTATTCAATTTCATCGAGAGCAATCGATTTTTCTAAACACTTCTTGGCCAAATTTAATTTTGCTCTTGGATTGCTTTTTTTTTTTTTTTTCTTTTCATCCTTCAAGCTGACCTCTAAATTCAATTTTTGCCCTCAATCCAATAGCAAAAATTTAGTTTGGTTGAAGGATGCAAAGAAAAAAAAAGAAGCAATCCAAGGGCAAAAATTGAGTTTGGCCAAGAAGTGTTTAGAAAAATCTATTGCTCTCAATGAAATTGAATAAACAGATGACTAGCAAGTTCCAACAGACGCCACAGCTGATGGAAAAGAAAACTTATATATCTATCTGTTGCAACAGATTATCCATATGTTGTAAGTTATCTGACAGGTGAAATATATTTTGCAACAGATTACCAATCTGTCTCTTTCGGAAATACAACAAAAAGATAAATTATTGTATTTAGATCCATTTTTTTTTAATTTACATATTAATAAAGTCACCAGTTTTATTTAAGTAAGTAACACTAACACACACATCACATAAATCCCGGATAGTTTGCGTCAGATGTGGAGTCTGTTGCGTCAGATATGGAGTCTGATGCAACAGATATGGAGTTTGTTGGAATACATAACAGCCTTGCTGGTGGTTCGATTTATTCCATCAGTTACTCCGTCTATGGCAACATCAACAACAGCATAAACTACAAACAACAGATAAAAAACATCAACAACAAAAAAAAAAAAACATTTGTTCCAACAATATCATCAACAACGAAGAAGCATACATCCTATGTTCCAACACCATCAACAACAAGGGAAGGATCCACATGGAGTCCTCCGGGTGCGCGAGCACAGACTGAACTCGTATCGAACTTTATATATGTATGTGGAAATAAAGAAAAAAAACGTATATAATCTAATCAGTGAGCAGCCATATTAAGAGTTGTTTGGTTAGCCTAGTTGTTGTTTATGGGTGCTTAAAGCTATTTATTTCTTTTGGTCTTGAGTTCAATTCCCACTCAGCACATATTTTTTTAATTTTGGTAACCAACTCTTCTCTTCTTATTCACTTTAAACTTTTTATTTTTTTCTTCCTTACTCCTTGTGTTGATTGTTCGGACTCCACTATTTTTAAGCTAAGAAGCACCCACCGTCTAAATCACACCACACCACAAGTTCCAACAATGTCAACCCCACCAACAACATCACACCACAAGTTCCAACAATGTCAACCCCACAAACAACATCAATAACAGCATCAACAACAAAGAAACAAACCAAATACATAAAAAAAGGATATTGCCAATAAGGCTTTTAAACTTCTCCCAACAGATGACTTTTTTTCGCATCTTATAATAAAAATTCTCGGTATGTTTATTCAACAATTAAAAGTTCTTTCAAATTTTTTAAATAAATATGATGTGGGAAAATGATAGTTAAATAAACAAAAAGATGTAAATAAAGTTGCAAGAAGAAGACGAGAATGAAAGAGCAATAGTGAATCATATCATACCTTAATGTCAAAAGGAGGTCAAAACAACAATTTCAGTCGAGGAATCTAAGATATGGATATTGATCGGTTTAGATCCGAACGAAAATTTTTGAGAAAGAGGAGAGAGAAAAAAGGATGTGATAACCCTAAAGAGGATAGAAAGGAAAAAGATGAGAGATTTAGGGCTGAAGGAGAGGAGAGGAGAGGAGAAATGAGATAATTTTAATTTCTAGATGTACTACCCTTAATATTAAATGACTAAACAAAGTGTATTTATTCAAATTTATATTTTCAAAGCATAATTAATAAAGCTAATTTGGTAGTAAAATAAATCCCTAATTAATATTTTCTTGATGGGAGTGCTAAGTCAATATGAAACGGAAGAAGTATTAGGGGTTTCAATATTCATTAATTAATATTCACTAATAATTTGAGGGGCACAACGAAGAAAATGGGTGACATTGAAAAGACAGGACAAGACTACCCAATGAGATTTTTGAGTTATCCAAGAAATATTTTTTACCGCCTTTAGTAGTACTACTACTTTATCTACTCGGACAGTAACTTGCTTTAAAATTAAAAGAAAACAAAAGATTTTCAAACCGATATGTCATCTGTTGCAACAGATTTAGATATCTGTTTGAGAAATCCCAACAACTCAGTCATCTGTGACAACAGATGAAAATGTCATTTGATAACTAAATCAGAAACGTCATCTGTTACAACAGATATCAATACCTGTTTGAAAATTTCCAACACCTCAGTCATCCGTCATAACAGATGCAAATGTTTATTTGATAATTAAATAAGAAATGTCATCTGTTGCAACAAATATTGTTATCTGTTTGAAATTCTCCAACAGCTCAGTTGTTTGTTGCAACATATTTCACTGCAATTGATTTAGGATGAACTAGGGATGAAAGAATGAGCTCCTCATTAACTTAATGTTAAGATTAATAATAGTACCTACATCGATCTAGGTGGAACAAGGGATAAATGAATGGGCTCACAGGGTCAACTACAAATCCAATTGATTCGTTGCATTTGCATGGTGTTGGTATTGCGTTCATCCCAACCCGAGTCTTCGATCGATCACTCTGAGTTGAAATGTGTTCTCGTTAACTTAATGTTAAGATTAATAATAGTACCTACATTGATCTACGTGGAATTAGGGATGGATGAATGAGCACAAAGGGTCAACTACAACTTCAATTGAGTTTTTTGGTAATTGCATGATGATACGGTACTGCATTCCTCTCGACAAGAGTCATCGATCGATCAATCTGAGACAAACCGATTCCTACTACCTCATAGTTCAACTAATACCTTAATTGAATAATCTGGGACTAGGGGTGAGTTCTCATTGGGTCAACTACAACTTCAATTGAGTCTTTTGGAAAATGCATGATGAGACAGGACTGCGTTTCTCCCGATAAGAGTCGTCGATCTATCACTCTGAGCCGAACCGATTCTTACTACCTCATATGTTCAACTAATACCTTAATTGATTAATCTAGGACTAGGGGTGAGTTCTCATAATGTCAACTACAATAGATGACAACGCCTATTTGATAATTTACAACAGATGGGTAATCTGTCGCAACAGATGACTTAATCTGTTTGATAGTTTACAACAGATTCGTGATCTGTCGCAACAAATGAGTTAATCTATTTGATATTTTACAACATATGGATAATATGTTGCAATAGATTACATAATTTATTTGATTTGATCCAATAGAAAAGACATCTGTTGCAACAAGTTGAACATTTGTTTATATATAATTCAATTGAGTTCATATGTTAGACTAAAACCTCAATTGAATATGAGTTCTCATAGGGTTAATTACAACTTCAATTTAGTCTTTTGGCAATTGCATAATGAGACGGTACTGAGTTCCTCCCGACAAAGTCGTCGATCGATTACTTTGAGCCGAACTGATTCTTATTACCTCATATGTTAGACTAATACCTTAATTGATTAATCTAGGACTAGGGTACTAATACCTTAATTGAATAATCTAGAACTAGGGGTGAGTTCTCATAGGGTAAACTATCGATTAATCTAGGACTAGGGATGAGTCCTCATAGGGTCAGCCACAACAGATGGCAGCGCCTATTTGATAATTTACAACATATGGGTAATCTGTTGCGACATATGACAATCCATTTGATAATTTACAACAGATGGGTAATATGTAGCAACAGATGACTTAATCTGTTTGATAATTTACATCAGATTTGTAATCTGTTGTTACCTATCTGATTGATAATTTACAACAAATGAGAAATCTGACGCAACATGTTGAACATTTGTTTCTTACAATTTCAATTGAGTTCATATGTTAGACTAATAGTACCTAAATTGATTAATCTAGGACCAGGGGTGAGTTTTCATAGGGTCACCTCATAGAGTACTCGGTCAACTACAACTTCAATTATTTTTACACAATTTCAATTGAATTACCCTTTCGGCAATTGCATGATGAGAGGGTTAAAAATTACGCATAAATTTTATGATTATAAAAATAATTAAGATCATTTCGAACCAAATTGACACTTTCAAAATAACTTGTCATTCTTTTCCAAAATACAAATCAACCCATACAAAACGTTTCATCATTTCAAATCTCTAGGTATGGATCTTTATCTCTCATTCTCACTCAACAATACAGTACAGACAACAACTACTTAAGAAATTTGCTCAACCCTCCACAACAGATCACTTTTCTTCTCATTTCCGACCACATAGGTGTTATTTTCGACATCATTCTTGCTTGTATCAGTCGTTTTCTTTGTCTTCGTAGGCAACAGAGTTCGAGAAGAGCTCTATATTTGTTTTTTTTCTAAAAAATAAGGGCTTTTAAGTTAATGATGAAAAATAAAACTTTTAGTTGTATTATCTTCGAGAATGGGTTTACGATTTTGAGTTTTGATGGTAAAATCGTAGGAAGAACTCGAGAAATCCCTAGTTTCCGTCGCAGTGTTCCGTTGACTGTCGTGGTATAGTTGGATGGCGGTGGTGATGGTGGTGGTGGTGGTGTTTGTGGTCGTCGTGGTGGCATTGGTTGGTGGTGTTTGTGGTGGTGTCGGTATCGTGGTGTTTGTTTGTTTGTTGGCATTAGTTGGTGGTGGTTGGTGGTGTGTCGGTATTCATGGTGTTTGCAATGTATTTTTTATAATCTATGCATACATCAACTGTAATGTAATTTTTTTTTCTTTGTTTGTAGGTAAAACATGTCTCCCAAAAGAAAAGAAAGTGAAAGTGGATCAACGTCTGACCACTCAAAAAAAAAGGCTACAGTACAGAGGGATTCGGAGGAGCTTCCTGTACAATCTCAGTCAGGGAAAAGTGAAGCTGAGGAGAGATGTGAAAAAAATATTGAGGGAGGAGGACAAGGGTCCGTAGATGGTGATGAAGAAAATAAAAGTGAGAAAGAGGAGGAATTGGAGAGTCAAAAAGAGAAAGAGGATGATCATCAACATGATGATAATGGATCACCGACGGGGCGTGAGTTAATATCGACATCCCAGCATGATCCTATCAAAACTTTTAGTATTGACAGGTTTCAAGTTGCGATGCCGATAAATGACCCAGAAGAAAAACAACTAACTGGTCAAATTGTACTTAAATGTCAGATGGGGAAAAAATTTGAACATTTTATGAAAATTATGAAGAACGAAAACATAAGCGGACTTTGTAAGAAGAGCTGCTTCAGATGCTTTCTTGAGCTGTCTGAGGACCCCTCTGTCCGTATCTGTTTCCCTATGACGATGGTATATGGTCATTTAAAGCGCAGGATCAAGTACGCGGGGGGTGATAATGATCCAGAGGAGGGGGGCAAAAAGAAGATGGATGAAATCTGGATCAACTATTGTGGTATGCCTGTTTGTTTTGGCTTGCAAGAGTTTGCCATAGTGATGGGCCTGAGATGCCATCGTCCAGAAGGACCACCACCCCGCAAAAGATTCAATGCAAGAAAATGCAAGGGAAAAGTAGATGGGTTGTTTGACATTGCTCGACGTGGCTACAAGGCATCGGATTTGTTGACAGATCTCGAGGATAAAACCATACCAGAGCAGTACAGGGAGCAATTGTGCTTAGTTTGGTTTGCCCATTAGGTTATATTGGCAAGAGACGCCAATATATCTTGGTTTATATCTTGCATCAGATTACCCATCTGTTGCTTTAGTTTTCTGAATCCGACTCCTAAAAGATTAACCATCTACTACAAATTATGCAACAGATGTTTAATCTGATAATATATCGTTCATCTGTTGCGACGTACAGATCATCTGTTGCATAACAGATTACCCGTGTTATGCAGATGTTGCAACAGATGATTGATATCTTACATTAGATTATCCATGTGTTGCTCTGTTTCTCTGAACCAGACTCAAATAGATTTTAACCATATACTGCAAACTATGCAACAAATGGGTCTTTTTTAAAAAAAAAATGTAGCCCAACTGTGAAAATTATTATATTATACGATTTAAATGCATCTGTCTTTTTTTCCTTTTTTATAGGTTGTACATCCATGGATCGTGCCTACTGAGGAGGAGTCGGTGATGACTTTTTATATTACTCGAGGTCATGTTGATACTATTTCAGACCCAATGGTAGAGTTAATAAAGAAGGAATTGGCTGGAGCAACAGCCATAAGAAGAGCAGTTAGGCAAGGTCAGCCTAATGTTGAGGCTCTTCATGACCAACCTTTTACTAAGGAAGATCCGAGTTCTTCTTCTGGTGGAGTTGTTGGTGTTGGTGGCAGGCATGCTGATGCTGCTACCACTCGTGATGATAAGTATGTTGATGCTCAAGAAAGAATAAATATGTTTGAAAACACCCCTTTTCGCCCTTACACAGGTCCCTCTCACCCCTCTTCACCCTCGTGTTCTCGTTGCGAATGCGATGAGTGCAAGGACAGACAGGATAAACTCTTTGAAAAAGTAGAGGCTATCTCTAAATCTATCGAGGAATTCAAATCCAAGAGGTATGTCATACCATCCAAGAAGGTGAGGGAGCCACACACTCCTACAGCGTTGGTTAGGAGAAAAAAAAGAGAGCAATTAGAGACGTACTCTCCGCTCGAAATCAAAAGAAATTATAATTCCTCCCTCTCCAAAAGCTGTTGAAGTTTAGGGGCCAGTCAAGAAGGTGGACATATATGCAAAACTTGGTGTCGAAGAAAAGAGAGATCTGCGACAGGCCAAGAATGCCAAGCCAGGAGCACCAGATTACCCCAGGCCTCCCTTTTCCCCCCAAGACTTCCAGACTATGACTGATATGCGTATGCCGTACGAGGAAAAGACAAGTTTACTTTTCCTAACCTAGCCCTTCTAATCTACCCCATGAAAAAGAAGCTACGCAACATATTTCACATCTGTTGCAACAGCTGGGTATACTGGTGCAACTGGTTGTGTTTCTGTTGCAACTTATTATCCATCTATTGTATAAGTTGCGTTGGATTATTGATTCAGAGAACCCTATGCAACAGATGGACCATCCGTTGCATCTTTACAATTACTAACCTATTTAAAAATTGACTTCTTATCTCACAACATGTTGGCATAATTCTCTGCCTCATGAGGAAAAGGAAATTAACATACCGGGAAGCTTATGAGCTGCCGATAGAATAATGGACCTCGACTTCGGCAAGAAGCTCAAGGATAGGTACGATCAACTCAATGGAGAAGCGTCAACCCTTGGGGTGGTACTTGATTTCCTAGTTTCTACGTTGGTCTTGGATGAAGAAGAAACGTTAAGATATGTTAGAGGGGACAGGCCAAATCCACATGGCAAGAGCTAGATCGAGGTAAAAAAGATTCTTGCAGTCATTACCATGAACGGCATACATTATCGGGCTGTTGAGATACTACTCAAGGAGGGAAAGATCAATGTTTATGACTCCAACGTACCTCTCATCGATGATTTCGATCTTTTTCTCCTCGTAGAGCCACTGATGGTGTTGTTGCCCATCTTGTTGAGGGAGAGTAAACTGATGAATCATTTGCCAAAGGAAGTGTTGATGAAGAAATCATGGGATTTTGAAGGTCGAAACAGGGGAATGATCCTTCCAAAAGATGTACATGTAGTGGCATGTGAAAAAGAAATTTTTAATTTCAAGTCACCCTTCACTTTATTACATGTACATGTAGTGACAATAATTTTTTTCTGATGAAAGTTGAGTTTTTTATAATGCAATAGATTAGATTGTCAATTTGTTGTAAAATATCTTTAATCCCTTCTGGCAGATAGTTCATCTGTTGCAATAGGTTGGTCATCTGTTGCATTACGCCGATGTTATTTCTATGAATAATCTAATAATCTAAGTCTAATCTGTTGCAACAATGGGAAGACCTATTTGATAATTTCCAACAGATGACCTAAATTTTACAACATATGCCTAAATCTTTTTGATATTTTCCAACAGTTACGCTTGAATATCCATGTGCTCGTCGACAACAAACCAGTAGAAAATACACACACCACCATGAAAATTTCAGCAATTAGGCTTCAATATCCATGTGCCCAACAACACCAAACCAATAGCAATAACGACAACAATGTAGTATCTTCTTTCTCGATTTTGTTTCTCTTCAGAAGCCTTGACTATGTTCAACAAACCCCAGATTACACGATTTGTTTGTGAAGGGTATTGTTCTTCATACCAATCAAAGTAATCGCATCCACCCAATTTCTATAAAAAAGAGAACACAATTACAAAATAATTACAAGTCAATAATTAATCAACTAATTAAATAAAAAAATATTACCTTTGAAATCTTACAAGTAAAAAATCTACGACCCATATTTTGTTGAGTCCAAGAAGTCTTTAACAGAGCTTCATGACCGCACTTACAATATCGAAAATCTTTATCACAAAAAACAGTGGAAAATGCGCTCGACATTGTCATGGTCAGTTGGAAAAAATGAACGTAATAATTTGAAGAATTTGGATAGATAAAAGAAGATGACGATGAAGAAGAAGATTTGGGAATTTAGGGTTAAATTTTAGGAGGAAGATGAATATATAAGACAATGGGGGGGAAATATGACCGTTGGGGGCCAAGTGACGGCAAATCAGCGAAATGTGCCAGACTGGCACTGACACATTTGATGCCTATTTTATTTTACGTGTTTAAAATGAACATGTCTACTTGATGCCTATTTTATTTTAGATGTTTGAACTGAACACCGTCGATGGGTTGCTCCTTTTTTATTTCAATTCAATTCACTTTAACCTTTTTACATGTAGTGGCAATTTTTTATGTCCAGCGAAAGTTGAATTTTTATAATGTAACAGATTCTCCATCCGTTGTAATAGTTATCCTACCTGTTCTGACATATAGTTTATCTGTTGCAATAGGTTGGTCATCTGTTGCATTATCTCGATGTTTTTATCTAAAGTCTATCTGTTGCAACAGTGGGAAGACTTGTTTGATAAATTCCAACAGATAACCTACCTGTTGTGACATATGTATAAATCTGTTCGATTATTCCAATAGATGTGTCGTCTGTTGCAACAGATAAAGTCCATTTGTTGCAAGATATGTCTAAATCTGTTCTTTTTTTCCCGAATAGATGTGTCATCTGTTGCATTATCTTGATGTTTTTATCTAAATTCCATCTGTTGCAACTGTGGAAAGACCTGTTTGATAAATTCCAACAGATCACTTACCTGTTGCAACATATGTCTAAATCTGTTTGATTTTTCCAATAGATGTGTCGTCTGTTGCAACAGATACATTATCTGTTGCAATATTTGAATCTAGTATTCCTATTCAATTAATAAGTTCAAATCTAAGGAATAAATAAAATTCGTAGACAAAATAAAATAAATTGAAGCCTTCATAAATTAGCTGAAATAAGTCAATGAATAAATGAAATGTAAAAAAATTGTTATGGGTGCAGATCTCAACAAATACATCAACAACAATTTAAGTATACTGTCAAGGATTGCTTTGATAGGCTCAAGCTATAGAGATCTACTCAGTATAGACAAGTTGTTCTTCATCCGGTGCTATGAAATTCGGCTTTGCTCGTCGTGGATCTTCATTGTCGCTTGCGTACGATTTCTGCGCTTTTTGTTCTCCGTATTTCCATAAAAAGAGTAGCATATTGTCAATGTTGTTCAGCAGTAGCTTCTTCTACATCCACCTGGAAAGCCAGAATCGGTCAATGCTAATCACGGAGATACAATAAAATGGAAAAGTATAACTCATCTCTTCTAGTAAATCAAACAGGTCTTCATCCCATTTTAAATTATCCCAAATATATTATATTTCTGTTGCAATAATGAATCAACTGTTGGGATAAATTTCTACATGAGGAAGACCCTGTGTGATATTTTTCAACGGATGAACCATCCGTTGCAACATATGAATCATCTGTTGCAGCAGATAGGTCGTTTGTTGGTACAAATAAAAGTTGTACGAAGAGCTGTTTGATTTGCTAAAACAGACAAGACATATGTTGCACCAGATAAAGTATCTGGTACAACAGATTAGTCAACTATTGCAATAGATGTATATATCTGTTTGATAATTTTCAGCAGGTGTGTCATCTGTTGAAACAGATATGTGTCTGTTTGTTTTGTCAGTTGGAAGACATATAATATATTCACCTTCTTCAGCTCATGTTGCTCTCCTTTGGACATTGTACGTTGCTCAATGCAACACACAGACAAAGGAGTTACAATTTCACTTTTTTGGATGTTTGATAATGCCCTGGAAATCATTCTCCTTCTTCTCTTAGCCCTAATCTCTAATGGAGCGGATGGAAATAAAATCCTCTTTGATGGAATGAGACCCCTCTTAGATGTCAATCAGTACATCATGTTTCGCTCTGCAGTCTTGAAATTTACATGCAGAACATTCGCTAGGAGAGGCAAAATCTGTATAACCAGTATGATCATACTTATAATGGTTTGCTTTAAATACTATAAGAGGAGCATCATTAGCACCAACAGCAGCACCACTACCACTACCAATAGCTCCATTAACAACAACAAGCCCACCCTCTAAAATTATTTTTCTTGTAATGGTTGTTGCTCCAAACAATTCCATTTTTATTCTATCGATAACCTTAGGGTCCGATAAAGTTTGCACAGACCGTAAAGTAAGAAAAAATGGCATCTTCAACTCTCGATTGGTCGGAACTAGCGACAGATGCACATTCTAACATAAATCATTACATATATTAGAATGATGATTAGATCATTCAAAAAAACATTAATTAAAAGAAAAAATTAATTATAATTATACTTACTGCATCCTTCGGAGGTTGAAGAGATCAAGAAATTTTGTATTTTTATCAATTTTGGCCGACAACCATCTCAAGATTCTTGGATAGGAAACTCCTTCCTAGTAGTTCACTTGTTGTCTCCAATAAGGAATGGCTTCAAACGCTCAAGCCTATAAAATAACGCCAATAAATCAAAATCATTATTGAGCAAAAAAATGAATGATATCATAATAGAAGAAAGAAACATTTATCATGAAAGCTTATGGGAAGCCATATAAGTTGATTTTTTTTTGCTCTAACGTAGTCAACAAATATTTGACAGTCATTTTGACTGCTTGTGCTTCTTTGAAAGTCCTTTACCTTTCAACGCTTTTATCAAATTTTTATTTTTGAAACTTGGACCAACAATGGACACTAGGTCATTACGATCACACGACTTTCCTTTGCCTTTTTTGGGTGTACGGGGTGCTTTTTTTTGGGTTAGAATAGGTATAACTTGAGAAGGAGGATAACATTTTAGTCCAGTAACTATGGCAAACTCCTTCGAACCAAAACAAACAGGCATTCCACAGTAATTTATCCACACCTTATCCATCTTATCTTTGTTTTCATACATAAACCTGCGCTTGAGAAGTTCATATACCATTTTAATTTGGAAACGAGCATTGTTGTCCTCCGGCAAATCAAGATATTTTCCAAAGCAGCTGTCCTGAAATAAGCATCCAATTTTTGTTCTCGAAGTATTTTTCTGAAGGCGTCAAAAGATTTTCCCATGGCTGACTTAACCATAAAATCACCCGTTAAATTTATGGAACCATCGCACTGCATTCTCACAGGATAACGATCAATGCTGAAGGCTTTGACCAACTCTTCCGTGGAAGGGCTATTAGCATCTGAATCATCTCTTTTGAAATATTCCTCCTCCCCGTATTCATCATATTCTGCTCCCGATTGAGATAACGTTTGTAAAGCAAGCTCATAGAGTGGTGGATATAGCCTAGCTGCTTCACTTGTTCCTTTACTTGGACTTGATTCGGTTTCTGTTCTTTTGGGAAACGTATTATCTAAAATTAACAGAAACATAAAATAATAGATTATTGTTGATTAATGCATCGTTAAAAAGGATAACAGTAAATCAAACAAGCAAAACAGTAAAATAACAGTTGCAACAGATCACCGATCTGTTGCACCAAGTAGTATATCTGTTGCAGCATATAACCAAACTGTTGCAGCGGATGAGTAATCTGTTGCAACAATACAAAACATATCAATCATCTTTTAAGACAGATGAATGGTCTGTTCAACAGATCACACAACTGTTGTGGCATTATCTTTTGCAACATATGAGTGATCTGTTGGAATAGTTAAATAATCCGTAGCAACGGCTGAGTAATTTGTTGCGATAATACAAAACATATCACTCATGTTGAGAAAGATGAATGGACAGTGCAACAGGTCACACATATGTTGCAACACATGAGTGATCTGTTGGAACTGTTATCAACGGTCAATATTATTTAGATTTCTTCCAACATAGGATCGTCTATCGCGGCAGATGAATGATCAGTTGAAAAAATCAAGTCTTGAACTTTTCCTGTAGGAATAGTTGGTAGGATTTTATCCAACAGGAGGTTCATCTGTTGCATCAGATCATTAATCTGATGGCTCTTCCATTGCACCAGATGGTTAATTAGTTGCGTTAGATTTTTTATCCGGTGCTTAATCTGTTGCAACATATGGTAAAGCTGTTGCATCAGATATTTAATCTGTTGCCTCATATTATTAATCTGTTGCATCAGAATTATAATCTGATGGTTCCTCTGGTGCATCAGATGGTTGATCTGTTGCATCATATGATAAATCTGTTGCATCAGATGGTTAATATGTTGCACCAGATGGGTAATCTATTGAAGGAAACAGTAGCACGATTTTGTTAAACAAAAAAACAGTAATTTCACCATTTTTACCAAGAACAAGAACAGAACAAATCAAACCAAATTTTCCTTTTATTTTTATAAACACAAACAATAAAAATCAAACTTCAAAAAAATGCAACAAACAACAAAATATCATAATTCACTTCGAAAAGAGAAGAGAAGAAATACCAGAAATTAGGATTTTATTCAGACCGCATTTCAAATTAGTGCAACAAATATTGAAGTTGTTAACCAATACTATAAGAGAAGTTGGCTCAAGTTCCTCGTTTTCTTCAAAACTAAAAAGGCCATAAATTTTTACCTGTGAAAGAAGAAAAAGAACGATAAAGAATTCGAAGCTGTTGTGGCCGGAGAGCAAGGCTGTCATGTCGATTGAAGTCGAAAAGGAACTCGAAGCCCAACTATTTGTAGTCGAATGTTGAAGTCGTCGAGGATTGAAATGAGAAATTTGCAGAACAGTTGGTTGGGAGAGAGTTGAGAGAAGCTGTTGAGAGACAGGTTGATTGAATTGAAGAGGGGAACTCGAAGCCCAACTATTTGTCGTCGGAGGTAGAAGTCGTCGGGAGTTGAAGGGAGAAATTTTGCAGAACTGTTGGTTGAGAGAGAGTTGAGAGAAGCTGTCGAGAGAGAGGAGAGAGTGGTTGATTTGGATTGAAGAGGGTGTGAGTTGGGTTGATTTGTATTTTTGAAAAGATTAGAAAATTTTGAAAATATTAATCAAGTCCACAATTAACTTGATCAAGTTTCCTAATAATGTTTGACCCTATCTGTTGGTCAATCTCACCAATCCTTCATTCAAGACTTAAAAGTCATTTTTCCTTCAATTTTCTCTAGATAATATATATATATATATATATATATATATAGTAGTACTAATTAATAGTGTAAATTTGTTTATTCTATGAAGTATATATATTCATACATTTTTATCTATAATAGTATTTTTGTTATCATATTTAACAAGTTATATCAAGCGATTTACACTTAATTACTGATCAATATAATATCACTACACCAATAAAGATATTTAGCATTAATTAGTTAACGGCAACAACTTAATCAATTGTTGCTAAATTATATTTTTAGAGGCAATCATTATTAATGGCAATTACATTAGCAATACTGTTTGTAAATGTCCCTAAAACCTATAGCGACATTTAATCTAATGACAATTAATTAATGCCGGTAAAAGCTATAGCACTCTTTGTTAAAATGCATGTTTATTTCCGCTAAAAGTCTTTATTGTTGTAGTGTATATATGTGGTCTGATTGAGTAAATATTTCAAATACAGTCGACCGTGCATGGAAATTATAGTTTTACTAATATATATTTCAAAACATGCAACCTGTCCCTTCCCTTTTAAAATTTAAAGTAAATAACAAACAATAAACTATAGTATTCTTTCCATTATGACATATTAGTTGAAGGTTGCATTCTTTACACACGTAGGAAATTATTATTATTATAAACTTAATTAAGACAAACTAGTTTACCAATTTGGTAATTTTTCATACCATTTGGTAGCAAGCAAAATATGTCTTGTTGAGAATAATTATGGGCAGAAAACAACTCTATAGTTGGTTCCTCCTTGACAAGTAAAAGTGCTAGTTTGATCATCCTTAGGATAACTATATGCATCATAACACCTATCCTTAAAAAACGTCGAATATCCTGTTGGACCACAATTCCCAGAATTACAACAATATTCATCAGTTTTGTAAACAGTACAAGGATTGTTACATCCTCCAGGTGCTCTTAGTTCATTCGGACATTGTCCGTTAATATCCGCGGTGCACCTAATGCCACGGGTGCACCCATTGGATATAGGACTAAATTCTATAGGCACGTTGAATCCATCGACTAGAGAGACATCGAAAAAATCAAGATTGTTGTATTGGTTTAGGGCATATTCAGCTAAAGAATTTGGGGGTTGTCCATAAGATTGGCAACGGAGGAGACCATTGCAATCTCCCGTTTGACACCTGCCTCGGCCCGAACCATCGAAATTGCAACCGGTTCGGGCCCAAATACGGGCTTGTGACGTGCCAGCTGGGACTTGGATTAACCAGTTCTGGCCAGGGTTGAGTTGGCGACCACCACCCACTGGCACGGACGCAGCCCAAACCGTGTAAGGACATTTGTTTCGAATGATAAATAAGGCTGCCTCGGCAGAGTGAGTGGAGTGGAGAAATTGAGCAATGAGAACAAGAGGAAAAATAAACATGGACTTGAAAACAAACATTTTTCTTATGAGAATGGTTACTTAGGTTTCTAAGTGATTGGTGTGGTAAGAAGAATTGGTATGTTAGCTATTTATAGTGAAAAAAATTGGGGCAATGTGATAAAAAAAAAAAAAAAAGTTATTGGAGTAGAAATATAGGAGTATGATCACAGTGGAAGTAGCAATTGCTTGAAGATCTAATTAGTCTTCGTCAATGCATTTGAGTTAGCTGGTTGAAAGTATAGCTTATAAGCATTAAGTGTAAGTATTTTTAAGTGTTGAAATTATTTTATAAATTAGCAATTTGAGTCTGGATGAAAATGTTGAAACTAATAATAAGTGGTTGATGTATGTTGGGTAAAACTACATTTGTAAAGAAAATGACGAACAACCAATTCGGCAATTGGAGAGGTGTTTTCTTAAATTATTATTTTAGAAAATGTATTTTGAGAATTAGAAGAAAGAATAAAATAGTTTCCTTTATAAAATATTGTCAAGCTAAAATTGTTTATAAACTTAAAAACCATAGTTTGGTTTGCGGGATTACTTATAAGTACTTTGGATGTTATATCAAATGCGTAGATAAGCTAAAAGGTACTCATAAATTAAATCCATTTAACCAACTTATAAACTTAGTCAAATCTAGCTCATAAAATTTTCCAAGGAAAATGTGTATATAATCTTATTACTTCCACTATATAAATTGTGGAAATTTGGGACTCTTTCAATGAAGAATTAAATGGATGGAATAATTATAAGGAAAACTATTATGAGGGAGAATTCCACAAGCCACTTAAATATTTGTTCAAGTGTAAGTAATCATACTGAAGGAGGAATAGAAAAGTTGTAGTGCTTGCACTAATTAATTGCATGATGTATTGTTATCAAACTTCAAATTACTACATTAATTTCAAAGGCGGTTATTTAAATTCTTGAAATGGCGGGAATTCATCAGGACAATTCGATACACTAAGCTTTTATTGTCTGTAATGTGAATGATTTTGTCTACTCAAAACTAATTAGTGGGGAAGTCGGTCACCTATTACTAAAATTTTGATTTTTCTAACGTTTGGGTTCTTTGTACAAGAAGAAGACTTAAAAAGAATAAATGATTAGTGAAACAAGATATAGAAAAAGGGTCAAATTTCCATCTTTATTATGCACAAAGGATCAATAAAAGGTCAAATCTGCTTCTTTATTAAGCAAAAAAGATCAATTTCATCCTTTATTATATTTTTCAGTTTTTTGCACGAAAATACCTTGTTAAGAGTGCTTAAGATGGACGACCATCATTTCTAGTGAGGTGGATAACACGGGACGACCACTTGCTGCCCCAAACATTTTTCTTCTTCCCCCACTTCTAGACTATCGCCCACTATATATAGCACCTATTGAATTGAGTTGAATCGAACCTCTCTCTCTTCTAACACCGCCATAAACTACCATAGATTCTTTCGGGTTTTAGAAAGACATTTAATTAATCTCCACTCGACAACTTACATTTTCCAGATTCCACCTACATCCTATATAGCTACTAATCAGCTACCACTTCCCCAAAATTAAATTATCAAATTATCATGCTCTATCTAACTAGCAAATCAGAAAAAAGAGTCATATTGTAGTCTATGCTTGCACTTGCTGCTTCACGCGTATAAGAGTTGTCTAACTTATTTTCAACTCGTCCATATTAATCAAATACGACCTGCTAATTCGCTAGCACCACCAGGCATGTGTTAGCAAGGTCATTTCATGTAAAGTAATTCACTATAGTTCCAAATTCAACCAAAAAAAGAAACAATTAATAAGGCAAGAAAATGCCGTTAAATTAAAGGAAAATGACACACAATTGACGACACTATATATTATTTGTTCACTATTGATAAAAATAAATATATAAGTTGAAGGGATTGTGTATACAATACATGCACACACATGCATAAGAACTTATTATCATTACGCTAAGACAAAATAGTTTACCAATAGACTTGTAAGACACTAATTATTATTTTGGTAATTTTTCATACCATTTGTAGCAAAGCAAATTATGCTTTTATTGTGGCGTTATTAGTTATGGGCAAAAAACAACTCTATAGTTGGTTCCTCCGGGACAAGTAAAAGTGCTAGTTTGATCATCCTTAGGGTAACTATAGGCATCAGGGCACCTATCCTTGAAGTACTTAGAAAGTGGTGTTGGTCCACAATTTCCAGAATTACAACAATATTCATCAGTTTTGTAAACAGTACAAGGATTGTTACATCCGCCAGCTGCTCTTAACTCATTCGGACACTGTCCGTTAATATCGGCCGTGCACCTAATGCCCCGGGTGCACCCATTGGAAGTAGGGTTAAATTCCAACGGTACGTTAAATCCATCGACTAGAGAGATATCGAAGAAATCGAGATTATTATATTGGTTTAGGGCATATTCAGCTAAAGAGTTTGGGGGTTGTCCAAAAGATTGGCATTGGAGGAGACCATTGCAATCTCCAGTCTCACACCTACCTCGGCCCGAACCATCGAAATTGCAACCGGTCCGGGCCCATATACGGGCTTGTGACGTACCAGCTGGAACCTCGATGGTCCAGGTTTCGCCACCGTTGAGCTGGCGACCACCACCCACTGGCACGGACGCAGCCCAGACAGTGTAAGGACAATTATTTCGAATGTCGAATGTTGCTGCTTCAGAGTGAGTGAAGAGGAGAAGTTGTACAACGAGAAAAAAAGGGAAAATGAAAAACATGGACTTGACAATGTCCATTTTTCTTTTATGAAAATTGTTAGTTTTTTCTAAGGGTTTTATTGTGATGGTAAAGTATTAGTTTGCTAGCTATTTTATAGTAAAGTTTGGCCATGTAGTTTTGTTGAAAAGTATTAAAATTTGAAGCAGAAAAAGACCATCATAAATTCATAATGTAAGTTGCAATTGACTGCAAATCTAAGTCTTTGTCAATGTACGAGCTTAGTAAATGTTAGCAATTAATATTTGAATTTTTTCCAATAGAAATTTTATGATTTAAAAATTCCACGAAGAATTAAAAGAGGATGGAATAATGATAACAAAAATTGTCCGCAAGCCACTGTTCTAGTAAATCAGTGTATCAGGATGTTAATATGAGATCTTATTTCGACTTGATATTGTTGGAAAATCAATAATAAATTTTAATATCTATTGTGAAATTCAATATAAATAAAATACAACAGTGATAATATTTCTTATATAGTAGTATCAATAAATTTTAATAATAATAATAGTAATAATAACGATGATATTAGTAATATGTAAAACACTTGAAATATATTGTTTTTATGAATAATAATTCTTATTGTAAGTCGAAAATTTTATCAATCACATTTTGACTGTAATTTTGTTGTTCAATGCGGTTTTGTGTCAGTAGGTCATGTGAGTGCCTGATTATTTATGAGAGATTTAGAGACTAGGTCAAAGTCTTATAGAAACGGTCTCATTTCACTTCTCAGTAAAATAATTTACTAGCTATTTTATATTAAAGTTTGGCCATGTAATTTTGTTGAAAAGTATTAGAATTTGAAGCAGAAAAAGACTATCATAAATTCATAATGTAAGTTGCAGTTGACTGCAAATCTAAGTAGCCGTTTGGCCATGAAAATTAAATTTTTTCGGAGTTAGAGTTGAAGTTGAAGTTGAAGTTGAAGTTGAAATTGAAGTTGGAGTAATATTTGGCCATGTCTTTTTTGAAAAAAAAAATTGACTTTTGAAAAAAAAAAAATATGATTTTATGCCCTAACTTTTACAAACTATCAAAATCACCCAACTAAAATTGTCACGCCCCAAAATCCCATCGGACCGGACTGGCACCCGAAGCCGAGAAGGCCCGGGAGAACCCGTTCAAATACCTGTACTTTTCCTTACATGTCACCAAAAATTTGGACAGCACTTCGTTGCATATAGAAGGATCTAATTACCTGTATCAGCACAACAGGCACAAATATATATATATATATAATACTTGGCCGTCGGGGCCACCACATATACAGATATAACATCACTATATAAACTTTCATGACTTTACCCTTCCTTATGTCTACAAAGCCTCTAGGATATACATGATATAACTAGGGTCGGGACAAACCCCCGCCCACACATGACTCTTGTACAATAACAAAACATAAGGAACCGACTCGGAAAACTCCGAAGCAAACTGGAGTTCACCAATAATAGCTGTATGACCTGGCTCCTATCTATGCTGTGAATGAGCTGAGGTACCTGTGCCTATAGCATGAAATGCAGGTCCCCGTGGGGGACATCAGTACGAAATATGTACTGAGTATGTAAAGCTGTAGTTAATCACATATGATATAGGAGCTCAATAGAAATCCGAAACAAGTGAATAAATCGTAATAGGAGTGGTCCACACTTACTAGAACTTGTGACAACCTGTACATTGAATTTATTCAATCACTTTACCTTCGTTCTTAACATCTTTGTAATCATTACTGTACTGTACTGTGACCATTAGGCTGCCTCCAGTATATATCAACTGGGATCGACCCATGCTAGGCTTATGCCCCTGGGATACCACCCATAAACACGTAAATAGGGATCGACCCATGCTAGGCTTATGCCCCTGGGATACCACCCGATAAGAGAGAACTTCCATCACTTAGTTCAATTAATCATTGAGATTGTTATTTCGGTCGCCACCACATTTTTGATACTTTGAAACAACGATACATCAATAAGAACCAAATAATAGACCTTCTATACAATAACGACGTAATAAAGACTCATTGGTACATCAATAATGTGTTTCAGAATCATCAATATCACAACAATGAAATAGGATTCTTTTGGTATATCAATGAAACATTTTGACACTTTATAGAATGGAAACAACTTCGTTGGTAATGTAGAACAATACATGTTTTTGGACAACCTCGGAATCTTACTTGATGGAACATTGGTGTTTTCATGCCAAAGAACATCGTTAGAGTATGCTTTACATACCTCGTTGTAGATTCGGATACCAATTCAACACAACTTTCCGCCTTTACAAATCACTTATCTACAATGAAATGTTTGGCATCTAGTATTAGCAACCCAACACCACAATTCTCTTCCATAATTCCATACAACCAATATTTGCAAAACATTCCAAAAACCAATTTGAACAATAGGTTTATGTGTATATATATATATATATATATAATCATCAATACCACATCATCACACCAAATTCCTTCACAATTCAACATAATCCAACATCATTTCCCAATCATCTTTCAACAACAATCAAATAACATACTTCTTATGCTCACATGCATATATATATACATATCCATATAAATAACACCAACATAATTTACATCCTTACCATATAATGGCCCTTTTGATTTCGAAGTCCTGTTGGCACAAATTAGGGGTGCTTCTCGAAGCCCTCGAGACGGTGAACACAACTACGGAATCAATTTGGACTTTCTACGGTTGAATCACAAGATAATTGGAGTTGAACTTAGACTAGGGTTTCTTATTCTTCAATAATTTGGATGATAACATGATGGATATGAGGCTAAGTATATGTATATAATGACCAATTTTCGTCCATGAGGTGATGGAAAATGACCATATTGCCCTTAAAAATTTAAGTAAATCCGAATCTGTCCATGGTGGACTGTTTTGATAGGCTAAAGTAAATCTACCATAACTCTTTGCTACGATATCGGATTTGGGTTAAATTGGTATCGTTGAATATATAATTCAAAGGTCTTTCATTTCATATAAAGTAGGCCACCCAGTTCGTCCTGTACAAGGAATTATGATCGTTTGAAGTTAACCCTAAAAATCTGTTTTGAGAGGCTGAAGTAAAACGAGTATAACTCCTTACTCAGACGTTGGATTTGGATGATACCAATTGCATTAGAAAGAAGACTCTCTTGTAGTATATTTTATTTAAAGTAGTACGTATATATTGAATGGTACGTATATATGTGTATATATCTTCTATAGACGTATATATTTAACGTATACATGTGTATATGTTTTATAAATTAGTGTATATCTAAATATATAGTGTGTGTATATATTGTAGTATATTTTATTTAAAGTAGTACATATATATTGAATGGTACGTATATATGTGTATATATATCTTCTATAGACGTATACATTTAACGTATACATGTGTATATGTTTTATAAATTTGTATTTAACTATATATATAGTGTGTGTATATATTGTAGTATATTTTATTTAAAGTAATACATATATATTGAATGGTACGTAGATATGTGTATATATCTTCTATAGACGTATATATTTAACGTATACATGTGTATATGTTTTATAAATTAGTGTATAACTATATGTATAGTGTGTGTATACATTGTAGTATATTTTATTTAAAGTAGTACGTACATATTGAATGGTACGTATATATGTGTATATATCTTCTATAGACGTATATATTTAACGTATACATGTGTATATGTTTTATAAATTATTTTATATATCATTATATTGTAGTATATATCTTGTAGTATATGTTTTATTTAGAGCAATATATATATTTAACTAACGTATATTCGTATACACGATTACGTGTGTAATTGTGTATATATTTCTTAAATTCTAATGTAGTATATACTATATATATAGTGTATATATATTGTTTAACGTATTTAAAATGTATATACGTGGGTATATATAGTGTATATTGGATTATTTTTTTTTGATCAGTTTTGATCGAATTTTTAATCGGGTTTAGGTGGGTTGGATTGGGTTGGGTTAAGTGGGCCGGTTTAGGGTTGTTTTTAAAAAAATTACTGTTGGGCCCGAAACCGGCCCGGCCCATTTAACCAGGCTCCGGATCCGGACGACCCACAACCCGGCTAACATTCACGGGCCGGTTTCGGGTTGTCCCGGTCCGGCCCACTTGACACCCCTACTTCTGGTATTTGATTCTCATATTGGACCCGACTAAATCTTGATTTACGGTGAAAAGATTCATATCACTATCAAAGATCACTCTACAACGATTCAAACCAGACACCTCCAATTAAGAAACAAAAAAGTTGCATTGCATACATTATCACATGATAATAGTTTGAATTATCAAAGAACTACTTTCTTCGTCCCATGTTAGTTGTCCCTTGGACGTCTTTGATTGGATGGAGATAAGATGTATAGAAAGTGTGACTAGGGAGTACTATTAGCTAAGGTGATTCTTCTTGATAGATTGTGGGGCTTCAAAACTATATAGCATACACTGTTCAATGCAGAAGACTAGACTTACTGTTGATAGGTTGGAAATCGTTTAAAATTATTAACCTAATAACTCAATATTAATAAATTAATAACGATTGTTTTGGTTTGATTTATCGGTTAATTCGAATTTTGCACACCCCTTGAGAATTTCATAGCCACTTAAATATTTTTTAAAGTAATCAAACTGAAGGCGGAATAGAAAAGTTGATGAATTGTTATCAAACTTCAAATTACTACATTAATTTCAAAGGCGATTATTTAAATTTTTGAGATTGTGGAAATTCAGGGCAGTTCGATGCATTAAACTCCTGTTGTGTGAAATGTGGTTGTGTCTACTCAAAACTAATTAGAGGGGAACTTGGTCGCCTATTACTAAAATTTTGATTCTTTTTTCAGTTGGATTTTTCTATGGAAGAAGTGTTAGGATTTTTGTCATTATTTTCTTATCAAATTTAAGTTTTAATTTTCTTAAAATAAAAATAAAAGTAATACCATAATTATTTTTACTTTTCCTAAAAGTAAAAATATAAAACTTTTCCATACTTGGCTAACCTCTTTCTTGGAGGAATGGTTTTGGGACTTTATAAATAGAATAGTCCTCTTCTCATACTTAACACAGTAACATCCACAATATAGTCATTTACAAGTCTTGTTTAAGGGGAGATTTTCTCCCAATAGTTTTATGTTTTCTTTAATATTAGTTTTCATGCATAAGTCAGTTGGCCAAATTATATCAATAATATTATGTTTTTAGTTTATATTGTGTCATCTGAATTATCATCATCTTGATTTGCAAACTTTAACCTTTCGCATGACGCTCTCTCGATTTCGAACCAAACAAGAAGACTTAAAAAGATCAATTGATTAGTGAAACAAGATAGAAGAAGGGTCAAATTTTCTTCTTTATTATGCGAAAAGGATCAATTTCACCCTTCATATTGAATTTTTCAGCTTTTTGCACGAAAATACCCTGTTAAGAGTGCTCAAGATGGACGTCCATCATTTCTAGCGAAATGGATACCACAGGACGACCACCTCACTGTTAGGGGTTTTTGCCTTGATTTTCTTATCAAAATTAAGTATGTTTTTGTTTGTCATCTGATTTATCATCTCTATCGTTTGCAAACTTTAAGCTTCCGCATGACGCTATCCCGATTTTGAACCCAACACTCACTGCCCCCAAACATTTTTCTTCTTCCACCACTTCTAGAATATCGCCCACTATATATAGCACCTATTGAAGGGGGCAAACTTTATTGAATTGAGTTGAATTTGTGTAGAAGGTTAGAGCAAGTATATCAAAGGAAATGACACAAAATTAAGGATATTATTATTTATTCATTATGATATATCTATAAAAATACATAAGATCTATTCACTACACACACACAGATAAGAGCTTATTATCACACATTAAGACAAAATAGTTCAACAAGACCTCTAAGACACTTATTATTTTGGTAATTTTTCATACCACCATTTTTGCATCCAAATTTAATTATGGGCAGAAAACAACTCTATAGTTGGTTCCTCCAGGACAAGATTTAGTGCTAGTATCATCCTTAGGGTAAGTATAGACATCAGGGCACCTCTGTTTAAAGAAGTTAGAAAGTGGTGTTGGACCACACTTTCCAGAATTACAACAATATTCATCAGTTTTGTAAACAGTACAAGGGTTGTTACAAAATCCTCCAGGTGCCTTTAGTTCATTTGGGCATCGTTCGTTGATATCGCCCGCGCACCTAACGCCACTCGTGCACCCGTTCGAGGTAGGGCTAAATTCCATGGGCACGTTGAATCCATCGATTATGGATATATCGATGAAATCGAGATTCTTCTCGTTATATTGGTTTAGGGAATATTCAGCTAATGTCATTGGGGGTTATCCTGAAGATTGGCAATTGAGGAGACCATTGCAATCTCCAGACTGACACCTACCCCGCCCCGAACCATCGAAATTGCAACCTGTTCGGCCCCAAATACGGGCTCCTGCCGTGCCAGCTGGAACATCGATGGACCAGGTTTCGCCTCTGTTGAGCTGGCGACCACCACCTACTGGCGTGGACGCAGCCCAGACAGTGTAACCACAGTTGTTTCGAACGTCGAATCTTGCTGCTTCACTATGAGTGAAGAGGAGATCAAGTCCAGCAACAAGAAAAGGGAAAATGAACATGCACTTGAAAATGTCCATCGGTATTTACTTAATTTTTTTTGAGGGTTTAAGTGTGATGATAAAGTATTATTAATTTGCTAGCTATTTTATAGTAGAGTTTGGCCATGTAGTTTTGTTGAAAAGTAGGAGTACTAGAATTTGAAGCAGAAAAAGACGTGTCAAAAATGCATAATGCAAGTTGCAATAGACTCCATAGACGTGTCAATGTACGAGCTTATAACTATAGCTAATTGTTAGCAATTATATGTACCAAATTTTTTCCCAAGAGACATCTTATGGTTTGAAAATTCTATGAAGAATTAATGACAACAATGCGGATGGAATAATTTTCCACAAGCTATTGTTCTAGTAAATCACTCTATCAAGATGCAAATATAATATGAATTCTTATTTCGGCTCAATGCGCGTTCACCTACGAAACTCACCTTTGGCTTTCGTAAGTAATTAGGAGTATATGAACAAGGAACATAAACATTTTTTTTCGGTTCTAATATAATATTCGATACTTGTGTTGAATCCGATTAAATTCAAATTCATGTTGACAATTAAAGACTCATATTGAACGTAACATGCTCACTATCAAAGACTACAACGACTCAAACCAGACACCTCCATTTAAGAACAAAAAAGTTGCATTGTGTGAATTATCATGGTTGCTTTAGTTATAAACTCTATTTGATATTAGAAACGTAATGCATTCTAATGCATGCATTAGTATTGTTAAATCAAAAATACTGTCCCTCCAAATCTTTTCACATCCTTTCGGCCTATTTATGGAGGGTAATTTTGTAAATAATTTTTTTAAAATTATGCAATTCATGTTATTTTTAATACATCAAATTAAATATTGCATAAGAAAAATGCAAATATAACTAACGCAAGCATTTAAAAAAAAAACTCTTATGATGCACTCTACTAAACAAACCCTAAGTGTACTATTAGCTAAGATGATTCTTCTTGATAGATGGTGGGGCTTCAAATTATATACTATTCAATGCAGAAGACTAGACTTTGTTGATATCTTGGAAAAGTCTGAATGAAGATAAATCAAATATAATACGTTCTCTGTTTTATTTACGTAATAGCAGTAAAAAATAAAGATTTTTGAAGTTTATGATCTATAATAAGTTATAGATATTTGTTTGTTAATAAATCATCCCATTAAGAGAAAATGAGCTTTTAAAAGTTGAATCGTTATTGAATATAAAAAATATCATTTTTTTGAAATCGACTAAAAAATAAAGAGTGTCACATACATTATGGCGCAGGAAATAAGTGTCTTATTCTTTTCGATCAAAGGAAATAATCAATGTGTGAATTAAGGGTTATAAAAAAACAAAACGGTCATATATATAATAGGAAATAAGGAAAATATAGTATATGTCTAAATTTTCTTTATGTCTACAGATAAATGAAACAAAAATACAATTCCGGCCGTCTACCTAAATTAAAAGATTAATTAGAATATGCTCATTTTTAATGAAAAATAATCTACTGCAACCAGTTACAATCTAAATTTGAAACAATAACCTTGCAAATATGTACTTCCGTTTCATATTAATTGTTATATTTCTCTTTCATATACCCAATTAGAAATCATAAATAAGATTTTTGTTACTAATTTCCCAAGAAGTACTCTTTCTAATGTGAAACTTTTCCATTTGGATTCAAATTTAATCAAAATTCAATATGAGTATCAAACATCGGATGTGGAAAAGAAATTTTTTTGAAACTACAGCAGAAATGGGTTGTTTGCACTTTTGCCTTTATTTTGTGAAGGCCCTTGCTCAAGACAAATTACTTTTTCACAAGAAATAAGTTAAATTTTTTTGCATCATATTTATATCCCCACAAAGTATAATCCCTGTGCCCTGAAAAATTAATGCATGTAATTATGGCATAAATTGATTGGTAAAGATAAAAAATAAAGATTAGTTACAAATCGTGTAACAATATTTAAATACTATTTTTTTTTTTATCTAGACATAAGAGTTTATGCAATTTGCACTATTTGACAGTAGTACTATAGCTTAGCTAAGTCTTCGTCAAAATATATAATGCCCTATTTATAGTCTTCTGGACAATTTTGTCCTTAACTAACATTTAGATTTTACTACTATTGTTAAGAATTAATGTTATAAACTTTTCCAAGGTCTTCCGGGGAAATATATGTAGCTTAAAACTTGTTGTACATTGTATAATTTTTGACTCTTTGTTGAAGAGTTAAATGGATGAGATTAATAATTTAAAGATATCCCTAAGGGAGAAATTTCAAGCCAATATTCATGTACTAGAGGAGCATGGCCCGTGTCAGCACGGGCTCAACATTAAGATATTTATTTATTTTTTTAATATTGATATATTTAAATAAAAAAATTTAATAAAAGGATTACATATGTTTTCAAGGATTCATCCGGAATCTAGCATGAGTTCAACATATGTTATTTTAATATGTATTTAGATAATTTAAATTGTTAACTATTGTAATTTATAATATTTTATATGTAATTTTTAAATTAATAAACGTTACTTTTCCTGTCCAAATTTTTGTGGCATTGAGAGTCAATTATATTTTAAAAATAATTTAAGTTTTTAATTATTGTGATTTATAATACTTTTCTTCTATTCCAATTTCAGTGACACTAATATAATTTCAAGAGTCGACCAAATATTTTATATCTTTTAAATTTTTTTAAGTTGTTAATTATTGTGATTTCTAGTATTTTTCATGTAATTTTTTTGAAATATCTAACATATTAAATTGTTTTTAGATATTTTAAGTTGTTAACAATTGTAATTTATAATACTTTTTATGTAATTTTTGAATAATATATGCTACTCTCCTTGTCCAGAATTTTGTGTCGACGACAACCAATTATATTTTTAAAATAATTTAAATTTTTTATCATTGTGATTTATAATATTTTTTCTATCTCAACTTATATAGCACAATGCTTAAATGACCATAATAATTAATTAGGGGTGATAAAGTAAAATCACGACTGAAGCAGCTAAAGTAGAAATTAGTCAAAAAAAAATTAAAAAAAAAAATAATTATTGTTATTTACAGTACTTTTTATTTCATTTTCAAATAATATATGTTGCTTTATATCTTTCTCTGTCCCGTCCCAATTTATTTGACACTAATATAATTTTGATAGTCAATCAAATATTTTATGTTGACATATCATTTTGTTATTCTTATTTTTCTAATACATAAATGACTTATAATAAGGAGTGATATAGTAAAATCATTGTTCGAAAGACGAAAATTTAATTTAAAACATTAAGAGTTAGTTTCGTATTTTATGTCTATTTTATTTTTCATTAAATATTATTTATTTTTTTAATACATAGATGACTCATAATAATTAATTAAGAGCGATTGATTACGTTATTACTATAAAAATTAATATATCCTACCTGTGAAGTTCTCTTTCTCCCATTCAAACTTTGTAGCATATCCTGTAAAGACACCCTGATATTAGGGAAGAAGCTTCGGGCTCATATTCCTGCCTCATGAGGAGTGCACTTGGAAAGATTATTCTGACACTTTTCTACCGTCTTGAACAAATCTGCTAACTGAACTCTCAGTGTCTCCACTTTGGACCCCGTACTGTCATCCTGATGGTCGTCAACTATGCATTCTTCCTGTATTCTCCCTCTAAGCTGCGCTGGTAAAAGGTTGACTGATACCCCGAGGGATAGATTGAAACCATCCCCCATATCCCTGAGTGTATCCTGGATTATCCAAACTTTCTTTGAGTGTGTCCACACCTAGCTTTGTTGCATGCTTCCAAAATTGCTCGTACTTGCTCTCACCTAAGGCTTGGTCCTTGAAGTACTCAACATACTTCAGAAGATCCACTGCTGGTGGCACGTCCTGCAGCCTACCCAACTGGCGCATTACCCTAGAAGGATTGTATGGTCTAGTGCAATTGATCCCTAACATAACTAGAAGGAGCTGCATTTGACAACCAAACAAGATTATCTTTGGTCGAAGCCACAGACAAGTCCACAAAATGCTATCTCCGGTTCTTGACTCAAGAAATTCAATCCAAGCGTCGAATCCCACGGGTAGCGAGAATTTATCCAAACGCAACCTGAGGTCCATGGCTTTCACTCGATTGGGAATACAACGATCTACCACGTCGGGTCTAACTAAAGAAGGCGCATGCAAATGCTCCATCATCCATAACTGCAATATCAGGTTACTGCCCTCAAAAAATCTCATCCCTCCCCCTTCACTTCGGTTAAAGCCTTATATATTTCTGTTAAGATCATGGGTATGACAGTGAACCTGCCCTTTTGATTAATGCCCTTGTCATTTTGATCCTTATGAAATAGAGCCATCACCACAGATTGCAAACGTGTATTAATACGCCTTTATTCTAGCGGAAACACTAAAGTACCTAGCAAAGCGAGGGTGAAGACTTCTAGACGCTTTCTCTCCCATTTCTCCTTAGTCATATGAAATTCATCCCAAAAGCAATCAAAATCTTTCGAGGGCCCGAATCTAGCGAACAAAAAATCTAAGGAAACCCACGAATCACTCAAACATCCCAAACACATGCCCTTACTTTTTAAACCACAAGACTGCAAAAATCTCACGCCAGTATGATTTCGTGCTCGGATCATATCCTTCTCGATATAGGGCAAATGCAACAAACCGGATATTTCTGCCAAAGTAGGAGTCATTTCACATTCCCCAAACCTAAACACCAAACTACTTGGATCCCAAAAGGTCAACAAAGCCTCTATTAAATCTGGACGAGGGGTAACATGCAGAAGTTCCGTAAGATCACCTAATATTTTAATCAGTTTCTGCTAATCAACATAGTTAAACATTTCCCACCACTTGATTAACTTTTTGGGCACCTTGACAACCATCAGGACTCTAGACATGGTGAACAAATCCATCCTGTAATAACACATAAGACGTTACCTCAAAAATTAGATAGGAGTAGAAGATTCCCAACCCTTGGGATTTTTTACGCAAGCATATGTCGATGAGACAGACCACATTCATGACTCCAATTTGCCGAACAGAAGTACTGAGCGAAATCAGTCTACTTGGCTAACAACTCTTGATTACGGGGGGAGAGACCTAGGCTAATAATAAGACAAAGGCCAACACAAAGATTACCGGACCCACCGAGGGTTGCCTACGTATCCCAACCCGAGGGAAGGGAATCAGGTATGCGTAGTTCATCCAAATTGGACAATTAACGATTAACTAACAGGCTAGACCCTGATTTAAGAGATACGACCAAAGACAGACGATGAACCATGTTAATAAAATCTTTTGAGTTTTCATTTTGATACTTCACAGAAAAATGACATCAACAACTATGAAAGAAAAAATCTTTTTGGTATTTTCGTTATACGAAATGTAAAAAATTTCTAACATTCTTTTTTTTTCTTTTATAAACACATCCTTTGAATGAAAAAATCTTTTTGAAGTTTTCGAATTGTGAATGCATGCTAAACGAGACAAAGGAAATCTTTTTGATGTTTTTGAGAAAATGAGTGCAAAAGGTAAAAAAGTCCTTTTGAATTTTGGAATTGTGAAAAATAAAAGCCATAAAAAACTCTAAAAACTACGAAACTCTTCTTCTTCTTTTTTTCGACTCACTTTTTTCTATTTTTTTTTTCCTTTTTTCCTTTTTTTTTTCTTTTTTTTCTTTTTTCGTTTTTTTTGCCTACGCACCTTACTCCTAACAAAATGTTTTTTTTTTCAAATCAGTCCATCAAAGGACCACGTTACCCTTAAAGATGCAACAGTTAGCACATAGGGATGCATTAGAGGTGAGTCTCCTACAAAGGGCCATGTGGGTCCCGCTAGGTCTCAGTATGATGCACATAAGCATGACCTAAAAGCTGACCTACATTGTGGTTCACTAACAAGGCTGTTCGGGGGAGAGTATGGTCGATAGTGGCTGCTTTGCTTTCCACCTACTCCATAACACCGACGGCTCCCCCCCTAAAATAAAGGTGACTCAACTAGAGGTCGTGTACAACACGTATACTACGGACTTGTTGCAGAAAGAAGGTCTGGGGGTAGACACATGATGCCAGATATAAAAGCGGTAACACATAGGATAAATATTGTACACAAAGAGCACGAAAACATTCCACAATGATAAAACAATAACACAAAACAACAGAAACAAAATGTTTATACACCTATAGTGCCAAACAAAGCCGATACGACTCCAAAATAAGCTCGAATTCTGAACAAGTCCCCAGTGGAGTCGCCAGAGCTGTCACACTCCCTTTTTTTTTCGAAAGATTAATTTCATGGTTCGAAAGGGTTTTATTATTAGAGTGACAAAAGATTGAAAATCTATTTCGAAAAAAGGATTATTTACATTTAAACTCAGAGTCGCCACTTGACATAGATCGGGTGTGCCAAGTCACCTTTGGAAATCCCTTTTCAAAATATTTTGACTCTTAAAACTGGTTTGCGAACAGAGATTCCGGCTAAGGAATTCTGTTGACCGAGGGGAAGGTGTTAGGCACCCCTCGATCCCATGGTTTGACCACGGTCGCTTGGTGGAGTGTATCGGCTAACTTTGACGTTATAATTGTATAAACCACACAAAACACATAAAACAATCAATCAAACGCACAAAACAAAATAAATCCAAAATATAGTGTCCAAGTCCAATAATACAGTCCAAAAATAGAAAAATACGAAAATATAAATCCTATTCTAAACTAATCCTAGACTCATGATTTAATGCTTTACCCGTGCCTCGGGCCTTCATCACGAACGTCCTCCGGGTACAATATACCTCGGGGCATTCCCCGGTAAATAAATTTATACAGATACTTCGGGGCATTCCCCGGCCAAATTATACAATTGATTCAAAAGTGATAAAATCAAACCATTCAATCAAATTTCAAACATTCAATCGACCCACAATCTCTAGATTTGCCTATCCGACCTACGTCTCGCCTATTCCAATCGGCGTATCTTGATACTACCAAATTCAATTAACGTTTATTTCAAGTCAAACAACTAATGAATCCAACTAATCAAAATTCACTAATTATATCAAATTTTCAATTCTCGCCCCACTTATTCCCACATGAATTCAAATCATTCAATTCCTTCATTCACGTAAATCAATCAATCAACATCAACCACAATAATCACGATTGCTCCAACACAAGATCGAAACATATCACCAAAGGACACATCATAGCCACATTAAAAAAATAATAAAGAGAGAGAGTTAAGGAATAGACCTTCAAATAATCGATTACGATGATAATAATGTTTAAGAAATCCGCACTCGAAACCTCGAATAGAAACCTCAACAGCAAAATAATCCAACTCGGTATCGTAGAACTGAGATCCGAAACAGAATTCAATGAATGGGTTATGATAAACCGAAGCCTAAATCCCCGAGCCAACAACGACTATTGATGAACCCGAGACAGAAATTGCAACAGCACAAACTCGAATCAAATTGCGAAGCAACAAGAAAAACCGTACCGGAATTCGCTTACCCGTCACAGTTTCAACCGTTTTCCGACGAACTTCACCGGAATCGGACTGAAATGGATCAAACTTGGTCGATTTTTTTTTTATTATGGGGTCGAACCGGTGTTGTTTTGGTCGGAAACCGGGGTTAGTGATGTTTTCCGATGGCTTTGACCCGATTTGTAGCGGCTTTGACGCGTTTCCGGCGAGATTGTCACCGGAACAGTCACCGCCAGTCTCTTCTCCCTCAATTTCAATCGCCGATCTCTCCCTCTCTCGTCGTCTCTCACTGTGTGGCTATGTGTATCGTGTGCGTGTGTGTGCTTGAGCGTGTATAGTGCGTTTTCCGGTGACCCTCCTTTTCCGATGAGTTTTTTTTTTTTTATGTATCCTCCATTGAAAAAAAAAGTGTTTTGTTATTCCCCTTTATGTATGTATATCTTTTCCTTAGTGGACAAGAAGATTAAAAAAAATAGGGGTTCACGTGGGTTGGGGTGAGGGTGGTTAGGTGAGGGGTGAGATGTTGTTTTTTAATTGGAGGGATAAGGGTTAGGTGTCTATTTTAAATTGGGTGGGTTGTTAGGATATTAGGATAAGACAAAGTTTGTTATGGCTTGTTATTTGGATAAAAACAAACAAAAGTAAATGCATAAATAAGTAAAGGTGAGGTGGATATTTATTTTCTTGGGGAAAAATTATAAAAAGTGAGCTTAAATTATGAGACATCAAAAATAAAAATATCATCAACGGAATAAAATTATGTGTCTACAATTGGTGTGCTAAGAAGAATTGGTATGTTAGCTATTTATAGTGAAAAAATTTGGGGCAATGTGATAAAAAAAAATAGTCATAGGAGTATGATCATAGTGGAAGTAGCAATTGCTTGAAGATCTAATTAGTCTTCGTCAATGCATTTAAGTTAGCTGGTTGAAAGTATAGCTTATAAGCATTAAGTGTAAGTATTTTTAAGTGTTGAAATTATTTTATAAATAAGCAATTTGAGTCTGGATGAAAATGTTGAAACTAATAATAAGCGGTTGATGTACGTTTGGTAAAACTACATTTATAAAGAAAATGACGAACGACCAATTCGGCAATTGGAGAGGTGTTTTTTTAAAATTATTATTTTAGAAAATGTATTTTGAGAATTAGAAGAAAGAATAAATTAGTTTCCTTTATAAAATATTGTCAAGCTAAAATTGTTTATAAACTTAAAAAGCATAGTTCGGTTTGTTGGATTACTTATAAGTACTTTGGATGTTATATCAAATGCGTAGATAAGCTAAAAGGTACTCATAAATTAAATCCATTTAACCAACTTATAAACTTAGTCAAATCTAGCTCATAAAATTTTCCAAGGAAAATGTGTATATAATCTTATTACTTCCACTATATAAATTGTGGAAATTTGGGACTCTTTCAATGAAGAATTAAATGGATGGAATAATTATAAGGAAAACTATTATGAGGGAGAATTCCACAAGCCACTTAAATATTTGTTCAAGTGTAAGTAATCATACTGAAGGAGGAATAGAAAAGTTGTAGTGCTTGCACTAATTAATTGCATGATGTATTGTTATCAAACTTCAAATTACTACATTAATTTCAAAGGCGGTTATTTAAATTCTTGAAATGGCGGGAATTTATCAGGACAATTCGATACACTAAGCTTTTATTGTCTGTAATGTGAATGATTTTGTCTACTCAAAACTAATTAGTGGGGAAGTCGGTCACCTATTACTAAAATTTTGATTTTTCTAACGTTTGGGTTCTTTGTACAAGAAGAAGACTTAAAAAGAATAAATGATTAGTGAAACAAGATATAGAAAAAGGGTCAAATTTCCATCTTTATTATGCACAAAGGATCAATAAAAGGTCAAATCTGCTTCTTTATTAAGCAAAAAAGATCAATTTCATCCTTTATTATATTTTTCAGTTTTTTGCACGAAAATACCTTGTTAAGAGTGCTTAAGATGGACGACCATCATTTCTAGTGAGGTGGATAACACGGGACGACCACTTGCTGCCCCAAACATTTTTCTTCTTCCCCCACTTCTAGACTATCGCCCACTATATATAGCACCTATTGAATTGAGTTGAATCGAACCTCTCTCTCTTCTAACACCGCCATAAACTACCATAGATTCTTTCGGGTTTTAGAAAGACATTTAATTAATCTCCACTCGACAACTTACATTTTCCAGATTCCACCTACATCCTATATAGCTACTAATCAGCTACCACTTCCCCAAAATTAAATTATCAAATTATCATGCTCTATCTAACTAGCAAATCAGAAAAAAGAGTCATATTGTAGTCTATGCTTGCACTTGCTGCTTCACGCGTATAAGAGTTGTCTAACTTATTTTCAACTCGTCCATATTAATCAAATACGACCTGCTAATTCGCTAGCACCACCAGGCATGTGTTAGCAAGGTCATTTCATGTAAAGTAATTCACTATAGTTCCAAATTCAACCAAAAAAAGAAACAATTAATAAGGCAAGAAAATGCCGTTAAATTAAAGGAAAATGACACACAATTGACGACACTATATATTATTTGTTCACTATTGATAAAAATAAATATATAAGTTGAAGGGATTGTGTATACAATACATGCACACACATGCATAAGAACTTATTATCATTACGCTAAGACAAAATAGTTTACCAATAGACTTGTAAGACACTAATTATTATTTTGGTAATTTTTCATACCATTTGTAGCAAAGCAAATTATGCTTTTATTGTGGCGTTATTAGTTATGGGCAAAAAACAACTCTATAGTTGGTTCCTCCGGGACAAGTAAAAGTGCTAGTTTGATCATCCTTAGGGTAACTATAGGCATCAGGGCACCTATCCTTGAAGTACTTAGAAAGTGGTGTTGGTCCACAATTTCCAGAATTACAACAATATTCATCAGTTTTGTAAACAGTACAAGGATTGTTACATCCGCCAGCTGCTCTTAACTCATTCGGACACTGTCCGTTAATATCGGCCGTGCACCTAATGCCCCGGGTGCACCCATTGGAAGTAGGGTTAAATTCCAACGGTACGTTAAATCCATCGACTAGAGAGATATCGAAGAAATCGAGATTATTATATTGGTTTAGGGCATATTCAGCTAAAGAGTTTGGGGGTTGTCCAAAAGATTGGCATTGGAGGAGACCATTGCAATCTCCAGTCTCACACCTACCTCGGCCCGAACCATCGAAATTGCAACCGGTCCGGGCCCATATACGGGCTTGTGACGTACCAGCTGGAACCTCGATGGTCCAGGTTTCGCCACCGTTGAGCTGGCGACCACCACCCACTGGCACGGACGCAGCCCAGACAGTGTAAGGACAATTATTTCGAATGTCGAATGTTGCTGCTTCAGAGTGAGTGAAGAGGAGAAGTTGTACAACGAGAAAAAAAGGGAAAATGAAAAACATGGACTTGACAATGTCCATTTTTCTTTTATGAAAATTGTTAGTTTTTTCTAAGGGTTTTATTGTGATGGTAAAGTATTAGTTTGCTAGCTATTTTATAGTAACGTTTGGCCATGTAGTTTTGTTGAAAAGTATTAAAATTTGAAGCAGAAAAAGACCATCATAAATTCATAATGTAAGTTGCAATTGACTGCAAATCTAAGTCTTTGTCAATGTACGAGCTTAGTAAATGTTAGCAATTAATATTTGAATTTTTTCCAATAGAAATTTTATGATTTAAAAATTCCACGAAGAATTAAAAGAGGATGGAATAATGATAACAAAAATTGTCCGCAAGCCACTGTTCTAGTAAATCAGTGTATCAGGATGTTAATATGAGATCTTATTTCGACTTGATATTGTTGGAAAATCAATAATAAATTTTAATATCTATTGTGAAATTCAATATAAATAAAATACAACAGTGATAATATTTCTTATATAGTAGTATCAATAAATTTTAATAATAATAATAATAATAATAATAATAGTAATAATAACGATGATATTAGTAATATGTAAAACACTTGAAATATATTGTTTTTATGAATAAATAATTCTTATTGTAAGTCGAAAATTTTATCAATCACATTTTGACTGTAATTTTGTTGTTCAATGCGGTTTTGTGTCAGTAGGTCATGTGAGTGCCTGATTATTTATGAGAGATTTAGAGACTAGGTCAAAGTCTTATAGAAACGGTCTCATTTCACTTCTCAGTAAAATAATTTACTAGCTATTTTATATTAAAGTTTGGCCATGTAATTTTGTTGAAAAGTATTAGAATTTGAAGCAGAAAAAGACTATCATAAATTCATAATGTAAGTTGCAGTTGACTGCAAATCTAAGTAGCCGTTTGGCCATGAAAATTAAATTTTCCTGGAGTTAGAGTTGAAGTTGAAGTTGAAATTGAAGTTGGAGTAATATTTGGCCATTTCTTTTTTGAAAAAAAAAAATTGACTTTTGAAAAAAAAAAAAATGATTTTATGCCCTAACTTTTACAAACTATCAAAATCACCCAACTAAAATTGTCACGCCCCAAAATCCCATCGGATCGGACTGGCACCCGAAGCCGAGAAGGCCCGGGAGAACCCGTTCAAATACCTGTACTTTCCCTTACATGTCACCAAAAATTTGGACAGCACTTCGTTGCATATAGAAGGATCTAATTACCTGTATCAGCACAACACGCACAAATATATATATATATAATACTTGGCCGTCGGGGCCACCACATATACAGATATAACATCACTATATAAACTTCCATGACTTTACCCTTCCTTATGTCTACAAAGCCTCTAGGATATACATGATATAACTAGGGTCGGGACAAACCCCCGCCCACACATGACTCCTGTACAATAACAAAACATAAGGAACCGATTCGGAAAACTCCGAAGCAAACTGGAGCTCACCAACAATAGCTGTATGACCTGGCTCCTATCTATGCTGTGAATGAGATGAGGTACCTGTGCCTGTAGCATGAAATGCAGGTCCCCGTGGAGGACATCAGTACGAAATATGTACTGAGTATGTAAAGCTGTAGTTAATCACATATGATATAGGAGCTCAATAGAAATCCGAAACAAGTGAATAAATCGTAATAGGAGTGGTCCACACTTACTAGAACTTGTGACAACCTGTACATTGAATTTATTCAATCACTTTACCTTCGTTCTTAACATCTTTGTAATCATTACTGTATTGTACTGTGACCATTAGGCTGCCTCCAGTATATATCAACTGGGATCGACCCATGCTAGGCTTATGCCCCTGGGATACCACCCATAAACACGTAAATAGGGATCGACCCATGCTAGGCTTATGCCCCTGGGATACCATCCGATAAGAGAGAACTTCCATCACTTAGTTCAATTAATCATTGAGATTGTTATTTCGGTCGCCACCACATTTTTGATACTTTGAAACAACGATACATCAATAAGAACTAAATAATAGACCTTCTATACAATAACGACGTAATAAAGACTCATTGGTACATCAATAATGTGTTTCAGAATCATCAATATCACAACAATGAAATAGGAGCCTTTTGGTATATCAATGAAACATTTTGACACTTTATAGAATGGAAACAACTTCGTTGGTAATGTAGAACAATACATATTTTTGGACAACCTCGGAATCTTACTTGATGGAACATTGGTGTTTTCATGCCAAGGAACATCGTTAGAGTATGCTTTACATACCTCGTTGTAGATTCGGATACCAATTTAACACAACTTTCCGCCTTTACAAATCACTTATCTACAATGAAATGTTTGGCATCTAGTATTAGCAACCCAACACCACAATTCTCTTCCATAATTCCATACAACCAATATTTGCAAAACATTCCAAAAACCAACTTGAACAATAGGTTTATGTGTATATATATATATATATATATATAATCATCAATACCACATCATCACACCAAATTCCTTCATAATTCAACATAATCCAACATCATTTCCCAATCATCTTTCAACAACAATCAAATAACATACTTCTTATGCTCACATGCATATATATATACATATCCATATAAATAACACCAACATAATTTACATCCTTACCATAAAATGGCCCTTTTGATTTCGAAGTCCTGTTGGCACAAATAAAGGGTGCTTCTCGAAGCCCTCGAGACGGTGAACACAACTACGGAATCAATTTGGACTTTCTACGGTTGAATCACAAGATAATTGGAGTTGAACTTAGACTAGGGTTTCTTATTCTTCAATAATTTGGATGATAACATGATGGATATGAGGCTAAGTATATGTATATAATGACCAATTTTCGTCCATGAGGTGATGGAAAATGACCATATTACCCTTAAAAATTTAAGTAAATTCGAATCTGTCCATGGTGGACTGTTTTGATAGGCTAAAGTAAATCGACCATAAATCTTTGCTACGATATCGTATTTGGGTGAAATTGGTATCGTTGGATAGATAATTCAAAGGTCTTTCATTTCATATAAAGTAGGTCACCCAGTTCGTCCTGTACAAGGAATTATGATCGTTTGAAGTTGACCCTAAAAATCTGTTTTGAGAGGCTGAAGTAAAACGAGTATAACTCCTTACTCAGACGTTGGATTTGGATGAAACCAATTGCATTAGAAAGAAGACTCTCGGGGATTCTCATCGATATATAGCATCTCACACAGTTCATTTTGTACAAGGAGTTATGATCGTTTAAAGTCGACCCAAAAATCTGTTTGGCTGCAGTACTTTTGTGTGCAGAAAATTTCTGCACATTTACTGTTCATTGCGTCCACCGTTTTCAAGTTTCGAACATGCTCGCTTATATCCGATACTCATCTGTTTTCAGAAATCTTTATATCGTTGGAAAGCTAACTCGATAAACTTCGCATAGAAACTTCGACGAGCAAATTCCGGTATAAATAAAGTCGATTCCCATACACATATAATCAAACTATACACTTAAAACCATCTCAAAATAATCAATACTCATACTTAAACTCATATATACCTAACTTATGATCAATACATACACTCCAACACATATAACCATGGCTAATGCACGTAATTAAGTACGGGGTGTTACAAAAATTTACCTACTAATAGAAAAAGAACACAATTAGCCACTATTATAAAAATAATTACATATACATGACCATATTTAATGAATTTCAATTATGACATATATAATATTTACATTAATAGACGTTTTCTCATATTTGAAAATTTTAAATATGGATGTTATATTAACATATCACTGCTTCCTGTTTCTTCGGTAACGAATATTATCTTTCAAACAAATTTATTTTTTTAGAAATTATTTAATTTATTTCCTTCATTTTCCGTTCCTAAAAAATAGGAAATGATGAGTTGTTATATTGTAGTATATATATATATTGTAGTATATTTTAGTATATTTTATTTAAATTAGTACGTATTTATTGAATGGTACGTATATATGTGTATATATCTTCTATAGACGTATATTTTTAACGTATACATGTGTATATGTTTTATAAATTAGTGTATAACTATATATATAGTGTGTGTGTATATATATTGTAGTATATATATATATGGTAGTATATTTTATTTAAAGTTGTACGTATATATTGAATGGTACGTACATATGTGTATATATCTTCTATAGACATATATATTTAACGTATACATGTGTATATGTTTTATAAATTAGTGTATAACTAAATATATAGTGTGTGTATATATTTTAGTATATATATACTGTAGTATATTTTATTTAAAGCAGTACGTATATATTGAATGGTACGAATATATGTGCATATATCTTCTATAGACGTATATATTTAACGTATACATGTGTATATGTTTTATAAATTAGTGTATAAGTAAATATAGTGTGTGTGTGTGTATTGTAGTATATATATATTGTAGTATATTTTATTTAAAGTAGTACATATATATTGAATGATACGTATATATGTGTATATATATCTTCTATAGACGTATACATTTAACGTATACATGTGTATATATTTTATAAATTTGTATATAACTATATATAGTGTGTGTGTGTATATTGTAGTATATTTTATTTAAAGTAGTACGTATATATTGAATGATACGTATATATGTGTATATATCTTCTATAGACGTATATATTTAACGTATACATGTGTATATGTTTTATAAATTAGTGTATAACTAAATATATAGTGTGTGTATATATTGTAGTATATATATATTGTAGTATATTTTATTTAAAGTAGTACATATATATTGAATGGTACGTATATATGTGTGTATATATCTTCTATAGACGTATACATTTAACGTATACATGTGTATATGTTTTATAAATTTGTATTTAACTATATATATAGTGTGTGTATATATTGTAGTATATTTTATTTAAAGTAGTACATATATATTGAATGGTACGTAGATATGTGTATATATCTTCTATAGACGTATATATTTAACGTATACATGTGTATATGTTTTATAAATTAGTGTATAACTATATGTATAGTGTGTGTATACATTGTAGTATATTTTATTTAAAGTAGTACTTACATATTGAATGGTACGTATATATGTGTATATATCTTCTATAGACGTATATATTTAACGTATACATGTGTATATGTTTTATAAATTATTTTATATATCATTATATTGTAGTATATATCTTGTAGTATATGTTTTATTTAGAGCAATATATATATTTAACTAACGTATATTCGTATACACGATTACGTGTGTAATTGTGTATATATTTCTTAAATTCTAATGTAGTATATACTATATATATAGTGTATATATATTGTTTAACGTATTTAAAATGTATATACGTGGGTATATATAGTGTATATTGGATTATTTTTTTTACCAGTTTTGATCGAATTTTTAATCGGGTTTAGGTGTGTTGGATTGGGTTGGGTTAAGTGGGCCGGTTTAGGGTTGTTTTAAAAAAAATTACTGTTGGGCCCGAAACCGGCCCGGCCCATTCAACCAGGCTCCGAATCCGGACCGACCCACAACCCGGCTAACATTCACGGGCCGGTTTCGGGTTGTCCCGGTCCGGCCCACTTGACACCCCTACTTCTGGTATTTGATTCTCATATTGGACCCAACTAAATCTTGATTCACGATGAAAAGATTCATATCACTATCAAAGATCACTCTACAACGATTCAAACCAGACACCTCCAATTAAGAAACAAAAAAGTTGCATTGCATACATTATCACATGATAATAGTTTGAATTATCAAAGAACTACTTTCTTCGTCCCATGTTAGTTGTCCCTTGAACGTCTTTGATTGGATGGAGATAAGATGTATAGAAAGTGTGACTAGGGAGTACTATTAGCTAAGGTGATTCTTCTTGATAGATTGTGGGGCTTCAAAACTATATAGCATACACTGTTCAATGCAGAAGACTAGACTTACTGTTGATAGGTTGGAAATCGTTTAAAATTATTAATCTAATAACTTAATATTAATAAATTAATAACGATTGTTTTGGTTTGATTTATCGGTTAATTCGAATTTTGCACACCCCTTGAGAATTTCATAGCCACTTAAATATTTTTTAAAGTAATCAAACTGAAGGCGGAATAGAAAAGTTGATGAATTGTTATCAAACTTCAAATTACTACATTAATTTCAAAGGCGATTATTTAAATTCTTGAGATTGTGGAAATTCAGGGCAGTTCGATGCATTAAACTCCTGTTGTGTGAAATGTGGTTGTGTCTACTCAAAACTAATTAGAGGGGAACTTGGTCGCCTATTACTAAAATTTTGATTCTTTTTTCAGTTGGATTTTTCTATGGAAGAAGTGTTAGGATTTTTGTCATTATTTTCTTATCAAATTTAAGTTTTAATTTTCTTAAAATAAAAATAAAAGTAATACCATAATTATTTTTACTTTTCCTAAAAGTAAAAATATAAAACTTTTTCATACTTGGCTAATCTCTTTCTTGGAGGAATGGTTTTGGGACTTTATAAATAGAATAGTCCTCTTCTCATACTTAACACAGTAACATCCACAATATAGTCATTTACAAGTCTTGTTTAAGGGGAGATTTTCTCCCAATAGTTTTATGTTTTCTTTAATATTAGTTTTCATGCATAAGCCAGTTGGCCAAATTATATCAATAATATTATGTTTTTAGTTTATATTGTGTCATCTGAATTATCATCATCTTGATTTGCAAACTTTAACCTTTCGCATGACGCTCTCTCGATTTCGAACCAAACAAGAAGACTTAAAAAGAACAATTGATTAGTGAAACAAGATAGAAGAAGGGTCAAATTTTCTTCTTTATTATGCGAAAAGGATCAATTTCACCCTTCATATTGAATTTTTCAGCTTTTTGCACAAAAATACCCTGTTAAGAGTGCTCAAGATGGACGTCCATCATTTCTAGCGAAATGGATACCACAGGACGACCACCTCACTGTTAGGGGTTTTTGCCCTGATTTTCTTATCAAAATTAAGTATGTTTTTGTTTGTCATCTGATTTATCATCTCTATCGTTTGCAAACTTTAAGCTTCCGCATGACGCTATCCCGATTTTGAACCCAACACTCACTGCCCCCAAACATTTTTCTTCTTCCACCACTTCTAGAATATCGCCCACTATATATAGCACCTATTGAAGGGGGCAAACTTTATTGAATTGAGTTGAATTTGTGTAGATGGTTAGAGCAAGTATATCAAAGGAAATGACACAAAATTAAGGATATTATTATTTATTCATTATGATATATCTATAAAAATACATAAGATCTATTCACTACACACACAGATAAGAGCTTATTATCACACATTAAGACAAAATAGTTCAACAAGACCTCTAAGACACTTATTATTTTGGTAATTTTTCATACCACCATTTTTGCATCCAAATTTAATTATGGGCAGAAAACAACTCTATAGTTGGTTCCTCCAGGACAAGATTTAGTGCTAGTATCATCCTTAGGGTAAGTATAGACATCAGGGCACCTCTGTTTAAAGAAGTTAGAAAGTGGTGTTGGACCACACTTTCCAGAATTACAACAATATTCATCAGTTTTGTAAACAGTACAAGGGTTGTTACAAAATCCTCCATGTGCCTTTAGTTCATTTGGGCATCGTTCGTTGATATCGCCCGCGCACCTAACGCCACTCGTGCACCCGTTCGAGGTAGGGCTAAATTCCATGGGCACGTTGAATCCATCGATTACGGATATATCGATGAAATCGAGATTCTTCTCGTTATATTGGTTTAGGGAATATTCAGCTAATGTCATTGGGGGTTGTCCTGAAGATTGGCAATTGAGGAGACCATTGCAATCTCCAGACTGACACCTACCCCGGCCCGAACCATCGAAATTGCAACCTGTTCGGCCCCAAATACGGGCTCCTGCCGTGCCAGCTGGAACATCGATGGACCAGGTTTCGCCTCTGTTGAGCTGGCGACCACCACCTACTGGCGTGGACGCAGCCCAGACAGTGTAACCACAGTTGTTTCGAACGTCGAATCTTGCTGCTTCACTATGAGTGAAGAGGAGATCAAGTCCAGCAAAAAGAAAAGGGAAAATGAACATGCACTTGAAAATGTCCATCGGTATTTACTTAATTTTTTTTGAGGGTTTAAGTGTGATGATAAAGTATTATTAATTTGCTAGCTATTTTATAGTAGAGTTTGGCTATGTAGTTTTGTTGAAAAGTAGGAGTACTAGAATTTGAAGCAGAAAAAGACGTGTCAAAAATGCATAATGCAAGTTGCAATAGACTCCATAGACGTGTCAATGTACGAGCTTATAACTAGCTAATTGTTAGCAATTATATGTACCAAATTTTTTCCCAAGAGACATCTTATAGTTTGAAAATTCTATGAAGAATTAATGACAACAATGCGGATGGAATAATTTTCCACAAGCTATTGTTCTAGTAAATCACTCTATCAAGATGCAAATATAATATGAATTCTTATTTCGGCTCGATGCGCGTTCACCTACGAAACTCACCTTTGGCTTTCGTAAGTAATTAGGAGTATATGAACAAGGAACATAAACTTCTTTTTTTTCGGTTCTAATATAATATTCGATACTTGTGTTGAATCCGATTAAATTCAAATTCATGTTGACAATTAAAGACTCATATTGAACGTAACATGCTCACTATCAAAGACTACAACGACTCAAACCAGACACCTCCATTTAAGAACAAAAAAGTTGCATTGTGTGCATTATCATGGTTGCTTTAGTTATAAACTCTATTTGATATTAGAAACATAATGCATTCTAATGCATGCATTAGTATTGTTAAATCAAAAATACTGTCCCTCCAAATCTTTTCACATCCTTTCGGCCTATTTATGGAGGGTAATTTTGTAAATAATTTTTTTAAAATTATGCAATTCATGTTATTTTTAATACATCAAATTAAATATTGCATAAGAAAAATGCAAATATAACTAACGCAAGCATTTAAAAAAAAAACTCTTATGATGCACTCTACTAAACAAACCCTAAGTAAGATGGTGGGGCTTCAAATTATATACTGTTCAATGCAGAAGACTAGACTTTGTTGATATCTTGGAAAAGTCTGAATGAAGATAAATCAAATATAATACGTTCTCTGTTTCATTTACGTAATAGCAGTAAAAAATAAAGATTTTTGAAGTTTATGATCTATAATAAGTTATAGATATTTGTTTGTTAATAAATCATCCCATTAAGAAAAAATGAGCTTTTAAAAGTTGAATCGCTATTGAATATAAAAAATATCATTTTTTTGAAATCGACTAAAAAATAAAGAGTGTCACATACATTATGGCGGAGGAAATAAGTATCTTATTCTTTTCGATCAAAGGAAATAATCAATGTGTGAATTAAGGGTTATAAAAAAACAAAACGGTCATATATATAATAGGAAATAAGGAAAATATAGTATATGTCTAAATTTTCTTTATGTCTACAGATAAATGAAACAAAAATACAATTCCGGCCGTCTACCTAAATTAAAAGATTAATTAGAATATGCTCATTTTTAATGAAAAATAATCTACTGCAACCAGTTACAATCTAAATTTGAAACAATAACCTTGCAAATATGTACTTCCGTTTCATATTAATTGTTATATTTCTCTTTCATATACCCAATTAGAAATCATAAATAAGATTTTTGTTACTAATTTCCCAAGAAGTACTCTTTCTAATGTGAAACTTTTCCATTTGAATTCAAATTTAATCAAAATTCAATATGAGTATCAAACATCGGATGCGAAAAAGAAATTTTTTTGAAACTACAGCAGAAATGGGTTGTTTGCACTTTTGCCTTTATTTTGTGAAGGCCCTTGCTCAAGACAAATTACTTTTTCACAAGAAATAAGTTAAATTTTTTTGCATCATATTTATATCCCCACAAAGTATAATCCCTGTGCCCTGAAAAATTAATGCATGTAATTATGGCATAAATTGATTGGTAAAGATAAAAAATAAAGATTAGTTACAAATCGTGTAACAATATTTAAATACTATTTTTTTTTTATATAGATATAAGAGTTTATGCAAGTTGCACTATTTGACAGTAGTACTATAGCTTAGCTAAGTCTTCGTCAAAATATATAATGCCCTATTTATAGTCTTCTGGACAATTTTGTCCTTAACTAACATTTGGATTTTACTACTATTGTTAAGAATTAATGTTATAAACTTTTCCAAGGTCTTCCGGGGAAATATATGTAGCTTAAAACTTGTTGTACATTGTATAAATGGATGAGATTAATAATTTAAAGATATCCCTAAGGGAGAAATTTCAAGCCAATATTCATGTACTAGAGGAGCATGGTTCGTGTCAGCACGGGCTCAACATTAAGATATTTATTTGTCTTTTTAATATTGATATATTTAAATAAAAAATTTTAATAAAAGGATTGCATATGTTTTCAAGGATTCATCCGGAATCTAACATGAGTTCAACATATGTTATTTTAATATGTATTTAGATAATTTAAATTGTTAACGATTGTAATTTATAATATTTTTTATGTAATTTTTAAATTAATAAACGTTACTTTTCCTGTTCAAATTTTTGTGGCATTGATAGTCAATTATATTTTAAAAATAATTTAAGTTTTTAATTATCGTGATTTATAATACTTTTCTTCTATTCCAATTTCAGTGACACTAATATAATTTCAAGAGTCGACCAAATATTTTATATCTTTTAAATTTTTTTAAGTTGTTAATTATTGTGATTTCTAGTATTTTTCATGTAATTTTTTTGAAATATCTAACATATTAAATTGTTTTTAGATATTTTAAGTTGTTAACAATTGTAATTTATAATACTTTTTATGTAATTTTTGAATAATATATGCTACTCTCCTTGTCCAGAATTTTGTGTCGACGACAACCAATTATATTTTTAAAATAATTTAAATTTTTTATCATTGTGATTTATAATATTTTTTCTATCTCAACTTATATAGCACAATGCTTAAATGACCATAATAATTAATTAGGGGTGATAAAGTAAAATCACGACTGAAGCAGCTAAAGTAGAAATTAGTCAAAAAAAATTTTAAAAAAAAAATAATTATTGTTATTTACAGTACTTTTTATTTCATTTTCAAATAATATATGTTGCTTTATATCTTTCTCTGTCCCGTCCCAATTTATTTGACACTAATATAATTTTGATAGTCAATCAAATATTTTATGTTGACATATCATTTTGTTATTCTTATTTTTCTAATACATAAATGACTTATAATAAGGAGTGATATAGTAAAATCATTGTTCGAAAGACGAAAATTTAATTTAAAACATTAAGAGTTAGTTTCGTATTTTATGTCTATTTTATTTTTCATTAAATATTATTTATTTTTTTAATACCTAGATGACTCATAATAATTAATTAAGAGCGATTGATTACGTTATTACTATAAAAATTAATATATCCTACCTGTGAAGTTCTCTTTCTCCCATTCAAACTTTGTAGCATATCCTGTAAAGACACCCTGATACGTTATTACTTATTTTTGAGTCGTATCGACTTTGTTTGGCATTACGAGTGTATAAGCATTGTTTGTGATTTTGTTATTGTTTTCACTTTTGTGCGTTTTCGTGCTCTTTGTTTATAGTATTTATCCTATGTGTTACCGCTTTATATCTGGCATCATTTGAATAACCCGAGTCAATTCTTTCCGCAACAAGTCTCGGAGCGCACGTCGGGCGCACGAACTCTAGTTGAGTCACCTTTATTGTAGGGGGGGAGCCGTTGGATGTATGGAGTAGGTGGAAAGCAAAGCAGCCACTATCGACCATATGTTCCCCCGAACGGCCTTGTTAGTAAACCACAAACGTAGGTCAGCCTTTAGGTCATTTTTATGTGCATCATATTGAGACCTAGCGGGGCCCACACGGTCCTTTGTAGGAGACTCACCTTTAAAGCATCCTTACGTGCTAAATATTGCATCTTTGAGAGTAACGTGGTCATTTGACGGACCGATTTGGGGAAAACATGTGTTAGAAGTAAAGTGTGAAAAAAAAAAGTGAGTCGAAAAGAATGAATCAAAAGGAGTGTCGTAGTTTATTTTAGAATTCTTTATGGCTTTTGTTCTTCACGATCCAAAAACTCAAAAAGATTTTTTTTTGCATTTTTGTCTTCTCAAAGTACCGTAAATTCAAAAAGAAAAAAAAAGAAGAAAAAATCTACGTATTTGTCAAAAACGAAATACCAAAAAGATTTTTTTATAATTGATGGTGTCAGTCTTAGTTGAAATGTCTAGTTGAAAATCCAAAAAGTTTTCACTCGTTTGTTTTTGGTTGTCTTTTAAGTTAGGGTCAATTTATTAGTTAATCGTTAAGTGTCCAATCTGGACGAACTACGCATACCTAATTTCCGTCCCTCGGGGCGGGATACGTAGGCAACCCTCGGTGGGTCCGACAACCTTTATTTTGGTCTTCGTCTTAGTCTTAGGCTAGGTCTTTTACTCCGTAACCTAGAGTTGTTAGCCAAGTAGGCTGATTTTATTCAGCGTTACTGTTCGGCGATTTGGAGTCATGAAGCGATCTGTCTCATTGACGTATGTCCGCATCAAATTCCCATTGGTTGGGAACCTTTTGCTCTTATCAAATTTTGAGACAATTTCTTATCTGCTACTACAGGATGGATCTGTCCACAAAGTCTAGAGTCCTTATGGTTGTCAAGGTACCCAAAAAGTTGATCAAGTGGTGGGGCACATTCAATTACTCCGAAAAGCACGAAGTGAGGAAAGTGTTAGGCAATCTTGTAACACTCATGGATCTCATGCCTCGTCCGGATTTAATAGAAGCTGCGTTGACTTTTTGGGATCCAAATAATTTGGTGTTTAGGTTCGGAAGTTGTGAATTGACTCCTACCCTGGTAGAAATATCTCGTTTGTTTCGGTTGACTTACATAGGCCAGTAGATGATTTTAGCCCGCAATCATACTCGTAAGAAATTCCTTCGACTCTGTGGATTAAAAGATAACAAGCATCTGGGATGTCTCAAACAATCTTGGATTTCCTTGGACTATTTGTTTGCTAGATTTGGGTCTTTAGAGGGTTTCGACTGCTTTTGGGATGAATTCTGTACTACCAAAAAAATCTGGGAACAACGTCGTCTGGAGGTTTTCTGTCTGGCTTTGTTGGGTATCTTAGTGTTCCCGTTAGATGAGAGGTGTATCAATACTCGTCTACAATCAGTGGTGATAGCTTTATTCAAGAAAAAAGATGAGGTCACCATTGTACCAATGATCTTAACAGAAATATATAAGCCTTTAACTGAAGTAAAAGGAGGGGTACGATTTTTTGAGGGGAGTAATCTGATATTGCAGCTGTGGATGATGGAGCACTTGCATACGCCTTCTTTGATTAGAGCATATGTGATCGACCGTTGTCTGAATGATCGAGTGCAAGCCATGCAAGAAAGAATGCGTTTTGACAAATTTTCTTTTTCTATTGGAGTCAATTCTTGGATCGAATTTCTCGAATCAAGAACTCCGAACAACATTCTTTGGTGCTATATGTGGTTTCGTCCTAAGAAAATCCTGATTGGATCTCAAATGCAACTCTTTCTAGTTTTGATAGGACTTAACTGCACTAGGCCTTACAGTCCAAGAAGGGTGATGCGTCAGTTGGGTAGGATGCAAGACGTCCCCCCAATAATGGACCTTCTAAAGGATGTAGAGTACTTTAAAGACCAAGCCGTGGGGGAAAGCAAATATGAGCAATTCTGGAATAACGCGATAAAGTTAGGCGTCGATACTTTGGAGGAAAATCCAGGATGCAATCAAAACTATGAAATCTGGCTACAATCTCTGCCCCGTGGCATTAGTAGACCCTTACCAGCCCAACTTAGAGGGCGAATACGGGAAGCAATCATGGTAGAAGATGATGAGCAGGAAGATCCGGGTGCCAAGATGGAGTTTTTGAGAGTTCAGTTGTCGCGTTTGATCACAACTGTGGATGGGTGTCAGAGAAACCTTTGTGGGTGTACCTCCAAGAGGCGGGGATACGGGCAAGAAATTTGTTTCCGGGTATCAAAACGTCGTTGCAGGACATGTTGCAAAGTCTGAGTGGAAAAGTGGGGACTTCACAGATGGGTTCATCTCAGCCGGGGACATCACACACAGCACCAGTTTGAAAGAGCATATCTTATCTTTATGTAGTTTTGAGTCTTTTATGTTTCTGTCATTGTAGGTTGGTGTCTGTGTTAAGTCGGGTCAAGTTGTTTTTTATATTCGGGTCTTTATTGCACGCATATCGTTAGGGGTTTAAAGTGTTGTTTTGTATTTGTTGTTTAGTTTTAAAGTGGTCCTAAATTCGTTGTATGTTTTGCTGTCTTTCATCGAAATGTTAGGATGTTACGTCTTTCTTTTGTTTACTTGTTTTCGTGTTTCGTGAAAAAAAAGAAAAAAAAAACTTCAATTGTGTAATGTTTATGCATAAGCTGCCCGAACTACGCAAGATCTGATTCATGTACAACATGATACGTAGGCAACCTACTTTTGGGTTCGATCTAATCATTTTGTTTCGTTGTTTTTCATTATTTTTCCTCTTTTAAAAAAAAAAAGCCATAAAGAATAATAAAATAAAGGTAGATAACGAGAGAAGTGGAAAGAATAGAGGTGGATATAAAATAAATAAATAAAATAATAATTAAAAAAAAAGTGTAGATAAAATCGGGATGATGTTGAAATGACCTCGCTACCCTCAAAGCTGGTAGAAATGAACATGAATTTAGGACCATTTTACCAATGTGATTCCCATGCTTGTTGTGTGCCCTAATCCTAACGGATGTCGTATTTGATGAGCATGTTCTTTCAGATAACAGTGGTAGGTTTGCAGCACTCTGGCTAGTTACCCATACTTCACTAGATCCAAAGCAAAACTCGCCATGGCTAGCAGGGAGATTGAAAATTCGCTCATTGACCCGGATCAGGATCACAGGGAAGAAAGTTCAGAACACAATGATGAGGTAGTAAGGCTCAGGCAACAATTGATAGATTTGCACCGGGCATGGGCCAGCGGAATGCCTCCTCCTCTGCTCCCTGAAGGTCTTGGGAATATCTCTAATTGCCCACCGCTCTCTCAGGCACAATTCTCTACTCCTACTGAGTCACCTGAGCACGCGCCAGGATTCACTCAGCGACATTATTATCCTGGCAATTCTGGTGTGCCCTTGGCAGCTCCCCAATCAAGACCAGTTGCTCAACCAGCGCCACCGATCACACCGGTATTCGTGGCCCCGCCACCACATGAAACTCCCATATATGTTGTGCGTCCCACAATGAGGCTTCCTCGGTCTTCCAGTGAGCCAGTACTGAAGGTTTCAGATGGTCAGTATTATGCTACAGAGCCTACTTTGCAATTGAATGAACCGTATGGGTACACTCAGCCGCCTGCATTTCCATTTGATACAGAGAAACCTATCGCAACGGAGGAACAGGATGTCATAGCCCGGAAACTGAAGAGTTTAGAGCAAGCTATGAGGAATTTGCAAGGAATCGGAGATTATAGAAGTGTTTCCTATAAAGACCTGTGCATGTTCCCAGACATCAACCTGCCCCACGGTTTTAAGATGCCTAAGTTTGAGAAGTACGCAGGGCACGGTGATCCTGTTGCACACTTGAGACTTTATTGCAACCAGTTAAGGGCTGCGGGAGGAAAGGAAAAACTACTCATGGCCTTCTTTGGCGAGAGTTTTTCAGATCTGGCTTCAGAATGGTTCATCGATCGGAATATCGATAAATGGAACAGTTGGGATGATTTGGCTTCTGAATTTGTTCAACATTTTCAGCACAGGCCCAACATTAAGATATTTATTTGTCTTTTTAATATTGATATATTTAAATAAAAAATTTTAATAAAAGGATTGCAAATGTTTTCAAGGATTCATCCGGAATCTAACATGAGTTCAACAAATGTTATTTTAATATGTATTTAGATAATTTAAATTGTTAACTATTGTAATTTATAATATTTTTTATGTAATTTTTAAATTAATAAACGTTACTTTTCTTGTCCAAATTTTTATAGCATTGATAGTCAATTATATTTTAAAAATAATTTAAGTTTTTAATTATTGTGATTTATAATACTTTTCTTTTATTCCAATTTCAGTGACACTAATATAATTTCAAGAGTCGACCAAATATTTTATATCTTTTAAATTTTTTTAAGTTGTTAATTATTGTGATTTTTAGTATTTTTCATGTAATTTTTTTGAAATATCTAACATATTAAATTATTTTTAGATATTTTAAGTTGTTAACAATTGTAATTTATAATACTTTTTATGTAATTTTTGAATAATATATGCTACTCTCCTTGTCTAGAATTTTGTGTCGACGACAACCAATTATACTTTTAAAATAATTTAATTTTTTTATCATTGTGATTTATAATATTTTTTCTATCTCAACTTATATAGCACAATGCTTAAATGACCATAATAATTAATTAGGGGTGATATAGTAAAATCACGACTGAAGCAGCTAAAGTAGAAATTAGTCAATTTTAAAAAAAAAATATTTAATTATTGTTAGTTACAGTACTTTTTATTTCATTTTCAAATAATATATGTTGCTTTATATCTTTCTCTGTCCCGTCTCAATTTATTTGACACTAATATAATTTTGATAGTCAATCAAATATTTTATGTTGACATATCATTTTGTTATTCTTATTTTTCTAATACATAAATGACTTATAATAAGGAGTGATATAGTAAAATCATTGTTCGAAAGACGAAAATTTAATTTAAAACATTAAGAGTTAGTTTCGTATTTTATGTCTATTTTATTTTTCATTAAATATTATTTATTTTTTTAATACCTAGATGACTCATAATAATTAATTAAGAGCGATTGATTACGTTATTACTATAAAAATTAATATATCCTGCCTGTGAAGTTCTCTTTCTCCCATTCAAACTTTGTAGCATATCCTGTAAAGACACCTTGATATTAGGGAAGAAGCTTCGGGCTCATATTCCTGCCTCATGAGGAGTGCACTTGGAAAGATTATTCTGACACTTTTCTACCGTCTTGAACAAATATGCTAACTGAACTCTCAGTGTCTCCACTTTGGACCCCGTACTTTCATCCTGATGGTCGTCAACTATGCATTCTTCCTGTATTCTCCCTCTAAGCTGCGCTGGTAAAGGTTGACTGATACCCCGAGGGATAGATTGAAACCATCCCCCATATCCCTGAGTGTATCCTGGATTATCCAAACTTTCTTTGAGTGTGTCCACACCTAGCTTTGTTGCATGCTTCCAAAATTGCTCGTACTTTCTCTCACCTAAGGCTTGGTCCTTGAAGTACTCAACATACTTCAGAAGATCCACTGCTGGTGGCACGTCCTGCAGCCTACCCAACTGGCGCATTACCCTAGAAGGACTGTATGGTCTAGTGCAATTGAGCCCTAACATAACTAGAAGGAGCTGCATTTGACAACCAAACAAGATTATCTTTGGTCGAAGCCACAGACAAGTCCACAAAATGTTATCCCCGGTTCTTGACTCAAGAAATTCAATCCAAGCGTCGAATCCCACGGGTAGCGAGAATTTATCCAAACGCAACCTGAGGTCCATGGCTTTCACTCGATTGGGAATACAACGATCTACCACGTCTGGTCTAACTAAAGAAGGCGCATGCAAATGCTCCATCATCCATAACTGCAATATCAGGTTACTGCCCTCAAAAAATCTCATCCCCCCCTTCACTTCGGTTAAAGCCTTATATATTTCTGTTAAGATCATGGGTATGAGAGTGAACCTGCCCTTTTGATTAATGCCCTTATCATTTTGATCCTTATGAAATAGAGCCATCACCACAGATTGCAAACGTGTATTAATACGTCTTTCTTCTAGCGGAAACACTAAAGTACCTAACAAAGCGAGGGTGAAGACTTCTAGACGCTTTCTCTCCCATTTCTCCTTAGTCATATGAAATTCATCCCAAAAGCAATCAAAACCTTCCGAGGTCCCGAATCTAGCGAACAAAAAATATAAGGAAACCCACGAATCACTCAAACATCCCAAACGCATGCCCTTACTTTTTAAACCACAAGACTGCAAAAATCTCACGCCAGTATGATTTCGTGCTCGGATCATATCCTTCTCGATATAGGGCAAATGCAACAAACCGGATATTTCTGCCAAAGTAGGAGTCATTTCACATTCCCCAAACCTAAACACCAAACTACTTGGATCCCAAAAGGTCAACAAAGCCTCTATTAAATCTGGACGAGGGGTAACATGCAGAAGTTCCGTAAGATCACCTAATATTTTAATCAGTTTCTGCTAATCAACATAGTTAAACATTTCCCACCACTTGATTAACTTTTTGGGCACCTTGACAACCATCAGGACTCTAGACATGGTGAACAAATCCATCTTGTAATAACACATAAGACGTTACCTCAAAAATTAGACAGGAGTAGAAGATTCCCAACCCTTGGGATTTTTGACACAAGCATATGTCGATGAGACAGACCACATTCATGACTCCAATTTGCCGAACAGAAGTACTGAGCGAAATCAGTCTACTGGGCTAACAACTCTTGATTACGGGGGGAGAGACCTAGGCTAATAATAAGACAAAGGCCAACACAAAGATTACCGAACCCACCGAGGGTTGCCTACGTATCCCAACCCGAGGGAAGGGAATCAGGTATGCGTAGTTCATCCAGATTGGACAATTAACGATTAACTAACAGGCTAGACCCTGATTTAGGAGATACGACCAAAGACAGACGATGAACCATGTTAATAAAATCTTTTGAGTTTTCATTTTGATACTTCACAGAAAAATGACATCAACAACTATGAAAGAAAAAATCTTTTTGGTATATACGAAATGTAAAAAAATTCTAACATTCTTTTTTTTTCTTTTATAAACACATCCTTTGAATGAAATTTTTTTTTCGAAGCTTTCGAATTGTGATTGCATGCTAAACGAGACAAAGGAAAATCTTTTTGATGTTTTTGAGAAAATGAGTGCGAAAGGTAAAAAAGTCCTTTTGAATTTTGGAATTGTGAAAAATAAAAGCCATAAAAAACTCTAAAAACTACGAAACTCTTTTTTTTTTTTTCGACTCACTTTTTTCTAAAAAAATTTCTTCCTTTTTTTTTTCTTTTTTCGTTTTTTTTGCCTACGCACCTTACTCCTAACAAAATGTTTTTTTTTTCAAATCAGTCCGTCAAAGGACCACGTTACCCTTAAAGATGCAACAGTTAGCACATAGAGATGCTTTAGAGGTGAGTCTCCTACAAAGGGCCACGTGGGTCCCGCTAGGTCTCAGTATGTTGCACATAAGCATGACCTAAAAGCTGACCTACGTTGTGGTTCACTAACAAGGCTGTTCGGGGGAGCGTATGGTCGATAGTGGCTGCTTTGCTTTCCACCTACTCCATAACACCGACGGCTCCCCCCCTAAAATAAAGGTGACTCAACTAGAGGTCGTGTACAACACGTGTACTACGGACTTGTTGCAGAAAGAAGGCCTGGGGGTAGACACATGATGCCAGATATAAAAGCGGTAACACATAGGATAAATATTGTACACAAAGAGCACGAAAACATTCCACAATGATAAAACAATAACACAAAACAACAGAAACAAAATGTTTATACACCTATAGTGCCAAACAAAGCCGATACGACTCCAAAATAAGCTCGAATTCTGAACAAGTCCCCAGTGGAGTCGCCAGAGCTGTCACACCCCCTTTTTTTTTCGAAAGATTAATTTCATGGTTCGAAAGGGTTTTATTATTAGAGTGACAAAAGATTGAAAATCTATTTCGAAAAAAGGATTATTTACATTTAAACTCAGAGTCGCCACTTGACATAGATCGGGTGTGCCAAGTCACCTTTGGAAATCCCTTTTCAAAATATTTTGACTCTTAAAACTGGTTTGCGAACAGAGATTCCGGCTAAGGAATTCTGTTGACCGAGGGGAAGGTGTTAGGCACCCCTCGATCCCGTGGTTTGACCACGGTCGCTTGGTGGAGTGTATCGGCTAACTTTGACGTTATAATTGTATAAACCACACAAAACACATAAAACAATCAATCAAACGCACAAAACAAAACAAATCCAAAATATAGTGTCCAAGTCCAATTATACAGTCCAAAAATAGAAAAATACGAAAATATAAATCCTATTCTAAACTAATCCTTGACTCATGATTTAATGCTTTTCCCGTGCCTCGGGCCTTCATCACGAACGTCCTCCGGGTACAAGATACCTCGGGGCATTCCCCGGTGAATAAATTTATACAGATACTTCGGGGCATTCTCCGGCCAAATTATACAATTGATTCAAAAGTGATAAAATCAAACCATTCAATCAAATTTCAAACATTCAATCGACCCACAATCTCTAGATTTGCCTATCCGACCTACGTCTTGTCTATTCCAATCGGCGTATCTTGATACTACCAAATTCAATTAACGTTTATTTCAAGTCAAACAACTAATGAATCCAACTAATCAAAATTCACTAATTATATCAAATTTTCAATTCTCGCCCCACTTATTCCCACATGAATTCAAATCTTTCAATTCCTTCATTCACGTGAATCAATCAATCAACATCAACCACAATAATCACGATTGCTCCAACACAAGATCGAAACATATCACCAAAGGACACATCATAGCCACATTAAAAAAATAATAAATAGAGAGAGTAAAGGAATGGACCTTCAAATAATCGATTACGATGATAATAATGTTTAAGAAATTCGCACTCGAAACCTCGAATAGAAACCTCAACAGCAAAATAATCCAACTCGGTATCGTAGAACTGAGATCCGAAACAGAATTCAATGAATGGGTTATGACAAACCGAAGCCTAAATCCCCGAGCCAACAACGACTATTGATGAACCCGAGACAGAAATTGCAACAGCACAAACTCGAATCAAATTGCGAAGCAACGAGAAAAACCCTACCTGAATTCGCTTACCCGTCACAGTTTCAACCGTTTTCCGACGAACTTCACCGGAATCGTACTGAAATGGATCAAACTTGGTCGATTTTTTTTTCATTATGGGGTCGAACCGGTGTTGTTTTGGTCGGAAACCGGGGTTAGTGATGTTTTCCGATGGCTTTGACCCGATTTGTAGCGGCTTTGACGCGTTTCCGGCGAGATTGTCTCCGGAACAGTCACCGCCAGTCTCTTCTCCCTCAATTTCAATCGCCGATCTCTCCCTCTCTCGCCGTCTCTCACTGTGTGGCTATGTGTATCGTGTGCGTGTGTGTGCTAGAGCGTGTATAGTGCGTTTTTCGGTGACCCTCCTTTTCCGATGAGTTTTTTTTTTTATGTATCCTCCATTGAAAAAAAAAGTGTTTTGTTATTCCCCCCTTTATGTATGTATATTTTTTCCTTATTGGACAAGAAGATACAAAAAAAATAAAAAAAATAAAAAAATATAGGGGTTCACGTGGGTTGGGGTGAGGGTGGTTAGGTGAGGAGTGAGATGTTGTTTTTTAATTGGAGGGATAAGGATTAGGTGTCTATTTTAAATTGAGTGGGTTGTTAGGATATTAGGATAAGACAAAGTTTGTTATGGCTTGTTATTTGGATAAAAACAAACAAAAGTAAATGCATAAATAAGTAAAGGTGAGGTGGATATTTATTTTCTTGGGGAAAAATTATAAAAAGTGAGCTTAAATTATGAGACATCAAAAATAAAAATATCATCGACGGGATAAAATTATGTGTCTACAATTGGTGTGCTAAGAAGAATTGGTATGTTAGCTATTTATAGTGAAAAAATTTGGGGCAATGTGATAAAAAAAAATAGTCATAGGAGTATGATCATAGTGGAAGTAGCAATTGCTTGAAGATCTAATCAGTCTTCGTCAATGCATTTGAGTTAGCTGGTTGAAAGTATAGCTTATAAGCATTAAGTGTAAGTATTTTTAAGTGTTGAAATTATTTTATAAATAAGCAATGTTGAGTCTGGATGAAAATGTTGAAACTAATAATAAGCGGTTGATGTACGTTTGGTAAAACTACATTTGTAAAGAAAATGACGAACGACCAATTCGGCAATTGGAGAGGTGTTTTTTTAAAATTATTATTTTAGAAAATGTATTTTGAGAATTAGAAGAAAGAATAAATTAGTTTCCTTTATAAAATATTGTCAAGCTAAAATTGTTTATAAACTTAAAAAGCATAGTTCGGTTTGCTGGATTACTTATAAGTACTTTGGATGTTATATCAAATGCGTAGATAAGCTAAAAGGTACTCATAAATTAAATCCATTTAACCAACTTATAAACTTAGTCAAATCTAGCTCATAAAATTTTCCAAGGAAAATGTGTATATAATCTTATTACTTCCACTATATAAATTGTGGAAATTTGGGACTCTTTCAATGAAGAATTAAATGGATGGAATAATTATAAGGAAAACTATTATGAGGGAGAATTCCACAAGCCACTTAAATATTTGTTCAAGTGTAAGTAATCATACTGAAGGAGGAATAGAAAAGTTGTAGTGCTTGCACTAATTAATTGCATGATGTATTGTTATCAAACTTCAAATTACTACATTAATTTCAAAGGCGATTATTTAAATTCTTGAAATTGCGGGAATTCATCAGGACAATCCGATACACTAAGCTTTTATTGTCTGTAATGTGAATGATTTTGTCTACTCAAAACTAATTAGTGGGGAAGTCGGTCACCTATTACTAAAATTTTGATTTTTCTAACGTTTGGGTTCTTTGTACAAGAAGAAGACTTAAAATGAATAAATGATTAGTGAAACAAGATATAGAAAAAGGGTCAAATTTCCATCTTTATTATGCACAAAGGATCAATAAAAGGTCAAATCTGCTTCTTTATTAAGCAAAAAAGATCAATTTTATCCTTTATTATATTTTTCAGTTTTTTGTACGAAAATACCTTGTTAAGAGTGCTTAAGATGGACGACCATCATTTCTAGTGAGGTGGATAACACAGGACGACCACTTGCTGCCCCAAACATTTTTCTTCTTCCCCCACTTCTAGACTATCGCCCACTATATATAGCACCTATTGAATTGAGTTAATCGAACCTCTCTCTCTTCTAACACCGCCATAAACTACCATAAATTCTTTCGGGTTTTAGAAAGACATTTTATTAATCTCCACTCGACAACTTACATTTTCCAGATTCCACCTACATCCTATATAGCTACTAATCAGCTACCACTTCCCCAAAATTAAATTATCAAATTATCATGCTCTATCTAACTAGCAAATCAGAAAAAAGAGTCATATTGTAGTCTATGCTTGCACTTGCTGCTTCACGCGTATAAGAGTTGTCTAACTTATTTTCAACTCGTCCATATTAATCAAATACGACCTGCTAATTCGCTAGCACCACCAGGCATGTAAAGTAATTCACTATATTACACATGTATATGTTAAATATACACGTCTATAGAAGATCCATTCACTCTATTCTATGTATATGTAATACTTTAAATGAAATATACTATAATGTATATACATTACAATATATATTTGTATAGTTATATACTAATTTATAAAACATATACACATGTATACATTAAATATACACTTCTATAGAAGATATATACACGTGTATACGCACCATTCAATATATATGTACTACTTTAAATAAAATATATACTACAATATAGTGATATACATATATATATATACAACAATATGTATATATATATATAGTTACATACTAATTTATAAAACATATACACTTGTATACTTTAAAGATATACGTCTATAGAAGATATATACACATATATACGCACCATTCAATATATATGTACTACTTTAAAAAAAATATATACTACAATATATATACTAATTTATAAAACATAAAGTAATGTATACGTTAAATATACACGTCTATAGAAGATCTATTCACATAGATACACTCTATTCTATGTATATGTAATACTTTAAATGAGATATATACAATATATATACATTACAATATATATTTGTATAGTTATATACTAATTTATAAAATATATACACATGTATACGTTAAATATACACGTCTATAGAAGATCCATTCACATATATACACTCTATTCTATGTATATGTAATACTTTAAATGAAATATACTATAATGTATATACATTACAATATATATTTGTATAGTTATATACTAATTTATAAAACATATACACATGTATACATTAAATATACACTTCTATATAAGATATATACACGTGTATACGCACCATTAAATGTATATATACTACTACTTATAAAATATACTACATTATATATACATTACAATATGTATAGATATACTTATATACTAATTTATAAAATATATACACATGTATACGTTAAATATACACTTCTATAGAAGATATATACACGTGTATACAAAACATATGCTACTTAATATAATAAATTAATAATATTTGGTAGTAAATTAATAATATATTAGAAGTTAGTTTTTAATTTAAAGTAGAAAATTAGAAATTCAATTTTAAATTTTAAATCGTTAAATAAAAAAAAAAAAAAAAAAACGACTAAGGAGTGAATGAATTTGGGAAATTTTATTGATTGCAAAATGATCCAAAATTTATAATTTACATGAATGAAAAATCTATAAATTATGCATCATTTTTTCCAACTCATTCATGTTAATATTAATGGGAACTTGCATAGGATAATCGAAGTCAACGGGGGCAAAACCATGCATTGGACTTGATTCTGCGGAGTTCTCCCGTGGAGTCATAATTTCTTCAAGTTTCAGCTCGTCGCTCGGCTCCGGTTCCATTCCTTGGTTTCTTCTTTCCGCTCTAATCCAATCTCTGAGGCAAACTAGAACATTCATTGCATTGCTTCCCAATTAGTGTCGGTTGTCTCCAAGTTGCTGTCGTCCCTGACTGAAGGCGCTCTCTGATGCAACGGTTGACATTGGAACATTCAAGATATCTCTAGCTAATCTTGAAAGCACAGGATATTGTGATTCATTATTCCTCCACCAATCCAGCGTGTTGATCCGTCGTCTGCGATCCTCTGGTGCCGTCCGAAGATAATATTTCAGCTCTTCCCGATAAGTTGATGTGTAAGTTCTCTCATCAATACTGTTCCAACAATTTAAATCATAAAACGAATCAGAAAAACCACTATGTGCCGGCCTTTTAGAAGATGATGGCTCCTCGGGAGGATGAGGAGCGACAGTTGGAGTGATATTTGTAGGTAAGGCTGAATCAAATAAATCAGCATAGTGATTATATAATTTTTCTATATAATCCTTTGCATCAGCCGTAGCCGTCCACAAATCAGGCTGTACTTGTTCAGAATCATGGTTAGTATTTATTTCTAAGTTAGTATAAATAAGAGTACTAAAGTGACACATATGATTATATTTCATGCACGGATTTAGCATAGCACCAACCAAGTAAATAGGGGGAATCGGGAAAAAATATTTTTTAAATTTCGTAAACATGGCGCCAACAGCTTCTTTATAACCTTCTTTATTTTTATATTGTTGGAGCAAACCAGATATATCGGCTATATATGCCAAAATATTACAAACAGTAGGATAATAAGCACCGGAAAATTCAACCGTAGCTACATAAAATTTTTCTAAAAACCTAACAAGATCATTAATTACAACCCAATCAGAATTATGTAGCATGCAATCAGCAAAATCAGCAAATGAACCGCAATGTTGGTTAAAAGCTAGTGTAATAGGAATTCTATATTTATAACAAGTTTTTAGAAATTCATACGTAGAATTCCATCTAGTATCAATTTCTTCGGGCATCAAAATCGGTGTAAGTCCATTTTCTTGACATTTAAGTTTAAATTCTCTAATTCTCGATCTACGATTATTTTCTTGAATAAAACCAACGGCAAGACGAATTTTTTCAATATAAAGCTCAAAAAACTCAAGACCATCTTTTACAATTAAATTATATATATGACATGCACACTTAATATGAAAAATTTCAGGCAAGGGTGGAGATAGCGTAGATTTTATTTTTGTTATAGCAGTCTTGTTGTTAGAAGCACTATCAAAAGCAATACATAAAATTTTATTTTCTATACCATAATATCCGGCAATTTTAACAATAGAATCAGCAATAAATTGTCCAGTATGTTTACGATCTTCATCATATAAAAAAGCAAGAATACATTTTTGCATCACGAAATTACTATCCATCCAATGACAAGTAACGGTTAAATAATCATTTTTATTTACAGCACGACCAAGATCAGAAGTTAGGGACAATCTACATTGAATATTTTTTAAGAATGTTGATAAATAAAAACAATATTGTGAATGGAGTCTAAAAATATCAGACCGACAAGTAGTTCTAGGAATACCATTAAACATAGGATTATAAATTGCTTGTATATAACGAATAAAAGCATCAGAAGAAGGAAAACTAAAAGGCAAACAACCCACAGCTACCATTTTAGCTATTTCTTCCCTGTCCCTCAATTTATTATACTTTTTCGCTACTTGACCGGTTGTTGGGTCCATTCTAGTTTGCGTTGACCCACCAACATCCCCACCACCTTTTGCAATATTTAACTCTCTTTTGTGATCTTCAGCTATATGTCTCGTTAACGTACCCGTACCCCCTTGCTTGCCTCCACTTCTATGCTTATATATTTGTTGACAAATATTGCACTGCACCTCAATATCTGATATACGTTCAAAAAATTGCCATGCAATACTAGTTCTTTTACGAGGTTTTGGGGCACTGGGAGGACGGGAAGGGAGATTAACTGATTCAGATCTAACGTTAGCATCTCCTACTGCGGGTGTTTCGGCAATATTTTCATTATCTTCGTCTAAATTAACTGCATCTACTTCATTTTCTTCTTCTATACCGTAATTTTCCTGAGCTTCTACATAATCCATATCGTGAGCACCTACACCTATTTCTTCCTCAAAAGGTGTACCAAGCGGTACCGGAGGCGAAGGCACACGGGTATATCTATTACTTGAACTACCTCTACCGCTAGTAATTCGCTTTTTACTACCACTACCGCTTCCGGGACAAAAAATTTTAACACTTTTAGCAGCGAGGTTTTTTAATTTATCCATAATATAAATTAAATTAAACTAAAAATATTCAAAATACACAAATATAATAAAATTAAATATTAAACAATTAATACAATAAATAAAAATTAAACGTAAGAGATGGAACGACAATACCAAATTTTGGAAGTATCCGAAGATTGCGACTTTAGAAACTTCCGCTCGTACTTTGTAAACGAAAATTAAAAAATTAAAGTGAACACTTTAAGAAATTAAATATATTGAATATTAGAGAATTGAGAATTGAGATTTGAGAGAGAATGAGATTTGAGAGAGTGAAAAATTGTGTGAAAAATGATTTGAAGTTGTAGGGTATTTATAGATTTTTTTTGGGGATTAAAAAATATTTTTTAAAGTTTTATTTTTTTTTTATTAAATGGGCCCAAACTAGCCGTTTGGACCCAAAAACGGCTATATAGCCGTTGGGCCAACGGCTAGTTTGGCCCAAAATCTAATTTTTTTTTAAAAAAATTTCGGGCCGGGCCGGGCCGGTTAACCGGCGGGCCTGGACCGGGCTTGATCCGGGCCGGGTTAACCGGGCCCATTTTAACAAAAAAACCGGCTCGGGACCCGGAACCCTAAAGCCCTAGGGCTTACCGGGCCGGGTCAGCCCGGCCCATTTGACACCCTTATCGCCCACTATATATAGCACAAAGGATCAAATTTGCATCTTTATTATGCACAAAGGATCAATAAAAGGTCAAATCTGCTTCTTTATTAAGCAAAAAAGATCAATTTCATCCTTTATTATATTTTTCAGTTTTTTGTACGAAAATACCTTGTTAAGAGTGCTTAAGATGGACGACCATCATTTCTAGTGAGGTGGATAACACGGGACGACCACTTGCTGCCCCAAACATTTTTCTTCTTCCCCCACTTCTAGACTATCGCCCACTATATATAGCACCTATTGAATTGAGTTGAATCGAACCTCTCTCTCTTCTAACACCGCCATAAACTACCATAGATTCTTTCGGGTTTTAGAAAGACATTTAATTAATCTCCACTCGACAACTTACATTTTCCAGATTCCACCTACATCCTATATAGCTACTAATCAGCTACCACTTCCCCAAAATTAAATTATCAAATTATCATGCTCTATCTAACTAGCAAATCAGAAAAAAGAGTCATATTGTAGTCTATGCTTGCACTTGCTGCTTCACGCGTATAAGAGTTGTCTAACTTATTTTCAACTCGTCCATATTAATCAAATACGACCTGCTAATTCGCTAGCACCACCAGGCATGTGTTAGCAAGGTCATTTCATGTAAAGTAATTCACTATAGTTCCAAATTCAACCAAAAAAAGAAACAATTAATAAGGCAAGAAAATGCCGTTAAATTAAAGGAAAATGACACACAATTGACGACACTATATATTATTTGTTCACTATTGATAAAAATAAATATATAAGTTGAAGGGATTGTGTATACAATACATGCACACACATGCATAAGAACTTATTATCATTACGCTAAGACAAAATAGTTTACCAATAGACTTGTAAGACACTAATTATTATTTTGGTAATTTTTCATACCATTTGTAGCAAAGCAAATTATGCTTTTATTGTGGCGTTATTAGTTATGGGCAAAAAACAACTCTATAGTTGGTTCCTCCGGGACAAGTAAAAGTGCTAGTTTGATCATCCTTAGGGTAACTATAGGCATCAGGGCACCTATCCTTGAAGTACTTAGAAAGTGGTGTTGGTCCACAATTTCCAGAATTACAACAATATTCATCAGTTTTGTAAACAGTACAAGGATTGTTACATCCGCCAGCTGCTCTTAACTCATTCGGACACTGTCCGTTAATATCGGCCGTGCACCTAATGCCCCGGGTGCACCCATTGGAAGTAGGGTTAAATTCCAACGGTACGTTAAATCCATCGACTAGAGAGATATCGAAGAAATCGAGATTATTATATTGGTTTAGGGCATATTCAGCTAAAGAGTTTGGGGGTTGTCCAAAAGATTGGCATTGGAGGAGACCATTGCAATCTCCAGTCTCACACCTACCTCAGCCCGAACCATCGAAATTGCAACCGGTCCGGGCCCATATACGGGCTTGTGACGTACCAGCTGGAACCTCGATGGTCCAGGTTTCGCCACCGTTGAGCTGGCGACCACCACCCACTGGCACGGACGCAGCCCAGACAGTGTAAGGACAATTATTTCGAATGTCGAATGTTGCTGCTTCAGAGTGAGTGAAGAGGAGAAGTTGTACAACGAGAAAAAAAGGGAAAATGAAAAACATGGACTTGACAATGTCCATTTTTCTTTTATGAAAATTGTTAGTTTTTTCTAAGGGTTTTATTGTGATGGTAAAGTATTAGTTTGCTAGCTATTTTATAGTAAAGTTTGGCCATGTAGTTTTGTTGAAAAGTATTAAAATTTGAAGCAGAAAAAGACCATCATAAATTCATAATGTAAGTTGCAATTGACTGCAAATCTAAGTCTTTGTCAATGTACGAGCTTAGTAAATGTTAGCAATTAATATTTGAATTTTTTCCAATAGAAATTTTATGATTTAAAAATTCCACGAAGAATTAAAAGAGGATGGAATAATGATAACAAAAATTGTCCGCAAGCCACTGTTCTAGTAAATCAGTGTATCAGGATGTTAATATGAGATCTTATTTCGACTTGATATTGTTGGAAAATCAATAATAAATTTTAATATCTATTGTGAAATTCAATATAAATAAAATACAACAGTGATAATATTTCTTATATAGTAGTATCAATAAATTTTAATAATAATAATAGTAATAATAACGATGATATTAGTAATATGTAAAACACTTGAAATATATTGTTTTTATGAATAAATAATTCTTATTGTAAGTCGAAAATTTTATCAATCACATTTTGACTGTAATTTTGTTGTTCAATGCGGTTTTGTGTCAGTAGGTCATGTGAGTGCCTGATTATTTATGAGAGATTTAGAGACTAGGTCAAAGTCTTATAGAAACGGTCTCATTTCATTTCTCAATAAAATAATTTACTAGCTATTTTATATTAAAGTTTGGCCATGTAATTTTGTTGAAAAGTATTAGAATTTGAAGCAGAAAAAGACTATCATAAATTCATAATGTAAGTTGCAGTTGACTGCAAATCTAAGTAGCCGTTTGGCCATGAAAATTAAATTTTTTCGGAGTTAGAGTTGAAGTTGAAGTTGAAATTGAAGTTGGAGTAATATTTGGCCATGTCTTTTTTGAAAAAAAATTTTGACTTTTGAAAAAAAAAAAATATGATTTTATGCCCTAACTTTTACAAACTATCAAAATCACCCAACTAAAATTGTCACGCCCCAAAATCCCATCGGACCGGACTGGCACCCGAAGCCGAGAAGGCCCGGGAGAACCCGTTCAAATACCTGTACTTTCCCTTACATGTCACCAAAAATTTGGACAGCACTTCGTTGCATATAGAAGGATCTAATTACCTGTATCAGCACAACACGCACAAATATATATATATATATATAATACTTGGCCGTCGGGGCCACCACATATACAGATATAACATCACTATATAAACTTCCATGACTTTACCCTTCCTTATGTCTACAAAGCCTCTAGGATATACATGATATAACTAGGGTCGGGACAAACCCCCGCCCACACATGACTCCTGTACAATAACAAAACATAAGGAACCGACTCGGAAAACTCCGAAGCAAACTGGAGATCACCAACAATAGCTGTATGACCTGGCTCCTATCTATGCTGTGAATGAGCTGAGGTACTTGTGTCTGTAGCATGAAATGCAGGTCCCCGTGGGGGACATCAGTATGAAATATGTACTGAGTATGTAAAGCTGTAGTTAATCACATATGATATAGGAGCTCAATAGAAATCCGAAACAAGTGAATAAATCGTAATAGGAGTGGTCCACACTTACTAGAACTTGTGACAACCTGTACATTGAATTTATTCAATCACTTTACCTTCGTTCTTAACATCTTTGTAATCATTACTGTACTGTACTGTGACCATTAGGCTGCCTCCAGTATATATCAACTGGGATCGACCCATGCTAGGCTTATGCCCCTGGGATACCACCCATAAACACGTAAATAGGGATCGATCCATGCTAGGCTTATGCCCCTGGGATACCACCCGATAAGAGAGAACTTCCATCACTTAGTTCAATTAATCATTGAGATTGTTATTTCGGTCGCCACCACATTTTTGATACTTTGAAACAACGATACATCAATAAGAACCAAATAATAGACCTTCTATACAATAACGACGTAATAAAGACTCATTGGTACATCAATAATGTGTTTCAGAATCATCAATATCACAACAATGAAATAGGAGCCTTTTGGTATATCAATGAAACATTTTGACACTTTATAGAATGGAAACAACTTCGTTGGTAATGTAGAACAATACATGTTTTTGGACAACCTCGGAATCTTACTTGATGCAACATTGGTGTTTTCATGCCAAGGAACATAGTTAGAGTATGCTTTACATACCTCGTTGTAGATTCGGATACCAATTCAACACAACTTTCCGCCTTTACAAATCACTTATCTACAATGAAATGTTTGGCATCTAGTATTAGCAACCCAACACCACAATTCTCTTCCATAATTCCATACAACCAATATTTGCAAAACATTCCAAAAACCAACTTGAACAATAGGTTTATGTGTGTATATATATATATATATAATCATCAATACCACATCATCACACCAAATTCCTTCACAATTCAACATAATCCAACATCATTTCCCAATCATCTTTCAACAACAATCAAATAACATACTTCTTATGCTCACATGCATATATATATACATATCCATATAAATAACACCAACATAATTTACATCCTTACCATAAAATGGCCCTTTTGATTTCGAAGTCCTGTTGGCACAAATAAAGGGTGCTTCTCGAAGCCCTCGAGACGGTGAACACAACTACGGAATCAGTTTGGACTTTCTACGGTTGAATCACAAGATAATTGGAGTTGAACTTAGACTAGGGTTTCTTATTCTTCAATAATTTGGATGATAACATGATGGATATGAGGCTAAGTATATGTATATAATGACCAATTTTCGTCCATGAGGTGATGGAAAATGACCATATTACCCTTAAAAATTTAAGTAAATCTGAATCTGTCCATGGTGGACTGTTTTGATAGGCTAAAGTAAATCGACCATAACTCGTTGCTACGATATCGTATTTGGGTGAAATTGGTATCTTTGGATAGATAATTCAAAGGTCTTTCATTTCATATAAAGTAGGCCACCCAGTTCGTCCTGTACAAGGAATTATGATCGTTTGAAGTTGACCCTAAAAATCTGTTTTGAGAGGCTGAAGTAAAACGAGTATAACTCCTTACTCAGACGTTGGATTTGGATGAAACCAATTGCATTAGAAAGAAGACTCTCGGGGATTCTCATCGATATATAGAATCTCACACAGTTCATTTTGTACAAGGAGTTATGATCGTTTAAAGTCGACCCAAAAATCTGTTTGGCTGCAGTACTTTTGTGTGCAGAAAATTTCTGCACATTTACTGTTCATTGCGTCCACCGTTTTCAAGTTTCGAACATGCTCGCTTATATCCGATAATCATCTGTTTTCAGAAATCTTTATATCGTTGGAAAGCTAACTCGATAAACTTCGCATAGAAACTTCGACGAGCAAATTCCGGTATAAATAAAGTCGATTCTCATACACATATAATCAAACTATACACTTGAAACCATCTCAAAATAATCAATACTCATACTTAAACTCATATATACCTAACTTATGATCAATACATACACTCCAACACATATAACCATGGCTAATGCACGTAATTAAGTACGGGGTGTTACAAAAATTTACCTACTAATAGAAAAAGAACACAATTAGCCACTATTATAAAAATAATTACATATACATGACCATATTTAATGAATTTCAATTATGACATATATAATATTTACATTAATAGACGTTTTCTCATATTTGAAAATTTTAAATATGGATGTTATATTAACATATCACTGCTTCCTGTTTCTTAGGTAACAAATATTATCTTTCAAACAAATTTATTTTTTTAGAAATTATTTAATTTATTTCCTTCATTTTCCGTTCCTAAAAAATAGGAAATGATGAGTTGTTATATTGTAGTATATATATATATATATTGTAGTATATTTTATTTAAATTAGTACGTATTTATTGAATGGTACATATATATGTGTATATATCTTCTATAGACGTATATATTTAACGTATACATGTGTATATGTTTTATAAATTAGTGTATAACTATATATAGTGTGTGTGTGTGTATATATATTGTAGTATATATATATGGTAGTATATTTTATTTAAAGTTGTACGTATATATTGAATGGTACGTACATATGTGTATATATCTTCTATAGACATATATATTTAACGTATACATGTGTATATGTTTTATAAATTAGTGTATAACTAAATATATAGTGTGTGTATATATTTTAGTTTATATATACTGTAGTATATTTTATTTAAAGCAGTACGTATATATTGAATGGTACGTATATATGTGCATATATTTTCTATAGACGTATATATTTAACGTATACATGTGTATATGTTTTATAAATTAGTGTATAAGTAAATATAGTGTGTGTGTGTGTGTATTGTAGTATATATATATTGTAGTATATTTTATTTAAAGTAGTACATATATATTGAATGATACGCATATATGTGTATATATATCTTCTATAGACGTATACATTTAACGTATACATGTGTATATATTTTATAAATTTGTATATAACTATATATAGTGTGTGTGTGTATATTGTAGTATATTTTATTTAAAGTAGTACGTATATATTGAATGATACGTATATATGTGTATATATCTTCTATAGACGTATATATTTAACGTATACATGTGTATATGTTTTATAAATTAGTGTATAACTAAATATATAGTGTGTGTATATATTGTAGTATATATATATTGTAGTATATTTTATTTAAAGTAGTACATATATATTGAATGGTACGTATATATGTGTATATATATCTTCTATAGACGTATACATTTAACGTATACATGTGTATATGTTTTATAAATTTGTATTTAACTATATATATAGTGTGTGTATATATTGTAGTATATTTTATTTAAAGTAGTACATATATATTGAATGGTACGTAGATATGTGTATATATCTTCTATAGACGTATATATTTAACGTATACATGTGTATATGTTTTATAAATTAGTGTATAACTATATGTATAGTGTGTGTATACATTGTAGTATATTTTATTTAAAGTAGTACGTACATATTGAATGGTACGTATATATGTGTATATATCTTTATTTAACGTATACATGTGTATATGTTTTATAAATTATTTTATATATCATTATATTGTAGTATATATCTTGTAGTATATGTTTTATTTAGAGCAATATATATATTTAACTAACGTATAGTCGTATACACGATTACATGTGTAATTGTGTATATATTTCTTAAATTCTAATGTAGTATATACTATATATATAGTGTATATATATTGTTTAACGTATTTAAAATGTATATACGTGGGTATATATAGTGTATATTGGATTTTTTTTTTTACCAGTTTTGATCGAATTTTTAATCGGGTTTAGGTGTGTTGGATTGGGTTGGGTTAAGTGGGCCGGTTTAGGGTTGTTTTTAAAAAAATTACTGTTGGGCCCGAAATCGGCCCGGTCCATTCAACCAGGCTCCGGATCCGGACCGACCCACAACCCGGCTAACATTCACGGGCCGGTTTCGGGTTGTCCCGGTCCGGCCCACTTGACACCCCTACTTCTGGTATTTGATTCTCATATTGGACCCGACTAAATCTTGATTCACGATGAAAAGATTCATATCACTATCAAAGATCACTCTACAACGATTCAAACCAGACACCTCCAATTAAGAAACAAAAAAGTTGCATTGCATACATTATCACATGATAATAGTTTGAATTATCAAAGAACTACTTTCTTCGTCCCATGTTACTTGTCCCTTGGACGTCTTTGATTGGATGGAGACAAGATGTATAGAAAGTGTGACTAGGGAGTACTATTAGCTAAGGTGATTCTTCTTGATAGATTGTGGGGCTTCAAAACTATATAGCATACACTGTTCAATGCAGAAGACTAGACTTACTGTTGATAGGTTGGAAATCGTTTAAAATTATTAACCTAATAACTCAATATTAATAAATTAATAACGATTGTTTTGGTTTGATTTATCGGTTAATTCGAATTTTGCACACCCCGTGAGAATTTCATAGCCACTTAAATATTTTTTAAAGTAATCAAACTGAAGGCGGAATAGAAAAGTTGATGAATTGTTATCAAACTTCAAATTACTACATTAATTTCAAAGGCGATTATTTAAATTCTTGAGATTGTGGAAATTCAGGGCAGTTCGATGCATTAAACTCCTGTTGTGTGAAATGTGGTTGTGTCTACTCAAAACTAATTAGAGGGGAACTTGGTCGCCTATTACTAAAATTTTGATTCTTTTTTCAGTTGGATTTTTCTATGGAAGAAGTGTTAGGATTTTTGTCATTATTTTCTTATCAAATTTAAGTTTTAATTTTCTTAAAATAAAAATAAAAGTAATACCATAATTATTTTTACTTTTCCTAAAAGTAAAAATATAAAACTTTTTCATAATTGGCTAACCTCGTTCTTGGAGGAATGGTTTTGGGACTTTATAAATAGAAGAGTCCTCTTCTCATTCTGAACACAGTAACATCCACAATATAATCATTTACAAGTCTTGTTTAAGGGGAGATTTTCTCCCAATAGTTTTATGTTTTCTTTAATATTAGTTTTCATGCATAAGCCAGTTGGCCAAATTATATCAATAATATTATGTTTTTAGTTTATATTGTGTCATCTGAATTATCATCATCTTGATTTGCAAACTTTAACCTTTCGCATGACGCTCTCTCGATTTCGAACCAAACAAGAAGACTTAAAAAGAACAATTGATTAGTGAAACAAGATAGAAGAAGGGTCAAATTTTCTTCTTTATTATGCGAAAAGGATCAATTTCACCCTTCATATTGAATTTTTCAGCTTTTTGCACGAAAATACCCTGTTAAGAGTGCTCAAGATGGACGTCCATCATTTCTAGCGAAATGGATACCACAGGACGACCACCTCACTGTTAGGGGTTTTTGCCCTGATTTTCTTATCAAAATTAAGTATGTTTTTGTTTGTCATCTGATTTATCATCTCTATCGTTTGCAAACTTTAAGCTTCCGCATGACGCTATCCCGATTTTGAACCCAACACTCACTGCCCCCAAACATTTTTCTTCTTCCACCACTTCTAGAATATCGCCCACTATATATAGCACCTATTGAAGGGGGCAAACTTTATTGAATTGAGTTGAATTTGTGTAGATGGTTAGAGCAAGTATATCAAAGGAAATGACACAAAATTAAGGATATTATTATTTATTCATTATGATATATCTATAAAAATACATAAGATCTATTCACTACACACACACAGATAAGAGCTTATTATCACACATTAAGACAAAATAGTTCAACAAGACCTCTAAGACACTTATTATTTTGGTAATTTTTCATACCACCATTTTTGCATCCAAATTTAATTATGGGCAGAAAACAACTCTATAGTTGGTTCCTCCAGGACAAGATTTAGTGCTAGTATCATCCTTAGGGTAAGTATAGACATCAGGGCACCTCTGTTTAAAGAAGTTAGAAAGTGGTGTTGGACCACACTTTCCAGAATTACAACAATATTCATCAGTTTTGTAAACAGTACAAGGGTTGTTACAAAATCCTCCATGTGCCTTTAGTTCATTTGGGCATCGTTCGTTGATATCGCCCGCGCACCTAACGCCACTCGTGCACCCGTTCGAGGTAGGGCTAAATTCCATGGGCACGTTGAATCCATCGATTACGGATATATCGATGAAATCGAGATTCTTCTCGTTATATTGGTTTAGGGAATATTCAGCTAATGTCATTGGGGGTTGTCCTGAAGATTGGCAATTGAGGAGACCATTGCAATCTCCAGACTGACACCTACCCCGGCCCGAACCATCGAAATTGCAACCTGTTCGGCCCCAAATACGGGCTCCTGCCGTGCCAGCTGGAACATCGATGGACCAGGTTTCGCCTCTGTTGAGCTGGCGACCACCACCTACTGGCGTGGACGCAGCCCAGACAGTGTAACCACAGTTGTTTCGAACGTCGAATCTTGCTGCTTCACTATGAGTGAAGAGGAGATCAAGTCCAGCAAAAAGAAAAGGGAAAATGAACATGCACTTGAAAATGTCCATCGGTATTTACTTAATTTTTTTTGAGGGTTTAAGTGTGATGATAAAGTATTATTAATTTGCTAGCTATTTTATAGTAGAGTTTGGCTATGTAGTTTTGTTGAAAAGTAGGAGTACTAGAATTTGAAGCAGAAAAAGACGTGTCAAAAATGCATAATGCAAGTTGCAATAGACTCCATAGACGTGTCAATGTACGAGCTTATAACTAGCTAATTGTTAGCAATTATATGTACCAAATTTTTTCCCAAGAGACATCTTATAGTTTGAAAATTCTATGAAGAATTAATGACAACAATGCGGATGGAATAATTTTCCACAAGCTATTGTTCTAGTAAATCACTCTATCAAGATGCAAATATAATATGAATTCTTATTTCGGCTCGATGCGCGTTCACCTACGAAACTCACCTTTGGCTTTCGTAAGTAATTAGGAGTATATGAACAAGGAACATAAACTTCTTTTTTTTCGGTTCTAATATAATATTCGATACTTGTGTTGAATCCGATTAAATTCAAATTCATGTTGACAATTAAAGACTCATATTGAACGTAACATGCTCACTATCAAAGACTACAACGACTCAAACCAGACACCTCCATTTAAGAACAAAAAAGTTGCATTGTGTGCATTATCATGGTTGCTTTAGTTATAAACTCTATTTGATATTAGAAACATAATGCATTCTAATGCATGCATTAGTATTGTTAAATCAAAAATACTGTCCCTCCAAATCTTTTCACATCCTTTCGGCCTATTTATGGAGGGTAATTTTGTAAATAATTTTTTTAAAATTATGCAATTCATGTTATTTTTAATACATCAAATTAAATATTGCATAAGAAAAATGCAAATATAACTAACGCAAGCATTTAAAAAAAAAACTCTTATGATGCACTCTACTAAACAAACCCTAAGTAAGATGGTGGGGCTTCAAATTATATACTGTTCAATGCAGAAGACTAGACTTTGTTGATATCTTGGAAAAGTCTGAATGAAGATAAATCAAATATAATACGTTCTCTGTTTCATTTACGTAATAGCAGTAAAAAATAAAGATTTTTGAAGTTTATGATCTATAATAAGTTATAGATATTTGTTTGTTAATAAATCATCCCATTAAGAAAAAATGAGCTTTTAAAAGTTGAATCGCTATTGAATATAAAAAATATCATTTTTTTGAAATCGACTAAAAAATAAAGAGTGTCACATACATTATGGCGGAGGAAATAAGTATCTTATTCTTTTCGATCAAAGGAAATAATCAATGTGTGAATTAAGGGTTATAAAAAAACAAAACGGTCATATATATAATAGGAAATAAGGAAAATATAGTATATGTCTAAATTTTCTTTATGTCTACAGATAAATGAAACAAAAATACAATTCCGGCCGTCTACCTAAATTAAAAGATTAATTAGAATATGCTCATTTTTAATGAAAAATAATCTACTGCAACCAGTTACAATCTAAATTTGAAACAATAACCTTGCAAATATGTACTTCCGTTTCATATTAATTGTTATATTTCTCTTTCATATACCCAATTAGAAATCATAAATAAGATTTTTGTTACTAATTTCCCAAGAAGTACTCTTTCTAATGTGAAACTTTTCCATTTGAATTCAAATTTAATCAAAATTCAATATGAGTATCAAACATCGGATGCGAAAAAGAAATTTTTTTGAAACTACAGCAGAAATGGGTTGTTTGCACTTTTGCCTTTATTTTGTGAAGGCCCTTGCTCAAGACAAATTACTTTTTCACAAGAAATAAGTTAAATTTTTTTGCATCATATTTATATCCCCACAAAGTATAATCCCTGTGCCCTGAAAAATTAATGCATGTAATTATGGCATAAATTGATTGGTAAAGATAAAAAATAAAGATTAGTTACAAATCGTGTAACAATATTTAAATACTATTTTTTTTTTATATAGATATAAGAGTTTATGCAAGTTGCACTATTTGACAGTAGTACTATAGCTTAGCTAAGTCTTCGTCAAAATATATAATGCCCTATTTATAGTCTTCTGGACAATTTTGTCCTTAACTAACATTTGGATTTTACTACTATTGTTAAGAATTAATGTTATAAACTTTTCCAAGGTCTTCCGGGGAAATATATGTAGCTTAAAACTTGTTGTACATTGTATAAATGGATGAGATTAATAATTTAAAGATATCCCTAAGGGAGAAATTTCAAGCCAATATTCATGTACTAGAGGAGCATGGTTCGTGTCAGCACGGGCTCAACATTAAGATATTTATTTGTCTTTTTAATATTGATATATTTAAATAAAAAATTTTAATAAAAGGATTGCATATGTTTTCAAGGATTCATCCGGAATCTAACATGAGTTCAACATATGTTATTTTAATATGTATTTAGATAATTTAAATTGTTAACTATTGTAATTTATAATATTTTTTATGTAATTTTTAAATTAATAAACGTTACTTTTCCTGTTCAAATTTTTGTGGCATTGATAGTCAATTATATTTTAAAAATAATTTAAGTTTTTAATTATTGTGATTTATAATACTTTTCTTCTATTCCAATTTCAGTGACACTAATATAATTTCAAGAGTCGACCAAATATTTTATATCTTTTAAATTTTTTTAAGTTGTTAATTATTGTGATTTCTAGTATTTTTCATGTAATTTTTTTGAAATATCTAACATATTAAATTGTTTTTAGATATTTTAAGTTGTTAACAATTGTAATTTATAATACTTTTTATGTAATTTTTGAATAATATATGCTACTCTCCTTGTCCAGAATTTTGTGTCGACGACAACCAATTATATTTTTAAAATAATTTAATTTTTTTATCATTGTGATTTATAATATTTTTTCTATCTCAACTTATATAGCACAATGCTTAAATGACCATAATAATTAATTAGGGGTGATAAAGTAAAATCACGACTGAAGCAGCTAAAGTAGAAATTAGTCAAAAAAATTTAAAAAAAAAAAATAATTATTGTTATTTACAGTACTTTTTATTTCATTTTCAAATAATATATGTTGCTTTATATCTTTCTCTGTCCCGTCCCAATTTATTTGACACTAATATAATTTTGATAGTCAATCAAATATTTTATGTTGACATATCATTTTGTTATTCTTATTTTTCTAATACATAAATGACTTATAATAAGGAGTGATATTGTAAAATCATTGTTCGAAAGACGAAAATTTAATTTAAAACATTAAGAGTTAGTTTCGTATTTTATGTCTATTTTATTTTTCATTAAATATTATTTATTTTTTTAATACCTAGATGACTCATAATAATTAATTAAGAGCGATTGATTACGTTATTACTATAAAAATTAATATATCCTACCTGTGAAGTTCTCTTTCTCCCATTCAAACTTTGTAGCATATCCTGTAAAGACACTCTGATATTAGGGAAGAAGCTTCGGGCTCATATTCCTGCCTCATGAGGAGTGCACTTGGAAAGATTATTCTGACACCTTTCTACCGTCTTGAACAAATCTGCTAACTGAACTCTCAGTGTCTCCACTTTGGACCCCGTACTGTCATCCTGATGGTCGTCAACTATGCATTCTTCCTGTATTCTCCCTCTAAGCTGCGCTGGTAAAAGGTTGACTGATACCCCGAGGGATAGATTGAAACCATCCACCATATCCCTGAGTGTATCCTGGATTATCCAAACTTTCTTTGAGTGTGTCCACACCTAGCTTTGTTGCATGCTTCCAAAATTGCTCGTACTTGCTCTCACCTAAGGCTTGGTCCTTGAAGTACTCAACATACTTCAGAAGATCCACTGCTGGTGGCACGTCCTGCAGCCTACCCAACTGGCGCATTACCCTAGAAGGATTGTATGGTCTAGTGCAATTAATCCCTAACATAACTAGAAGGAGCTGCATTTGACAACCAAACAAGATTATCTTTGGTCGAAGCCACAGACAAGTCCACAAAATGCTATCTCCGGTTCTTGACTCAAGAAATTCAATCCAAGCGTCGAATCCCACGGGTAGCGAGAATTTATCCAAACGCAACCTGAGGTCCATGGCTTTCACTCGATTGGGAATACAACGATCTACCACGTCGGGTCTAACTAAAGAAGGCGCATGCAAATGCTCCATCATCCATAACTGCAATATCAGGTTACTGCCCTCAAAAAATCTCATCCCTCCCCCTTCACTTCGGTTAAAGCCTTATATATTTCTGTTAAGATCATGGGTATGAGAGTGAACCTGCCCTTTTGATTAATGCCCTTGTCATTTTGATCCTTATGAAATAGAGCCATCACCACAGATTGCAAATGTGTATTAATACGCCTTTATTCTAGCGGAAACACTAAAGTACCTAGCAAAGCGAGGGTGAAGACTTCTAGACGCTTTCTCTCCCATTTCTCCTTAGTCATATGAAATTCATCCCAAAAGCAATCAAAATCTTTCGAGGGCCCGAATCTAGCGAACAAAAAATCTAAGGAAACCCACGAATCACTCAAACATCCCAAACACATGCCCTTACTTTTTAAACCACAAGACTGCAAAAATCTCACGCCAGTATGATTTCGTGCTCGGATCATATCCTTCTCGATATAGGGAAAATGCAACAAACCGGATATTTCTGCCAAAGTAGGAGTCATTTCACATTCCCCAAACCTAAACACCAAACTACTTGGATCCCAAAAGGTCAACAAAGCCTCTATTAAATCTGGACGAGGGGTAACATGCAGAAGTTCCGTAAGATCACCTAATATTTTAATCAGTTTCTGCTAATCAACATAGTTAAATATTTCCCACCACTTGATTAACTTTTTGGGCACCTTGACAACCATCAGGACTCTAGACATGGTGAACAAATCCATCCTGTAATAACACATAAGACGTTACCTCAAAAATTAGATAGGAGTAGAAGATTCCCAACCCTTGGGATTTTTTACGCAAGCATATGTCGATGAGACAGACCACATTCATGACTCCAATTTGCCGAACAGAAGTACTGAGCGAAATCAGTCTACTTGGCTAACAACTCTTGATTACGAGGGGAGAGACCTAGGCTAATAATAAGACAAAGGCCAACACAAAGATTACCGGACCCACCGAGGGTTGCCTACGTATCCCAACCCGAGGGAAGGGAATCAGGTATGCGTAGTTCATCCAAATTGGACAATTAACGATTAACTAACAGGCTAGACCCTGATTTAAGAGATACGACCAAAGACAGACGATGAACCATGTTAATAAAATCTTTTGAGTTTTCATTTTGATACTTCACAGAAAAATGACATCAACAACTATGAAAGAAAAAATCTTTTTGGTATTTTCGTTATACGAAATGTAAAAAATTTCTAACATTCTTTTTTTTTCTTTTATAAACACATCCTTTGAATGAAAAAATCTTTTTGAAATTTTCGAATTGTGAATGCATGCTAAACGAGACAAAGGAAATCTTTTTGATGTTTTTGAGAAAATGAGTGCACAAGGTAAAAAAGTCCTTTTGAATTTTGGAATTGTGAAAAATAAAAGCCATAAAAAACTCTAAAAACTACGAAACTCTTCTTCTTCTTTTTTTCGACTCACTTTTTTCTATTTTTTTTTTCCTTTTTTCCTTTTTTTTTTCTTTTTTTTCTTTTTTCGTTTTTTTTGCCTACGCACCTTACTCCTAACAAAATGTTTTTTTTTTCAAATCAGTCCATCAAAGGACCACGTTACCCTTAAAGATGCAACAGTTAGCACATAGGGATGCATTAGAGGTGAGTCTCCTACAAAGGGCCATGTGGGTCCCGCTAGGTCTCAGTATGATGCACATAAGCATGACCTAAAAGCTGACCTACATTGTGGTTCACTAACAAGGCTGTTCGGGGGAGAGTATGGTCGATAGTGGCTGCTTTGCTTTCCACCTACTCCATAACACCGACGGCTCCCCCCCTAAAATAAAGGTGACTCAACTAGAGGTCGTGTACAACACGTATACTACGGACTTGTTGCAGAAAGAAGGTCTGGGGGTAGACACATGATGCCAGATATAAAAGCGGTAACACATAGGATAAATATTGTACACAAAGAGCACGAAAACATTCCACAATGATAAAACAATAACACAAAACAACAGAAACAAAATGTTTATACACCTATAGTGCCAAACAAAGCCGATACGACTCCAAAATAAGCTCGAATTCTGAACAAGTCCCCAGTGGAGTCGCCAGAGCTGTCACACTCACTTTTTTTTTCGAAAGATTAATTTCATGGTTCGAAAGGGTTTTATTATTAGAGTGACAAAAGATTGAAAATCTATTTCGAAAAAAGGATTATTTACATTTAAACTCAGAGTCGCCACTTGACATAGATCGGGTGTGCCAAGTCACCTTTGAAAATCCCTTTTCAAAATATTTTGACTCTTAAAACTGGTTTGCGAACAGAGATTCCGGCTAAGGAATTCTGTTGACCGAGGGGAAGGTGTTAGGCACCCCTCGATCCCATGGTTTGACCACGGTCGCTTGGTGGAGTGTATCGGCTAACTTTGACGTTATAATTGTATAAACCACACAAAACACATAAAACAATCAATCAAACGCACAAAACAAAATAAATCCAAAATATAGTGTCCAAGTCCAATAATACAGTCCAAAAATAGAAAAATACGAAAATATAAATCCTATTCTAAACTAATCCTAGACTCATGATTTAATGCTTTACCCGTGCCTCGGGCCTTCATCACGAACGTCCTCCGGGTACAATATACCTCGGGGCATTCCCCGGTAAATAAATTTATACAGATACTTCGGGGCATTCCCCGGCCAAATTATACAATTGATTCAAAAGTGATAAAATCAAACCATTCAATCAAATTTCAAACATTCAATCGACCCACAATCTCTAGATTTGCCTATCCGACCTACGTCTCGCCTATTCCAATCGGCGTATCTTGATACTACCAAATTCAATTAACGTTTATTTCAAGTCAAACAACTAATGAATCCAACTAATCAAAATTCACTAATTATATCAAATTTTCAATTCTCGCCCCACTTATTCCCACATGAATTCAAATCTTTCAATTCCTTCATTCACGTGAATCAATCAATCAACATCAACCACAATAATCACGATTGCTCCAACACAAGATCGAAACATATCACCAAAGGACACATCATAGCCACATTAAAAAAATAATAAAGAGAGAGAGTTAAGGAATAGACCTTCAAATAATCGATTACGATGATAATAATGTTTAAGAAATCCGCACTCGAAACCTCGAATAGAAACCTCAACAGCAAAATAATCCAACTCGGTATCGTAGAACTGAGATCCGAAACAGAATTCAATGAATGGGTTATGATAAACCGAAGCCTAAATCCCCGAGCCAACAACGACTATTGATGAACCCGAGACAGAAATTGCAACAGCACAAACTCGAATCAAATTGCGAAGCAACAAGAAAAACCGTACCGGAATTCGCTTACCCGTCACAGTTTCAACCGTTTTCCGACGAACTTCACCGGAATCGGACTGAAATGGATCAAACTTGGTCGATTTTTTTTTTATTATGGGGTCGAACCGGTGTTGTTTTGGTCGGAAACCGGGGTTAGTGATGTTTTCCGATGGCTTTGACCCGATTTGTAGCGGCTTTGACGCGTTTCCGGCGAGATTGTCACCGGAACAGTCACCGCCAGTCTCTTCTCCCTCAATTTCAATCGCCGATCTCTCCCTCTCTCGTCGTCTCTCACTGTGTGGCTATGTGTATCGTGTGCGTGTGTGTGCTTGAGCGTGTATAGTGCGTTTTCCGGTGACCCTCCTTTTCCGATGAGTTTTTTTTTTTTTATGTATCCTCCATTGAAAAAAAAAGTGTTTTGTTATTCCCCTTTATGTATGTATATCTTTTCCTTAGTGGACAAGAAGATTAAAAAAAATAGGGGTTCACGTGGGTTGGGGTGAGGGTGGTTAGGTGAGGGGTGAGATGTTGTTTTTTAATTGGAGGGATAAGGGTTAGGTGTCTATTTTAAATTGGGTGGGTTGTTAGGATATTAGGATAAGACAAAGTTTGTTATGGCTTGTTATTTGGATAAAAACAAACAAAAGTAAATGCATAAATAAGTAAAGGTGAGGTGGATATTTATTTTCTTGGGGAAAAATTATAAAAAGTGAGCTTAAATTATGAGACATCAAAAATAAAAATATCATCGACGGGATAAAATTATGTGTCTACAATTGGTGTGCTAAGAAGAATTGGTATGTTAGCTATTTATAGTGAAAAAATTTGGGGCAATGTGATAAAAAAAAATAGTCATAGGAGTATGATCATAGTGGAAGTAGCAATTGCTTGAAGATCTAATCAGTCTTCGTCAATGCATTTGAGTTAGCTGGTTGAAAGTATAGCTTATAAGCATTAAGTGTAAGTATTTTTAAGTGTTGAAATTATTTTATAAATAAGCAATTTGAGTCTGGATGAAAATGTTGAAACTAATAATAAGCGGTTGATGTACGTTTGGTAAAACTACATTTGTAAAGAAAATGACGAACGACCAATTCGGCAATTGGAGAGGTGTTTTTTTAAAATTATTATTTTAGAAAATGTATTTTGAGAATTAGAAGAAAGAATAAATTAGTTTCCTTTATAAAATATTGTCAAGCTAAAATTGTTTATAAACTTAAAAAGCATAGTTCGGTTTGCTGGATTACTTATAAGTACTTTGGATGTTATATCAAATGCGTAGATAAGCTAAAAGGTACTCATAAATTAAATCCATTTAACCAACTTATAAACTTAGTCAAATCTAGCTCATAAAATTTTCCAAGGAAAATGTGTATATAATCTTATTACTTCCACTATATAAATTGTGGAAATTTGGGACTCTTTCAATGAAGAATTAAATGGATGGAATAATTATAAGGAAAACTATTATGAGGGAGAATTCCACAAGCCACTTAAAATATTTGTTCAAGTGTAAGTAATCATACTGAAGGAGGAATAGAAAAGTTGTAGTGCTTGCACTAATTAATTGCATGATGTATTGTTATCAAACTTCAAATTACTACATTAATTTCAAAGGCGGTTATTTAAATTCTTGAAATGGCGGGAATTCATCAGGACAATTCGATACACTAAACTTTTATTGTCTGTAATGTGAATGATTTTGTCTACTCAAAACTAATTAGTGGGGAAGTCGGTCACCTATTACTAAAATTTTGATTTTTCTAACGTTTGGGTTCTTTGTACAAGAAGAAGACTTAAAAAGAATAAATGATTAGTGAAACAAGATATAGAAAAAGGGTCAAATTTCCATCTTTATTATGCACAAAGGATCAATAAAAGGTCAAATCTGCTTCTTTATTAAGCAAAAAAGATCAATTTCATCCTTTATTATATTTTTCAGTTTTTTGCACGAAAATACCTTGTTAAGAGTGCTTAAGATGGACGACCATCATTTCTAGTGAGGTGGATAACACGGGACGACCACTTGCTGCCCCAAACATTTTTCTTCTTCCCCCACTTCTAGACTATCGCCCACTATATATAGCACCTATTGAATTGAGTTGAATTGAACCTCTCTCTCTTCTAACACCGCCATAAACTACCATAGATTCTTTCGGGTTTTAGAAAGACATTTTATTAATCTCCACTCGACAACTTACATTTTCCAGATTCCACCTACATCCTATATAGCTACTAATCAGCTACCACTTCCCCAAAATTAAATTATCAAATTATCATGCTCTATCTAACTAGCAAATCAGAAAAAAGAGTCATATTGTAGTCTATGCTTGCACTTGCTGCTTCACGCGTATAAGAGTTGTCTAACTTATTTTCAACTCGTCCATATTAATCAAATACGACCTGCTAATTCGCTAGCACCACCAGGCATGTGTTAGCAAGGTCATTTCATGTAAAGTAATTCACTATAGTTCCAAATTCAACCAAAAAAAGAAACAATTAATAAGGCAAGAAAATGCCGTTAAATTAAAGGAAAATGACACACAATTGACGACACTATATATTATTTGTTCACTATTGATAAAAATAAATATATAAGTTGAAGGGATTGTGTATACAATACATGCACACACATGCATAAGAACTTATTATCATTACGCTAAGACAAAATAGTTTACCAATAGACTTGTAAGACACTAATTATTATTTTGGTAATTTTTCATACCATTTGTAGCAAAGCAAATTATGCTTTTATTGTGGCGTTATTAGTTATGGGCAAAAAACAACTCTATAGTTGGTTCCTCCGGGACAAGTAAAAGTGCTAGTTTGATCATCCTTAGGGTAACTATAGGCATCAGGGCACCTATCCTTGAAGTACTTAGAAAGTGGTGTTGGTCCACAATTTCCAGAATTACAACAATATTCATCAGTTTTGTAAACAGTACAAGGATTGTTACATCCGCCAGCTGCTCTTAACTCATTCGGACACTGTCCGTTAATATCGGCCGTGCACCTAATGCCCCGGGTGCACCCATTGGAAGTAGGGTTAAATTCCAACGGTACGTTAAATCCATCGACTAGAGAGATATCGAAGAAATCGAGATTATTATATTGGTTTAGGGCATATTCAGCTAAAGAGTTTGGGGGTTGTCCAAAAGATTGGCATTGGAGGAGACCATTGCAATCTCCAGTCTCACACCTACCTCGGCCCGAACCATCGAAATTGCAACCGGTTCGGGCCCATATACGGGCTTGTGACGTACCAGCTGGAACCTCGATGGTCCAGGTTTCGCCACCGTTGAGCTGGCGACCACCACCCACTGGCACGGACGCAGCCCAGACAGTGTAAGGACAATTATTTCGAATGTCGAATGTTGCTGCTTCAGAGTGAGTGAAGAGGAGAAGTTGTACAACGAGAAAAAAAGGGAAAATGAAAAACATGGACTTGACAATGTCCATTTTTCTTTTATGAAAATTGTTAGTTTTTTCTAAGGGTTTTATTGTGATGGTAAAGTATTAGTTTGCTAGCTATTTTATAGTAACGTTTGGCCATGTAGTTTTGTTGAAAAGTATTAAAATTTGAAGCAGAAAAAGACCATCATAAATTCATAATGTAAGTTGCAATTGACTGCAAATCTAAGTCTTTGTCAATGTACGAGCTTAGTAAATGTTAGCAATTAATATTTGAATTTTTTCCAATAGAAATTTTATGATTTAAAAATTCCACGAAGAATTAAAAGAGGATGGAATAATGATAACAAAAATTGTCCGCAAGCCACTGTTCTAGTAAATCAGTGTATCAGGATGTTAATATGAGATCTTATTTCGACTTGATATTGTTGGAAAATCAATAATAAATTTTAATATCTATTGTGAAATTCAATATAAATAAAATACAACAGTGATAATATTTCTTATATAGTAGTATCAATAAATTTTAATAATAATAATAATAGTAATAATAACGATGATATTAGTAATATGTAAAACACTTGAAATATATTGTTTTTATGAATAAATAATTCTTATTGTAAGTCGAAAATTTTATCAATCACATTTTGACTGTAATTTTGTTGTTCAATGCGGTTTTGTGTCAGTAGGTCATGTGAGTGCCTGATTATTTATGAGAGATTTAGAGACTAGGTCAAAGTCTTATAGAAACGGTCTCATTTCACTTCTCAGTAAAATAATTTACTAGCTATTTTATATTAAAGTTTGGCCATGTAATTTTGTTGAAAAGTATTAGAATTTGAAGCAGAAAAAGACTATCATAAATTCATAATGTAAGTTGCAGTTGACTGCAAATCTAAGTAGCCGTTTAGCCATGAAAATTAAATTTTCCTGGAGTTAGAGTTGAAGTTGAAGTTGAAATTGAAGTTGGAGTAATATTTGGCCATGTCTTTTTTGAAAAAAAAAATTGACTTTTGAAAAAAAAAAAAAAATGATTTTATGCCCTAACTTTTACAAACTATCAAAATCACCCAACTAAAATTGTCACGCCCCAAAATCCCATCGGACCGGACTGGCACCCGAAGCCGAGAAGGCCCGGGAGAACCCGTTCAAATACCTGTACTTTCCCTTACATGTCACCAAAAATTTGGACAGCACTTCGTTGCATATAGAAGGATCTAATTACCTGTATCAGCACAACACGCACAAATATATATATATATAATACTTGGCCGTCGGGGCCACCACATATACAGATATAACATCACTATATAAACTTCCATGACTTTACCCTTCCTTATGTCTACAAAGCCTCTAGGATATACATGATATAACTAGGGTCGGGACAAACCCCCGCCCACACATGACTCCTGTACAATAACAAAACATAAGGAACCGATTCGGAAAACTCCGAAGCAAACTGGAGCTCACCAACAATAGCTGTATGACCTGGCTCCTATCTATGCTGTGAATGAGATGAGGTACCTGTGCCTGTAGCATGAAATGCAGGTCCCCGTGGAGGACATCAGTACGAAATATGTACTGAGTATGTAAAGCTGTAGTTAATCACATATGATATAGGAGCTCAATAGAAATCCGAAACAAGTGAATAAATCGTAATAGGAGTGGTCCACACTTACTAGAACTTGTGACAACCTGTACATTGAATTTATTCAATCACTTTACCTTCGTTCTTAACATCTTTGTAATCATTACTGTATTGTACTGTGACCATTAGGCTGCCTCCAGTATATATCAACTGGGATCGACCCATGCTAGGCTTATGCCCCTGGGATACCACCCATAAACACGTAAATAGGGATCGACCCATGCTAGGCTTATGCCCCTGGGATACCATCCGATAAGAGAGAACTTCCATCACTTAGTTCAATTAATCATTGAGATTGTTATTTCGGTCGCCACCACATTTTTGATACTTTGAAACAACGATACATCAATAAGAACTAAATAATAGACCTTCTATACAATAACGACGTAATAAAGACTCATTGGTACATCAATAATGTGTTTCAGAATCATCAATATCACAACAATGAAATAAGAGCCTTTTGGTATATCAATGAAACATTTTGACACTTTATAGAATGGAAACAACTTCGTTGGTAATGTAGAACAATACATATTTTTGGACAACCTCGGAATCTTACTTGATGGAACATTGGTGTTTTCATGCCAAGGAACATCGTTAGAGTATGCTTTACATACCTCGTTGTAGATTCGGATACCAATTTAACACAACTTTCCGCCTTTACAAATCACTTATCTACAATGAAATGTTTGGCATCTAGTATTAGCAACCCAACACCACAATTCTCTTCCATAATTCCATACAACCAATATTTGCAAAACATTCCAAAAACCAACTTGAACAATAGGTTTATGTGTATATATATATATATATATATATATATATATATATAATCATCAATACCACATCATCACACCAAATTCCTTCATAATTCAACATAATCCAACATCATTTCCCAATCATCTTTCAACAACAATCAAATAACATACTTCTTATGCTCACATGCATATATATATACATATCCATATAAATAACACCAACATAATTTACATCCTTACCATAAAATGGCCCTTTTGATTTCGAAGTCCTGTTGGCACAAATAAAGGGTGCTTCTCGAAGCCCTCGAGACGGTGAACACAACTACGGAATCAATTTGGACTTTCTACGGTTGAATCACAAGATAATTGGAGTTGAACTTAGACTAGGGTTTCTTATTCTTCAATAATTTGGATGATAACATGATGGATATGAGGCTAAGTATATGTATATAATGACCAATTTTCGTCCATGAGGTGATGGAAAATGACCATATTACCCTTAAAAATTTAAGTAAATTCGAATCTGTCCATGGTGGACTGTTTTGATAGGCTAAAGTAAATCGACCATAAATCTTTGCTACGATATCGTATTTGGGTGAAATTGGTATCGTTGGATAGATAATTCAAAGGTCTTTCATTTCATATAAAGTAGGTCACCCAGTTCGTCCTGTACAAGGAATTATGATCGTTTGAAGTTGACCCTAAAAATCTGTTTTGAGAGGCTGAAGTAAAACGAGTATAACTCCTTACTCAGACGTTGGATTTGGATGAAACCAATTGCATTAGAAAGAAGACTCTCGGGGATTCTCATCGATATATAGCATCTCACACAGTTCATTTTGTACAAGGAGTTATGATCGTTTAAAGTCGACCCAAAAATCTGTTTGGCTGCAGTACTTTTGTGTGCAGAAAATTTCTGCACATTTACTGTTCATTGCGTCCACCGTTTTCAAGTTTCGAACATGCTCGCTTATATCCGATACTCATCTGTTTTCAGAAATCTTTATATCGTTGGAAAGCTAACTCGATAAACTTCGCATAGAAACTTCGACGAGCAAATTCCGGTATAAATAAAGTCGATTCCCATACACATATAATCAAACTATACACTTAAAACCATCTCAAAATAATCAATACTCATACTTAAACTCATATATACCTAACTTATGATCAATACATACACTCCAACACATATAACCATGGCTAATGCACGTAATTAAGTACGGGGTGTTACAAAAATTTACCTACTAATAGAAAAAGAACACAATTAGCCACTATTATAAAAATAATTACATATACATGACCATATTTAATGAATTTCAATTATGACATATATAATATTTACATTAATAGACGTTTTCTCATATTTGAAAATTTTAAATATGGATGTTATATTAACATATCACTGCTTCCTGTTTCTTCGGTAACGAATATTATCTTTCAAACAAATTTATTTTTTTAGAAATTATTTAATTTATTTCCTTCATTTTCCGTTCCTAAAAAATAGGAAATGATGAGTTGTTATATTGTAGTATATATATATATTGTAGTATATTTTAGTATATTTTATTTAAATTAGTACGTATTTATTGAATGGTACGTATATATGTGTATATATCTTCTATAGACGTATATTTTTAACGTATACATGTGTATATGTTTTATAAATTAGTGTATAACTATATATATAGTGTGTGTGTATATATATTGTAGTATATATATATATGGTAGTATATTTTATTTAAAGTTGTACGTATATATTGAATGGTACGTACATATGTGTATATATCTTCTATAGACATATATATTTAACGTATACATGTGTATATGTTTTATAAATTAGTGTATAACTAAATATATAGTGTGTGTATATATTTTAGTATATATATACTGTAGTATATTTTATTTAAAGCAGTACGTATATATTGAATGGTACGAATATATGTGCATATATCTTCTATAGACGTATATATTTAACGTATACATGTGTATATGTTTTATAAATTAGTGTATAAGTAAATATAGTGTGTGTGTGTGTATTGTAGTATATATATATTGTAGTATATTTTATTTAAAGTAGTACATATATATTGAATGATACGTATATATGTGTATATATATCTTCTATAGACGTATACATTTAACGTATACATGTGTATATATTTTATAAATTTGTATATAACTATATATAGTGTGTGTGTGTATATTGTAGTATATTTTATTTAAAGTAGTACGTATATATTGAATGATACGTATATATGTGTATATATCTTCTATAGACGTATATATTTAACGTATACATGTGTATATGTTTTATAAATTAGTGTATAACTAAATATATAGTGTGTGTATATATTGTAGTATATATATATTGTAGTATATTTTATTTAAAGTAGTACATATATATTGAATGGTACGTATATATGTGTGTATATATCTTCTATAGACGTATACATTTAACGTATACATGTGTATATGTTTTATAAATTTGTATTTAACTATATATATAGTGTGTGTATATATTGTAGTATATTTTATTTAAAGTAGTACATATATATTGAATGGTACGTAGATATGTGTATATATCTTCTATAGACGTATATATTTAACGTATACATGTGTATATGTTTTATAAATTAGTGTATAACTATATGTATAGTGTGTGTATACATTGTAGTATATTTTATTTAAAGTAGTACTTACATATTGAATGGTACGTATATATGTGTATATATCTTCTATAGACGTATATATTTAACGTATACATGTGTATATGTTTTATAAATTATTTTATATATCATTATATTGTAGTATATATCTTGTAGTATATGTTTTATTTAGAGCAATATATATATTTAACTAACGTATATTCGTATACACGATTACGTGTGTAATTGTGTATATATTTCTTAAATTCTAATGTAGTATATACTATATATATAGTGTATATATATTGTTTAACGTATTTAAAATGTATATACGTGGGTATATATAGTGTATATTGGATTATTTTTTTTACCAGTTTTGATCGAATTTTTAATCGGGTTTAGGTGTGTTGGATTGGGTTGGGTTAAGTGGGCCGGTTTAGGGTTGTTTTTAAAAAAATTACTGTTGGGCCCGAAACCGGCCCGGCCCATTCAACCAGGCTCCGAATCCGGACCGACCCACAACCCGGCTAACATTCACGGGCCGGTTTCGGGTTGTCCCGGTCCGGCCCACTTGACACCCCTACTTCTGGTATTTGATTCTCATATTGGACCCAACTAAATCTTGATTCACGATGAAAAGATTCATATCACTATCAAAGATCACTCTACAACAATTCAAACCAGACACCTCCAATTAAGAAACAAAAAAGTTGCATTGCATACATTATCACATGATAATAGTTTGAATTATCAAAGAACTACTTTCTTCGTCCCATGTTAGTTGTCCCTTGAACGTCTTTGATTGGATGGAGATAAGATGTATAGAAAGTGTGACTAGGGAGTACTATTAGCTAAGGTGATTCTTCTTGATAGATTGTGGGGCTTCAAAACTATATAGCATACACTGTTCAATGCAGAAGACTAGACTTACTGTTGATAGGTTGGAAATCGTTTAAAATTATTAACCTAATAACTCAATATTAATAAATTAATAACGATTGTTTTGGTTTGATTTATCGGTTAATTCGAATTTTGCACACCCCTTGAGAATTTCATAGCCACTTAAATATTTTTTAAAGTAATCAAACTGAAGGCGGAATAGAAAAGTTGATGAATTGTTATCAAACTTCAAATTACTACATTAATTTCAAAGGCGATTATTTAAATTCTTGAGATTGTGGAAATTCAGGGCAGTTCGATGCATTAAACTCCTTGTAGACACATGATTTTTGATTCTCCCTAAATTTTAACTTGTTTATTGATATTAAATATTTATATTTATATTTAATCATATATTATTTTGACTATTATTTTATGTTTAAATTAATTAAATATAATACAAAAATTAGGAAAAAAATAATAATAAAATAAAATATTTTTCTTTTTAAATAAATAAGTTAGTAGTTTTTGTACTATCTTAATTATATAATTTATTTTTTGACTATTTTTAGACTTTTATTGTATTTTTAAAATATAAAATTAATTAATTATTATTATTATTTTATGTGTTATTATTATCTTGTTTATTTATTTATTTATTTATTATTTTTCGTTATTTTTATAATTTAAAAAAAATATATAATTAAAAAAAAAAAAAAAAAAAAAAAGGAATCTTTAAAAACTACCCCACATTCCCCATTTTCCTAAAAATCCTCCCATGTCCCCACAACTATTCACCCACAACACAACACTACAGAGGCACACTACAGAAAACTTCTATATGAAGACAACACACACACACGGGATAAAAAGGGAGGATACACAGAAACACATACACGGAGCAAACCAAAAAAAAAAAGAAACGGACGTTTGGGAGAAGAAATCAAAAGAAAATTTAAAGGTGAAACAGAAAGGGAAAGGAGAAAAAGAAGAGTTAGAGTTTGAGTTTTGGGGTCTCGTTTGAGTTTTCAGTGACGTCGTTTGTGCTTTCTTTTAATTAGTTCATCATACAGGTTCTTGTTCGATATCACTATTTATTTTATAATTTTTATTGTAAGCCAAATCATGAATGAAATTATTCTAATGGCTTGTTATATTATTTAGTGTGTGTAGTTTATTATTTCTATGTAATTTGCTCTATGTCTTCATTTATAACTTGTTTGTCATTTTGAAACCAAGTCATTTAGATTAGAGTTTTGAAGTTTGAATGAGACGATTGTTAAAGTTGTTAATGTTAAAAGATGTAGCGGTACATTTAATTAACGTGTGATTAGTGTAATTGTATTGCACACTAAAACTAAAGCTAGAATATAGAAATTATGCATGCATGCAAAAGAAAAAAAAAGGGAAGAACACAAGGCAACAACTGGAAAAAAAAAAAAAAAAAAAGACCAACAACAAAAACACTTAGAAAAAGAAGGAAAAAGAAAAAAACAAAACAAAAGAAAACAGTGAGAAAAGTAAAGAGAGAAAATCAAAGAAGAAAAACTAGAGGAAAAGATATGCGGAGAAAAGAGTGTTGAGTTGAAATCGGATTTTCGTTTGAGTTTTGGTGGCGGTACTTCTTTATTCGATATAATTTATCAAACAGGTTCTTGTCAAATCTGTACTACTTATTTTTATAAGTTTTGTTTTGAATCGAAATATGAATGAAGTTATTTCAAGGGTTGTTTTATATTATTTAGTATGTTTAATTTACTATTTTTATATAGTTCATGCTTTATGTCTTTATATGGAATTCATTTGTTGTTTATGAGATAAAGTTAATTAGATTAGTTTTGAATTTTAAATAAGATTTTTTAAAAAAAAAAAAAAAATTATTAGTATTAAAAGATGTAACATTTCATTTGGTTGTTATGCGAGTAATGTAGTTATGTCGAAAACAGAACTTGTGAATCATGCATGAATGCAAAAGATTAAAAAAGAAAGGTTTAAAAAATAACATGCAATATGCATGCACAACATTTCTATATGTATTTGCATACACAAACAGAAAAACTGAAGGAACTAAAAAGAATTGTTGAAAAGATTAGAAATGTTGGGTTTGGTTAATGAATTTTTCTTTTGTTTGTACTAAAAAGAAATAACTGAGTTGGAGTTTCAAAAAGAGTTCAACATATTTTATTTATACTTGTTAGTAACAATCATTTTATCAATTTTTTTTTTCTTTTTTTTTTCTTCTTTTATCATTTATCATGATTTTGGGATGTTCAAGATACTTTGTGTATTAAATAAAATTGATCGTTTGCTAATCTTGTTGTGTATAAATTTCTTTCGGATTAGATGGTGATTTAAGAATTGAATCTCCTTATTTAATCCTTACAAGTCTCTATTAGATATGAATCAAAGCCTCAGCCAAAATTAAGGCTTAGTAGATTTTATTTATTTATTTTATTAGTATTATTATTATTTTAAAAAAAAAAAGAGCGAAAAGAGTGATAATATGAATAGGAAAATGATCTCGAATTTTTAAGAAAAAAAAACGAATGCCTTTTAACACTAGATAAATTTTAATACGTCTAATATATTTTCGTCTCGATTAAGAATGCGGCATACACATCTTTTCGAGACATTTTTAAAGTCAAGGATGCAATAATGCACCTTGAAAAATATTTTTCTAAAATTAACTTTCACCGATTTATTTAATATAAAGATAATACACAAGTTTTGGTATAATAAAAATGAGCGATTCAAGACCTTAACATAACTTATTAAAATAATTTAAGTCAGGATAAGTCAATAAAAGCGACCGTGCTAGAACCACGGGACTCGAGGGGTGCCTCACACCTTCCCTTCGGTCAACAGAATTCCTTACCCAGTCTTCTGTCTCGCAAACCAACAAAGAGTCATTTCCTTTTGATTAGGGATACAATAAGGTGACTTGGAACACCATAACTCAATTCCAAGTGGCGACTCTGTAAATAAAATAATCCCTATTCAACATCGTCACTTTAATTGGAAAAACCCTTCGACTCGATCCCTCGAGCGAAAAAAGGGGTGTGACACTCCTGTTGTGTGAAATGTGGTTGTGTCTACTCAAAACTAATTAGAGGGGAACTTGGTCGCCTATTACTAAAATTTTGATTCTTTTTTCAGTTGGATTTTTCTATGGAAGAAGTGTTAGGATTTTTGTCATTATTTTCTTATCAAATTTAAGTTTTAATTTTCTTAAAATAAAAATAAAAGTAATACCATAATTATTTTTACTTTTCCTAAAAGTAAAAATATAAAACTTTTTCATACTTGGCTAATCTCTTTCTTGGAGGAATGGTTTTGGGACTTTATAAATAGAATAGTCCTCTTCTCATACTTAACACAGTAACATCCACAATATAGTCATTTACAAGTCTTGTTTAAGGGGAGATTTTCTCCCAATAGTTTTATGTTTTCTTTAATATTAGTTTTCATGCATAAGCCAGTTGGCAAATTATATCAATAATATTATGTTTTTAGTTTATATTGTGTCATCTGAATTATCATCATCTTGATTTGCAAACTTTAACCTTTCGCATGACGCTCTCTCGATTTCGAACCAAACAAGAAGACTTAAAAAGATCAATTGATTAGTGAAACAAGATAGAAGAAGGGTCAAATTTTCTTCTTTATTATGCGAAAAGGATCAATTTCACCCTTCATATTGAATTTTTCAGCTTTTTGCACGAAAATACCCTGTTAAGAGTGCTCAAGATGGACGTCCATCATTTCTAGCGAAATGGATACCACAGGACGACCACCTCACTGTTAGGGGTTTTTGCCTTGATTTTCTTATCAAAATTAAGTATGTTTTTGTTTGTCATCTGATTTATCATCTCTATCGTTTGCAAACTTTAAGCTTCCGCATGACGCTATCCCGATTTTGAACCCAACACTCACTGCCCCCAAACATTTTTCTTCTTCCACCACTTCTAGAATATCGCCCACTATATATAGCACCTATTGAAGGGGGCAAACTTTATTGAATTGAGTTGAATTTGTGTAGAAGGTTAGAGCAAGTATATCAAAGGAAATGACACAAAATTAAGGATATTATTATTTATTCATTATGATATATCTATAAAAATACATAAGATCTATTCACTACACACACACAGATTAGAGCTTATTATCACACATTAAGACAAAATAGTTCAACAAGACCTCTAAGACACTTATTATTTTGGTAATTTTTCATACCACCATTTTTGCATCCAAATTTAATTATGGGCAGAAAACAACTCTATAGTTGGTTCCTCCAGGACAAGATTTAGTGCTAGTATCATCCTTAGGGTAAGTATAGACATCAGGGCACCTCTGTTTAAAGAAGTTAGAAAGTGGTGTTGGACCACACTTTCCAGAATTACAACAATATTCATCAGTTTTGTAAACAGTACAAGGGTTGTTACAAAATCCTCCATGTGCCTTTAGTTCATTTGGGCATCGTTCGTTGATATCGCCCGCGCACCTAACACCACTCGTGCACCCGTTCGAGGTAGGGCTAAATTCCATGGGCACGTTGAATCCATCGATTACGGATATATCGATGAAATCGAGATTCTTCTCGTTATATTGGTTTAGGGAATATTCAGCTAATGTCATTGGGGGTTGTCCTGAAGATTGGCAATTGAGGAGACCATTGCAATCTCCAGACTGACACCTACCCCGGCCCGAACCATCGAAATTGCAACCTGTTCGGCCCCAAATACGGGCTCCTGCCGTGCCAGCTGGAACATCGATGGACCAGGTTTCGCCTCTGTTGAGCTGGCGACCACCACCTACTGACGTGGACGCAGCCCAGACAGTGTAACCACAGTTGTTTCGAACGTCGAATCTTGCTGCTTCACTATGAGTGAAGAGGAGATCAAGTCCAGCAACAAGAAAAGGGAAAATGAACATGCACTTGAAAATGTCCATCGGTATTTACTTAATTTTTTTTGAGGGTTTAAGTGTGATGATAAAGTATTATTAATTTGCTAGCTATTTTACAGTAGAGTTTGGCCATGCAGTTTTGTTGAAAAGTAGGAGTACTAGAATTTGAAGCAGAAAAAGACGTGTCAAAAATGCATAATGCAAGTTGCAATAGACTCCATAGACGTGTCAATGTACGAGCTTATAACTACCTAATTGTTAGCAATTATATGTACCAAATTTTTTCCCAAGAGACATCTTATGGTTTGAAAATTCTATGAAGAATTAATGACAACAATGCGGATGGAATAATTTTCCACAAGCTATTGTTCTAGTAAATCACTCTATCAAGATGCAAATATAATATGAATTCTTATTTCGGCTCGATGCGCGTTCACCTACGAAACTCACCTTTGGCTTTCCTAAGTAATTAGGAGTATATGAACAAGGAACATAAACTTCTTTTTTTTCGGTTCTAATATAATATTCGATACTTGTGTTGAATCCGATTAAATTCAAATTCATGTTGACAATTAAAGACTCATATTAAACGTAACATGCTCACTATCAAAGACTACAACGACTCAAACCAGACACCTCCATTTAAGAACAAAAAAGTTGCATTGTGTGCATTATCATGGTTTCTTTAGTTATAAACTCTATTTGATATTAGAAACGTAATGCACTCTAATGCATGCATTAGTATTGTTAAATCAAAAATACTGTCCCTCCAAATCTTTTCACATCCTTTCGGCCTATTTATGGAGGGTAATTTTGTAAATAATTTTTTTAAAATTATGCAATTCATGTTATTTTTAATACATCAAATTAAATATTGCATAAGAAAAATGCAAATATAACTAACGCAAGCATTTAAAAAAAAAACTATTATGATGCACTCTACTAAACAAACCCTAAGTGTACTATTAGCTAAGATGATTCTTCTTGATATATGGTGGGGCTTCAAATTATATACTGTTCAATGCAGAAGACTAGACTTTGTTGATATCTTGGAAAAGTCTGAATGAAGATAAATCAAATATAATACGTTCTCTGTTTCATTTACGTAATAGCAGTAAAAAATAAAGATTTTTGAAGTTTATGATCTATAATAAGTTATAGATATTTGTTTGTTAATAAATCATCCCATTAAGAGAAAATGAGCTTTTAAAAGTTGAATCGTTATTGAATATAAAAAATATCATTTTTATTTTTTTGAAATCGACTAAAAAATAAAGAGTGTCACATACATTATGGCGGAGGAAATAAGTGTCTTATTCTTTTCGATCAAAGGAAATAATCAATGTGTGAATTAAGGGTTATAAAAAAACAAAACGGTCATATATATAATAGGAAATAAGGAAAATATAGTATATGTCTAAATTTTCTTTATGTCTACAGATAAATGAAACAAAAATACAATTCCGGCCGTCTACCTAAATTAAAAGATTAATTAGAATATGCTCATTTTTAATGAAAAATAATCTACTGCAACCAGTTACAATCTAAATTTGAAACAATAACCTTGCAAATATGTACTTCCGTTTCATATTAATTGTTATATTTCTCTTTCATATACCCAATTAGAAATTATAAATAAGATTTTTGTTACTAATTTCCCAAGAAGTACTCTTTCTAATGTGAAACTTTTCCATTTGGATTCAAATTTAATCAAAATTCAATATGAGTATCAAACATCGGATGTGAAAAAGAAATTTTTTTGAAACTACAGCAGAAATGGGTTATTTGCACTTTTGCCTTTATTTTGTGAAGGCCCTTGCTCAAGACAAATTACTTTTTCACAAGAAATAAGTTAAATTTTTTTGCATCATATTTATATCCCCACAAAGTATAATCCCTGTGCCCTGAAAAATTAATGCATGTAATTATGGCATAAATTGATTGGTAAAGATAAAAAATAAAGATTAGTTACAAATCGTGTAACAATATTTAAATACTATTTTTTTTTTTTATATAGATATAAGAGTTTATGCAAGTTGCACTATTTGACAGTAGTACTATAGCTTAGCTAAGTCTTCGTCAAAATATATAATGCCCTATTTATAGTCTTCTGGACAATTTTGTCCTTAACTAACATTTAGATTTTACTACTATTGTTAAGAATTAATGTTATAAACTTTTCCAAGGTCTTCCGGGGAAATATATGTAGCTTAAAACTTGTTGTACATTGTATAATTTTTGACTCTTTGTTGAAGAGTTAAATGGATGAGATTAATAATTTAAAGATATCCCTAAGGGAGAAATTTCAAGCCAATATTCATGTACTAGAGGAGCATGGCCCGTGTCAGCACGGGCTCAACATTAAGATATTTATTTATCTTTTTAATATTGATATATTTAAATAAAAAAATTTAATAAAAGGATTGCATATGTTTTCAAGGATTCATCCGGAATCTAACATGAGTTCAACATATGTTATTTTAATATGTATTGAGATAATTTAAATTGTTAACTATTGTAATTTATAATATTTTTTGTGTAATTTTTAAATTAATAAACGTTACTTTTCCTGTCCAAATTTTTATGGCATTGATAGTCAATTATATTTTAAAAATAATTTAAGCTTTTAATTATTGTGATTTATAATACTTTTCTTCTATTCCAATTTCAGTGACACTAATATAATTTCAAGAGTCGACCAAATATTTTATATCTTTTAAATTTTTTAAGTTGTTAATTATTGTGATTTCTAGTATTTTTCATGTAATTTTTTTGAAATATCTAACATATTAAATTATTTTTAGATATTTTAAGTTGTTAACAATTGTAATTTATAATACTTTTTATGTAATTTTTGAATAATATATGCTACTCTCCTAGTCCAGAATTTTGTGTCGACGACAACCAATTATATTTTTAAAATAATTTAAATTTTTTATCATTGTGATTTATAATATTTTTTCTATCTCAACTTATATAGCACAATGCTTAAATGACCATAATAATTAATTAGGGGTGATATAGTAAAATCACGACTGAAGCAGCTAAAGTAGAAATTAGTCAAAAAAAATTTAAAAAAAAAATAATTATTGTTATTTACAGTACTTTTTATTTCATTTTCAAATAATATATGTTGTTTTATATCTTTCTTTGTCCCGTCCCAATTTATTTGATACTAATATAATTTTGATAGTCAATCAAATATTTTATGTTGACATATCATTTTGTTATTCTTATTTTTCTAATACATAAATGACTTATAATAAGGAGTGATATAGTAAAATCATCGTTCGAAAGACGAAAATTTAATTTAAAACATTAAGAGTTAATTTCGTATTTTATATCTATTTTATTTTTCATTAAATATTATTTATTTTTTTAATACCTAGATGACTCATAATAATTAATTAAGAGCGATTGATTACGTTATTACTATAAAAATTAATATAATTTTATCATATCCAATAGTAATCATCGATAATTCACCGGAATAGTATATTAATTAAATAAGGGATGCTATATTTGCATATGCAAAATATGATATTATTAAACATTATTGGATAATGCATTATATTTATCTTTCACAATAACAAAATTTTACTATATATTTTTCTTTATTTCTTTTTAATTTGATACATATTGACCCAACACAAATTCTAAGAAAATATTCATTAGAAATTTATTTTATTAAATTAAATTTATTAATTTTGTACTTTAAAAATTTAAAGTTAAGTTTAAATATTAGTATTTCTATATAAGAATAAAATAATTTTAAAATTTAAATTTACTAAAATAAATCAATAATAAAAAGTTTAATTTTTTCTATAAAGTCAATTAAAATAATAAAATTGATTTACTTTAAATATTTAGTTGTAATTAATTAAGATAATTTTTTATTTTGTCATGATTTATGCAACACTTTGAGAGTTGAATAGAACTTGTATTTATTTTTAAAAAAGTATTTTAACTTGTTAATTATTGTGATTTGTAATAATTTTTTTACGTAATTATCAAATAATATATTTACTCTTTGTGTCCCAATTTATGTGGTTTCGATACAATTTTGAGAGTCAACTAAAATTTTTATATATCTTTTAAATATTTTAAGTTGTTAATTATTATGATTTGCAGTACTTTTTCTTTTATCTCAATTTATGTGGCATTGCTAAAATAATGAGAGTCAATAATTTTTTTATATGTATTTTAAATATTTTAAGTTATTAATTATTGTGATTTGTGGTAACAAATTAGTTTTGAACATGATAATCAATTAAATAAAAAAAAAAATTACTTTCAATATGTAGTTATAGTTAATTAATATAAATTAATAGAATATATTAAATATTTAAATCATTATTATGAAATAATGAAATTTATATATTGGGGCATGGTATGTAATTAAGTGGGAGTAGAAGAGTTTTTTTCGTGAGAGTCAATAAAATTTCTATATGTCTTTTAAATATTTTAAGTTATTAATTATTGTGATTTATGGTAACAAATTAGTTTTGAACATGATAGACAATTAAATAAAATAAAAAAATCACTTCCAATATGTAGTTATAGTTAATTAATATAAATTAATAAAATATATTAAATATTTAAATCATTATGATAAAACAATGAAATTATTATATATTGGGGCATGGTATGTAATTAAGTGAAAGTAATTGGGGGTTTTGGTAATTGCAAGAGGTGGTCGAAACCACCTCTTCTATATAATAGAAAAATAATCAGGGGGTCAAGGAATATTATACTTATTCCTTTCGTAATTATTTGTTTCTTATTTTCTAATTAAATTTTCACTTTTATTTATTATTTTTGACATATCAACAATAAATAATTTTTTTCTATTTTACTCATAATATTAATTATTTATTCTTCAAACTAATTTCTAAACACAATAGTAATCATCAAGTAATAATAGAGTATTATAGTAAAATAGTAAGGTTAATCATTATTCTTAATGGATGTGGCAAGTTAAAATGTGCCAAGTAAAAGTGAATGAAATGTGTGATATAAAATTGTGTTGGGTGTACGATATTCTTCGTATTGTGTGATATTATATTCATTGGATTAAGGTTGCATTTGTTTTTTTTTAAGATTCAAATGTCTGAATCTGAATGCACATCTGAATGATTAAGATATTGTCTCTAGATCTGAAAATTGAATGATTAAGACTATTTGTTTTTCAATATTTGAATGTGCAAAAAAAAAATATTTTTATATTCTAAAATAAAAAATACAATTTAAATAAAAAACTAATTATACATCAGAAAAGTATGTAATTTAATACAACAAAATTATTTATTTGATTGAAAAAAAAATATTTATGTTTGTTAGTGATAGTGGAGGTGGTTTATACTGGTGGTTGTGGTGACAATGATTGATGTTAGTGATTAGTAATGTTAGTGATGATAGTTGGTATTGTAGTGAATGCTATGATGGCGGCTGATAATGGTGGTGGTGGTTGTGATGTGACGTTGCTTGATGTTAGTAGTTAGAGATGTTGATTGTGATGGTTGAAAATGAATGCATGATGGTTGACGATGTGTTGGTGCTAGTTGGAGATATTGTTAGTTGTGATGGTGGAGATGGTTGTTAGTAGAGATAAATTATAGCAATGATAGTGATTGAAGTGATGGTAGAGGTAGCTTTACTAGTAACAACGGTGGTGGTTGCCGAAGAATGTGTAGAGGTTATGATGTATTAGTGGTAGTTAGCGGTGGTGCTAGTTGTGATAGATGAATTGATCGATAGTAAAGATTGGCCGGTAATGGTTAATGATAATGGTGGTGGCGGTAAATATAATTAGAATAATAGAGGTAGTAGGTGTGGTAGCGGTTGTCAATTGTGATTAGTAGCGATATTTGTTATCGATGGTGGTTGTGACGGTGGAGGTGGTTGGTGGTGGTGGGTGGTCGTTGACGGTGGCGGAGATGGTGATGATGATTATGAATAGAGTGGCGGTGAATATTATCCTACACCAAAATACCTCTTCAGACCTATTAAGATTTGATTCTAATCTGAATGATTAAAGACCCATTAAGAGCTCAAATCTCAATGAAAAACAAATGCACTTAATGATCTGAAGTCTGAACCATTCATATTCAGACCTCCATTAAGTGGGGAAAAAAAAAATGAGCCCTAAATCCGCATGATTTTCCTCAAAGAACCTCACTCCGGTAAAAATATTTATACTCCGTATGGGTATACCTTCTATATTTGCACACCTAATAATCACCTCCACGAACTAAATTTCACATCACGAATTATCAGACTATCATATCTTAATTTTACATACCATATCACTAATATTCAAGGGTTAATCTGATTTATCTTGTGTTATCCATATTTATGACCATAGAAATTTACATACAATTTGTCACACCCCTTTTTCGACTCCAAAAAATTAATGTATTATAAGTTTCGAAAGGGTTTTTATTATTAAAGTGACAAAGATGAAAATTTGTTTTGAAAATGGATTATTTACATTTTTTATTCAGAGTCGCCACTTGGCATAATCTGGTGTGCCAAGTCACCATTGAAAAATCCTTTTCAAAACTATTTGACTCTTTAAACTGGTTTGCGAACGGAGACTCCGGCTAAGGAATTCTGTTGATCGAGGGGAAGGTGATAGGCACCTCTCGATCCCGTGGTTCAACCACGGTCGCTTGGTAGAGTGTATCAACTATTTTGGCATTACGAAATGTATAAACCACACAAGAGGCACGCAAAAATAATCAAACAAAACAAAACAATCCAAAAATGTAAAGTCCAGTCCGATTATACAGTCCAAAAATAGAAAGATACAAAAATATAAATCCTAGTCTAAACTAATTCTAGATTAAGCTCCAATGCCTTACCCGACGCCGCGGGCCTTCATCACGATCATTTTTCGCCAACATGATACGTCGGGGCATTCCCCGGTGAATAAATACAAGTGATCTCGGGGCATTCCCCGGCTAAATAAATACATTTTTTCAATACGAGAAAACCAAATCATTCACCCAAATTTCAATCATTTAAACAATATTTCAAACGTTCAATAAAATCACAACTTATAAACTTTGCCTACCCAAACTACGTTTGCCTAAACCAATCGGCGCATCATGATACTACCCAATCAAACACTCGTATTTGCTTCAAAATAACCAACGACAATAAATCAAAACAATATTCATTCTTTATCAATTCCTACCATCCAACCCCACATTCCATTTTTTATACCAAATTCCAACGATTCAAGACAGTCATCTCAACAATCCACAACCATCTATTCAATGAAATCGAACACCGAATTAGTGTCACCAAAATTCAACCACACATCAGGCAAATCAAACACGTATAGTAAAGTAAAATTAGAAGAGATAGAGTTGGACCTTAAATTTGAAGCTTTCAAACTCAATGTTATTCGAATAAAGAGAGTCCGCACCCGGAAACCTCGAGCCGAACCTTAACACCAACAATCCAACTCGACAAATAAAGATCCGTTCACCGTCACTTTTCACGCGGGGTACTGTTCACCGGTTACTGTTCACGGTACTGTTCACGATTACTATTCACCGGCGCTTTTTTTTTTTTTTTTTTTTGTGAGGAAGATTATTTTGTCATTGTTCTATTGTGGAGAAGATGATGATCCAAGAATTGGCCCCTTTTCCTCTTAGAATTTTTTTTTATAATGGGCATGAATTTGTTATGATGTGGGAATTTTGGTGGGTCCCCCATATATTCTTTCTTTGTGGACAAGAAAAAGGAGGGGGGGATCATATGGGTAGTTAGGGTAGGTGGAAGCTTTTGATTGGGTAGGTTGTTAGGATAAGATAAATTAGTTAGAATTATTTTTTTTTTTGTTTATTTTTGTATTTTTGTATTTTGTGGAGGGATAATTACACGGGGTAGGGTACACTGTAGGATAACATAAAATGGGTAAAGTGAATAAAAATGGAACTTCAAGAGGACGAAATCACGTGTCTACGCAATTTTCTTCTTCTTTCTTTCTTTCTTTCTTTCTTTCCTCTTATTTTTCTTTTGGGTGTGTGCAGTGTGCGCACCTCCAACTAAGGGTGTCTAACGGGCCGGGCCGGGCTAACCCGGAACCGGCCCTCCCATTTTACCCGGGTTCCGGGCCGGTTCCGGGCCGGGTTTGGCATTAACCGGGCCGGGCCGGGCCAAACAGTAAAAAAATTAAAACCCACCCGGACCCGGCCCACTAAACCCAATCCGGTCAAACCCACCAAGACCCGGTCAAACCCGGTTAAAAACCGGTCAAACCCGTTTAAAAAATAAATAAAAAATCCAATATACACTATATACACTCCAATATACAACATATATTTTTAAAAAAATATATAAAGTATAAACAATTACACATATATACGTACCATTCAATATATAATTATATATGACTATACGTACTACTTTAAATAAAACATTTGCTATAATAGTATAATATATATATATATACACTACAATATATATATATACTAATTTATAAAACATATACACATGTATACGTTAAATATATACTAATTTAGAAGATATATACACATATATATGCACCATTCAATATATATGTACTACTTTAAATAAAATATATACAACAATATAGTGATATACATATATATATATACAATAATATGTATATATATATAGTTACATACTAATTTATAAAACATATACACTTGTATACTTTAAAGATATACGTCTATAGAAGATATATACACATATATACGCACCATTCAAAAGATATGTACTACTTTAAAAAAAGTATATACTACAATATATATACTAATTTATAAAACATAAAGTAATGTATACGTTAAATATACACGTCTATAGAAGATCTATTCACATATATACACTCTATTCTATGTATATGTAATACTTTAAATGAGATATATGCAATATATATACATTACAATATATATTTGTATAGTTATATACTAATTTATAAAATATATACACATGTATACGTTAAATATACACGTCTATAGAAGATCCATTCACATATATACACTCTATTCTATGTATATGTAATACTTTAAATGAAATATACTATAATGTATATACATTACAATATATATTTGTATAGTTATATACTAATTTATAAAACATATACGCATGTATACATTAAATATACACTTCTATAGAAGATATATACACGTGTATACGCACCATTAAATGTATATATACTACTACTTATAAAATATACTACATTATATATACATTAAAATATGTATAGATATACTTATATACTAATTTATAAAACATATACACATGTATACGTTAAATATACACTTCTATAGAAGATATATGCACATATATACGTACCATTCAATATATAATTATATATGACTATACGTACTACTTTAAATAAAACATTTGCTATAATAGTATAATATATATATATATATATACACTACAATATATATATATACTAATTTATAAAACATATACACATGTATACGTTAAATATATACTACTTTAGAAGATATATACACATATATATGCACCATTCAATATATATGTACTACTTTAAATAAAATATATACTACAATATAGTGATATACATATATATATATACAATAATATGTATATATATATAGTTACATACTAATTTATAAAACATATACACTTGTATACTTTAAAGATATACGTCTATAGAAGATATATACACATATATACGCACCATTCAATATATATGTACTACTTTAAAAAAAGTATATACTACAATATATATACTAATTTATAAAACATAAAGTAATGTATACGTTAAATATACACGTCTATAGAAGATCTATTCACATATATACACTCTATTCTATGTATATGTAATACTTTAAATGAGATATATGCAATATATATACATTACAATATATATTTGTATAGTTATATACTAATTTATAAAATATATACACATGTATACGTTAAATATACACGTCTATAGAAGATCCATTCACATATATACACTCTATTCTATGTATATGTAATACTTTAAATGAAATATACTATAATGTATATACATTACAATATATATTTGTATAGTTATATACTAATTTATAAAACATATACGCATGTATACATTAAATATACACTTCTATAGAAGATATATACACGTGTATACGCACCATTAAATGTATATATACTACTACTTATAAAATATACTACATTATATATACATTACAATATGTATAGATATACTTATATACTAATTTATAAAACATATACACATGTATACGTTAAATATACACTTCTATAGAAGATATATGCACAAATATTCAAAATTTATTCAAAAAAAAATAAAAAAGAACGACTAAGGACTGAATGAATTTGGGAAATTTTATTGATTGCAAAATGATCCAAAATTTATAATTTACATGAATGAAAAATCTATAAATTATGCATCATTTTTTCCAACTCATTCATGTTAATATTAATGGGAACCTGCATAGGATAATCAAAGTCAACGGGGGCAAAACCATGCATTGGACTTGATTCTGCTGAGTTCTCCCGTGAAGTCATAATTTCTTCTAGTTTCAGCTCGTCGCTCGGCTCCGGTTCCATTCCTTGGTTTCTTCTTTCCGCTCTAATCCAATCTCTGAGGCAAACTAGAACATTCATTGCATTGCTTCCCAATGAGTGTCGGTTGTCTCCAAGCTGCTGTCGTCCCTGACTGAAGGCGCTCTCTGATGCAACGGTTGACATTGGAACATTCAAGATATCTCTAGCTAATCTTGAAAGCACAGGATATTGTGATTCATTATTCCTCCACCAATTCAGCGTGTTGATCCGTCGTCTGCGATCCTCTGGTGCCGTCCGAAGATAATATTTCAGCTCTTCCCGATAAGTTGATGTGTAAGTTCTCTCATCAACACTGTTCCAACAATTTAAATCATAAAACGAATCAGAAAAACCACTATGTGCCGGCCTTTTAGAAGATGATGGCTCCTCGGGAGGATGAGGAGCGACAGTTGGAGTGATATTTGTAGGTACGGCTGAATCAAATAAATCAGCATAGTGATTATATAATTTTTCTATATAATCTTTTGCATCAGCCGTAGCCGTCCACAAATCAGGCTGTAGTTGTTCAGAATCATGGTTAGTATTTATTTCTAAGTTAGTATAAATAAGAGTACTAAAGTGACACATATTATTATATTTCATGCACGGATTTAGCATAGCACCAACCAAGTAAATAGGGGGAATCGGAAAAAAATATTTTTTAAATTTTGTAAACATGGCGCCAACAGCTTCTTTATAACCTTCTTTATTTTTATATTGTTGGAGCAAACCAGAAATATCGGTTATATATGCCAAAATATTACAAACAGTAGGATAGTAAGCACCGGAAAATTCAACCGTAGCTACATAAAAATTTTCTAAAAACATAACAAGATCATTAATTACAACCCAATCAGAATTATGTAGCATGCAATCAGCAGAATCAGCAAATGAACCGCAATGTTGGTTAAAAGCTAGTGTAATAGGAATTCTATATTTATAACAAGTTTTTAAAAACTCATACGTAGAATTCCATCTAGTATCAATTTCCTCAGGCATCAAAATCGGTGTAAGTCCATTTTCTTGACATTTAACTTTAAATTCTCTAATTCTCGATCTACGATTATTTCCTTGAATAAAACCAACGGCAAGACGAATTTTTTCAATATAAAGCTCAAAAAACTCAAGACCATCTTTTACAATTAAATTATATATATGACATGCACACTTAATATGAAAAATTTCAGGCAAGGACGGAGATAGCGTAGATTTTATTTTTGTTATAGCAGTCTTGTTGTTAGAAGCATTATCAAAAGCAATACATAAAATTTTATTTTCTATACCATAGTATCCGGCAATTTTAACAATAGAATCAGCAATAAATTGTCCAGTATGTTTACGATCTTCATCATATAAAAAAGCAAGAATACGTTTTTGCATCACGAAATTACTATCCATCCAATGACAAGTAACGGTTAAATAATCATTTTTATTTACAGCACGACCAAGATCAGAAGTTAGGGACAATCTACATTGAATATTTTTTAACAATGTTGATAAATAAAAACAATATTGTGAATGGAGTCTAAAAATATCAGACCGACAAGTAGTTCTAGGAATACCATTAAACATAGGATTATAAATTGCTTGTATATAACGAATAAAAGCATCAGAAGAAGGAAAACTAAAAGGCAAACAACCCACAGCTACCATTTTAGCTATTTCTTCCCTGTCCCTCAATTTATTATACTTTTTCGCTACTTGACCGGTTGTTGGGTCCATTCTAGTTTGCGTTGACCCACCAACATCCCCACCACCTTTTGCAATATTTAACTCTCTTTTGTGATCTTCATCTATATGTCTCATTAACGTACCCGTACCCCCTTGCTTGCCTCCACTTCTATGCTTATATATTTGTTGACAAATATTGCACTGCACCTCAATATCTGATATACGTTCAAAAAATTGCCATGCAATACTAGTTCTTTTACGAGGTTTTGGGGCACTGGGAGGACGGGAAGGGAGATTAACTGATTCAGATCTAACGTTAGCATCTCCTACTGCGGGTGTTTCAGCAATATTTTCATTATCTTCGTCTAAATTAACTGCATCTACTTCATTTTCTTCTTCTATACCATAATTTTCCTGAGCTTCTACATAATCCATATCGTGAGCACCTACACCTATTTCTTCCTCAAAAGGTGTATCAAGCGGTACCGGAGGCGAAGGCACACGGGTATATCTATTACTTGAACTACCTCTACCACTAGTAATTCGCTTTTTACTACCACTACCGCTTCCGGGACAAAAAATTTTAACACCTTTAGCAGCGAGGTTTTTTAATTTATCCATAATATAAATTAAATTAAACTAAAAATATTCAAAATACACAAATATAATAAAATTAAATAATAAATAATTAATACAATAAATAAAAATTAAACGTAAGAGATGGAACGACAATACCAAATTTTGGAAGTATCCGAAGATTGCGACTTTGGAAACTTCCGCTCGTACTTTGTAAACGAAAATTAAAAAATTAAAGTGAACACTTTAAGAAATTAAATATATTGAATATTAGAGAATTGAGAATTGAGATTTGAGAGAGAATGAGATTTGAGAGAGTGAAAAATTGTGTGAAAAATGATTTGAAGTTGTAGGGTATTTATAGATTTTTTTTGGGGATTAAAAAATATTTTTTAAATTTTTTTTTTTTTTTTTTAATTAAATGGGCCCAAACTAGCCGTTTGGACCCAAAAACGGCTATATAGCCGTTGGGCCAACGGCTAGTTGGCCCAAAATTATTTTTTTTTTTTTTAATATTTCGGGCCGGGCCGGGCCGGTTAACCGTCGGGCCTGGACCGGGCTTGGTCCGGGCCGGGTTAACCGGGCCCATTTTAAAAAAAAACGGGCCGGGACCCGGAACCCTTAAGCCCTAGGGCTTACCGGGCCGGGTCAAACCGGGCCGGGTTAGCTAATAGGGCCGGGTCGGGCCGGGTCAGCCCGGCCCGTTTGACACCCTTACCTCCAACTCCAAGTTCCAAATAAAGGCAGTAAACCAGGCTCCACATCCTCCATATTTATCTCGTCAAATTATTAACTTTGATAATATTTATTGGGCTAGTGATAAAAGCTACGTGTTGTCTGTTTTAAGGAGATAAGTGATTGAGGCTTGCTTAAGTGATTGAGTATTCAGCAACTCCGTCTTGACAAAATAAAGTCTCTGCCCCAAGTGCTTGATTGATTATCTGATATTCACGAAAACACTCCACCTATACTATAATCAAGTCGTTTGCCTATTTTTTCGATCAGTCAGTAGCAGTAGATTGAATGTTTGATACTGTTATTAATTCTTTGCTAAGACAAGAATAATCAGGAAGAAAAAAGAAGAGAGCTTCTTATTAATTTTGAGGAAGGGGTGAGGGTTTTCTTGACGAAAGAGAACCACTTTATTTATAGGAGGAGAAGTTGACTCGATTCAAAAATCAAAATTTCTAAACTTTTTTTCTAATCAATATATATTAATAACAAATAAGAAATTTTGGTATATTAATTGTTACTGTTGTAGTGTCTCACTATTTTGACAGTTATTCTTCTTCTTCTACGTCTTGGACCCAAAAACAAAAACTAATGTCACAATTTTTCTGGACACGTGTCCCCTAAAAGGGCCAATGATTCTTCATTGACGATTTTCCTCATCTCCTGTTTCTGTTTGGTTTCTTCAACATTACTATTTACTCGTACTTTTTGGTGTAACCAAATTACAAATTTCAAGTCATACAGGAAACTTCAAAGTCATTAATTCTCAAAAAATAAAAATGAATAATTTTAACCAGTAATGACAGGTTGATTATCATTATTTTGTCATATTAGCGATCAATATTCATGAAAAAATTCACCTACATCTAATGCCTAATGGTGTAATTAAATTACTTATTCTTAAACCGCACTCTTCAGAGGAAGATGAAAGTAACCAAACAATACCATCATAAATACGTTCTTTATTTTACTTTAATTTGTCACAAAATAACTACATAGTAACTTATATCACTACATGATGAATCACAACACAATATTATTACTTGGCCATACAATAACTAGTCCTCCTAGCTAAGAGGACAGCGTAGCCTTATTCAAATTAATACAAAAGTTTAATATAATCCATTCAAGGACAGAACACAACCTTATAATTAGTACCAGCAGGACAAGTGAAAGTACTTGTCTGATCATCCTTAGGGTAACTGTATGCATCAGGACACCTCTCCTTAAAATGCCTCGAAAAATTCGTGGCGCCGCAGCTGCCTGAGTTGCAACAATATTGATCAGTCTTGAAGACAGTACAAGGATTGTTACATCCTCCAGGAGCCTTCAATTGACTAGGACACTGTTGATTAATTTGATCACCTTTGCATGTTATGCCACGGGTGCACCCATTGGAAGTTGGACTAAAATCCATAGGAACGTTGAATCCATCGACTAGAGAAATATCAAAAAAGTCTTTGTTCGAAAATTGGTTTAGGGCATATTCAGCTAATGTATTTGGGGGTACCCCAAATGATTTACATTCTAGGAGACCGTTACAGTCTCCTGTTTGACATTTTCCCTTACCGGATGCATCGAAATTGCATCCGGTTCGGCCCCAAATTCGAGCTTGTTTCGTCCCTGCAGGGGGGTTGATGGTCCACGTCTGGCCACGGTCTAGACGCTTGCCGCCACCGGCCGGGACACCGGCAGCCCAAACAGTATAGGGACAATTGTTACGAACTACAATAGTGGCTGCATTGGCATTATAAGTGAAGTAGAAAAGGGCAAAGAGAATAAAAATTGAAGCTCTCATTTTTCTTTTTTTTGGTGAGTAGTAAATTGGACAAGTGATGATGTTTATTAGGGAGTAATTTGAAGGGTATTTATAGGGTAAAAATGGGGCAACATCGTTGTTAAGTTACTAATTACGTGGTTAAATTTGTTTGAAATTTTGGTTTTTGATAATGTAATGGTTTGGCTGGACTTGTTGTCTAGTCAATATAATGGTGCAAGGTGTGTTGCTACTAGAACTTGTAGGTAATGTATCTAGGCCTAGGGGATCTATTATTCAAGCTAGATTATTTTTTTAAAATTTATTTAACATTATACTTACATATATATAATAATGGAAAAAGAAAATTCAAAGTTAAGTACTTGGATGGTAGTGGAACACTAAATTCAAACTTTTAGGCAGATGCAACCCAAGTTTAAGAACGACCGCTATTTTTGATTTCTTAGATCATATATCGGTATTAGGGACTCGAACTTAGAATATCTTATTAAGGATGAATGAATATTTAATTGCCACTTCACCATAATTGTTGTTGGTGATCTGCGTAAGTATTTTATTATTAGTTGTATAAAAACCTAGCCCAGCTAATATTAGTGATATTACCTACGTTCTATCTAGATTCACACGATTTTAAAACTTGTTAGTAGGGTCTATAAGAAATGCTTCCTTAGATAACCAATATTATTATGCTTTGCCAATATTCACCTAAGATGTGATAGAATGAATATCTAGAGAGAAAACATGCACCATAAGTGCCTTAGGAAGAAGTGTAGACACCTAATTTCGTCCCTCCCCGATATCGTTTTTACCTATTGTTTACCCTATCCTACCGTGTACCCTCACCCGTGTGATAATCCCTCCACAAAATGACAAAAATAATTAACCCTATCTTATCCTAACCACCTACCCAATAAAAACATAACACCTCACCACTACCCCTACCCCACGTTACCCCACCAGCAACCAGCGCCGACCTGACCTCTCACCAGCAATGACGACAGCGCCGGCGTTGGTGCCAGCGCCGCTCCGCGTCGGCCAGCTCCGGCCGCAGCTCGTCCACCGGTGACAACACCAGCGCCGCTCCGCGTCAGTCAGCTCCGGCCACAGCTCGTCCACCGGTGACAACACCGTTCGCCGGTCGAGAATTCGACCAGCTCCACTGCTCCGATCTCCTTCTCCGTCGGCGGCAGTCACCGAAAACAGTGACGCCGACGACAGGCGTCAACATCCGACCCATTTTCCGTAATTCTGTCACTGATTTCGTGTACGGGTCTTCTCGATTTTTACAAATTCAGTCTCGTTTATTCGGATTTGTGGATTATTCATCGTGAGGGTTTTGTCGTGGTTTTCCGATCTGTCCGGGTGAATTCAATATCGAGTTTGGTTCGCTCGTTGTGAGGTTCTCCGGTCGAGTATTTTGGTTTTCGAATTTCTTTATTATCGACAAGGATCAATTTCATCGAGGTCCATTTCTTCTAACCGAATCTTTAATTTATTTTTTCGTGATGTTGTGGGTGTGGATGATTTATTTGTTGTGTGTTTGGTTTGAATCTTCGTTATTTGTGTTGTGTTTGATGTTGGTTGCGGATTTTGAGACGTGATTTAATAATCGAAGCATGTTGTAATTATTGTGGTTAAAAATGGGTTTGTGGGTGAGAATTGAAAACTTGACATAATTGGCGATTTAGGTTAGTTTGATTTCATTGTTCGTATAACTTTGAAAGGAACGTTAATTTGATTTTGGTAGTAACATGATACATCGATCGGAATAGGCAAAATGTAGGTCGGGTAGGCAAATCTAGAGATTGTGGGTTGAAATTTGATTGAATGGTTGAAATTTGATTGAATGATTTGATTTTATCACTTTTTGATTTAATTGTATAATTTATCCGGGGAATGCCCCGAAGAATTTGTATTGATTTCACCGGGGAATGCTCCGACGTATCATGTTGGCGGAAAATAATCGTGATGAAGGCCCGCGGCGTCGGGTAAGGCATTGGAGCTTAGTCTAGATTTAGTTTAGACTAGGATTTATATTTTTGTATTTTTTTCTATTTTTCGGACTGTATAATTGGACTGGACTTTTACGTTTTTGGACTGTTTTGTTTTATTTATTGTTTGATTATTTTGTGCTCTTTTGTGTGGTTTATACATTTCATAATGCCAAAATAGTCGATACACTCCACCAAGCGATCGTGGTCGAACCACATGATCGAGGGGTGCCTAACACCTTCCCCTCGGTCAACAGAATTTCTTAGCCGGAATCTTTGTTCGCAAACCGGTTTAAGAGTCAAATGGTTTCGAAAAGGATTTTTCAAAGGTGACTTGGCACACCGGATTATGCCAAGTGGTGACTCTGAATAAAAAATGCAAATAATCTTTTTCCGAAACAAATTTTTATTTCTTGTCACTTAAATAATAAAACTCTTTCGCGCTAAAACATAATATTTTGGAGTACGTAAAAAAGGGGGGTGACAGCTCTGGCGACTCTGCTGGGGAAGTTTTTGAATTCGAGCTTATTTTTGAGTCGTATCGAATTTGTTTGACATTACGAGTGTATAAGCATTGTTTGTGATTTTGTTATTGTTTTCACTTTTGTGCGTTTTCGTGCTCTTTGTTTATAGTATTTATCCTATGTGTTACCGCTTTATATCTGGCATCATTTGAATAACCCGAGTCAATTCTTTCCGCAATAAGTCTCGGAGCGCACGTCGGGCGCACGAACTCTAGTTGAGTCACCTTTATTGTAGGGGGGGGAGCCGTTGGATGTATGGAGTAGGTGGAAAGCAAAGCAGCCACTATCGACCATATGTTCCCCCGAACGGCCTTGTTAGTAAACCACAAACGTAGGTCAGCCTTTAGGTCATTTTTATGTGCATCATATTGAGACCTAGCGGGGCCCACACGGTCCTTTGTAGGAGACTCACCTTTAAAGCATCCTTACGTGCTAAATATTGCATCTTTGAGAGTAACGTGGTCATTTGACGGACCGATTTGGGGAAAACATGTGTTAGAAGTAAAGTGTGAAAAAAAAAAGTGAGTCGAAAAGAATGAATCAAAAGGAGTGTCGTAGTTTATTTTAGAATTCTTTATGGCTTTTGTTCTTCACGATCCAAAAACTCAAAAAGATTTTTTTTTACATTTTTTGCATTTTTGTCTTCTCAAAGTACCGTAAATTCAAAAAGAAAAAAAAAGAAAAAAAAATCTACGTATTTGTCAAAAACGAAATACCAAAAAGATTTTTTTATAATTGATGGTGTCAGTCTTAGTTGAAATGTCTAGTTGAAAATCCAAAAAGTTTTCACTCGTTTGTTTTTGGTTGTCTTTTAAGTTAGGGTCAATTTATTAGTTAATCGTTAAGTGTCCAATCTGGACGAACTACGCATACCTAATTTCCGTCCCTCGGGGTGGGATACGTAGGCAACCCTCGGTGGGTCCGATAACCTTTATTTTGGTCTTCGTCTTAGTCTTAGGCTAGGTCTTTTACTCCGTAACCTAGAGTTGTTAGCCAAGTAGGCTGATTTTATTCAGCGTTACTGTTCGGCGATTTGGAGTCATGAAGCGGTCTGTCTCATTGACGTATGTCCGCATCAAATTCCCATTGGTTGGGAACCTTTTGCTCTTATCAAATTTTGAGACAATTTCTTATCTGCTACTACAGGATGGATCTGTCCACAAAGTCTAGAGTCCTTATGGTTGTCAAGGTACCCAAAAAGTTGATCAAGTGGTGGGGCACATTCAATTACTCCGAAAAACACGAAGTGAGGAAAGTGTTAGGCAATCTTGTAACACTCATGGATCTCACGCCTCGTCCGGATTTAATAGAAGCTGCGTTGACTTTTTGGGATCCAAATAATTTGGTGTTTAGGTTCGGAAGTTGTGAATTGACTCCTACCCTGGTAGAAATATCTCGTTTGTTTCGGTTGACTTACATAGGCCAGCAGATGATTTTAGCCCGCAATCATACTCGTAAGAAATTCCTTCGACTCTGTGGATTAAAAGATAACAAGCATCTGGGATGTCTCAAACAATCTTGGATTTCCTTGGACTATTTGTTTGCTAGATTTGGGTCTTTAGAGGGTTTCGACTGCTTTTGGGATGAATTCTGTACTACCAAAAAAATCTGGGAACAACGTCGTCTGGAGGTTTTCTGTCTGGCTTTGTTGGGTATCTTAGTGTTCCCGTTAGATGAGAGGTGTATCAATACTCGTCTACAATCAGTGGTGATAGCTTTATTCAAGAAAAAAAATGAGGTCACCATTGTACCAATGATCTTAACAGAAATATATAAGGCTTTAACTGAAGTAAAAGGAGGGGTACGATTTTTTGAGGGGAGTAATCTGATATTGCAGCTGTGGATGATGGAGCACTTGCATACGCCTTCTTTGATTAGAGCATATGTGATCGACCGTTGTCTGAATGATCGAGTGCAAGACATGCAAGAAAGAATGTGTTTTGACAAATTTTCTTTTTCTATTGGAGTCAATTCTTGGATCGAATTTCTCGAATCAAGAACTCCGAACAACATTCTTTGGTGCTATATGTGGTTTCGTCCTAAGAAAATCCTGATTGGATCTCAAATGCAACTCTTTCTAGTTTTGATAGGACTTAACTGCACTAGGCCTTACAGTCCAAGAAGGGTGATGCGTCAGTTGGGTAGGATGCAAGACGTCCCCCCAATAATGGACCTTCTAAAGGATGTAGAGTACTTTAAAGACCAAGCCATGGGGGAAAGCAAATATGAGCAATTCTGGAATAACGCGATAAAGTTAGGCGTCGATACTTTGGAGGAAAATCCAGGATGCAATCAAAACTATGAAATCTGGCTACAATCTCTGCCCCGTGGCATTAGTAGACCCTTACCAGCCCAACTTAGAGGGCGAATACGGGAAGCAATCATGGTAGAAGATGATGAGCAGGAAGATCCGGGTGCCAAGATGGAGTTTTTGAGAGTTCAGTTGTCGCGTTTGATCACAACTGTGGATGGGTGTCAGAGAAACCTTTGTGGGTGTACTCTCCAAGAGGCGGGGATACGGGCAAGAAATTTATTTTCGGGTATCAAAACGTCGTTGCAGGACATGTTGCAAAGTCTGAGTGGAAAAGTGGGGACTTCACAGATGGGTTCATCTCAGCCGGGGACATCACACACAGCACCAGTTTGAAAGAGCATATCTTATCTTTATGTAGTTTTGAGTCTTTTATGTTTCTGTCATTGTAGGTTGGTGTCTGTGTTAAGTCGGAGTCAAGTTGTTTTTTATATTCGGGTCTTTATTGCACGCATATCGTTAGGGGTTTAAAGTGTTGTTTTGTATTTGTTGTTTAGTTTTAAAGTGGTCCTAAATTCGTTGTATGTTTTGCTGTCTTTCATCGAAATGTTAGGATGTTACGTCTTTCTTTTGTTTACTTGTTTTCGTGTTTCGTGAAAAAAAAGAAAAAAAAACTTCAATTGTGTAATGTTTATGCATAAGCTGCCCGAACTACGCAAGATCTGATTCATGTACAACATGATATGTAGGCAACCTACTTTTGGGTTCGATCTAATCATTTTGTTTCGTTGTTTTTCATTATTTTTCCTCTTTTAAAAAAAAAAGCCAAAAGAATAATAAAATAAAGGTAGATAACGAGAGAAGTGGAAAGAATAGAGGTGGATATAAAATAAATAAATAAAATAATAATTAAAAAAAAAAGTGTAGATAAAATCGGGATGATGTTGAAATGACCTCGCTACCCTCAAAGCTGGTAGAAATGAACATGAATTTAGGACCATTTTACCAATGTGATTCCCATGCTTGTTGTGTGCCCTAATCCTAACGGATGTCGTCTTTGATGAGCATGTTCTTTCAGATAACAGTGGTAGGTTTGCAGCACTCTGGCTAGTTACCCATACTTCACTAGATCCAAAGCAAAACTCGCCATGGCTAGCAGGGAGATTGAAAATTCGCTCATTGACCCGGATCAGGATCACAGGGAAGAAAGTTCAGAACACAATGATGAGGTAGTAAGGCTCAGGCAACAATTGATAGATTTGCACCGGGCATGGGCCAGCGGAATGCCTCCTCCTCCGCTCCCTGAAGGCCTTGGGAATATCTCTAATTGCCCACCGCTCTCTCAGGCACAATTCTCTACTCCTACTGAGTCACCTGAGCACGCGCCAGGATTCACTCAGCGACATTATTATCCTGGCAATTCTGGTGTGCCCTTGGCAGCTCCCCAATCAAGACCAGTTGCTCAACCAGCGCCACCGATCACACCGGTATTCGTGGCCCCGCCACCACATGAAACTCTCATATATGTTGTGCGTCCCACAATGAGGCTTCCTCGGTCTTCCAGTGAGCCAGTACTGAAGGTTTCAGATGGTCAGTATTATGCTACGGAGCCTACTTTGCAATTGAATGAACCGTATGGGTACACTCAGCCGCCTGCATTTCCATTTGATACGGAGAAACCTATCGCAACGGAGGAACAGGATGTCATAGCCCGGAAACTGAAGAGTTTAGAGCAAGCTATGAGGAATTTGCAAGGAATCGGAGATTATAGAAGTGTTTCCTATAAAGACCTGTGCATGTTCCCAGACATCAACCTGCCCCCCGGTTTTAAGATGCCTAAGTTTGAGAAGTACGCAGGGCACGGTGATCCTGTTGCACACTTGAGACTTTATTGCAACCAGTTAAGGGCTGCGGGAGGAAAGGAAAAACTACTCATGGCCTTCTTTGGCGAGAGTTTTTCAGATCTGGCTTCAGAATGGTTCATCGATCGGAATATCGATAAATGGAACAGTTGGGATGATTTGGCTTCTTAATTTGTTCAACATTTTCAGCACAGGCCCAACATTAAGATATTTATTTGTCTTTTTAATATTGATATATTTAAATAAAAAATTTTAATAAAAGGATTGCATATGTTTTCAAGGATTCATCCGGAATCTAACATGAGTTCAACAAATGTTATTTTAATATGTATTTAGATAATTTAAATTGTTAACTATTGTAATTTATAATATTTTTTATGTAATTTTTAAATTAATAAACGTTACTTTTCTTGTCCAAATTTTTATGGCATTGATAGTCAATTATATTTTAAAAATAATTTAAGTTTTTAATTATTGTGATTTATAATACTTTTCTTTTATTCCAATTTCAGTGACACTAATATAATTTCAAGAGTCGACCAAATATTTTATATCTTTTAAATTTTTTTAAGTTGTTAATTATTGTGATTTTTAGTATTTTTCATGTAATTTTTTTGAAATATCTAACATATTAAATTGTTTTTATATATTTTAAGTTGTTAACAATTGTAATTTATAATACTTTTTATGTAATTTTTGAATAATATATGCTACTCTCCTTGTCTAGAATTTTGTGTCGACGACAACCAATTATACTTTTAAAATAATTTAATTTTTTTATCATTGTGATTTATAATATTTTTTCTATCTCAACTTATATAGCACAATGCTTAAATGACCATAATAATTAATTAGGGGTGATATAGTAAAATCACGACTGAAGCAGCTAAAGTAGAAATAGTCAATTTTAAAAAAAAAATATTTAATTATTGTTAGTTACAGTACTTTTTATTTCATTTTCAAATAATATATGTTGCTTTATATCTTTCTCTGTCCCGTCTCAATTTATTTGACACTAATATAATTTTGATAGTCAATCAAATATTTTATGTTGACATATCATTTTGTTATTCTTATTTTTCTAATACATAAATGACTTATAATAAGGAGTGATATAGTAAAATCATTGTTCGAAAGACGAAAATTTAATTTAAAACATTAAGAGTTAGTTTCGTATTTTATGTCTATTTTATTTTTCATTAAATATTATTTATTTTTTTAATACCTAGATGACTCATAATAATTAATTAAGAGCGATTGATTACGTTATTACTATAAAAATTAATATATCCTACCTGTGAAGTTCTCTTTCTCCCATTCAAACTTTGTAGCATATCCTGTAAAGACACCCTGATATTAGGGAAGAAGCTTCGGGCTCATATTCCTGCCTCATGAGGAGTGCACTTGGAAAGATTATTCTGACATTTTTCTACCGTCTTGAACAAATATGCTAACTGAACTCTCAGTGTCTCCACTTTGGACCCCGTACTTCCATCCTGATGGTCGTCAACTATGTATGCATTCTTCCTGTATTCTCCCTCTAAGCTGCGCTGGTAAAGGTTGACTGATACCCCGAGGGATAGATTGAAACCATCCCCCATATCCCTTAGTGTATCCTGGATTATCCAAACTTTCTTTGAGTGTGTCCACACCTAGCTTTGTTGCATGCTTCCAAAATTGCTCGTACTTGCTCTCACCTAAGGCTTGGTCCTTGAAGTACTCAACATACTTCAGAAGATCCAATGTTGGTGACACGTCCTGCAGCCTACCCAACTGGCGCATTACCCTAGAAGGACTGTATGGTCTAGTGCAATTGAGCCCTAACATAACTAGAAGGAGCTGTATTTGACAACCAAACAAGATTATCTTTGGTCGAAGCCACAGACAAGTCCACAAAATGTTATCCCCGGTTCTTGACTCAAGAAATTCAATCCAAGCGTCGAATCCCACGGGTAGCGAGAATTTATCCAAACGCAACCTGAGGTCCATGGCTTTCACTCGATTGGGAATACAACGATCTACCACGTCTGGTCTAACTAAAGAAGGCGCATGCAAATGCTCCATCATCCATAACTGCAATATCAGGTTACTGCCCTCAAAAAATCTCATCCCCCCCTTTACTTCGGTTAAAGCCTTATATATTTCTGTTAAGATCATGGGTATGAGAGTGAACCTGCCCTTTTGATTAATGCCCTTATCATTTTGATCCTTATGAAATAGAGCCATCACCACAGATTGCAAACGTGTATTAATACGTCTTTCTTCTAGCGGAAACACTAAAGTACCTAACAAAGCGAGGGTGAAGACTTCTAGACGCTTTCTCTCCCATTTCTCCTTAGTCATATGAAATTCATCCCAAAAGCAATCAAAACCTTCCGAGGTCCCGAATCTAGCGAACAAAAAATCTAAGGAAACTCACGAATCACTCAAACATCCCAAACGCATGCCCTTACTTTTTAAACCACAAGACTGCAAAAATCTCACGCCAGTATGATTTCGTGCTCGGATCATATCCTTCTCGATATAGGGCAAATGCAACAAACCGGATATTTCTGCCAAAGTAGGAGTCATTTCACATTCCCCAAACCTAAACACCAAACTGCTTGGATCCCAAAAGGTCAACAAAGCCTCTATTAAATCTGGACGAGGGGTAACATGCAGAAGTTCCGTAAGATCACCTAATATTTTAATCAGTTTCTGCTGATCAACATAGTTAAACATTTCCCACCACTTGATTAACTTTTTGGGCACCTTGACAACCATCAAGACTCTAGACTTGGTGAACAAATCCATCTTGTAATAACACATAAGACGTTACCTCAAAAATTAGACAGGAGTAGAAGATTCCCAACCCTTGGGATTTTTGACACAAGCATATGTCGATGAGACAGACCACATTCATGACTCCAATTTGCCGAACAGAAGTACTGAGCGAAATCAGTCTACTGGGCTAACAACTTTTGATTACGGGGGGAGAGACCTAGGCTAATAATAAGACAAAGGCCAACACAAAGATTACCGAACCCACCGAGGGTTGTCTACGTATCCCAACCCGAGGGAAGGGAATCAGGTATGCGTAGTTCATCCAGATTGGACAATTAACGATTAACTAACAGGCTAGACCCTGATTTAAGAGATACGACCAAAGACAGACGATGAACCATGTTAATAAAATCTTTTGAGTTTTCATTTTGATACTTAACAGAAAAATGACATCAACAACTATGAAAGAAAAAATCTTTTTGGTATTTTCGTTATACGAAATGTAAAAAATTTCTAACATTCTTTTTTTTTCTTTTATAAACACATCCTTTGAATGAAATTTTTTTTTCGAAGTTTTCGAATTGTGAATGCATGCTAAACGAGACAAAGGAAAATCTTTTTGATGTTTTTGAGAAAATGAGTGCGAAAGGTAAAAAAGTCCTTGTGAATTTTGGAATTGTGAAAAATAAAAGCCATAAAAAACTCTAAAAACTACGAAACTCTTTTTTTTTCTTTTTTCGACTCACTTTTTTCTAAAAAATTTTCTTCCTTTTTTTTTCTTTTTTCGTTTTTTTTGCCTACGCACCTTACTACTAACAAAATATTATTTTTTTTCAAATCAGTCTGTCAAAGGACCACGTTACCCTTAAAGATGCAACAGTTAGCACATAGAGATGCTTTAGAGGTGAGTCTCCTACAAAGGGCCACGTGGGTCCCGCTAGGTCTCAGTATGCTGCACATAAGCATGACCTAAAAGCTGACCTACGTTGTGGTTCACTAACAAGGCTGTTCGGGGGAGCGTATGGTCGATAGTGGCTGCTTTGCTTTCCACCTACTCCATAACACCGACGGCTCCCCCCCTAAAATAAAGGTGACTCAACTAGAGGTCCTGTACAACACGTGTACTACGGACTTGTTGCAGAAAGAAGGCCTGGGGGTAGACACATGATGCCAGATATAAAAGCGGTAACACATAGGATAAATATTGTACACAAAGAGCACGAAAACATTCCACAATGATAAAACAATAACACAAAACAACAGAAACAAAATGTTTATACACCTATAGTGCCAAACAAAGCCGATACGACTCCAAAATAAGCTCGAATTCTGAACAAGTCCCCAGTGGAGTCGCCAGAGCTGTCACACCCCCTTTTTTTTCGAAAGATTAATTTCATGGTTCGAAAGGGTTTTATTATTAGAGTGACAAAAGATTGAAAATCTATTTCGAAAAAAGGATTATTTACATTTAAACTCAGAGTCGCCACTTGACATAGATCGGGTGTGCCAAGTCACCTTTGGAAATCCCTTTTCAAAATATTTTGACTCTTAAAACTGGTTTGCGAACAGAGATTCCGGCTAAGGAATTCTGTTGACCGAGGGGAAGGTGTTAGGCACCCCTCGATCCCGTGGTTTGACCACGGTCGCTTGGTGGAGTGTATCGGCTAACTTTGACGTTATAATTGTATAAACCACACAAAACACATAAAACAATCAATCAAACGCACAAAACAAAACAAATCCAAAATATAGTGTCCAAGTCCAATTATACAGTCCAAAAATAGAAAAATACGAAAATATAAATCCTATTCTAAACTAATCCTAGACTCATGATTTAATGCTTTTCCCGTGCCTCGGGCCTTCATCACGAACGTCCTCCGGGTACAAGATACCTCGGGGCATTCCCCGGTGAATAAATTTATACAGATACTTCGGGGCATTCTCCGGCCAAATTATACAATTGATTCAAAAGTGATAAAATCAAACCATTCAATCAAATTTCAAACATTCAATCGACCCACAATCTCTAGATTTGCCTATCCGACCTACGTCTTGTCTATTCCAATCGGCTTATCTTGATACTACCAAATTCAATTAACGTTTATTTCAAGTCAAACAACTAATGAATCCAACTAATCAAAATTCACTAATTATATCAAATTTTCAATTCTCGCCCCACTTATTCCCACATGAATTCAAATCTTTCAATTCCTTCATTCACGTGAATCAATCAATCAACATCAACCACAATAATCACGATTGCTCCAACACAAGATCGAAACATATCACCAAAGGACACATCATAGCCACATTAAAAAAATAATAAAGAGAGAGAGTAAAGGAATGGACCTTCAAATAATCGATTACGATGATAATAATGTTTAAGAAATTCGCACTCGAAACCTCGAATAGAAACCTCAACAGCAAAATAATCCAACTCGGTATCGTAGAACTGAGATCCGAAACGGAATTCAATGAATGGGTTATGACAAACCGAAGCCTAAATCCCCGAGCCAACAACGACTATTGATGAACCCGAGACAGAAATTGCAACAGCACAAACTCGAATCAAATTGCGAAGCAACGAGAAAAACCGTACCTGAATTCGCTTACCCGTCACAGTTTCAACCGTTTTCCGACGAACTTCACCGGAATCGTACTGAAATGGATCAAACCTGGTCGATTTTTTTTTCATTATGGGGTCGAACCGGTGTTGTTTTGGTCGGAAATCGGGGTTAGTGATGTTTTCCGATGGCTTTGACCCGATTTGTAGCGGCTTTGACGCGTTTCCGGCGAGATTGTCTCCGGAACAGTCACCGCCAGTCTCTTCTCCCTCAATTTCAATCGCCGATCTCTCCCTCTCTCTCCGTCTCTCACTGTGTGGCTATGTGTATCGTGTGCGTGTGTGTGCTTGAGCGTGTATAGTGCGTTTTCCGGTGACCCTCCTTTTCCGATGAATTTTTTTTTATATGTATCCTCCATTGAAAAAAAAAGTGTTTTGTTATTCCCCTTTATGTATGTATATCTTTTCCTTATTGGACAAGAAGATAAAAAAAAAATTAAAAAAATTAAAAAATATAGGGGTTCACGTGGGTTGGGGTGAGGGTGGTTAGGTGAGGGGTGAGATGTTGTTTTTTAATTGGAGGGATAAGGATTAGGTGTCTATTTTAAATTGAGTGGGTTGTTAGGATATTAGGATAAGACAAAGTTTGTTATGGCTTGTTATTTGGATAAAAACAAACAAAAGTAAATGCATAAATAAGTAAAGGTGAGGTGGATATTTATTTTCTTGGGGAAAAATTATAAAAAGTGAGCTTAAATTATGAGACATTAAAAATAAAAATATCATCGACGGGAAAAAATTATGTGTCTACAATTGATGTGCTAAGAAGAATTGGTATGTTAGCTATTTATAGTGAAAAAATTTGGGGCAATGTGATAAAAAAAAAAAATAGTCATAGGAGTATGATCATAGCGGAAGTAGCAATTGCTTGAAGATCTAATCAGTCTTCGTCAATGCATTTGAGTTAGCTGGTTGAAAGTATAGCTTATAAGCATTAAGTGTAAGTATTTTTAAGTGTTGAAATTATTTTATAAATAAGCAATTTGAGTCTGGATGAAAATGTTGAAACTAATAATAAGCGGTTGATGTACGTTTGGTAAAACTACATTTGTAAAGAAAATGACGAACGACCAATTCGGCAATTGGAGAGGTGTTTTTTTAAAATTATTATTTTAGAAAATGTATTTTGAGAATTAGAAGAAAGAATAAATTAGTTTCCTTTATAAAATATTGTCAAGCTAAAATTGTTTATAAACTTAAAAAGCATAGTTCGGTTTGCGGGATTACTTATAAGTACTTTGGATGTTATATCAAATGCGTAGATAAGCTAAAAGGTACTCATAAATTAAATCCATTTAACCAACTTATAAACTTAGTCAAATCTAGCTCATAAAATTTTCCAAGGAAAATGTGTATATAATCTTATTACTTCCACTATATAAATTGTGGAAATTTGGGACTCTTTCAATGAAGAATTAAATGGATGGAATAATTATAAGGAAAACTATTATGAGGGAGAATTCCACAAGCCACTTAAATATTTGTTCAAGTGTAAGTAATCATACTGAAGGAGGAATAGAAAAGTTGTAGTGCTTGCACTAATTAATTGCATGATGTATTGTTATCAAACTTCAAATTACTACATTAATTTCAAAGGCGGTTATTTAAATTCTTGAAATGGCGGGAATTCATCAGGACAATCCGATACACTAAGCTTTTATTGTCTGTAATGTGAATGATTTTGTCTACTCAAAACTAATTAGTGGGGAAGTCGGTCACCTATTACTAAAATTTTGATTTTTCTAACGTTTGGGTTCTTTGTACAAGAAGAAGACTTAAAAAGAATAAATGATTAGTGAAACAAGATATAGAAAAAGGGTCAAATTTCCATCTTTATTATGCACAAAGGATCAATAAAAGGTCAAATCTGCTTCTTTATTAAGCAAAAAAGATCAATTTCATCCTTTATTATATTTTTCAGTTTTTTGCACGAAAATACCTTGTTAAGAGTGCTTAAGATGGACGACCATCATTTCTAGTGAGGTGGATAACACGGGACGACCACTTGCTGCCCCAAACATTTTTCTTCTTCCCCCACTTCTAGACTATCGCCCACTATATATAGCACCTATTGAATTGAGTTGAATCGAACCTCTCTCTCTTCTAACACCGCCATAAACTACCATAGATTCTTTCGGGTTTTAGAAAAACATTTAATTAATCTCCACTCGACAACTTACATTTTCCAGATTCCACCTACATCCTATATAGCTACTAATCAGCTACCACTTCCCCAAAATTAAATTATCAAATTATCATGCTCTATCTAACTAGCAAATCAGAAAAAAAGAGTCATATTGTAGTCTATGCTAGCACTTGCTGCTTCACGCGTATAAGAGTTGTCTAACTTATTTTCAACTCGTCCATATTAATCAAATACGACCTGCTAATTCGCTAGCACCACCAGGCATGTGTTAGCAAGGTCATTTCATGTAAAGTAATTCACTATAGTTCCAAATTCAACCAAAAAAAGAAACAATTAATAAGGCAAGAAAATGCCGTTAAATTAAAGGAAAATGACACACAATTGACGACACTATATATTATTTGTTCACTATTGATAAAAATAAATATATAAGTTGAAGGGATTGTGTATACAATACATGCACACACATGCATAAGAACTTATTATCATTACGCTAAGACAAAATAGTTTACCAATAGACTTGTAAGACACTAATTATTATTTTGGTAATTTTTCATACCATTTGTAGCAAAGCAAATTATGCTTTTATTGTGGCGTTATTAGTTATGGGCAAAAAACAACTCTATAGTTGGTTCCTCCGGGACAAGTAAAAGTGCTAGTTTGATCATCCTTAGGGTAACTATAGGCATCAGGGCACCTATCCTTGAAGTACTTAGAAAGTGGTGTTGGTCCACAATTTCCAGAATTACAACAATATTCATCAGTTTTGTAAACAGTACAAGGATTGTTACATCCGCCAGCTGCTCTTAACTCATTCGGACACTGTCCGTTAATATCGGCCGTGCACCTAATGCCCCGGGTGCACCCATTGGAAGTAGGGTTAAATTCCAACGGTACGTTAAATCCATCGACTAGAGAGATATCGAAGAAATCGAGATTATTATATTGGTTTAGGGCATATTCAGCTAAAGAGTTTGGGGGTTGTCCAAAAGATTGGCATTGGAGGAGACCATTGCAATCTCCAGTCTCACACCTACCTCGGCCCGAACCATCGAAATTGCAACCGGTTCGGGCCCATATACGGGCTTGTGACGTACCAGCTGGAACCTCGATGGTCCAGGTTTCGCCACCGTTGAGCTGGCGACCACCACCCACTGGCACGGACGCAGCCCAGACAGTGTAAGGACAATTATTTCGAATGTCGAATGTTGCTGCTTCAGAGTGAGTGAAGAGGAGAAGTTGTACAACGAGAAAAAAAGGGAAAATGAAAAACATGGACTTGACAATGTCCATTTTTCTTTTATGAAAATTGTTAGTTTTTTCTAAGGGTTTTATTGTGATGGTAAAGTATTAGTTTGCTAGCTATTTTATAGTAAAGTTTGGCCATGTAGTTTTGTTGAAAAGTATTAAAATTTGAAGCAGAAAAAGACCATCATAAATTCATAATGTAAGTTGCAATTGACTGCAAATCTAAGTCTTTGTCAATGTACGAGCTTAGTAAATGTTAGCAATTAATATTTGAATTTTTTCCAATAGAAATTTTATGATTTAAAAATTCCACGAAGAATTAAAAGAGGATGGAATAATGATAACAAAAATTGTCCGCAAGCCACTGTTCTAGTAAATCAGTGTATCAGGATGTTAATATGAGATCTTATTTCGACTTGATATTGTTGGAAAATCAATAATAAATTTTAATATCTATTGTGAAATTCAATATAAATAAAATACAACAGTGATAATATTTCTTATATAGTAGTATCAATAAATTTTACTAATAATAATAATAATAATAATAGTAATAATAACGATGATATTAGTAATATGTAAAACACTTGAAATATATTGTTTTTATGAATAAATAATTCTTATTGTAAGTCGGAAATTTTATCAATCACATTTTGACTGTAATTTTGTTGTTCAATGCGGTTTTGTGTCAGTAGGTCATGTGAGTGCCTGATTATTTATGAGAGATTTAGAGACTAGGTCAAAGTCTTATAGAAACGGTCTCATTTCACTTCTCAGTAAAATAATTTACTAGCTATTTTATATTAAAGTTTGGCCATGTAATTTTGTTGAAAAGTATTAGAATTTGAAGCAGAAAAAGACTATCATAAATTCATAATGTAAGTTGCAGTTGACTGCAAATCTAAGTAGCCGTTTGGCCATGAAAATTAATTTTTTTCGGAGTTAGAGTTGAAGTTGAAGTTGAAGTTGAAATTGAAGTTGGAGTAATATTTGGCCATGTCGTTTTTGAAAAAAAAAATTGACTTTTGAAAAAAAAAATGATTTTATGCCCTAACTTTTACAAACTATCAAAATCACCCAACTAAAATTGTCACGCCCCAAAATCCCATCGGGCCGGACTGGCACCCGAAGCCAAGAAGGCCCGGGAGAACCCGTTCAAATACCTGTACTTTCCCTTACATGTCACCAAAAATTTGGACAGCACTTCGTTGCATATAGAAGGATCTAATTACCTGTATCAGCACAACACGCACAAATATATATATATATAATACTTGGCCGTCGGGGCCACCACATATACAGATATAACATCACTATATAAACTTTCATGACTTTACCCTTCCTTATGTCTACAGAGCCTCTAGGATATACATGATATAACTAGGGTCGGGACAAACCCCCGCCCACACATGACTCCTGTACAATAACAAAACATAAGGAACCGACTCGAAAAACTCCGAAGCAAACTGGAGCTCACCAACAATAGCTATATGACCTGGCTCCTATCTATGTTGTGAATGAGCTGAGGTACCTGTGCCTGTAGCATGAAATGCAGGTCCCCGTGGGGGACATCAGTACGAAATATGTACTGAGTATGTAAAGTTGTAGTTAATCACATATGATATAGGAGTTCAATAGAAATCCGAAACAAGTGAATAAATCGTAATAGGAGTGGACCACACTTACTAGAACTTGTGACAACCTGTACATTGAATTTATTCAATCACTTTACCTTCGTTCTTAACATCTTTGTAATCATTACTGTACTGTACTGTGACCATTAGGCTGCCTCCAGTACATATCAACTGGGATCGACCCATGCTAGGCTTATGCCCCTGGGATACCACCCATAAACACGTAAATAGGGATCGACCCATGCTAGGCTTATGCCCCTGGGATACCACCCGATAAGAGAGAACTTCCATCACTTAGTTCAATTAATCTTTGAGATTGTTATTTCGGTCGCCACCACATTTTTGATACTTTGAAACAACGATACATCAATAAGAACCAAGTAATAGACCTTCTATACAATAACGACGTAATAAAGACTCATTGGTACATCAACAATGTGTTTCAGAATCATCAATATCACAACAATGAAATAGGAGCCTTTTGGTATATCAATGAAATATTTTGACACTTTATAGAATGGAAACAACTTCGTTGGTAATGTAGAACAATACATGTTTTTGGACTACCTCGGAATCTTACTTGATGGAACATTGGTGTTTTCATGCCAAAGAACATCGTTAGAGTATGCTTTACATACCTCGTTGTAGATTCGGATACCAATTCAACACAACTTCCCGCCTTTACAAATCACTTATCTACAATGAAATGTTTGGCATCTAGTATTAGCAACCCAACACCACAATTCTCTTCCATAATTCCATACAACCAATATTTGCAAAACATTCCAAAAACCAACTTGAACAATAGGTTTATGTGTATATATATATATATAATCATCAATACCACATCATCACACTAAATCCCTTCACAATTCAACATAATCCAACATCATTTCTCAATCATCTTTCAACAACAATCAAATAACATATTTCTTATGCTCACATGCATATATATATACATATCCATATAAATAACACCAACATAATTTACATCCTTACCATAAAATGGACCTTTTGATTTCGAAGTCCTGTTGGCACAAATAAGGGGTGCTTCTCGAAGCCCTCGAGACGGTGAACACAACTACGGAATCAATTTGGACTTTCTACGGTTGAATCACAAGATAATTGGAGTTGAACTTAGACTAGGGTTTCTTATTCTTCAATAATTTGGATGATAACATGATGGATATGAGGCTAAGTATATGTATATAATGACCAATTTTCGTCCATGAGGTGATGGAAAATGACCATATTGCCCTTAAAAATTTAAGTAAATCCGAATCTGTCCATGGTGGACTGTTTTGATAGGCTAAAGTAAATCGACCATAACTCTTTGATACGATATCGTATTTGGGTGAAATTGGTATCGTTGGATAGATAATTCAAAGGTCTTTCATTTCATATAAAGTAGGCCACCCAGTTCGTCCTGTACAAGGAATTATGATCATTTGAAGTTGACCCTAAAAATCTGTTTTGAGAGGCTGAAGTAAAACGAGTATAACTCCTTACTCAGACGTTGGATTTGGATGAAACCAATTGCATTAGAAAGAAGACTCTCGGGGATTCTCATCGATATATAGCATATCACACAGTTCATTTTGTACAAGGAGTTATGATCGTTTAAAGTCGACCCAAAAATCTGTTTGGCTGCAGTACTTTTGTGTGCAGAAAATTTCTGCACATTTACTGTTCATTGCGTCCATCGTTTTCAAGTTTCGAACATGCTCGCTTATATCCGATACTCATCTGTTTTCAGAAATCTTTATATCGTTGGAAAGCTAACTCGATAAACTTCGCATAAAAACTTCGACGAGCAAATTCCGGTATAAATAAAGTCGATTCCCATACACATATAATCAAACTATACACTTGAAACCATCTCAAAATAATCAATACTCATACTTAAACTCATATATACCTAACTTATGATCAATACATACACTCCAACACATATAACCATGGCTAATGCACGTAATTAAGTACGGGGTGTTACAAAAATTTACCTACTAATAGAAAAAGAACACAATTAGCCACTATTATAAAAATAATTACATATACATGACCATATTTAATGAATTTCAATTATGACATATATAATATTTACATTAATAGCCGTTTTCTCATATTTGAAAATTTTAAATATGGATGTTATATTAACATATCACTGCTTCCTGTTTTTTAGGTAACAAATATTATCTTTCAAACAAATTTATTTTTTTAGAAATTATTTAATTTATTTCCCTCATTTTCCGTTCCTAAAAAATAGGAAATGATGAGTTGTTATATTGTAGTATATATATATATATTGTAGTATATTTTATTTAAATTAGTACGTATTTATTGAATGGTACGTATATATGTGTATATATCTTCTATAGACGTATATATTTAACGTATACATGTGTATATGTTTTATAAATTAGTGTATAACTATATATATAGTGTGTGTGTGTATATATATTGTAGTGTATATATATATGGTAGTATATTTTATTTAAAGTTGTACGTATATATTGAATGGTACGTACATATGTGTATATATCTTCTATAGACATATATATTTAACGTATACATGTGTATATGTTTTATAAATTAGTGTATAACTAAATATATAGTGTGTGTATATATTTTAGTATATATATACTGTAGTATATTTTATTTAAAGTAGTACGTATATATTGAATGGTACGTATATATGTGCATATATCTTCTATAGACGTATATATTTAACGTTTACATGTGTATATGTTTTATAAATTAGTGTATAAGTAAATATAGTGTGTGTGTGTGTGTATTGTAGTATATATATATTGTAGTATATTTTATTTAAAGTAGTACATATATATTGAATGGTACGTATATATGTGTATATATATCTTCTATAGACGTATACATTTAACGTATACATGTGTATATATTTTATAAATTTGTATATAACTATATATATAGTGTGTGTGTGTATATTGTAGTATATTTTATTTAAAATAGTACGTATATATTGAATGGTACGTATATATGTGTATATATCTTCTATAGACGTATATATTTAACGTATACATGTGTATATGTTTTATAAATTAGTGTATAACTAAATATATAGTGTGTGTATATATTGTAGTATATATATATTGTAGTATATTTTATTTAAAGTAGTACATATATATTGAATGGTACGTATATATGTGTATATATATCTTCTATAGACGTATACATTTAACGTATACATGTGTATATGTTTTATAAATTTGTATTTAACTATATATATAGTGTGTGTATATATTGTAGTATATTTTATTTAAAGTAGTATGTATATATTGAATGGTACGTAGATATGTGTATATATCTTCTATAGACGTATATATTTAACGTATACATGTGTATATGTTTTATAAATTAGTGTATAACTATATGTATAGTGTGTGTATACATTGTAGTATATTTTATTTAAAGTAGTACGTACATATTGAATGGTACATATATATGTTTATATATCTTCTATAGACGTATATATTTAACGTATACATGTGTATATGTTTTATAAATTATTTTATATATCATTATATTGTAGTATATATCTTGTAGTATATGTTTTATTTAGAGCAATATATATATTTAACTAATGTATAGTTGTATACAAGATTACATGTGTAATTGTGTATATATTTCTTAAATTCTAATGTAGTATATACTATATATATAGTGTATATATATTGTTTAACGTAATTAAAATGTATATACGTGGGTATATATAGTGTATATTGGATTATTTTTTTTGACTAGTTTTGATCGGATTTTTAATCGGGTTTAGGTGGGTTGGATTGGGTTGGGTTAAGTGGGACGGTTTAGGGTTGTTTTTAAAAAAATTACTGTTGGGCCCAAAACCGGCCCGGCCCATTTAACCAGGCTCCGGATCCGGACCGACCCACAACCCGGCTAACATTCACGGGCCGGTTTCGGGTTGTCCCGGTCCGGCCCACTTGACACCCCTACTTCTGGTATTTGATTCTCATATTGGACCCGACTAAATCTTGATTCACGGTGAAAAGATTCATATCACTATCAAAGATCACTCTACAACGATTCAAACCAGAAACCTCCAATTAAGAAACAAAAAAGTTGCATTGCATACATTATCACATGATAATAGTTTGAATTATCAAAGAACTACTTTCTTCGTCCCATGTTAGTTGTCCCTTGGACGTCTTTGATTGGATGGAGATAAGATGTATAGAAAGTGTGACTAGGGAGTACTATTAGCTAAGGTGGTTCTTCTTGATAGATTGTGGGGCTTCAAAACTATATAGCATACACTGTTCAATGCAGAAGACTAGACTTACTGTTGATAGGTTGGAAATCGTTTAAAATTATTAACCTAATAACTCAATATTAATAAATTAATAACGATTGTTTTGGTTTGATTTATCGGTTAATTCGAATTTTGAACACCCCTTGAGAATTTCATAGCCACTTAAATATTTTTTAAAGTAATCAAACTGAAGGCGGAATAGAAAAGTTGATGAATTGTTATCAAACTTCAAATTACTACATTAATTTCAAAGGCGATTATTTAAATTCTTGAGATTGTGGAAATTCAGGGCAGTTCGATGCATTAAACTCCTGTTGTGTGAAATGTGGTTGTGTCTACTCAAAACTAATTAGAGGGAACTAGGTCGCCTATTACTAAAATTTTGATTCATTTTTCAGTTGGATTTTTCTATGGAAGAAGTGTTAGGATTTTTGTCATGATTTTGTCATGATTTTTTGTCATGATTTGACTCTTTAAACTGGTTTGCGAACGGAGACTCCGGCTAAGGAATTCTGTTGATCGAGGGGAAGGTGATAGGCACCTCTCGATCCCGTGGTTCAACCACGGTCGCTTGGTAGAGTGTATCAACTATTTTGGCATTACGAAATGTATAAACCACACAAGAGGCACGCAAAAATAATCAAACAAAACAAAACAATCCAAAAATGTAAAGTCCAGTCCGATTATACAGTCCAAAAATAGAAAGATACAAAAATATAAATCCTAGTCTAAACTAATTCTAGATTAAGCTCCAATGCCTTACCCGACGCCGCGGGCCTTCATCACGATCATTTTTCGCCAACATGATACGTCGGGGCATTCCCCGGTGAATAAATACAAGTGATCTCGGGGCATTCCCCGGCTAAATAAATACATTTTTTCAATACGAGAAAACCAAATCATTCACCCAAATTTCAATCATTTAAACAATATTTCAAACGTTCAATAAAATCACAACTTATAAACTTTGCCTACCCAAACTACGTTTGCCTAAACCAATCGGCGCATCATGATACTACCCAATCAAACACTCGTATTTGCTTCAAAATAACCAACGACAATAAATCAAAACAATATTCATTCTTTATCAATTCCTACCATCCAACCCCACATTCCATTTTTTATACCAAATTCCAACGATTCAAGACAGTCATCTCAACAATCCACAACCATCTATTCAATGAAATCGAACACCGAATTAGTGTCACCAAAATTCAACCACACATCAGGCAAATCAAACACGTATAGTAAAGTAAAATTAGAAGAGATAGAGTTGGACCTTAAATTTGAAGCTTTCAAACTCAATGTTATTCGAATAAAGAGAGTCCGCACCCGGAAACCTCGAGCCGAACCTTAACACCAACAATCCAACTCGACAAATAAAGATCCGTTCACCGTCACTTTTCACGCGGGGTACTGTTCACCGTACTGTTCACCGTACTGTTCACCGGGTACTGTTCACGGTTACTGTTCACGATTACTATTCACCGGCGCTTTTTTTTTTTTTTTTTTTTTGTGAGGAAGATTATTTTGTCATTGTTCTATTGTGGAGAAGATGATGATCCAAGAATTGGCCCCTTTTCCTCTTAGAATTTTTTTTTATAATGGGCATGAATTTGTTATGATGTGGGAATTTTGGTGGGTCCCCCATATATTCTTTCTTTGTGGACAAGAAAAAGGAGGGGGGGATCATATGGGTAGTTAGGGTAGGTGGAAGCTTTTGATTGGGTAGGTTGTTAGGATAAGATAAATTAGTTAGAAGTATTTTTTTTTGTTTATTTTTGTATTTTTGTATTTTGTGGAGAGATAATTACACGGGGTAGGGTACACTGTAGGATAACATAAAATGGGTAAAGTGAATAAAAATGGAACTTCAAGAGGACGAAATCACGTGTCTACGCAATTTTCTTCTTCTTTCTTTCTTTCTTTCTTTCTTTCTTTCCTCTTATTTTTCTTTTGGGTGTGTGCAGTGTGCGCACCTCCAACTAAGGGTGTCTAACGGTCCGGGCCGGGCTAACCCGGAACCGGCCCTCCCATTTTACCCGGGTTCCGGGCCGGGTTTGGCGTTAACCGGGCCGGGCCGGGCCGGGCCAAACAGTAAAAAAATTAAAACCCACCCGGACCCGGCCCACTAAACCCAATCCGGTCAAACCCACCAAGACCCGGTCAAACCCGGTTAAAAACCGGTCAAACCCGTTTAAAAAATAAATAAAAAATCCAATATACACTATATACACTCCAATATACAACATATATTTTTAAAAAAATATATAAAGTATAAACAATTACACATATATACGTACCATTCAATATATAATTATATATGACTATACGTACTACTTTAAATAAAACATTTGCTATAATAGTATAATATATATATATATACACTACAATATATATATATACTAATTTATAAAACATATACACATGTATACGTTAAATATATACTAATTTAGAAGATATATACACATATATATGCACCATTCAATATATATGTACTACTTTAAATAAAATATATACAACAATATAGTGATATACATATATATATATACAATAATATGTATATATATATAGTTACATACTAATTTATAAAACATATACACTTGTATACTTTAAAGATATACGTCTATAGAAGATATATACACATATATACGCACCATTCAATATATATGTACTACTTTAAAAAAAGTATATACTACAATATATATACTAATTTATAAAACATAAAGTAATGTATACGTTAAATATACACGTCTATAGAAGATCTATTCACATATATACACTCTATTCTATGTATATGTAATACTTTAAATGAGATATATGCAATATATATACATTACAATATATATTTGTATAGTTATATACTAATTTATAAAATATATACACATGTATACGTTAAATATACACGTCTATAGAAGATCCATTCACATATATACACTCTATTCTATGTATATGTAATACTTTAAATGAAATATACTATAATGTATATACATTACAATATATATTTGTATAGTTATATACTAATTTATAAAACATATACGCATGTATACATTAAATATACACTTCTATAGAAGATATATACACGTGTATACGCACCATTAAATGTATATATTCTACTACTTATAAAATATACTACATTATATATACATTACAATATGTATAGATATACTTATATACTAATTTATAAAACATATACACATGTATACGTTAAATATACACTTCTATAGAAGATATATGCACAAATATTCAAAATTTATTCAAAAAAAAATAAAAAAGAACGACTAAGGACTGAATGAATTTGGGAAATTTTATTGATTGCAAAATGATCCAAAATTTATAATTTACATGAATGAAAAATCTATAAATTATGCATCATTTTTTCCAACTCATTCATGTTAATATTAATGGGAACCTGCATAGGATAATCAAAGTCAACGGGGGCAAAACCATGCATTGGACTTGATTCTGCTGAGTTCTCCCGTGAAGTCATAATTTCTTCTAGTTTCAGCTCGTCGCTCGGCTCCGGTTCCATTCCTTGGTTTCTTCTTTCCGCTCTAATCCAATCTCTGAGGCAAACTAGAACATTCATTGCATTGCTTCCCAATGAGTGTCGGTTGTCTCCAAGCTGCTGTCGTCCCTGACTGAAGGCGCTCTCTGATGCAACGGTTGACATTGGAACATTCAAGATATCTCTAGCTAATCTTGAAAGCACAGGATATTGTGATTCATTATTCCTCCACCAATTCAGCGTGTTGATCCGTCGTCTGCGATCCTCTGGTGCCGTCCGAAGATAATATTTCAGCTCTTCCCGATAAGTTGATGTGTAAGTTCTCTCATCAACACTGTTCCAACAATTTAAATCATAAAACGAATCAGAAAAACCACTATGTGCCGGCCTTTTAGAAGATGATGGCTCCTCGGGAGGATGAGGAGCGACAGTTGGAGTGATATTTGTAGGTACGGCTGAATCAAATAAATCAGCATAGTGATTATATAATTTTTCTATATAATCTTTTGCATCAGCCGTAGCCGTCCACAAATCAGGCTGTAGTTGTTCAGAATCATGATTAGTATTTATTTCTAAGTTAGTATAAATAAGAGTACTAAAGTGACACATATTATTATATTTCATGCACGGATTTAGCATAGCACCAACCAAGTAAATAGGGGGAATCGGAAAAAAATATTTTTTAAATTTTGTAAACATGGCGCCAACAGCTTCTTTATAACCTTCTTTATTTTTATATTGTTGGAGCAAACCAGAAATATCGGTTATATATGCCAAAATATTACAAACAGTAGGATAGTAAGCACCGGAAAATTCAACCGTAGCTACATAAAAATTTTCTAAAAACATAACAAGATCATTAATTACAACCCAATCAGAATTATGTAGCATGCAATCAGCAGAATCAGCAAATGAACCGCAATGTTGGTTAAAAGCTAGTGTAATAGGAATTCTATATTTATAACAAGTTTTTAAAAACTCATACGTAGAATTCCATCTAGTATCAATTTCCTCAGGCATCAAAATCGGTGTAAGTCCATTTTCTTGACATTTAACTTTAAATTCTCTAATTCTCGATCTACGATTATTTCCTTGAATAAAACCAACGGCAAGACGAATTTTTTCAATATAAAGCTCAAAAAACTCAAGACCATCTTTTACAATTAAATTATATATATGACATGCACACTTAATATGAAAAATTTCAGGCAAGGACGGAGATAGCGTAGATTTTATTTTTGTTATAGCAGTCTTGTTGTTAGAAGCATTATCAAAAGCAATACATAAAATTTTATTTTCTATACCATAGTATCCGGCAATTTTAACAATAGAATCAGCAATAAATTGTCCAGTATGTTTACGATCTTCATCATATAAAAAAGCAAGAATACGTTTTTGCATCACGAAATTACTATCCATCCAATGACAAGTAACGGTTAAATAATCATTTTTATTTACAGCACGACCAAGATCAGAAGTTAGGGACAATCTACATTGAATATTTTTTAACAATGTTGATAAATAAAAACAATATTGTGAATGGAGTCTAAAAATATCAGACCGACAAGTAGTTCTAGGAATACCATTAAACATAGGATTATAAATTGCTTGTATATAACGAATAAAAGCATCAGAAGAAGGAAAACTAAAAGGCAAACAACCCACAGCTACCATTTTAGCTATTTCTTCCCTGTCCCTCAATTTATTATACTTTTTCGCTACTTGACCGGTTGTTGGGTCCATTCTAGTTTGCGTTGACCCACCAACATCCCCACCACCTTTTGCAATATTTAACTCTCTTTTGTGATCTTCATCTATATGTCTCATTAACGTACCCGTACCCCCTTGCTTGCCTCCACTTCTATGCTTATATATTTGTTGACAAATATTGCACTGCACCTCAATATCTGATATACGTTCAAAAAATTGCCATGCAATACTAGTTCTTTTACGAGGTTTTGGGGCACTGGGAGGACGGGAAGGGAGATTAACTGATTCAGATCTAACGTTAGCATCTCCTACTGCGGGTGTTTCAGCAATATTTTCATTATCTTCGTCTAAATTAACTGCATCTACTTCATTTTCTTCTTCTATACCATAATTTTCCTGAGCTTCTACATAATCCATATCGTGAGCACCTACACCTATTTCTTCCTCAAAAGGTGTATCAAGCGGTACCGGAGGCGAAGGCACACGGGTATATCTATTACTTGAACTACCTCTACCACTAGTAATTCGCTTTTTACTACCACTACCGCTTCCGGGACAAAAAATTTTAACACCTTTAGCAGCGAGGTTTTTTAATTTATCCATAATATAAATTAAATTAAACTAAAAATATTCAAAATACACAAATATAATAAAATTAAATAATAAATAATTAATACAATAAATAAAAATTAAACGTAAGAGATGGAACGACAATACCAAATTTTGGAAGTATCCGAAGATTGCGACTTTGGAAACTTCCGCTCGTACTTTGTAAACGAAAATTAAAAAATTAAAGTGAACACTTTAAGAAATTAAATATATTGAATATTAGAGAATTGAGAATTGAGATTTGAGAGAGAATGAGATTTGAGAGAGTGAAAAATTGTGTGAAAAATGATTTGAAGTTGTAGGGTATTTATAGATTTTTTTTGGGGATTAAAAAATATTTTTTAAATTTTTTTTTTTTTTTTTTAATTAAATGGGCCCAAACTAGCCGTTTGGACCCAAAAACGGCTATATAGCCGTTGGGCCAACGGCTAGTTGGCCCAAAATTATTTTTTTTTTTTTTTAATATTTCGGGCCGGGCCGGGCCGGTTAACCGTCGGGCCTGGACCGGGCTTGGTCCGGGCCGGGTTAACCGGGCCCATTTTAAAAAAAAACGGGCCGGGACCCGGAACCCTTAAGCCCTAGGGCTTACCGGGCCGGGTCAAACCGGGCCGGGTTAGCTAATAGGGCCGGGTCGGGCCGGGTCAGCCCGGCCCGTTTGACACCCTTACCTCCAACTCCAAGTTCCAAATAAAGGCAGTAAACCAGGCTCCACATCCTCCATATTTATCTCGTCAAATTATTAACTTTGATAATATTTATTGGGCTAGTGATAAAAGCTACGTGTTGTCTGTTTTAAGGAGATAAGTGATTGAGGCTTGCTTAAGTGATTGAGTATTCAGCAACTCCGTCTTGACAAAATAAAGTCTCTGCCCCAAGTGCTTGATTGATTATCTGATATTCACGAAAACACTCCACCTATACTATAATCAAGTCGTTTGCCTATTTTTTCGATCAGTCAGTAGCAGTAGATTGAATGTTTGATACTGTTATTAATTCTTTGCTAAGACAAGAATAATCAGGAAGAAAAAAGAAGAGAGCTTCTTATTAATTTTGAGGAAGGGGTGAGGGTTTTCTTGACGAAAGAGAACCACTTTATTTATAGGAGGAGAAGTTGACTCGATTCAAAAATCAAAATTTCTAAACTTTTTTTCTAATCAATATATATTAATAACAAATAAGAAATTTTGGTATATTAATTGTTACTGTTGTAGTGTCTCACTATTTTGACAGTTATTCTTCTTCTTCTACGTCTTGGACCCAAAAACAAAAACTAATGTCACAATTTTTCTGGACACGTGTCCCCTAAAAGGGCCAATGATTCTTCATTGACGATTTTCCTCATCTCCTGTTTCTGTTTGGTTTCTTCAACATTACTATTTACTCGTACTTTTTGGTGTAACCAAATTACAAATTTCAAGTCATACAGGAAACTTCAAAGTCATTAATTCTCAAAAAATAAAAATGAATAATTTTAACCAGTAATGACAGGTTGATTATCATTATTTTGTCATATTAGCGATCAATATTCATGAAAAAATTCACCTACATCTAATGCCTAATGGTGTAATTAAATTACTTATTCTTAAACCGCACTCTTCAGAGGAAGATGAAAGTAACCAAACAATACCATCATAAATACGTTCTTTATTTTACTTTAATTTGTCACAAAATAACTACATAGTAACTTATATCACTACATGATGAATCACAACACAATATTATTACTTGGCCATACAATAACTAGTCCTCCTAGCTAAGAGGACAGCGTAGCCTTATTCAAATTAATACAAAAGTTTAATATAATCCATTCAAGGACAGAACACAACCTTATAATTAGTACCAGCAGGACAAGTGAAAGTACTTGTCTGATCATCCTTAGGGTAACTGTATGCATCAGGACACCTCTCCTTAAAATGCCTCGAAAAATTCGTGGCGCCGCAGCTGCCTGAGTTGCAACAATATTGATCAGTCTTGAAGACAGTACAAGGATTGTTACATCCTCCAGGAGCCTTCAATTGACTAGGACACTGTTGATTAATTTGATCACCTTTGCATGTTATGCCACGGGTGCACCCATTGGAAGTTGGACTAAAATCCATAGGAACGTTGAATCCATCGACTAGAGAAATATCAAAAAAGTCTTTGTTCGAAAATTGGTTTAGGGCATATTCAGCTAATGTATTTGGGGGTACCCCAAATGATTTACATTCTAGGAGACCGTTACAGTCTCCTGTTTGACATTTTCCCTTACCGGATGCATCGAAATTGCATCCGGTTCGGCCCCAAATTCGAGCTTGTTTCGTCCCTGCAGGGGGGTTGATGGTCCACGTCTGGCCACGGTCTAGACGCTTGCCGCCACCGGCCGGGACACCGGCAGCCCAAACAGTATAGGGACAATTGTTACGAACTACAATAGTGGCTGCATTGGCATTATAAGTGAAGTAGAAAAGGGCAAAGAGAATAAAAATTGAAGCTCTCATTTTTCTTTTTTTTGGTGAGTAGTAAATTGGACAAGTGATGATGTTTATTAGGGAGTAATTTGAAGGGTATTTATAGGGTAAAAATGGGGCAACATCGTTGTTAAGTTACTAATTACGTGGTTAAATTTGTTTGAAATTTTGGTTTTTGATAATGTAATGGTTTGGCTGGACTTGTTGTCTAGTCAATATAATGGTGCAAGGTGTGTTGCTACTAGAACTTGTAGGTAATGTATCTAGGCCTAGGGGATCTATTATTCAAGCTAGATTATTTTTTTAAAATTTATTTAACATTATACTTACATATATATAATAATGGAAAAAGAAAATTCAAAGTTAAGTACTTGGATGGTAGTGGAACACTAAATTCAAACTTTTAGGCAGATGCAACCCAAGTTTAAGAACGACCGCTATTTTTGATTTCTTAGATCATATATCGGTATTAGGGACTCGAACTTAGAATATCTTATTAAGGATGAATGAATATTTAATTGCCACTTCACCATAATTGTTGTTGGTGATCTGCGTAAGTATTTTATTATTAGTTGTATAAAAACCTAGCCCAGCTAATATTAGTGATATTACCTACGTTCTATCTAGATTCACACGATTTTAAAACTTGTTAGTAGGGTCTATAAGAAATGCTTCCTTAGATAACCAATATTATTATGCTTTGCCAATATTCACCTAAGATGTGATAGAATGAATATCTAGAGAGAAAACATGCACCATAAGTGCCTTAGGAAGAAGTGTAGACACCTAATTTCGTCCCTCCCCGATATCGTTTTTACCTATTGTTTACCCTATCCTACCGTGTACCCTCACCCGTGTGATAATCCCTCCACAAAATGACAAAAATAATTAACCCTATCTTATCCTAACCACCTACCCAATAAAAACATAACACCTCACCACTACCCCTACCCCACGTTACCCCACCAGCAACCAGCGCCGACCTGACCTCTCACCAGCAATGACGACAGCGCCGGCGTTGGTGCCAGCGCCGCTCCGCGTCGGCCAGCTCCGGCCGCAGCTCGTCCACCGGTGACAACACCAGCGCCGCTCCGCGTCAGTCAGCTCCGGCCACAGCTCGTCCACCGGTGACAACACCGTTCGCCGGTCGAGAATTCGACCAGCTCCACTGCTCCGATCTCCTTCTCCGTCGGCGGCAGTCACCGAAAACAGTGACGCCGACGACAGGCGTCAACATCCGACCCATTTTCCGTAATTCTGTCACTGATTTCGTGTACGGGTCTTCTCGATTTTTACAAATTCAGTCTCGTTTATTCGGATTTGTGGATTATTCATCGTGAGGGTTTTGTCGTGGTTTTCCGATCTGTCCGGGTGAATTCAATATCGAGTTTGGTTCGCTCGTTGTGAGGTTCTCCGGTCGAGTATTTTGGTTTTCGAATTTCTTTATTATCGACAAGGATCAATTTCATCGAGGTCCATTTCTTCTAACCGAATCTTTAATTTATTTTTTCGTGATGTTGTGGGTGTGGATGATTTATTTGTTGTGTGTTTGGTTTGAATCTTCGTTATTTGTGTTGTGTTTGATGTTGGTTGCGGATTTTGAGACGTGATTTAATAATCGAAGCATGTTGTAATTATTGTGGTTAAAAATGGGTTTGTGGGTGAGAATTGAAAACTTGACATAATTGGCGATTTAGGTTAGTTTGATTTCATTGTTCGTATAACTTTGAAAGGAACGTTAATTTGATTTTGGTAGTAACATGATACATCGATCGGAATAGGCAAAATGTAGGTCGGGTAGGCAAATCTAGAGATTGTGGGTTGAAATTTGATTGAATGGTTGAAATTTGATTGAATGATTTGATTTTATCACTTTTTGATTTAATTGTATAATTTATCCGGGGAATGCCCCGAAGAATTTGTATTGATTTCACCGGGGAATGCTCCGACGTATCATGTTGGCGGAAAATAATCGTGATGAAGGCCCGCGGCGTCGGGTAAGGCATTGGAGCTTAGTCTAGATTTAGTTTAGACTAGGATTTATATTTTTGTATTTTTTTCTATTTTTCGGACTGTATAATTGGACTGGACTTTTACGTTTTTGGACTGTTTTGTTTTATTTATTGTTTGATTATTTTGTGCTCTTTTGTGTGGTTTATACATTTCATAATGCCAAAATAGTCGATACACTCCACCAAGCGATCGTGGTCGAACCACATGATCGAGGGGTGCCTAACACCTTCCCCTCGGTCAACAGAATTTCTTAGCCGGAATCTTTGTTCGCAAACCGGTTTAAGAGTCAAATGGTTTCGAAAAGGATTTTTCAAAGGTGACTTGGCACACCGGATTATGCCAAGTGGTGACTCTGAATAAAAAATGCAAATAATCTTTTTCCGAAACAAATTTTTATTTCTTGTCACTTAAATAATAAAACTCTTTCGCGCTAAAACATAATATTTTGGAGTACGTAAAAAAGGGGGGTGACAGCTCTGGCGACTCTGCTGGGGAAGTTTTTGAATTCGAGCTTATTTTTGAGTCGTATCGAATTTGTTTGACATTACGAGTGTATAAGCATTGTTTGTGATTTTGTTATTGTTTTCACTTTTGTGCGTTTTCGTGCTCTTTGTTTATAGTATTTATCCTATGTGTTACCGCTTTATATCTGGCATCATTTGAATAACCCGAGTCAATTCTTTCCGCAATAAGTCTCGGAGCGCACGTCGGGCGCACGAACTCTAGTTGAGTCACCTTTATTGTAGGGGGGGGAGCCGTTGGATGTATGGAGTAGGTGGAAAGCAAAGCAGCCACTATCGACCATATGTTCCCCCGAACGGCCTTGTTAGTAAACCACAAACGTAGGTCAGCCTTTAGGTCATTTTTATGTGCATCATATTGAGACCTAGCGGGGCCCACACGGTCCTTTGTAGGAGACTCACCTTTAAAGCATCCTTACGTGCTAAATATTGCATCTTTGAGAGTAACGTGGTCATTTGACGGACCGATTTGGGGAAAACATGTGTTAGAAGTAAAGTGTGAAAAAAAAAAGTGAGTCGAAAAGAATGAATCAAAAGGAGTGTCGTAGTTTATTTTAGAATTCTTTATGGCTTTTGTTCTTCACGATCCAAAAACTCAAAAAGATTTTTTTTTACATTTTTTGCATTTTTGTCTTCTCAAAGTACCGTAAATTCAAAAAGAAAAAAAAAGAAAAAAAAATCTACGTATTTGTCAAAAACGAAATACCAAAAAGATTTTTTTATAATTGATGGTGTCAGTCTTAGTTGAAATGTCTAGTTGAAAATCCAAAAAGTTTTCACTCGTTTGTTTTTGGTTGTCTTTTAAGTTAGGGTCAATTTATTAGTTAATCGTTAAGTGTCCAATCTGGACGAACTACGCATACCTAATTTCCGTCCCTCGGGGTGGGATACGTAGGCAACCCTCGGTGGGTCCGATAACCTTTATTTTGGTCTTCGTCTTAGTCTTAGGCTAGGTCTTTTACTCCGTAACCTAGAGTTGTTAGCCAAGTAGGCTGATTTTATTCAGCGTTATTGTTCGGCGATTTGGAGTCATGAAGCGGTCTGTCTCATTGACGTATGTCCGCATCAAATTCCCATTGGTTGGGAACCTTTTGCTCTTATCAAATTTTGAGACAATTTCTTATCTGCTACTACAGGATGGATCTGTCCACAAAGTCTAGAGTCCTTATGGTTGTCAAGGTACCCAAAAAGTTGATCAAGTGGTGGGGCACATTCAATTACTCCGAAAAACACGAAGTGAGGAAAGTGTTAGGCAATCTTGTAACACTCATGGATCTCACGCCTCGTCCGGATTTAATAGAAGCTGCGTTGACTTTTTGGGATCCAAATAATTTGGTGTTTAGGTTCGGAAGTTGTGAATTGACTCCTACCCTGGTAGAAATATCTCGTTTGTTTCGGTTGACTTACATAGGCCAGCAGATGATTTTAGCCCGCAATCATACTCGTAAGAAATTCCTTCGACTCTGTGGATTAAAAGATAACAAGCATCTGGGATGTCTCAAACAATCTTGGATTTCCTTGGACTATTTGTTTGCTAGATTTGGGTCTTTAGAGGGTTTCGACTGCTTTTGGGATGAATTCTGTACTACCAAAAAAATCTGGGAACAACGTCGTCTGGAGGTTTTCTGTCTGGCTTTGTTGGGTATCTTAGTGTTCCCGTTAGATGAGAGGTGTATCAATACTCGTCTACAATCAGTGGTGATAGCTTTATTCAAGAAAAAAAATGAGGTCACCATTGTACCAATGATCTTAACAGAAATATATAAGGCTTTAACTGAAGTAAAAGGAGGGGTACGATTTTTTGAGGGGAGTAATCTGATATTGCAGCTGTGGATGATGGAGCACTTGCATACGCCTTCTTTGATTAGAGCATATGTGATCGACCGTTGTCTGAATGATCGAGTGCAAGACATGCAAGAAAGAATGTGTTTTGACAAATTTTCTTTTTCTATTGGAGTCAATTCTTGGATCGAATTTCTCGAATCAAGAACTCCGAACAACATTCTTTGGTGCTATATGTGGTTTCGTCCTAAGAAAATCCTGATTGGATCTCAAATGCAACTCTTTCTAGTTTTGATAGGACTTAACTGCACTAGGCCTTACAGTCCAAGAAGGGTGATGCGTCAGTTGGGTAGGATGCAAGACGTCCCCCCAATAATGGACCTTCTAAAGGATGTAGAGTACTTTAAAGACCAAGCCATGGGGGAAAGCAAATATGAGCAATTCTGGAATAACGCGATAAAGTTAGGCGTCGATACTTTGGAGGAAAATCCAGGATGCAATCAAAACTATGAAATCTGGCTACAATCTCTGCCCCGTGGCATTAGTAGACCCTTACCAGCCCAACTTAGAGGGCGAATACGGGAAGCAATCATGGTAGAAGATGATGAGCAGGAAGATCCGGGTGCCAAGATGGAGTTTTTGAGAGTTCAGTTGTCGCGTTTGATCACAACTGTGGATGGGTGTCAGAGAAACCTTTGTGGGTGTACTCTCCAAGAGGCGGGGATACGGGCAAGAAATTTATTTTCGGGTATCAAAACGTCGTTGCAGGACATGTTGCAAAGTCTGAGTGGAAAAGTGGGGACTTCACAGATGGGTTCATCTCAGCCGGGGACATCACACACAGCACCAGTTTGAAAGAGCATATCTTATCTTTATGTAGTTTTGAGTCTTTTATGTTTCTGTCATTGTAGGTTGGTGTCTGTGTTAAGTCGGAGTCAAGTTGTTTTTTATATTCGGGTCTTTATTGCACGCATATCGTTAGGGGTTTAAAGTGTTGTTTTGTATTTGTTGTTTAGTTTTAAAGTGGTCCTAAATTCGTTGTATGTTTTGCTGTCTTTCATCGAAATGTTAGGATGTTACGTCTTTCTTTTGTTTACTTGTTTTCGTGTTTCGTGAAAAAAAAGAAAAAAAAACTTCAATTGTGTAATGTTTATGCATAAGCTGCCCGAACTACGCAAGATCTGATTCATGTACAACATGATATGTAGGCAACCTACTTTTGGGTTCGATCTAATCATTTTGTTTCGTTGTTTTTCATTATTTTTCCTCTTTTAAAAAAAAAAAGCCAAAAGAATAATAAAATAAAGGTAGATAACGAGAGAAGTGGAAAGAATAGAGGTGGATATAAAATAAATAAATAAAATAATAATTAAAAAAAAAAGTGTAGATAAAATCGGGATGATGTTGAAATGACCTCGCTACCCTCAAAGCTGGTAGAAATGAACATGAATTTAGGACCATTTTACCAATGTGATTCCCATGCTTGTTGTGTGCCCTAATCCTAACGGATGTCGTATTTGATGAGCATGTTCTTTCAGATAACAGTGGTAGGTTTGCAGCACTCTGGCTAGTTACCCATACTTCACTAGATCCAAAGCAAAACTCGCCATGGCTAGCAGGGAGATTGAAAATTCGCTCATTGACCCGGATCAGGATCACAGGGAAGAAAGTTCAAAACACAATGATGAGGTAGTAAGGCTCAGGCAACAATTGATAGATTTGCACCGGGCATGGGCCAGCGGAATGCCTCCTCCTCCGCTCCCTGAAGGTCTTGGGAATATCTCTAATTGCCCACCGCTCTCTCAGGCACAATTCTCTACTCCTACTGAGTCACCTGAGCACGCGCCAGGATTCACTCAGCGACATTATTATCCTGGCAATTCTGGTGTGCCCTTGGCAGCTCCCCAATCAAGACCAGTTGCTCAACCAGCGCCACCGATCACACCGGTATTCGTGGCCCCGCCACCACATGAAACTCCCATATATGTTGTGCGTCCCACAATGAGGCTTCCTCGGTCTTCCAGTGAGCCAGTACTGAAGGTTTCAGATGGTCAGTATTATGCTACAGAGCCTACTTTGCAATTGAATGAACCGTATGGGTACACTCAGCCGCCTGCATTTCCATTTGATACAGAGAAACCTATCGCAACGGAGGAACAGGATGTCATAGCCCGGAAACTGAAGAGTTTAGAGCAAGCTATGAGGAATTTGCAAGGAATCGGAGATTATAGAAGTGTTTCCTATAAAGACCTGTGCATGTTCCCAGACATCAACCTGCCCCACGGTTTTAAGATGCGTAAGTTTGAGAAGTACGCAGGGCACGGTGATCCTGTTGCACACTTGAGACTTTATTGCAACCAGTTAAGGGCTGCGAGAGGAAGGGAAAAACTACTCATGGCCTTCTTTGGCGAGAGTTTTTCAGATCTGGCTTCAGAATGGTTCATCGATCGGAATATCGATAAATGGAACAGTTGGGATGATTTGGCTTCTGAATTTGTTCAACATTTTCAGCACAGGCCCAACATTAAGATATTTATTTGTCTTTTTAATATTGATATATTTAAATAAAAAATTTTAATAAAAGGATTGCATATGTTTTCAAGGATTCATCCGGAATCTAACATGAGTTCAAAAAATGTTATTTTAATATGTATTTAGATAATTTAAATTGTTAACTATTGTAATTTATAATATTTTTTATGTAATTTTTAAATTAATAAACGTTACTTTTCTTGTCCAAATTTTTATGGCATTGATAGTCAATTATATTTTAAAAATAATTTAAGTTTTTAATTATTGTGATTTATAATACTTTTCTTTTATTCCAATTTCAGTGACACTAATATAATTTCAAGAGTCGACCAAATATTTTATATCTTTTAAATTTTTTTAAGTTGTTAATTATTGTGATTTTTAGTATTTTTCATGTAATTTTTTTGAAATATCTAACATATTAAATTATTTTTAGATATTTTAAGTTGTTAACAATTGTAATTTATAATACTTTTTATGTAATTTTTGAATAATATATGCTACTCTCCTTGTCTAGAATTTTGTGTCGACGACAACCAATTATACTTTTAAAATAATTTAATTTTTTTATCATTGTGATTTATAATATTTTTTCTATCTCAACTTATATAGCACAATGACCATAATAATTAATTAGGGGTGATATAGTAAAATCACGACTGAAGCAGCTAAAGTAGAAATTAGTCAATTTTAAAAAAAAAATATTTAATTATTGTTAGTTACAGTACTTTTTATTTCATTTTCAAATAATATATGTTGCTTTATATCTTTCTCTGTCCCGTCTCAATTTATTTGACACTAATATAATTTTGATAGTCAATCAAATATTTTATGTTGACATATCATTTTGTTATTCTTATTTTTCTAATACATAAATGACTTATAATAAGGAGTGATATAGTAAAATCATTGTTCGAAAGACGAAAATTTAATTTAAAACATTAAGAGTTAGTTTCGTATTTTATGTCTATTTTATTTTTCATTAAATATTATTTATTTTTTTAATACCTAGATGACTCATAATAATTAATTAAGAGCGATTGATTACGTTATTACTATAAAAATTAATATATCCTGCCTGTGAAGTTCTCTTTCTCCCATTCAAACTTTGTAGCATATCCTGTAAAGACACCTTGATATTAGGGAAGAAGCTTCGGGCTCATATTCCTGCCTCATGAGGAGTGCACTTGGAAAGATTATTCTGACACTTTTCTACCGTCTTGAACAAATATGCTAACTGAACTCTCAGTGTCTCCACTTTGGACCCCGTACATTCATCCTGATGGTCGTCAACTATGCATTCTTCCTGTATTCTCCCTCTAAGCTGCGCTGGTAAAGGTTGACTGATACCCCGAGGGATAGATTGAAACCATCCCTCATATCCCTGAGTGTATCCTGGATTATCCAAACTTTCTTTGAGTGTGTCCACACCTAGCTTTGTTGCATGCTTCCAAAATTGCTCGTACTTTCTCTCACCTAAGGCTTGGTCCTTTAAGTACTCAACATACTTCAGAAGATCCACTGCTGGTGGCACGTCCTGCAGCCTACCCAACTGGCGCATTACCCTAGAAGGACTGTATGGTCTAGTGCAATTGAGCCCTAACATAACTAGAAGGAGCTGCATTTGACAACCAAACAAGATTATCTTTGGTCGAAGCCACAGACAAGTCCACAAAATGTTATCCCCGGTTCTTGACTCAAGAAATTCAATCCAAGCGTCGAATCCCACGGGTAGCGAGAATTTATCCAAACGCAACCTGAGGTCCATGGCTTTCACTCGATTGGGAATACAACGATCTACCACGTCTGGTCTAACTAAAGAAGGCGCATGCAAATGCTCCATCATCCATAACTGCAATATCAGGTTACTGCCCTCAAAAAATCTCATCCCCCCCTTCACTTCGGTTAAAGCCTTAGATATTTCTGTTAAGATCATGGGTATGAGAGTGAACCTGCCCTTTTGATTAATGCCCTTATAATTTTGATCCTTATGAAATAGAGCCATCACCACAGATTGCAAACGTGTATTAATACGTCTTTCTTCTAGCGGAAACACTAAAGTACCTAACAAAGCGAGGGTGAAGACTTCTAGACGCTTTCTCTCCCATTTCTCCTTAGTCATATGAAATTCATCCCAAAAGCAATCAAAACCTTCCGAGGTCCCGAATCTAGCGAACAAAAAATCTAAGGAAACCCACGAATCACTCAAACATCCCAAACGCATGCCCTTACTTTTTAAACCACAAGACTGCAAAAATCTCACGCCAGTATGATTTCGTGCTCGGATCATATCCTTCTCGATATAGGGCAAATGCAACAAACCGGATATTTCTGCCAAAGTAGGAGTCATTTCACATTCCCCAAACCTAAACACCAAACTACTTGGATCCCAAAAGGTCAACAAAGCCTCTATTAAATCTGGACGAGGGGTAACATGCAGAAGTTCCGTAAGATCACCTAATATTTTAATCAGTTTCTGCTGATCAACATAGTTAAACATTTCCCACCACTTGATTAACTTTTTGGGCACCTTGACAACCATCAGGACTCTAGACTTGGTGAACAAATCCATCTTGTAATAACACATAAGACGTTACCTCAAAAATTAGACAGGAGTAGAAGATTCCCAACCCTTGGGATTTTTGACACAAGCATATGTCGATGAGACAGACCACATTCATGACTCCAATTTGCCGAACAGAAGTACTGAGCGAAATCAGTCTACTGGGCTAACAACTCTTGATTACGGGGGGAGAGACCTAGGCTAATAATAAGACAAAGGCCAACACAAAGATTACCGAACCCACCGAGGGTTGCCTACGTATCCCAACCCGAGGGAAGGGAATCAGGTATGCGTAGTTCATCCAGATTGGACAATTAACGATTAACTAACAGGCTAGACCCTGATTTAAGAGATACGACCAAAGACAGACGATGAACCATGTTAATAAAATCTTTTGAGTTTTCATTTTGATACTTCACAGAAAAATGACATCAACAACTATGAAAGAAAAAATCTTTTTGGTATTTTCGTTATACGAAATGTAAAAAATTTCTAACATTCTTTTTTTTTCTTTTATAAACACATCCTTTGAATGAAATTTTTTTTTCGAAGTTTTCGAATTGTGAATGCATGCTAAACGAGACAAAGGAAAATCTTTTTGATGTTTTTGAGAAAATGAGTGCGAAAGGTAAAAAAGTCCTTTTGAATTTTGGAATTGTGAAAAATAAAAGCCATAAAAAACTCTAAAAACTACGAAACTCTTTTTTTTTTTTTTCGACTCACTTTTTTCTAAAAAAAATTCTTCCTTTTTTTTTTCTTTTTTCGTTTTTTTTGCCTACGCACCTTACTCCTAACAAAATGTTTTTTTTTTCAAATCAGTCCGTCAAAGGACCACGTTACCCTTAAAGATGCAACAGTTAGCACATAGAGATGCTTTAGAGGTGAGTCTCCTACAAAGGGCCACGTGGGTCCCGCTAGGTCTCAGTATGCTGCACATAAGCATGACCTAAAAGTTGACCTACGTTGTGGTTCACTAACAAGGCTGTTCGGGGGAGCGTATGGTCGATAGTGGCTGCTTTGCTTTCCACCTACTCCATAACACCGACGGCTCCCCCCCTAAAATAAAGGTGACTCAACTAGAGGTCGTGTACAACACGTGTACTACGGACTTGTTGCAGAAAGAAGGCCTGGGGGTAGACACATGATGCCAGATATAAAAGCGGTAACACATAGGATAAATATTGTACACAAAGAGCACGAAAACATTCCACAATGATAAAACAATAACACAAAACAACAGAAACAAAATGTTTATACACCTATAGTGCCAAACAAAGCCGATACGACTCCAAAATAAGCTCGAATTCTGAACAAGTCCCCAGTGGAGTCGCCAGAGCTGTCACACCCCCTTTTTTTTTCGAAAGATTAATTTCATGGTTCGAAAGGGTTTTATTATTAGAGTGACAAAAGATTGAAAATCTATTTCGAAAAAATGATTATTTGCATTTAAACTCAGAGTCGCCACTTGACATAGATCGGGTGTGCCAAGTCACCTTTGGAAATCCCTTTTCAAAATATTTTGACTCTTAAAACTGGTTTGCGAACAGAGATTCCGGCTAAGGAATTCTGTTGACCGAGGGGAAGGTGTTAGGCACCCCTCGATCCCGTGGTTTGACCACGGTCGCTTGGTGGAGTGTATCGGCTAACTTTGACGTTATAATTGTATAAACCACACAAAACACATAAAACAATCAATCAAACGCACAAAACAAAACAAATCCAAAATATAGTGTCCAAGTCCAATTATACAGTCCGAAAATAGAAAAATACGAAAATATAAATCCTATTCTAAACTAATCCTAGACTCATGATTTAATGCTTTTCCCGTGCCTCGGGCCTTCATCACGAACGTCCTCCGGGTACAAGATACCTCGGGGCATTCCCCGGTGAATAAATTTATACAGATACTTCGGGGCATTCTCCGGCCAAATTATACAATTGATTCAAAAGTGATAAAATCAAACCATTCAATCAAATTTCAAACATTCAATCGACCCACAATCTCTAGATTTGCCTATCCGACCTACGTCTTGTCTATTCCAATCGGCGTATCTTGATACTACCAAATTCAATTAACGTTTATTTCAAGTCAAACAACTAATGAATCCAACTAATCAAAATTCACTAATTATATCAAATTTTCAATTCTCGCCCCACTTATTCCCACATGAATTCAAATCTTTCAATTCCTTCATTCACGTGAATCAATCAATCAACATCAACCACAATAATCACGATTGCTCCAACACAAGATCGAAACATATCACCAAAGGACACATCATAGCCACATTAAAAAAATAATAAAGAGAGAGAGTAAAGGAATGGACCTTCAAATAATCGATTACGATGATAATAATGTTTAAGAAATTCGCACTCGAAACCTCGAATAGAAACCTCAACAGCAAAATAATCCAACTCGGTATCGTAGAACTGAGATCCGAAACGGAATTCAATGAATGGGTTATGACAAACCGAAGCCTAAATCCCCGAGCCAACAACGACTATTGATGAACCCGAGACAGAAATTGCAACAGCACAAACTCGAATCAAATTGCGAAGCAACGAGAAAAACCGTACCTGAATTCGCTTACCCGTCACAGTTTCAACCGTTTTCCGACGAACTTCACCGGAATCGTACTGAAATGGATCAAATTTGGTCGATTTTTTTTTCATTATGGGGTCGAACCGGTGTTGTTTTGGCCGGAAACCGGGGTTAGTGATGTTTTCCGATGGCTTTGACCCGATTTGTAGCGGCTTTGGCGCGTTTCCGGCGAGATTGTCTCCGGAACAGTCACCGCCAGTCTCTTCTCCCTCAATTTCAATCGCCGATCTCTCCCTCTCTCGCCGTCTCTCACTGTGTGGCTATGTGTATCGTGTGCGTGTGTGTGCTTGAGCGTGTATAGTGCGTTTTTCGGTGACCCTCCTTTTCCGATGAGTTTTTTTTTTTATGTATCCTCCATTGAAAAAAAAAGTGTTTTGTTATTCCCCCTTTATGTATGTATATCTTTTCCTTATTGGACAAGAAGATAAAAAAAAAATTAAAAAAAAAATAAAAAAATATATAGGGGTTCACGTGGGTTGGGGTGAGGGTGGTTAGGTGAGGGGTGAGATGTTGTTTTTTAATTGGAGGGATAAGGATTAGGTGTCTATTTTAAATTGAGTGGGTTGTTAGGATATTAGGATAAGACAAAGTTTGTTATGGCTTGTTATTTGGATAAAAACAAACAAAAGTAAATGCATAAATAAGTAAAGGTGAGGTGGATATTTATTTTCTTGGGGAAAAATTATAAAAAGTGAGCTTAAATTGTGAGACATCAAAAATAAAAATATCATCGACGGGATAAAATTATGTGTCTACAATTGGTGTGCTAAGAAGAATTGGTATGTTAGCTATTTATAGTGAAAAAATTTGGGGCAATGTGATAAAAAAAAATAGTCATAGGAGTATGATCATAGTGGAAGTAGCAATTGCTTGAAGATCTAATCAGTCTTCGTCAATGCATTTGAGTTAGCTGGTTGAAAGTATAGCTTATAAGCATTAAGTGTAAGTATTTTTAAGTGTTGAAATTATTTTATAAATAAGCAATTTGAGTCTGGATGAAAATGTTGAAACTAATAATAAGCGGTTGATGTACGTTTGGTAAAACTACATTTGTAAAGAAAATGACGAACGACCAATTCGGCAATTGGAGAGGTGTTTTTTTAAAATTATTATTTTAGAAAATGTAGTTTGAGAATTAGGAGAAAGAATAAATTAGTTTCCTTTATAAAATATTGTCAAGCTAAAATTGTTTATAAACTTAAAAAGCATAGTTCGGTTTGCGGGATTACTTATAAGTACTTTGGATGTTATATCAAATGCGTAGATAAGCTAAAAGGTACTCATAAATTAAATCCATTTAACCAACTTATAAACTTAGTCAAATCTAGCTCATAAAATTTTCCAAGGAAAATGTGTATATAATCTTATTACTTCCACTATATAAATTGTGGAAATTTGGGACTCTTTCAATGAAGAATTAAATGGATGGAATAATTATAAGGAAAACTATTATGAGGGAGAATTCCACAAGCCACTTAAATATTTGTTCAAGTGTAAGTAATCATACTGAAGGAGGAATAGAAAAGTTGTAGTGCTTGCACTAATTAATTGCATGATGTATTGTTATCAAACTTCAAATTACTACATTAATTTCAAAGGCGGTTATTTAAATTCTTGAAATGGCGGGAATTCATCAGGACAATCCGATACACTAAGCTTTTATTGTCTGTAATGTGAATGATTTTGTCTACTCAAAACTAATTAGTGGGGAAGTCGGTCACCTATTACTAAAATTTTGATTTTTCTAACGTTTGGGTTCTTTGTACAAGAAGAAGACTTAAAAAGAATAAATGATTAGTGAAACAAGATATAGAAAAAGGGTCAAATTTCCATCTTTATTATGCACAAAGGATCAATAAAAGGTCAAATCTGCTTCTTTATTAAGCAAAAAAGATCAATTTCATCCTTTATTATATTTTTCAGTTTTTTGCACGAAAATACCTTGTTAAGAGTGCTTAAGATGGACGACCATCATTTCTAGTGAGGTGGATAACACGGGACGACCACTTGCTGCCCCAAACATTTTTCTTCTTCCCCCACTTCTAGACTATCGCCCACTATATATAGCACCTATTGAATTGAGTTGAATCGAACCTCTCTCTCTTCTAACACCGCCATAAACTACCATAGATTCTTTCGGGTTTTAGAAAAACATTTAATTAATCTCCACTCGACAACTTACATTTTCCAGATTCCACCTACATCCTATATAGCTACTAATCAGCTACCACTTCCCCAAAATTAAATTATCAAATTATCATGCTCTATCTAACTAGCAAATCAGAAAAAAAGAGTCATATTGTAGTCTATGCTAGCACTTGCTGCTTCACGCGTATAAGAGTTGTCTAACTTATTTTCAACTCGTCCATATTAATCAAATACGACCTGCTAATTCGCTAGCACCACCAGGCATGTGTTAGCAAGGTCATTTCATGTAAAGTAATTCACTATAGTTCCAAATTCAACCAAAAAAAGAAACAATTAATAAGGCAAGAAAATGCCGTTAAATTAAAGGAAAATGACACACAATTGACGACACTATATATTATTTGTTCACTATTGATAAAAATAAATATATAAGTTGAAGGGATTGTGTATACAATACATGCACACACATGCATAAGAACTTATTATCATTACGCTAAGACAAAATAGTTTACCAATAGACTTGTAAGACACTAATTATTATTTTGGTAATTTTTCATACCATTTGTAGCAAAGCAAATTATGCTTTTATTGTGGCGTTATTAGTTATGGGCAAAAAACAACTCTATAGTTGGTTCCTCCGGGACAAGTAAAAGTGCTAGTTTGATCATCCTTAGGGTAACTATAGGCATCAGGGCACCTATCCTTGAAGTACTTAGAAAGTGGTGTTGGTCCACAATTTCCAGAATTACAACAATATTCATCAGTTTTGTAAACAGTACAAGGATTGTTACATCCGCCAGCTGCTCTTAACTCATTCGGACACTGTCCGTTAATATCGGCCGTGCACCTAATGCCCCGGGTGCACCCATTGGAAGTAGGGTTAAATTCCAACGGTACGTTAAATCCATCGACTAGAGAGATATCGAAGAAATCGAGATTATTATATTGGTTTAGGGCATATTCAGCTAAAGAGTTTGGGGGTTGTCCAAAAGATTGGCATTGGAGGAGACCATTGCAATCTCCAGTCTCACACCTACCTCGGCCCGAACCATCGAAATTGCAACCTGTTCGGGCCCATATACGGGCTTGTGACGTACCAGCTGGAACCTCGATGGTCCAGGTTTCGCCACCGTTGAGCTGGCGACCACCACCCACTGGCACGGACGCAGCCCAGACAGTGTAAGGACAATTATTTCGAATGTCGAATGTTGCTGCTTCAGAGTGAGTGAAGAGGAGAAGTTGTACAACGAGAAAAAAAGGGAAAATGAAAAACATGGACTTGACAATGTCCATTTTTCTTTTATGAAAATTGTTAGTTTTTTCTAAGGGTTTTATTGTGATGGTAAAGTATTAGTTTGCTAGCTATTTTATAGTAACGTTTGGCCATGTAGTTTTGTTGAAAAGTATTAAAATTTGAAGCAGAAAAAGACCATCATAAATTCATAATGTAAGTTGCAATTGACTGCAAATCTAAGTCTTTGTCAATGTACGAGCTTAGTAAATGTTAGCAATTAATATTTGAATTTTTTCCAATAGAAATTTTATGATTTAAAAATTCCACGAAGAATTAAAAGAGGATGGAATAATGATAACAAAAATTGTCCGCAAGCCACTGTTCTAGTAAATCAGTGTATCAGGATGTTAATATGAGATCTTATTTCGACTTGATATTGTTGGAAAATCAATAATAAATTTTAATATCTATTGTGAAATTCAATATAAATAAAATACAACAGTGATAATATTTCTTATATAGTAGTATCAATAAATTTTAATAATAATAATAATAATAATAATAGTAATAATAACGAGGATATTAGTAATATGTAAAACACTTGAAATATATTGTTTTTATGAATAAATGATTCTTATTGTAAGTCGAAAATTTTATCAATCACATTTTGACTGTAATTTTGTTGTTCAATGCGGTTTTGTGTCAGTAGGTCATGTGAGTGCCTGATTATTTATGAGAGATTTAGAGACTAGGTCAAAGTCTTATAGAAACGGTCTCATTTCACTTCTCAGTAAAATAATTTACTAGCTATTTTATATTAAAGTTTGGCCATGTAATTTTGTTGAAAAGTATTAGAATTTGAAGCAGAAAAAGACTATCATAAATTCATAATGTAAGTTGCAGTTGACTGCAAATCTAAGTAGCCGTTTGGCCATGAAAATTAAATTTTCCCGGAGTTAGAGTTGAAGTTGAAGTTGAAGTTGAAGTTGAAATTGAAGTTGGAGTAATATTTGGCCATGTCATTTTTGAAAAAAAAAATTGACTTTTGAAAAAAAAAAAAATATGATTTTATGCCCTAACTTTTACAAACTATCAAAATCATCCAACTAAAATTGTCACGCCCCAAAATCCCATCGGACCGGACTGGCACCTGAAGCCGAGAAGGCCCGGGAGAACCCGTTCAAATACCTGTACTTTCTCTTACATGTCACCAAAAATTTGGACAGCACTTCGTTGCATATAGAAGGATCTAATTACCTGTATCAGCACAACACGCACAAATATATATATATATAATACTTGACCGTCGGGGCCACCACATATACAGATATAACATCACTATATAAACTTCCATGACTTTACCCTTCCTTATGTCTACAAAGCCTCTAGGATATACATGATATAACTAGGGTCGGGACAAACCCCCGCCCACACATGACTCCTGTACAATAACAAAACATAAGGAACCGACTCGGAAAACTCCGAAGCAAACTGGAGCTCACCAACAATAGCTGTATGACCTGGCTCCTATCTATGCTGTGAATGAGCTGAGGTACCTGTGCCTGTAGCATGAAATGCAGGTCCCCGTGGAGGACATCAGTACGAAATATGTACTGAGTATGTAAAGCTGTAGTTAATCACATATGATATAGGAGCTCAATAGAAATCCGAAACAAGTGAATAAATCGTAATAGGAGTGGTCCACACTTACTAGAACTTGTAACAACCTGTACATTGAATTTATTCAATCACTTTACCTTCGTTCTTAACATCTTTGTAATCATTACTGTATTGTACTATGACCATTAGGCTGCCTCCAGTATATATCAACTGGGATCGACCCATGCTAGGCTTATGCCCCTGGGATACCACCCATAAACACGTAAATAGGGATCGACCCATGCTAGGCTTATGCCCCTGGGATACCACCCGATAAGAGAGAACTTCCATCACTTAGTTCAATTAATCATTGAGATTGTTATTTCGGTCGCCACCACATTTTTGATACTTTGAAACAACGATACATCAATAAGAACCAAATAATAGACCTTCTATACAATAACGACGTAATAAAGACTCATTGGTACATCAATAATGTGTTTCAGAATCATCAATATCACAACAATGAAATAGGAGCCTTTTGGTATATCAATGAAACATTTTGACACTTTATAGAATGGAAACAACTTCGTTGGTAATGTAGAACAATACATGTTTTTGGACAACCTCGGAATCTTACTTGATGGAACATTGGTGTTTTCATGCCAAGGAACATCGTTAGAGTATGCTTTACATACCTCGTTGTAGATTCGGATACCAATTCAACACAACTTTCCTCCTTTACAAATCACTTATCTACAATGAAATGTTTGGCATCTAGTATTAGCAACCCAACACCACAATTCTCTTCCATAATTCCATACAACCAATATTTGCAAAACATTCCAAAAACCAACTTGAACACTAGGTTTATGTGTATATATATATATATATAATCATCAATACCACATCATCACACCAAATTCCTTCATAATTCAACATAATCCAACATCATTTCCCAATCATCTTTCAACAACAATCAAATAACATACTTCTTATGCTCACATGCATATATATATACATATCCATATAAATAACACCAACATAATTTACATCCTTACCATAAAATGGCCCTTTTGATTTCGAAGTCCTGTTGGCACAAATAAAGGGTGCTTCTCGAAGTCCTCGAGACGGTGAACACAACTACGGAATCAATTTGAACTTTCTACGGTTGAATCACAAGATAATTGGAGTTGAACTTAGACTAGGGTTTCTTATTCTTCAATAATTTGGATGATAACATGATGGATATGAGGCTAAGTATATGTATATAATGACCAATTTTCGTCCATGAGGTGATGGAAAATGACCATATTACCCTTAAAAATTTAAGTAAATCCGAATCTGTCCATGGTGGACTGTTTTGATAGGCTAAAGTAAATCGACCATAACTCTTTTCTACGATATCGTATTTGGGTGAAATTGGTATCGTTGGATAGATAATTCAAAGGTCTTTCATTTCATATAAAGTAGGCCACCCAGTTCGTCCTGTACAAGGAATTATGATCGTTTGAAGTTGACCCTAAAAATCTGTTTTGAGAGGCTGAAGTAAAACGAGTATAACTCCTTACTCAGACGTTGGATTTGGATGAAACCAATTGCATTAGAAAGAAGACTCTCGGGGATTCTCATCGATATATAGCATCTCACACAGTTCATTTTGTACAAGGAGTTATGATCGTTTAAAGTCGACCCAAAAATCTGTTTGGCTGCAGTACTTTTGTGTGCAGAAAATTTCTGCACATTTACTGTTCATTGCGTCCACCGTTTTCAAGTATCGAACATGCTCGCTTATATCCGATACTCATCTGTTTTCAGAAATCTTTATATCGTTGGAAAGCTAACTCGATAAACTTCGCATAGAAACTTCGACGAGCAAATTCCGGTATAAATAAAGTCGATTCCCATACACATATAATCAAACTATACACTTGAAACCATCTCAAAATAATCAATACTCATACTTAAACTCATGTATACCTAACTTATGATCAATACATACACTCCAACACATATAACCATGGCTAATGCACGTAATTAAGTACGGGGTGTTACAAAAATTTACCTACTAATAGAAAAAGAACACAATTAGCCACTATTATAAAAATAATTACATATACATGACCATATTTAATGAATTTCAATTATGACATATATAATATTTACATTAATAGACGTTTTCTCATATTTGAAAATTTTAAATATGGATGTTATATTAACATATCACTGCTTCCTGTTTCTTAGGTAACAAATATTATCTTTCAAACAAATTTATTTTTTTAGAAATTATTTAATTTATTTCCTTCATTTTCCGTTCCTAAAAAATAGGAAATGATGAGTTGTTATATTGTAGTATATATATATATATATTGTAGTATATTTTATTTAAATTAGTACGTATTTATTGAATGGTACGTATATATGTGTATATATCTTCTATAGACGTATATATTTAACGTATACATGTGTATATGTTTTATAAATTAGTGTATAACTATATATAGTGTGTGTGTGTGTGTATATATTGTAGTATATATATATATGGTAGTATATTTTATTTAAAGTTGTACGTATATATTGAATGGTACGTACATATGTGTATATATCTTCTATAGACATATATATTTAACGTATACATGTGTATATGTTTTATAAATTAGTGTATAACTAAATATATAGTGTGTGTATATATTTTAGTATATATATACTGTAGTATATTTTATTTAAAGCAGTACGTATATATTGAATGGTACGTATATATGTGCATATATCTTCTATAGACGTATATATTTAACGTATACATGTGTATATGTTTTATAAATTAGTGTATAAGTAAATATAGTGTGTGTGTGTGTATTGTAGTATATATATATTGTAGTATATTTTATTTAAAGTAGTACATATATATTGAATGATACGTATATATGTGTATATATATCTTCTATAGACGTATACATTTAACGTATACATGTGTATATATTTTATAAATTTGTATATAACTATATATAGTGTGTGTGTGTATATTGTAGTATATTTTATTTAAAGTAGTACGTATATATTGAATGATACGTATATATGTGTATATATCTTCTATAGACGTATATATTTAACGTATACATGTGTATATGTTTTATAAATTAATGTATAACTAAATATATAGTGTGTGTATATATTGTAGTATATATATATTGTAGTATATTTTATTTAAAGTAGTACATATATATTGAATGGTACGTATATATGTGTATATATATCTTCTATAGACGTATACATTTAACGTATACATGTGTATATGTTTTATAAATTTGTATTTAACTATATATATAGTGTGTGTATATATTGTAGTATATTTTATTTAAAGTAGTACATATATATTGAATGGTACGTAGATATGTGTATATATCTTCTATAGACGTATATATTTAACGTATACATGTGTATATGTTTTATAAATTAGTGTATAACTATATGTATAGTGTGTGTATACATTGTAGTATATTTTATTTAAAGTAGTACGTACATATTGAATGGTACGTATATATGTGTATATATCTTCTATAGACGTATATATTTAACGTATACATGTGTATATGTTTTATAAATTATTTTATATATCATTATATTGTAGTATATATCTTGTAGTATATGTTTTATTTAGAGCAATATATATATTTAACTAACGTATAGTCGTATACACGATTACGTGTGTAATTGTGTATATATTTCTTAAATTCTAATGTAGTATATACTATATATATAGTGTATATATATTGTTTAACGTATTTAAAATGTATATACGTGAGTATATATAGTGTATATTGGATTTTTTTTTTTTGACCAGTTTTGATCAAATTTTTAATCGGGTTTAGGTGGGTTGGATTGGGTTGGGTTAAGTGGGCCGGTTTAGGGTTGTTTTTAAAAAAATTACTGTTGGGCCCGAAACCGGCCCGGCCCATTTAACCAGGCTCCGGATCCGGACGACCCACAACCCGGCTAACATTCACGGGCCGGTTTCGGGTTGTCCCGGTCCGGCCCACCTGACACCCCTACTTCTGGTATTTGATTCTCATATTGGACCCGACTAAATCTTGATTTACGGTGAAAAGATTCATATCACTATCAAAGATCACTCTACAACGATTCAAACCAGACACCTCCAATTAAGAAACAAAAAAGTTGCATTGCATACATTATCACATGATAATAGTTTGAATTATCAAAGAACTACTTTCTTCGTCCCATGTTAGTTGTCCCTTGGACGTCTTTGATTGGATGGAGATAAGATGTATAGAAAGTGTGACTAGGGAGTACTATTAGCTAAGGTGATTCTTCTTGATAGATTGTGGGGCTTCAAAACTATATAGCATACACTGTTCAATGCAGAAGACCAGACTTACTGTTGATAGGTTGGAAATCGTTTAAAATTATTAACCTAATAACTCAATATTAATAAATTAATAACGATTGTTTTGGTTTGATTTATCGGTTAATTCGAATTTTGCACACCCCTTGAGAATTTCATAGCCACTTAAATATTTTTAAAGTAATCAAACTGAAGGCGGAATAGAAAAGTTGATGAATTGTTATCAAACTTCAAATTACTACATTAATTTCAAAGGCGATTATTTAAATTCTTGAGATTGTGGAAATTCAGGGCAGTTCGATGCATTAAACTCCTGTTGTGTGAAATGTGGTTGTGTCTACTCAAAACTAATTAGAGGGGAACTTGGTCGCCTATTACTAAAATTTTGATTCTTTTTTCAGTTGGATTTTTCTATGGAAGAAGTGTTAGGATTTTTGTCATTATTTTCTTATCAAATTTAAGTTTTAATTTTTTTAAAATAAAAATAAAAGTAATACCATAATTATTTTTACTTTTCCTAAAAGTAAAAATATAAAACTTTTTCATACTTGGCTAACCTCTTTCTTGGAGGAATGGTTTTGGGACTTTATAAATAGAATAGTCCTCTTCTCATACTTAACACAGTAACATCCACAATATAGTCATTTACAAGTCTTGTTTAAGGGGAGATTTTCTCCCAATAGTTTTATATTTTCATTAATATTAGTTTTCATGCATAAGCCAGTTGGCCAAATTATATCAATAATATTATGTTTTTAGTTTATATTGTGTCATCTGAATTATCATCATCTTGATTTGCAAACTTTAACCTTTCGCATGACGCTCTCTCGATTTCGAACCAAACAAGAAGACTGAAAAAGAACAATTGATTAGTGAAACAAGATAGAAGAAGGGTCAAATTTTCTTCTTTATTATGCGAAAAGGATCAATTTCACCCTTCATATTGAATTTTTCAGCTTTTTGCACGAAAATACCCTGTTAAGAGTGCTCAAGATGGACGTCCATCATTTCTAGCGAAATGGATACCACAGGACGACCACCTCACTGTTAGGGGTTTTTGCCCTGATTTTCTTATCAAAATTAAGTATGTTTTTGTTTGTCATCTGATTTATCATCTCTATCGTTTGCAAACTTTAAGCTTCCGCATGACGCTATCCTGATTTTGAACCCAACACTCACTGCCCCCAAACATTTTTCTTCTTCCACCACTTCTAGAATATCGCCCACTATATATAGCACCTATTGAAGGGGGCAAACTTTATTGAATTGAGTTGAATTTGTGTAGATGGTTAGAGCAAGTATATCAAAGGAAATGACACAAAATTAAGGATATTATTATTTATTCATTATGATATATCTATAAAAATACATAAGATCTATTCACTACACACACACAGATAAGAGCTTATTATCACACATTAAGACAAAATAGTTCAACAAGACCTCTAAGACACTTATTATTTTGGTAATTTTTCATACCACCATTTTTGCATCCAAATTTAATTATGGGCAGAAAACAACTCTATAGTTGGTTCCTCCAGGACAAGATTTAGTGCTAGTATCATCCTTAGGGTAAGTATAGACATCAGGGCACCTCTGTTTAAAGAAGTTAGAAAGTGGTGTTGGACCACACTTTCCAGAATTACAACAATATTCATCAGTTTTGTAAACAGTACAAGGGTTGTTACAAAATCCTCCAGGTGCCTTTAATTCATTTGGGCATCGTTCGTTGATATCGCCCACGCACCTAACGCCACTCGTGCACCCGTTCGAGGTAGGGCTAAATTCCATGGGCACGTTGAATCCATCGATTACGGATATATCGATGAAATCGAGATTCTTCTCGTTATATTGGTTTAGGGAATATTCAGCTAATGTCATTGGGGGTTGTCCTGAAGATTGACAATTGAGGAGACCATTGCAATCTCCAGACTGACACCTACCCCGCCCCGAACCATCGAAATTGCAACCTGTTCGGCCCCAAATACGGGCTCCTGCCGTGCCAGCTGGAACATCGATGGACCAGGTTTCGCCTCTGTTGAGCTGGCGACCACCACCTACTGGCGTGGACGCAGCCCAGACAGTGTAACCACAGTTGTTTCGAACGTCGAATCTTGCTGCTTCACTATGAGTGAAGAGGAGATCAAGTCCAGCAACAAGAAAAGGGAAAATGAACATGCACTTGAAAATGTCCATCGGTATTTACTTAATTTTTTTTGAGGGTTTAAGTGTGATGATAAAGTATTATTAATTTGCTAGCTATTTTATAGTAGAGTTTGGCTATGTAGTTTTGTTGAAAAGTAGGAGTACTAGAATTTGAAGCAGAAAAAGACGTGTCAAAAATGCATAATGCAAGTTGCAATAGACTCCATAGACGTGTCAATGTACGAGCTTATAACTAGCTAATTGTTAGCAATTATATGTACCAAATTTTTTCCCAAGAGACATCTTATGGTTTGAAAATTCTATGAAGAATTAATGACAACAATGCGGATGGAATAATTTTCCACAAGCTATTGTTCTAGTAAATCACTCTATCAAGATGCAAATATAATATGAATTCTTATTTCGGCTCAATGCGCGTTCACCTACGAAACTCACCTTTGGCTTTCGTAAGTAATTAGGAGTATATGAACAAGGAACATAAATATTTTTTTTCGGTTCTAATATAATATTCGATACTTGTATTGAATCCGATTAAATTCAAATTCATGTTGACAATTAAAGACTCATATTGAACGTAACATGCTCACTATCAAAGACTACAACGACTCAAACCAGACACCTCCATTTAAGAACAAAAAAGTTGCATTGTGTGCATTATCATGGTTGCTTTAGTTATAAACTCTATTTGATATTAGAAACATAATGCATTCTAATGCATGCATTAGTATTGTTAAATCAAAAATACTGTCCCTCCAAATCTTTTCACATCCTTTCGGCCTATTTATGGAGGGTAATTTTGTAAATAATTTTTTTAAAATTATGCAATTTATGTTATTTTTAATACATCAAATTAAATATTGCATAAGAAAAATGCAAATATAACTAACGCAAGCATTTAAAAAAAAAAACTCCTATGATGCACTCTACTAAACAAACCCTAAGTGTACTATTAGCTAAGATGATTCTTCTTGATAGATGGTGGGGCTTCAAATTATATACTGTTCAATGCAGAAGACTAGACTTTGTTGATATCTTGGAAAAGTCTGAATGAAGATAAATCAAATATAATACGTTCTCTGTTTCATTTACGTAATAGCAGTAAATAAATAAAGATTTTTGAAGTTTATGATCTATAATAAGTTATAGATATTTGTTTGTTAATAAATCATCCCATTAAGAGAAAATGAGCTTTTAAAAGTTGAATCATTATTGAATATAAAAAATATCATTTTTATTTTTTTGAAATCGACTAAAAAATAAAGAGTGTCACATACATTATGGCGGAGGAAATAAGTGTCTTATTCTTTTCGATCAAAGGAAATAATCAATGTGTGAATTAAGGGTTATAAAAAAACAAAACGGTCATATATATAATAGGAAATAAGGAAAATATAGTATATGTCTAAATTTTCTTTATGTCTACAGATAAATGAAACAAAAATACAATTCCGGCCGTCTACCTAAATTAAAAGATTAATTAGAATATGCTCATTTTTAATGAAAAATAATCTACTGCAACCAGTTACAATCTAAATTTGAAACAATAACCTTGCAAATATGTACTTCCGTTTCATATTAATTGTTATATTTCTCTTTCATATACCCAATTAGAAATCATAAATAAGATTTTTGTTACTAATTTCCCAAGAAGTACTCTTTCTAATGTGAAACTTTTCCATTTGGATTCAAATTTAATCAAAATTCAATATGAGTATCAAACATCGGATGTGAAAAGGAAATTTTTTTGAAACTACAGCAGAAATGGGTTATTTGCACTTTTGCCTTTATTTTGTGAAGGCCCTTGCTCAAGACAAATTACTTTTTCACAAGAAATAAGTTAAATTTTTTTGCATCATATTTATATCCCCACAAAGTATAATCCCTGTGCCCTGAAAAATTAATGCATGTAATTATGGCATAAATTGATTGGTAAAGATAAAAAAATAAAGATTAGTTACAAATCGTGTAACAATATTTAAATACTATTTTTTTTTTATATAGACATAAGAGTTTATGCAAGTTGCACTATTTGACAGTAGTACTATAGCTTAGCTAAGTCTTCGTCAAAATATATAATGCCCTATTTATAGTCTTCTGGACAATTTTGTCCTTAACTAACATTTAGATTTTACTACTATTGTTAAGAATTAATGTTATAAACTTTTCCAAGGTCTTGTGGGGAAATATATGTAGCTTAAAACTTGTTGTACATTGTATAATTTTTGACTCTTTGTTGAAGAGTTAAATGGATGAGATTAATAATTTAAAGATATCCCTAAGGGAGAAATTTCAAGCCAATATTCATGTACTAGAGGAGCATGGCCCGTGTCAGCACAGGCCCAACATTAAGATATTTATTTATCTTTTTAATATTGATATATTTAAATAAAAAAATTTAATAAAAGGATTGCATATGTTTTCAAGGATTCATCCGGAATCTAACATGAGTTCAACATATGTTATTTTAATATGTATTTAGATAATTTAAATTGTTAACTATTGTAATTTATAATATTTTTTGTGTAATTTTTAAATTAATAAACGTTACTTTTCCTGTCCAAATTTTTATGGCATTGATAGTCAATTATATTTTAAAAATAATTTAAGCTTTTAATTATTGTGATTTATAATACTTTTCTTCTATTCCAATTTCAGTGACACTAATATAATTTCAAGAGTCGACCAAATATTTTATATCTTTTAAATTTTTTTAAGTTGTTAATTATTGTGATTTCTAGTATTTTTCATGTAATTTTTTTGAAATATCTAACATATTAAATTGTTTTTAGATATTTTAAGTTGTTAACAATTGTAATTTATAATACTTTTTATGTAATTTTTGAATAATATATGCTACTCTCCTTGTCTAGAATTTTGTGTCGACGACAACCAATTATATTTTTAAAATAATTTAATTTTTTTATCATTGTGATTTATAATATTTTTTCTATCTCAACTTATATAGCACAATGCTTAAATGACCATAATAATTAATTAGGGGTGATATAGTAAAATCACGACTGAAGCAGCTAAAGTAGAAATTAGTCAATTTTAAAAAAAAAATATTTAATTATTGTTAGTTACAGTACTTTTTATTTCATTTTCAAATAATATATGTTGCTTTATATCTTTCTCTGTCCCGTCTCAATTTATTTGACACTAATATAATTTTGATAGTCAATCAAATATTTTATGTTGACATATCATTTTGTTATTCTTATTTTTCTAATACATAAATGACTTATAATAAGGAGTGATATAGTAAAATCATCGTTCGAAAGACGAAAATTTAATTTAAAACATTAAGAGTTAGTTTCGTATTTTATGTCTATTTTATTTTTCATTAAATATTATTTATTTTTTTAATACCTAGATGACTCATAATAATTAATTAAGAGCGATTGATTACGTTATTACTATAAAAATTAATATATCCTGCCTGTGAAGTTCTCTTTCTCCCATTCAAACTTTGTAGCATATCCTGTAAAGACACCCTGATATTAGGGAAGAAGCTTCGGGCTCATATTCCTGCCTCATGAGGAGTGCACTTGGAAAGATTATTCTGACACCTTTCTACCGTCTTGAACAAATCTGCTAACTGAACTCTCAGTGTCTCCACTTTGGACCCCGTACTTTCATCCTGATGGTCGTCAACTATGCATTTTTCCTGTATTCTCCCTCTAAGCTGCGCTGGTAAAGGTTGACTGATACCCCGAGGGATAGATTGAAACCATCCCCCATATCCCTGAGTGTATCCTGGATTATCCAAACTTTCTTTGAGTGTGTCCACACCTAGCTTTGTTGCATGCTTCCAAAATTGCTCGTACTTGCTCTCACCTAAGGCTTGGTCCTTGAAGTACTCAACATACTTCAGAAGATCCACTGCTGGTGGCACGTCCTGCAGCCTACCCAACTGGCGCATTACCCTAGAAGGACTGTATGGTCTAGTGCAATTGAGCCCTAACATAACTAGAAGGAGCTGCATTTGACAACCAAACAAGATTATCTTTGGTCGAAGCCACAGACAAGTCCACAAAATGTTATCCCCGGTTCTTGACTCAAGAAATTCAATCCAAGCGTCGAATCCCACGGGTAGCGAGAATTTATCCAAACGCAACCTGAGGTCCATGGCTTTCACTCGATTGGGAATACAACGATCTACCACGTCTGGTCTAACTAAAGAAGGAGCATGCAAATGCTCCATCATCCATAACTGCAATATCAGGTTACTGCCCTCAAAAAATCTCATCCCCCCCCTTCACTTCGGTTAAAACCTTATATATTTCTGTTAAGATCATGGGTATGAGAGTGAACCTGCCCTTTTGATTAACGCCCTTATCATTTTGATCCTTATGAAATAGAGCCATCACCACAGATTGCAAACGTGTATTAATACGTCTTTCTTCTAGCGGAAACACTAAAGTACCTAACAAAGCGAGGGTGAAGACTTCTAGACGCTTTCTCTCCCATTTCTCCTTAGTCATATGAAATTCATCCCAAAAGCAATCAAAACCTTCCGAGGTCCCGAATCTAGCGAACAAAAAATCTAAGGAAACCCACGAATCACTCAAACATCCCAAACGCATGCCCTTACTTTTTAAACCACAAGACTGCAAAAATCTCACGCCAGTATGATTTCGTGCTCGGATCATATCCTTCTCGATATAGGGCAAATGCAACAAACCGGATATTTCTGCCAAAGTAGGAGTCATTTCACATTCCCCAAACCTAAACACCAAACTACTTGGATCCCAAAAGGTCAACAAAGCCTCTATTAAATCTGGACGAGGGGTAACATGCAGAAGTTTCGTAAGATCACCTAATATTTTAATCAGTTTCTGCTGATCAACATAGTTAAACATTTCCCACCACTTGATTAACTTTTTGGGCACCTTGACAACCATTAGGACTCTAGACTTGGTGAACAAATCCATCTTGTAATAACACATAAGACGTTACCTCAAAAATTAGACAGGAGTAGAAGATTCCCAACCCTTGAGATTTTTGACACAAGCATTTGTCGATGAGACAGACCACATTCATGACTCCAATTTGCCGAACAGAAGTACTGAGCGAAATCAGTCTACTTGGCTAACAACTCTTGATTACGGGGGGAGAGACCTAGGCTAATAATAAGACAAAGGCCAACACAAAGATTACCGAACCCACCGAGGGTTGCCTACGTATCCCAACCCGAGGGAAGGGAATCAGGTATGCGTAGTTCATCCAGATTGGACAATTAACGATTAACTAACAGGCTAGACCCTGATTTAAGAGATACGACCAAAGACAGACGATGAACCATGTTAATAAAATCTTTTGAGTTTTCATTTTGATACTTCACAGAAAAATGACATCAACAACTATGAAAGAAAAAATCTTTTTGGTATTTTCGTTATACGAAATGTAAAAAAATTCTAACATTCTTTTTTTTTCTTTTATAAACACATCCTTTGAATGAAATTTTTTTTTTGAAGTTTTCGAATTGTGAATGCATGCTAAACGAGACAAAGAAAAATCTTTTTGATGTTTTTGAGAAAATGAGTGTGAAAGGTAAAAAAGTCCTTTTGAATTTTGGAATTGTGAAAAATAAAAGCCATAAAAAACTCTAAAAACTACGAAACTCTTTTTTTTTTTTCGACTCACTTTTTTCTAAAAAAAAAATTTCCTTTTTTTTTTCTTTTTTCGTTTTTTTTGCCTACGCACCTTACTCCTAACAAAATGTTTTTTTTTTTCAAATCAGTCCGTCAAAGGACCACGTTACCCTTAAAGATGCAACAGTTAGCACATAGAGATGCTTTAGAGGTGAGTCTCCTACAAAGGGCCACGTGGGTCTCGCTAGGTCTCAGTATGCTGCACATAAGCATGACCTAAAAGCTGACCTACGTTGTGGTTCACTAACAAGGCTGTTCGGGGGAGCGTATGGTCGATAGTGGCTGCTTTGCTTTCCACCTACTCCATAACACCGACGGCTCCCCCCCTAAAATAAAGGTGACTCAACTAGAGGTCGTGTACAACACGTGTACTACGGACTTGTTGCAGAAAGAAGGCCTGGGGGTAGACACATGATGCCAGATATAAAAGCGGTAACACATAGGATAAATATTGTACACAAAGAGCACGAAAACATTCCACAATGATAAAACAATAACACAAAACAACAGAAACAAAATGTTTATACACCTATAGTGTCAAACAAAGCCGATACGACTCCAAAATAAGCTCGAATTCTGAACAAGTCCCCAGTGGAGTCGCCAGAGCTGTCACACCCCCTTTTTTTTCGAAAGATTAATTTCATGGTTCGAAAGGGTTTTATTATTAGAGTGACAAAAGATTGAAAATCTATTTCGAAAAAAGGATTATTTACATTTAAACTCAGAGTCGCCACTTGACATAGATCGGGTGTGCCAAGTCACCTTTGGAAATCCCTTTTCAAAATATTTTGACTCTTAAAACTGGTTTGCGAACAGAGATTCCGGCTAAGGAATTCTGTTGACCGAGGGGAAGGTGTTAGGCACCCCTCGATCCCGTGGTTTGACCACGGTCGCTTGGTGGAGTGTATCGGCTAACTTTGACGTTATAATTGTATAAACCACACAAAACACATAAAACAATCAATCAAACGCACAAAACAAAACAAATCCAAAATATAGTGTCCAAGTTCAATTATACAGTCCAAAAATAGAAAAATACGAAAATATAAATCCTATTCTAAACTAATCCTAGACTCATGATTTAATGCTTTACCCGTGCCTCGGGCCTTCATCACGAACGTCCTACGGGTACAATATACCTCGGGGCATTCCCCGGTAAATAAATTTATACAGATACTTCGGGGCATTCCCCGGCCAAATTATACAATTGATTCAAAAGTGATAAAATCAAACCATTCAATCAAATTTCAAACATTCAATCGACCCACAATCTCTAGATTTGCCTATCCGACCTACGTCTCGCCTATTCCAATCGGCGTATCTTGATACTACCAAATTCAATTAACGTTTATTTCAAGTCAAACAACTAATGAATCCAACTAATCAAAATTCACTAATTATATCAAATTTTCAATTCTCGCCCCACTTATTCCCACATGAATTCAAATCTTTCAATTCCTTCATTCACGTGAATCAATCAATCAACATCAACCACAATAATCACGATTGCTCCAACACAAGATCGAAACATATCACCAAAGGACACATCATAGCCACATTAAAAAAATAATAAAGAGAGAGAGTTAAGGAATAGACCTTCAAATAATCGATTACGATGATAATAATGTTTAAGAAATCCGCACTCGAAACCTCGAATAGAAACCTCAACAGCAAAATAATCCAACTCGGTATCGTAGAACTGAGATCCGAAACGGAATTCAATGAATGGGTTATGACAAACCGATGCCTAAATCCCCGAGCCAACAACGACTATTGATGAACCCGAGACAGAAATTGCAACAGCACAAACTCGAATCAAATTGCGAAGCAACAAGAAAAACCGTACCGGAATTCGCTTACCCGTCACAGTTTCAACCGTTTTCCGACGAACTTCACCGGAATCGGACTGAAATGGATCAAACTTGGTCGATTTTTTTTTTATTATGGGGTCGAACCGGTGTTGTTTTGGTCGGAAAGCGAGGTTAGTGATGTTTTCCGATGGCTTTGACCCGATTTGTAGCGGCTTTGACGCGTTTCCGGCGAGATTGTCTCCGGAACAGTCACCGCCAGTCTCTTCTCCCTCAATTTCAATCGCCGATCTCTCCCTCTCTCGTCGTCTCTCACTGTGTGGCTATGTGTATCGTGTGCGTGTGTGTGCTTGAGCGTGTATAGTGCGTTTTCCGGTGACCCTCCTTTTCCGATGAGTTTTTTTTTTTATGTATCCTCCATTGAAAAAAAAAGTGTTTTGTTATTCCCCCTTTATGTATGTATATCTTTTCCTTAGTGGACAAGAAGATTAAAAAAAATAGGGGTTCACGTGGGTTGGGGTGAGGGTGGTTAGGTGAGGGGTGAGATGTTGTTTTTTAATTGGAGGGATAAGGGTTAGGTGTCTATTTTAAATTGGGTGGGTTGTTAGGATATTAGGATAAGACAAAGTTTGTTATGGCTTGTTATTTGGATAAAAACAAACAAAAGTAAATGCATAAATAAGTAAAGGTGAGGTGGATATTTATTTTCTTGGGGAAAAATTATAAAAAGTGAGCTTAAATTATGAGACATCAAAAATAAAAATATCATCGACGGGACAAAATTATGTGTCTACAATTGGTGTGCTAAGAAAAATTGGTATGTTAGCTATTTATAGTGAAAAAATTTGGGGCAATGTGATAAAAAAAAAATAGTCATAGGAGTGTGATCATAGTGGAAGTAGCAATTGCTTGAAGATCTAATCAGTCTTCGTCAATGCATTTGAGTTAGCTGGTTGAAAGTATAGCTTATAAGCATCAAGTGTAAGTATTTTTAAGTGTTGAAATTATTTTATAAATAAGCAATTTGAGTCTGGATGAAAATGTTGAAACTAATAATAAGCGGTTGATGTACGTTTGGTAAAACTACATTTGTAAAGAAAATGACGAACGACCAATTCGGCAATTGGAGAGGTGTTTTTTTAAAATTATTATTTTAGAAAATGTATTTTGAGAATTAGAAGAAAGAATAAATTAGTTTCCTTTATAAAATATTGTCAAGCTAAAATTGTTTATAAACTTAAAAAGCATAGTTCGGTTTGCGGGATTACTTATAAGTACTTTGGATGTTATATCAAATGCGTAGATAAGCTAAAAGGTACTCATAAATTAAATCCATTTAACCAACTTATAAACTTAGTCAAATCTAGCTCATAAAATTTTCCAAGGAAAATGTGTATATAATCTTATTACTTCCACTATATAAATTGTGGAAATTTGGGACTCTTTCAATGAAGAATTAAATGGATGGAATAATTATAAGGAAAACTACTATGAGGGAGAATTCCACAAGCCACTTAAACATTTGTTCAAGTGTAAGTAATCATACTGAAGGAGGAATAAAAAAGTTGTAGTGCTTGCACTAATTAATTGCATGATGTATTGTTATCAAACTTCAAATTACTACATTAATCGAACCTCTCTCTCTTCTAACACCGCCATAAATTACCATAAATTCTTTCGGGTTTTAGAAAGACATTTTATTAATCTCCACTCGACAACTTACATTTTCCAGATTCCACCTACATCCTATATAGCTACTAATCAGCTACCACTTCCCCAAAATTAAATTATCAAATTATCATGCTCTATCTAACTAGCAAATCAGAAAAAAAGAGTCATATTGTAGTCTATGCTAGCACTTGCTGCTTCACGCGTATAAGAGTTGTCTAACTTATTTTCAACTCGTCCATATTAATCAAATACGACCTGCTAATTCGCTAGCACCACCAGGCATGTGTTAGCAAGGTCATTTCATGTAAAGTAATTCACTATAGCAAAGCAAATTATGCTTTTATTGTGGCGTTATTAGTTATGGGCAAAAAACAACTCTATAGTTGGTTCCTCCGGGACAAGCAAAAGTGCTAGTTTGATCATCCTTAGGGTAACTATAGGCATCAGGGCACCTATCCTTGAAGTACTTAGAAAGTGGTGTTGGACCACAATTTCCAGAATTACAACAATATTCATCAGTTTTGTAAACAGTACAAGGATTGTTACATCCGCCAGCTGCTCTTAACTCATTCGGACACTGTCCGTTAATATCGGACGTGCACCTAATGCCCCGGGTGCACCCATTGGAAGTAGGGTTAAATTCTAACGGTACGTTAAATCCATCGACTAGAGAGATATCGAAGAAATCGAGATTATTATATTGGTTTAGGGCATATTCAGCTAAAGAGTTTGGGGGTTGTCCAAAAGATTGGCATTGGAGGAGACCATTGCAATCTCCAGTCTCACACCTACCTCGGCCCGAACCATCGAAATTGCAACCGGTTCGGGCCCATATACGGGCTTGTGACGTACCAGCTGGAACCTCGATGGTCCAGGTTTCGCCACCGTTGAGCTGGCGACCACCACCCACTGGCACGGACGCAGCCCAGACAGTGTAAGGACAATTATTTCGAATGTCGAATGTTGCTGCTTCAGAGTGAGTGAAGAGGAGAAGTTGTACAACGAGAAAAAAAGGGAAAATGAAAAACATGGACTTGACAATGTCCATTTTTCTTTTATGAAAATTGTTAGTTTTTTCTAAGGGTTTTATTGTGATGGTAAAGTATTAGTTTGCTAGCTATTTTATAGTAACGTTTGGCCATGTAGTTTTGTTGAAAAGTATTAAAATTTGAAGCAGAAAAAGACCATCATAAATTCATAATGTAAGTTGCAATTGACTGCAAATCTAAGTCTTTGTCAATGTACGAGCTTAGTAAATGTTAGCAATTAATATTTGAATTTTTTCCAATAGAAATTTTATGATTTAAAAATTCCACGAAGAATTAAAAGAGGATGGAATAATGATAACAAAAATTGTCCGCAAGCCACTGTTCTAGTAAATCAGTGTATCAGGATGTTAATATGAGATCTTATTTCGACTTGATATTGTTGGAAAATCAATAATAAATTTTAATATCTGTTGTGAAATTCAATATAAATAAAATACAACAGTGATAATATTTCTTATATAGTAGTATCAATAAATTTTAATAATAATAATAATAATAATAGTAGTAATAATAACGATGATATTAGTAATATGTAAAACACTTGAAATATATTGTTTTTATGAATAAATAATTCTTATTGTAAGTCGAAAATTTAATCAATCACATTTTGACTGTAATTTTGTTGTTCAATGCGGTTTTGTGTTAGTAGGTCATGTGAGTGCCTGATTATTTATGAGAGATTTAGAGACTAGGTCAAAGTCTTATAGAAACGGTCTCATTTCACTTCTCAGTAAAATAATTTACTAGCTATTTTATATTAAAGTTTGGCCATGTAATTTTGTTGAAAAGTATTAGAATTTGAAGCAGAAAAAGACTATCATAAATTCATAATGTAAGTTGCAGTTGACTGCAAATCTAAGTAGCCGTTTGGCCATGAAAATTAAATTTTTTCGGAGTTAGAGTTGAAGTTGAAGTTGAAATTGAAGTTGGAGTAATATTTGGCCATGTTTTTTTTGAAAAAAAAATTTGACTTTTAAAAAAAAAAAATATGATTTTATGCCCTAACTTTTACAAACTATCAAAATCACCCAACTAAAATTGTCACGCCCCAAAATCCCATCGGACCGGACTGACACCCGAAGCCGAGAAGGCCCGGGAGAACCCGTTCAAATACCTGTACTTTCCCTTACATGTCACCAAAAATTTGGACAGCACTTCGTTGCATATAGAAGGATCTAATTACCTGTATCAGCACAACACGCACAAATATATATATATATAATACTTGGCCGTCGGGGCCACCACATATACAGATATAACATCACTATATAAACTTCCATGACTTTACCCTTCCTTATGTCTACAAAGCCTCTAGGATATACATGATATAACTAGGGTCGGGACAAACCCCCGCCCACACATGACTCCTGTACAATAACAAAACATAAGGAACCGACTCGGAAAACTCCGAAGCAAACTGGAGATCACCAACAATAGCTGTATGACCTGGCTCCTATCTATGCTGTGAATGAGCTGAGGTACCTGTGCCTGTAGCATGAAATGCAGGTCCCCGTGGGGGACATCAATATGAAATATGTACTGAGTATGTAAAGCTGTAGTTAATCACATATGATATAGGAGATCAATAGAAATCCGAAACAAGTGAATAAATCGTAATAGGAGTGGTCCACACTTACTAGAACTTGTGACAACCTGTACATTGAATTTATTCAATCACTTTACCTTCGTTCTTAACATCTTTGTAATCATTACTGTACTGTACTGTGACCATTAGGCTGCCTCCAGTATATATCAACTGGGATCGACCCATGCTAGGCTTATGCCCCTGGGATACCACCCATAAACACGTAAATAGGGATCGACCCATGCTAGGCTTATGCCCCTGGGATACCACCCGATAAGAGAGAACTTCCATCACTTAGTTCAATTAATCATTGAGATTGTTATTTCGGTCGCCACCACATTTTTGATACTTTGAAACAACGATACATCAATAAGAACCAAATAATAGACCTTCTATACAATAACGACGTAATAAAGACTCATTGGTACATCAATAATGTGTTTCAGAATCATCAATATCACAACAATGAAATAGGAGCCTTTTGGTATATCAATGAAACATTTTGACACTTTATAGAATGGAAACAACTTCGTTGGTAATGTAGAACAATACATGTTTTTGGACAACCTCGGAATCTTACTTGATGGAACATTGGTGTTTTCATGCCAAGGAACATCGTTAGAGTATGCTTTACATACCTCGTTGTAGATTCGGATACCAATTCAACACAACTTTCCGCCTTTACAAATCACTTATCTACAATGAAATGTTTGGCATCTAGTATTAGCAACCCAACACCACAATTCTCTTCCATAATTCCATACAACCAATATTTGCAAAACATTCCAAAAACCAACTTGAACAATAGGTTTATGTGTGTATATATATATATATATAATCATCAATACCACATCATCACACCAAATTCCATCACAATTCAACATAATCCAACATCATTTCCCAATCATCTTTCAACAGCAATCAAATAACATACTTCTTATGCTCACATGCATATATATATACATATCCATCTAAATAACACCAACATAATTTACATCCTTACCATAAAATGACCCTTTTGATTTCGAAGTCCTGTTGGCACAAATAAAGGGTGCTTCTCGAAGCCCTCGAGACGGTGAACACAACTACGGAATCAATTTGGACTTTCTACGGTTGAATCACAAGATAATTGGAGTTGAACTTAGACTAGGGTTTCTTATTCTTCAATAATTTGGATGATAACATGATGGATATGAGGCTAAGTATATGTATATAATGACCAATTTTCGTCCATGAGGTGATGGAAAATGACCATATTACCCTTAAAAATTTAAGTAAATCTGAATCTGTCCATGGTGGACTGTTTTGATAGGCTAAAGTAAATCGACCATAACTCGTTGCTACGATATCGTATTTGGGTGAAATTGGTATCGTTGGATAGATAATTCAAAGGTATTTCATTTCATATAAAGTAGGCCACCCAGTTCGTCCTGTACAAGGAATTATGATCGTTTGAAGTTGACCCTAAAAATCTGTTTTGAGAGGCTGAAGTAAAACGAGTATAACTCCTTACTCAGACGTTGGATTTGGATGAAACCAATTGCATTAGAAAGAAGACTCTCGGGGATTCTCATCGATATATAGCATCTCACACAGTTCATTTTGTACAAGGAGTTATGATCGTTTAAAGTCGACCCAAAAATCTGTTTGGCTGCAGTACTTTTGTGTGCAGAAAATTTCTGCACATTTACTGTTCGTTGCGTCCACCGTTTTCAAGTTTCGAACATGCTCGCTTATATCCGATACTCATCTGTTTTCAGAAATCTTTATATCGTTGGAAAGCTAACTCGATAAACTTCGCATAGAAACTTCGACGAGCAAATTCCGGTATAAATAAAGTCGATTCCCATACACATATAATCAAACTATACACTTGAAACCATCTCAAAATAATCAATACTCATACTTAAACTCATATATACCTAACTTATGATCAATACATACACTCCAACACATATAACCATGGCTAATGCACGTAATTAAGTACGGGGTGTTACAAAAATTTACCTACTAATAGAAAAAGAACACAATTAGCCACTATTATAAAAATAATTACATATACATGACCATATTTAATGAATTTCAATTATGACATATATAATATTTACATTAATAGACGTTTTCTCATATTTGAAAATTTTAAATATGGATGTTATATTAACATATCACTGCTTCCTGTTTCTTAGGTAACAAATATTATCTTTCAAACAAATTTATTTTTTTAGAAATTATTTAATTTATTTCCTTCATTTTCCGTTCCTAAAAAATAGGAAATGATGAGTTGTTATATTGTAGTATATATATATATTGTAGTATATTTTATTTAAATTAGTACGTATTTATTGAATGATACGTATATATGTGTATATATCTTCTATAGACGTATATATTTAACGTATACATGTGTATATGTTTTATAAATTAGTGTATAACTATATATATAGTGTGTGTGTGTATATATATTGTAGTATATATATATATGGTAGTATATTTTATTTAAAGTTGTACGTATATATTGAATGGTACGTACATATATGTATATATCTTCTATAGACATATATATTTAACGTATACATGTGTATATGTTTTATAAATTAGTGTATAACTAAATATATAGTGTGTGTATATATTTTAGTATATATATACTGTAGTATATTTTATTTAAAGCAGTACGTATATATTGAATGGTACGTATATATGTGCATATATTTTCTATAGACGTATATATTTAACGTATACATGTGTATATGTTTTATAAATTAGTGTATAAGTAAATATAGTGTGTGTGTGTGTATTGTAGTATATATATATTGTAGTATATTTTATTTAAAGTAGTACATATATATTGAATGATACGTATATATGTGTATATATATCTTCTATAGACGTATACATTTAACGTATACATGTGTATATATTTTATAAATTTGTATATAACTATATATAGTGTGTGTGTATATTGTAGTATATTTTATTTAAAGTAGTACGTATATATTGAATGATACGTATATATGTGTATATATCTTCTATAGACGTATATATTTAACGTATACATGTGTATATGTTTTATAAATTAGTGTATAACTAAATATATAGTGTGTGTATATATTGTAGTATATATATATTGTAGTATATTTTATTTAAAGTAGTACATATATATTGAATGGTACGTATATGTGTATATATATCTTCTATAGACGTATACATTTAACGTATACATGTGTATATGTTTTATAAATTTGTATTTAACTATATATATAGTGTGTGTATATATTGTAGTATATTTTATTTAAAGTAGTACATATATATTGAATGGTACGTAGATATGTGTATATATCTTCTATAGACGTATATATTTAACGTATACATGCGTATATGTTTTATAAATTAGTGTATAACTATATGTATAGTGTGTGTATACATTGTAGTATATTTTATTTAAAGTAGTACGTACATATTGAATGGTACGTATATATGTGTATATATCTTTATTTAACGTATACATGTGTATATGTTTTATAAATTATTTTATATATCATTATATTGTAGTATATATCTTGTAGTATATGTTTTATTTAGAGCAATATATATATTTAACTAACGTATAGTCGTATACACGATTACATGTGTAATTGTGTATATATTTCTTAAATTCTAATGTAGTATATACTATATATATAGTGTATATATATTATTTAACGTATTTAAAATGTATATACGTGGGTATATATAGTGTATATTGGATTTTTTTTTTTACCAGTTTTGATCGAATTTTTAATCGGGTTTAGGTGTGTTGGATTGGGTTGGGTTAAGTGGGCCGGTTTAGGGTTGTTTTTAAAAAAATTACTGTTGGGCCCGAAACCGGCCCGGCCCATTCAACCAGGCTCCGGATCCGGACCGACCCACAACCCGGCTAACATTGACGGGCCGGTTTCGGGTTGTCCCGGTCCGGCCCACTTGGCACCCCTACTTCTGGTATTTGATTCTCATATTGGACCCGACTAAATCTTGATTCACGATGAAAAGATTCATATCACTATCAAAGATCACTCTACAACGATTCAAACCAGACACCTCCAATTAAGAAACAAAAAAGTTGCATTGCATACATTATCACATGATAATAGTTTGAATTATCAAAGAACTACTTTCTTCGTCCCATGTTACTTGTCCCTTGGACGTCTTTGATTGGATGGAGACAAGATGTATAGAAAGTGTGACTAGGGAGTACTATTAGCTAAGGTGATTCTTCTTGATAGATTGTGGGGCTTCAAAACTATATAGCATACACTGTTCAATGCAGAAGACTAGACTTACTGTTGATAGGTTGGAAATCGTTTAAAATTATTAACCTAATAACTCAATATTAATAAATTAATAACGATTGTTTTGGTTTGATTTATCGGTTAATTCGAATTTTGCACACCCCTTGAGAATTTCATAGCCACTTAAATATTTTTTAAAGTAATCAAACTGAAGGCGGAATAGAAAAGTTGATGAATTGTTATCAAACTTCAAATTACTACATTAATTTCAAAGGCGATTATTTAAATTCTTGAGATTGTGGAAATTCAGGGCAGTTCGATGCATTAAACTCCTGTTGTGTGAAATGTGGTTGTGTCTACTCAAAACTAATTAGAGGGGAACTTGGTCGCCTATTACTAAAATTTTGATTCTTTTTTCAGTTGGATTTTTCTATGGAAGAAGTGTTAGGATTTTTGTCATTATTTTCTTATCAAATTTAAGTTTTAATTTTCTTAAAATAAAAATAAAAGTAATACCATAATTATTTTTACTTTTCCTAAAAGTAAAAATATAAAACTTTTTCATAATTGGCTAACCTCTTTCTTGGAGGAATGGTTTTGGGACTTTATAAATAGAAGAGTCCTCTTCTCATTCTGAACACAGTAACATCCACAATATAGTCATTTACAAGTCTTGTTTAAGGGGAGATTTTCTCCCAATAGTTTTATGTTTTCTTTAATATTAGTTTTCATGCATAAGCCAGTTGGCCAAATTATATCAATAATATTATGTTTTTAGTTTATATTGTGTCATCTGAATTATCATCATCTTGATTTGCAAACTTTAACCTTTCGCATGACGCTCTCTCGATTTCGAACCAAACAAGAAGACTTAAAAAGAACAATTGATTAGTGAAACAAGATAGAAGAAGGGTCAAATTTTCTTCTTTATTATGCGAAAAGGATCAATTTCACCCTTCATATTGAATTTTTCAGCTTTTTGCACGAAAATACCCTGTTAAGAGTGCTCAAGATGGACGTCCATCATTTCTAGCGAAATGGATACCACAGGACGACCACCTCACTGTTAGGGGTTTTTGCCCTGATTTTCTTATCAAAATTAAGTATGTTTTTGTTTGTCATCTGATTTATCATCTCTATCGTTTGCAAACTTTAAGCTTCCGCATGACGCTATCCCGATTTTGAACCCAACACTCACTGCCCCCAAACATTTTTCTTCTTCCACCACTTCTAGAATATCGCCCACTATATATAGCACCTATTGAAGGGGGCAAACTTTATTGAATTGAGTTGAATTTGTGTAGAAGGTTAGAGCAAGTATATCAAAGGAAATGACACAAAATTAAGGATATTATTATTTATTCATTATGATATATCTATAAAAATACATAAGATCTATTCACTACACACACACAGATAAGAGCTTATTATCACACATTAAGACAAAATAGTTCAACAAGACCTCTAAGACACTTATTATTTTGGTAATTTTTCATACCACCATTTTTGCATCCAAATTTAATTATGGGCAGAAAACAACTCTATAGTTGGTTCCTCCAGGACAAGATTTAGTGCTAGTATCATCCTTAGGGTAAGTATAGACATCAGGGCACCTCTGTTTAAAGAAGTTAGAAAGTGGTGTTGGACCACACTTTCCAGAATTACAACAATATTCATCAGTTTTGTAAACAGTACAAGGGTTGTTACAAAATCCTCCAGGTGCCTTTAATTCATTTGGGCATCGTTCGTTGATATCGCCCACGCACCTAACGCCACTCGTGCACCCGTTCGAGGTAGGGCTAAATTCCATGGGCACGTTGAATCCATCGATTACGGATATATCGATGAAATCGAGATTCTTCTCGTTATATTGGTTTAGGGAATATTCAGCTAATGTCATTGGGGGTTGTCCTGAAGATTGGCAATTGAGGAGACCATTGCAATCTCCAGACTGACACCTACCCCGCCCCGAACCATCGAAATTGCAACCTGTTCGGCCCCAAATACGGGCTCCTGCCGTGCCAGCTGGAACATCGATGGACCAGGTTTCGCCTCTGTTGAGCTGGCGACCACCACCTACTGGCGTGGACGCAGCCCAGACAGTGTAACCACAGTTGTTTCGAACGTCGAATCTTGCTGCTTCACTATGAGTGAAGAGGAGATCAAGTCCAGCAACAAGAAAAGGGAAAATGAACATGCACTTGAAAATGTCCATCGGTATTTACTTAATTTTTTTTGAGGGTTTAAGTGTGATGATAAAGTATTATTAATTTGCTAGCTATTTTATAGTAGAGTTTGGCCATGTAGTTTTGTTGAAAAGTAGGAGTACTAGAATTTGAAGCAGAAAAAGACGTGTCAAAAATGCATAATGCAAGTTGCAATAGACTCCATAGACGTGTCAATGTACGAGCTTATAACTAGCTAATTGTTAGCAATTATATGTACCAAATTTTTTCCCAAGAGACATCTTATGGTTTGAAAATTCTATGAAGAATTAATGACAACAATGCGGATGGAATAATTTTCCACAAGCTATTGTTCTAGTAAATCACTCTATCAAGATGCAAATATAATATGAATTCTTATTTCGGCTCGATGCGCGTTCACCTACGAAACTCACCTTTGACTTTCGTAAGTAATTAGGAGTATATGAACAAGGAACATAAACTTCTTTTTTTTCGGTTCTAATATAATATTCGATACTTGTGTTGAATCCGATTAAATTCAAATTCATGTTGACAATTAAAGACTCATATTGAACGTAACATGCTCACTATCAAAGACTACAACGACTCAAACCAGACACCTCCATTTAAGAACAAAAAAGTTGCATTGTGTGCATTATCATGGTTTCTTTAGTTATAAACTCTATTTGATATTAGAAACGTAATGCATTCTAATGCATGCATTAGTATTGTTAAATCAAAAATACTGTCCCTCCAAATCTTTTCACATCCTTTCGGCCTATTTATGGAGGGTAATTTTGTAAATAATTTTTTTAAAATTATGTAATTCATGTTATTTTTAATACATCAAATTAAATATTGCATAAGAAAAATGCAAATATAACTAACGCAAGCATTTAAAAAAAAAACTATTATGATGCACTCTACTAAACAAACCCTAAGTGTACTATTAGCTAAGATGATTCTTCTTGATATATGGTGGGGCTTCAAATTATATACTGTTCAATGCAGAAGACTAGACTTTGTTGATATCTTGGAAAAGTCTGAATGAAGATAAATCAAATATAATACGTTCTCTGTTTCATTTACGTAATAGCAGTAAATAAATAAAGATTTTTGAAGTTTATGATCTATAATAAGTTATAGATATTTGTTTGTTAATAAATCATCCCATTAAGAGAAAATGAGCTTTTAAAAGTTGAATCGTTATTGAATATAAAAAATATCATTTTTATTTTTTTGAAATCGACTAAAAAATAAAGAGTGTCACATACATTATGGCGGAGGAAATAAGTGTCTTATTCTTTTCGATCAAAGGAAATAATCAATGTGTGAATTAAGGGTTATAAAAAAACAAAACGGTCATATATATAATAGGAAATAAGGAAAATATAGTATATGTCTAAATTTTCTTTATGTCTACAGATAAATGAAACAAAAATACAATTCCGGCCGTCTACCTAAATTAAAAGATTAATTAGAATATGCTCATTTTTAATGAAAAATAATCTACTGCAACCAGTTACAATCTAAATTTGAAACAATAACCTTGCAAATATGTACTTCCGTTTCATATTAATTGTTATATTTCTCTTTCATATACCCAATTAGAAATCATAAATAAGATTTTTGTTACTAATTTCCCAAGAAGTACTCTTTCTAATGTGAAACTTTTCCATTTGGATTCAAATTTAATCAAAATTCAATATGAGTATCAAACATCGGATGTGAAAAAGAAATTTTTTTGAAACTACAGCAGAAATGGGTTATTTGCACTTTTGCCTTTATTTTGTGAAGGCCCTTGCTCAAAACAAATTACTTTTTTCACAAGAAATAAGTTAAATTTTTTTGCATCATATTTATATCCCCACAAAGTATAATCCCTGTGCCCTGAAAAATTAATGAATGTAATTATGGCATAAATTGATTGGTAAAGATAAAAAATAAAGATTAGTTACAAATCGTGTAACAATATTTAAATACTATTTTTTTTTTTATATAGATATAAGAGTTTATGCAATTTGCACTATTTGACAGTAGTACTATAGCTTAGCTAAGTCTTCGTCAATATATATAATGCCCTATTTATAGTCTTCTGGACAATTTTGTCCTTAACTAACATTTAGATTTTACTACTATTGTTAAGAATTAATGTTATAAACTTTTCCAAGGTCTTCCGGGGAAATATATGTAGCTTAAAACTTGTTGTACATTGTATAATTTTTGACTCTTTGTTGAAGAGTTAAATGGATGAGATTAATAATTTAAAGATATCCCTGAGGGAGAAATTTCAAGCCAATATTCATGTACTAGAGGAGCATGACCCGTGTCAGCACAGGCCAAACATTAAGATATTTATTTATCTTTTTAATATTGATATATTTAAATAAAAAATTTTAATAAAAGGATTGCATATGTTTTCAAGGATTCATCTGGAATCTAACATGAGTTCAACATATGTTATTTTAATATGTATTTAGATAATTTAAATTGTTAACTATTGTAATTTATAATATTTTTTATGTAATTTTTAAATTAATAAACGTTACTTTTCCTGTCCAAATTTTTATGGCATTGATAGTCAATTATATTTTAAAAATAATTTAAATTTTTAATTATTGTGATTTATAATACTTTTCTTTTATTCCAATTTCAGTGACACTAATATAATTTCAAGAGTCGACCAAATATTTTATATCTTTTAAATTTTTTTAATTTGTTAATTATTGTGATTTTTAGTATTTTTCATGTAATTTTTTTGAAATATCTAACATATTAAATTGTTTTTAGATATTTTAAGTTGTTAACAATTGTAATTTATAATACTTTTTATGTAATTTTTGAATAATATATGCTACTCTCCTTGTCTAGAATTTTGTGTCGACGACAACCAATTATATTTTTAAAATAATTTAATTTTTTTATCATTGTGATTTATAATATTTTTTCTATCTCAACTTATATAGCACAATGCTTAAATGACCATAATAATTAATTAGGGGTGATATAGTAAAATCACGACTGAAGCAGCTAAAGTAGAAATTAGTCAATTTTAAAAAAAAAATATTTAATTATTGTTAGTTACAGTACTTTTTATTTCATTTTCAAATAATATATGTTGCTTTATATCTTTCTCTGTCCCGTCTCAATTTATTTGACACTAATATAATTTTGATAGTCAATCAAATATTTTATGTTGACATATCATTTTGTTATTCTTATTTTTCTAATACATAAATGACTTATAATAAGGAGTGATATAGTAAAATCATCGTTCGAAAGACGAAAATTTAATTTAAAACATTAAGAGTTAGTTTCGTATTTTATGTCTATTTTATTTTTCATTAAATATTATTTATTTTTTTAATACCTAGATGACTCATAATAATTAATTAAGAGCGATTGATTACGTTATTACTATAAAAATTAATATATCCTGCCTGTGAAGTTCTCTTTCTCCCATTCAAACTTTGTAGCATATCCTGTAAAGACACCCTGATATTAGGGAAGAAGCTTCGGGCTCATATTCCTGCCTCATGAGGAGTGCACTTGGAAAGATTATTCTGACACCTTTCTACCGTCTTGAACAAATCTGCTAACTGAACTCTCAGTGTCTCCACTTTGGACCCCGTACTTTCATCCTGATGGTCGTCAACTATGCATTTTTCCTGTATTCTCCCTCTAAGCTGCGCTGGTAAAGGTTGACTGATACCCCGAGGGATAGATTGAAACCATCCCCCATATCCCTGAGTGTATCCTGGATTATCCAAACTTTCTTTGAGTGTGTCCACACCTAGCTTTGTTGCATGCTTCCAAAATTGCTCGTACTTGCTCTCACCTAAGGCTTGGTCCTTGAAGTACTCAACATACTTCAGAAGATCCACTGCTGGTGGCACGTCCTGCAGCCTACCCAACTGGCGCATTACCCTAGAAGGACTGTATGGTCTAGTGCAATTGAGCCCTAACATAACTAGAAGGAGCTGCATTTGACAACCAAACAAGATTATCTTTGGTCGAAGCCACAGACAAGTCCACAAAATGTTATCCCCGGTTCTTGACTCAAGAAATTCAATCCAAGCGTCGAATCCCACGGGTAGCGAGAATTTATCCAAACGCAACCTGAGGTCCATGGCTTTCACTCGATTGGGAATACAACGATCTACCACGTCTGGTCTAACTAAAGAAGGAGCATGCAAATGCTCCATCATCCATAACTGCAATATCAGGTTACTGCCCTCAAAAAATCTCATCCCCCCCCTTCACTTCGGTTAAAACCTTATATATTTCTGTTAAGATCATGGGTATGAGAGTGAACCTGCCCTTTTGATTAACGCCCTTATCATTTTGATCCTTATGAAATAGAGCCATCACCACAGATTGCAAACGTGTATTAATACGTCTTTCTTCTAGCGGAAATACTAAAGTACCTAACAAAGCGAGGGTGAAGACTTCTAGACGCTTTCTCTCCCATTTCTCCTTAGTCATATGAAATTCATCCCAAAAGCAATCAAAACCTTCCGAGGTCCCGAATCTAGCGAACAAAAAATCTAAGGAAACCCACGAATCACTCAAACATCCCAAACGCATGCCCTTACTTTTTAAACCACAAGACTGCAAAAATCTCACGCCAGTATGATTTCGTGCTCGGATCATATCCTTCTCGATATAGGGCAAATGCAACAAACCGGATATTTCTGCCAAAGTAGGAGTCATTTCACATTCCCCAAACCTAAACACCAAACTACTTGGATCCCAAAAGGTCAACAAAGCCTCTATTAAATCTGGACGAGGGGTAACATGCAGAAGTTTCGTAAGATCACCTAATATTTTAATCAGTTTCTGCTGATCAACATAGTTAAACATTTCCCACCACTTGATTAACTTTTTGGGCACCTTGACAACCATTAGGACTCTAGACTTGGTGAACAAATCCATCTTGTAATAACACATAAGACGTTACCTCAAAAATTAGACAGGAGTAGAAGATTCCCAACCCTTGAGATTTTTGACACAAGCATTTGTCGATGAGACAGACCACATTCATGACTCCAATTTGCCGAACAGAAGTACTGAGCGAAATCAGTCTACTTGGCTAACAACTCTTGATTACGGGGGGAGAGACCTAGGCTAATAATAAGACAAAGGCCAACACAAAGATTACCGAACCCACCGAGGGTTGCCTACGTATCCCAACCCGAGGGAAGGGAATCAGGTATGCGTAGTTCATCCAGATTGGACAATTAACGATTAACTAACAGGCTAGACCCTGATTTAAGAGATACGACCAAAGACAGACGATGAACCATGTTAATAAAATCTTTTGAGTTTTCATTTTGATACTTCACAGAAAAATGACATCAACAACTATGAAAGAAAAAATCTTTTTGGTATTTTCGTTATACGAAATGTAAAAAAATTCTAACATTCTTTTTTTTTCTTTTATAAACACATCCTTTGAATGAAATTTTTTTTTTGAAGTTTTCGAATTGTGAATGCATGCTAAACGAGACAAAGAAAAATCTTTTTGATGTTTTTGAGAAAATGAGTGTGAAAGGTAAAAAAGTCCTTTTGAATTTTGGAATTGTGAAAAATAAAAGCCATAAAAAACTCTAAAAACTACGAAACTCTTTTTTTTTTTTTCGACTCACTTTTTTCTAAAAAAAAAATTTCCTTTTTTTTTTCTTTTTTCGTTTTTTTTGCCTACGCACCTTACTCCTAACAAAATGTTTTTTTTTTTCAAATCAGTCCGTCAAAGGACCACGTTACCCTTAAAGATGCAACAGTTAGCACATAGAGATGCTTTAGAGGTGAGTCTCCTACAAAGGGCCACGTGGGTCTCGCTAGGTCTCAGTATGCTGCACATAAGCATGACCTAAAAGCTGACCTACGTTGTGGTTCACTAACAAGGCTGTTCGGGGGAGCGTATGGTCGATAGTGGCTGCTTTGCTTTCCACCTACTCCATAACACCGACGGCTCCCCCCCTAAAATAAAGGTGACTCAACTAGAGGTCGTGTACAACACGTGTACTACGGACTTGTTGCAGAAAGAAGGCCTGGGGGTAGACACATGATGCCAGATATAAAAGCGGTAACACATAGGATAAATATTGTACACAAAGAGCACGAAAACATTCCACAATGATAAAACAATAACACAAAACAACAGAAACAAAATGTTTATACACCTATAGTGCCAAACAAAGCCGATACGACTCCAAAATAAGCTCGAATTCTGAACAAGTCCCCAGTGGAGTCGCCAGAGCTGTCACACCCCCTTTTTTTTCGAAAGATTAATTTCATGGTTCGAAAGGGTTTTATTATTAGAGTGACAAAAGATTGAAAATCTATTTCGAAAAAAGGATTATTTACATTTAAACTCAGAGTCGCCACTTGACATAGATCGGGTGTGCCAAGTCACCTTTGGAAATCCCTTTTCAAAATATTTTGACTCTTAAAACTGGTTTGCGAACAGAGATTCCGGCTAAGGAATTCTGTTGACCGAGGGGAAGGTGTTAGGCACCCCTCGATCCCGTGGTTTGACCACGGTCGCTTGGTGGAGTGTATCGGCTAACTTTGACGTTATAATTGTATAAACCACACAAAACACATAAAACAATCAATCAAACGCACAAAACAAAACAAATCCAAAATATAGTGTCCAAGTTCAATTATACAGTCCAAAAATAGAAAAATACGAAAATATAAATCCTATTCTAAACTAATCCTAGACTCATGATTTAATGCTTTACCCGTGCCTCGGGCCTTCATCACGAACGTCCTACGGGTACAATATACCTCGGGGCATTCCCCGGTAAATAAATTTATACAGATACTTCGGGGCATTCCCCGGCCAAATTATACAATTGATTCAAAAGTGATAAAATCAAACCATTCAATCAAATTTCAAACATTCAATCGACCCACAATCTCTAGATTTGCCTATCCGACCTACGTCTCGCCTATTCCAATCGGCGTATCTTGATACTACCAAATTCAATTAACGTTTATTTCAAGTCAAACAACTAATGAATCCAACTAATCAAAATTCACTAATTATATCAAATTTTCAATTCTCGCCCCACTTATTCCCACATGAATTCAAATCTTTCAATTCCTTCATTCACGTGAATCAATCAATCAACATCAACCACAATAATCACGATTGCTCCAACACAAGATCGAAACATATCACCAAAGGACACATCATAGCCACATTAAAAAAATAATAAAGAGAGAGAGTTAAGGAATAGACCTTCAAATAATCGATTACGATGATAATAATGTTTAAGAAATCCGCACTCGAAACCTCGAATAGAAACCTCAACAGCAAAATAATCCAACTCGGTATCGTAGAACTGAGATCCGAAACGGAATTCAATGAATGGGTTATGACAAACCGATGCCTAAATCCCCGAGCCAACAACGACTATTGATGAACCCGAGACAGAAATTGCAACAGCACAAACTCGAATCAAATTGCGAAGCAACAAGAAAAACCGTACCGGAATTCGCTTACCCGTCACAGTTTCAACCGTTTTCCGACGAACTTCACCGGAATCGGACTGAAATGGATCAAACTTGGTCGATTTTTTTTTTATTATGGGGTCGAACCGGTGTTGTTTTGGTCGGAAAGCGAGGTTAGTGATGTTTTCCGATGGCTTTGACCCGATTTGTAGCGGCTTTGACGCGTTTCCGGCGAGATTGTCACCGGAACAGTCACCGCCAGTCTCTTCTCCCTCAATTTCAATCGCCGATCTCTCCCTCTCTCGTCGTCTCTCACTGTGTGGCTATGTGTATCGTGTGCGTGTGTGTGCTTGAGCGTGTATAGTGCGTTTTCCGGTGACCCTCCTTTTCCGATGAGTTTTTTTTTTTATGTATCCTCCATTGAAAAAAAAAGTGTTTTGTTATTCCCCCTTTATGTATGTATATCTTTTCCTTAGTGGACAAGAAGATTAAAAAAAATAGGGGTTCACGTGGGTTGGGGTGAGGGTGGTTAGGTGAGGGGTGAGATGTTGTTTTTTAATTGAAGGGATAAGGGTTAGGTGTCTATTTTAAATTGGGTGGGTTGTTAGGATATTAGGATAAGACAAAGTTTGTTATGGCTTGTTATTTGGATAAAAACAAACAAAAGTAAATGCATAAATAAGTAAAGGTGAGGTGGATATTTATTTTCTTGGGGAAAAATTATAAAAAGTGAGCTTAAATTATGAGACATCAAAAATAAAAATATCATCGACGGGACAAAATTATGTGTCTACAATTGGTGTGCTAAGAAAAATTGGTATGTTAGCTATTTATAGTGAAAAAATTTGGGGCAATGTGATAAAAAAAAAATAGTCATAGGAGTGTGATCATAGTGGAAGTAGCAATTGCTTGAAGATCTAATCAGTCTTCGTCAATGCATTTGAGTTAGCTGGTTGAAAGTATAGCTTATAAGCATCAAGTGTAAGTATTTTTAAGTGTTGAAATTATTTTATAAATAAGCAATTTGAGTCTGGATGAAAATGTTGAAACTAATAATAAGCGGTTGATGTACGTTTGGTAAAACTACATTTGTAAAGAAAATGACGAACGACCAATTCGGCAATTGGAGAGGTGTTTTTTTAAAATTATTATTTTAGAAAATGTATTTTGAGAATTAGAAGAAAGAATAAATTAGTTTCCTTTATAAAATATTGTCAAGCTAAAATTGTTTATAAACTTAAAAAGCATAGTTCGGTTTGCGGGATTACTTATAAGTACTTTGGATGTTATATCAAATGCGTAGATAAGCTAAAAGGTACTCATAAATTAAATCCATTTAACCAACTTATAAACTTAGTCAAATCTAGCTCATAAAATTTTCCAAGGAAAATGTGTATATAATCTTATTACTTCCACTATATAAATTGTGGAAATTTGGGACTCTTTCAATGAAGAATTAAATGGATGGAATAATTATAAGGAAAACTACTATGAGGGAGAATTCCACAAGCCACTTAAACATTTGTTCAAGTGTAAGTAATCATACTGAAGGAGGAATAAAAAAGTTGTAGTGCTTGCACTAATTAATTGCATGATGTATTGTTATCAAACTTCAAATTACTACATTAATCGAACCTCTCTCTCTTCTAACACCGCCATAAATTACCATAAATTCTTTCGGGTTTTAGAAAGACATTTTATTAATCTCCACTCGACAACTTACATTTTCCAGATTCCACCTACATCCTATATAGCTACTAATCAGCTACCACTTCCCCAAAATTAAATTATCAAATTATCATGCTCTATCTAACTAGCAAATCAGAAAAAAAGAGTCATATTGTAGTCTATGCTAGCACTTGCTGCTTCACGCGTATAAGAGTTGTCTAACTTATTTTCAACTCGTCCATATTAATCAAATACGACCTGCTAATTCGCTAGCACCACCAGGCATGTGTTAGCAAGGTCATTTCATGTAAAGTAATTCACTATAGCAAAGCAAATTATGCTTTTATTGTGGCGTTATTAGTTATGGGCAAAAAACAACTCTATAGTTGGTTCCTCCGGGACAAGCAAAAGTGCTAGTTTGATCATCCTTAGGGTAACTATAGGCATCAGGGCACCTATCCTTGAAGTACTTAGAAAGTGGTGTTGGACCACAATTTCCAGAATTACAACAATATTCATCAGTTTTGTAAACAGTACAAGGATTGTTACATCCGCCAGCTGCTCTTAACTCATTCGGACACTGTCCGTTAATATCGGACGTGCACCTAATGCCCCGGGTGCACCCATTGGAAGTAGGGTTAAATTCTAACGGTACGTTAAATCCATCGACTAGAGAGATATCGAAGAAATCGAGATTATTATATTGGTTTAGGGCATATTCAGCTAAAGAGTTTGGGGGTTGTCCAAAAGATTGGCATTGGAGGAGACCATTGCAATCTCCAGTCTCACACCTACCTCGGCCCGAACCATCGAAATTGCAACCGGTTCGGGCCCATATACGGGCTTGTGACGTACCAGCTGGAACCTCGATGGTCCAGGTTTCGCCACCGTTGAGCTGGCGACCACCACCCACTGGCACGGACGCAGCCCAGACAGTGTAAGGACAATTATTTCGAATGTCGAATGTTGCTGCTTCAGAGTGAGTGAAGAGGAGAAGTTGTACAACGAGAAAAAAAGGGAAAATGAAAAACATGGACTTGACAATGTCCATTTTTCTTTTATGAAAATTGTTAGTTTTTTCTAAGGGTTTTATTGTGATGGTAAAGTATTAGTTTGCTAGCTATTTTATAGTAACGTTTGGCCATGTAGTTTTGTTGAAAAGTATTAAAATTTGAAGCAGAAAAAGACCATCATAAATTCATAATGTAAGTTGCAATTGACTGCAAATCTAAGTCTTTGTCAATGTACGAGCTTAGTAAATGTTAGCAATTAATATTTGAATTTTTTCCAATAGAAATTTTATGATTTAAAAATTCCACGAAGAATTAAAAGAGGATGGAATAATGATAACAAAAATTGTCCGCAAGCCACTGTTCTAGTAAATCAGTGTATCAGGATGTTAATATGAGATCTTATTTCGACTTGATATTGTTGGAAAATCAATAATAAATTTTAATATCTGTTGTGAAATTCAATATAAATAAAATACAACAGTGATAATATTTCTTATATAGTAGTATCAATAAATTTTAATAATAATAATAATAATAATAGTAGTAATAATAACGATGATATTAGTAATATGTAAAACACTTGAAATATATTGTTTTTATGAATAAATAATTCTTATTGTAAGTCGAAAATTTAATCAATCACATTTTGACTGTAATTTTGTTGTTCAATGCGGTTTTGTGTTAGTAGGTCATGTGAGTGCCTGATTATTTATGAGAGATTTAGAGACTAGGTCAAAGTCTTATAGAAACGGTCTCATTTCACTTCTCAGTAAAATAATTTACTAGCTATTTTATATTAAAGTTTGGCCATGTAATTTTGTTGAAAAGTATTAGAATTTGAAGCAGAAAAAGACTATCATAAATTCATAATGTAAGTTGCAGTTGACTGCAAATCTAAGTAGCCGTTTGGCCATGAAAATTAAATTTTTTCGGAGTTAGAGTTGAAGTTGAAGTTGGAGTAATATTTGGCCATGTCTTTTTTGAAAAAAAAATTTGACTTTTGAAAAAAAATAAATATCATTTTGTTATTCTTATTTTTCTAATACATAAATGACTTATAATAAGGAGTGATATAGTAAAATCATCGTTCGAAAGACGAAAATTTAATTTAAAACATTAAGAGTTAATTTCGTATTTTATGTCTATTTTATTTTTCATTAAATATTATTTATTTTTTTAATACCTAGATGACTCATAATAATTAATTAAGAGCGATTGATTACGTTATTACTATAAAAATTAATATAATTTTATCATATCCAATAGTAATCATCGATAATTCACCGGAATAGTATATTAATTAAATACGGGATGCTATATTTGCATATGCAAAATATGATATTATTAAACATTATTGGATAGTGCATTATATTTATCTTTCACAATAATAAAATTTTACTATATATTTTTCTTTATTTCTTTTTAATTTGATACATATTGACCCAACACAAATTCTAAGAAAATATTCATTAGAAATTTATTTTATTAAATTAAATTTATTAATTTTGTACTTTAAAAATTTAAAGTTAAGTTTAAATATTAGTATTTCTATATAAGAAAAAAATAATTTTAAAATTTAAATTTACTAAAATAAATAAATAATAAAAAGTTTAATTTTTTCTATAAAAGTCAATTAAAATAATAAAATTGATTTACTTTAAATATTTAGTTGTAATTAATTAAGATAATTTTTTATTTTATCATGATTTATGCAACACTTTGAGAGTTGAATAGAACTTTTATTTATTTTTAAAAAAGTATTTTAACTTGTTAATTATTGTGATTTATAATAATTTTTTTACGTAATTATCAAATAATATATTTACTCCTTGTATCCCAATTTATGTGGTTTCGATACAATTTTGAGAGTCAACTAAAATTTTTATATATCTTTTAAATATTTTAAGTTGTTAATTATTATGATTTGCAGTACTTTTTCTTTTATCTCAATTTATATGGCATTGCTAAAATAATGAGAGTCAATAAAATTTTTATATGTATTTTAAACATTTTAAGTTATTAATTATTGTGATTTGTGGTAACAAATTAGTTTTGAACATGATAGTCAATTAAATAAATAAAAAAAAATTACTTCCAATATGTAGTTATAGTTAATTAATATAAATTAATAGAATATATTAAATATTTAAATCATTATGATGAAATAATGAAATTTATATATTGGGGCATGGTATGTAATTAAGTGGGAGTAGAAGAGTTTTTTGGTGAGAGTCAATAAAATTTCTATGTCTTTTAAATATTTTAAGTTATTAATTATTATGATTTGTGGTAACAAATTAGTTTTGAACATGATAGACAATTCAAAAAAAAAAAAATTACTTCCAATATGTAGTTATAGTTAATTAATATAAATTAATAAAATATATTAAATATTTAAATCATTATGATAAAACAATGAAATTATTATATATTGGGGCATGATATGTAATTAAGTGAAAGTAATTGGAGGTTTTGGTAATTGGAAGAGGTGGTCGAAACCACCTCTTCTATATAATAGAAAAATAATCAGGGGGTCAAGGAATATACTTATTCCTTTCGTAATTATTTGTTTCTTATTTTCTAATTAAATTTTCACTTTTATTTATTATTTTTGACATATCAACAATAAATAATTTTTTTTCTATTTTACTCATAATATTAATTATTTATTCTTCAAACTAATTTCTAAACACAATAGTAATCATCAAGTAATAATAGAGTATTATAGTAAAATAGTAAGGTTAATCATTATTCTTAATGGATGTGGCAAGTTAAAATGTGCCAAGTAAAAGTGAATGAAATGTGTGATATAAAATTGTGTTGGGTGTACGATATTCTTCGTATTGTGTGATATTATATTCATTGGATTAAGGTTGCATTTGTTTTTTTTTAAGATTCAAATGTCTAAATCTGAATGCACATCTGAATGATTAAGATATTGTCTCTAGATCTGAAAATTGAATTATTAAGACTATTTGTTTTTCAACATTTGAATGTGCAAAAAAAAATTATTTTTATATTCTAAAATAAAAAATATAATTTAAATAAAAAACTAATTATACATCAGAAAAGTATGTAATTTAATACAACAAAATTATTTATTTGATTGAAAAAAAAATATTTATGTTTGTTAGTGATAGTGGAGGTGGTTTATACTGGTGGTTGTGGTGACAATGATTGATGTTAGTGATTAGTAATGTTAGTGATGATAGTTGGTATTGTAGTGAATGCTATGATGGCGGCTGATAATGGTGGTGGTGGTTGTGATGTGGCGTTGCTTGATGTTAGTAGTTAGAGATGTTGATTGTGATGGTTGAAAATGAATGCATGATGGTTGACGATGTGTTGGTGCTAGTTGGAGCTATTGTTAGTTGTGATGGTGGAGATGGTTGTTAGTAGAGATAAATTATAGCAATGATAGTGATTGAAGTGATGGTAGAGGTAGCTTTACTAGTAACAACGGTGGTGGTTGCCGAAGAATGTGTAGAGGTTATGATGTATTAGTGGTAGTTAGCGGTGGTGCTAGTTGTGATAGATGAATTGATCGATAGTAAAGATTGGCCGGTAATGGTTAATGATAATGGTGGTGGCGGTAAATATAATTAGAATAATAGAGGTAGTAGGTGTGGTAGCGGTTGTCAATTGTGATTAGTAGCGATATTTGTTATCGATGGTGGTTGTGACGGTGGAGGTGGTTGGTGGTGGTGGGTGGTCGTTGACGGTGGTGGAGATGGTGACTGATGATTATGAATAGAGTGGCGGTGAATATTATCCAACACCAAAATACCTCTTCAGACCTATTAAGATTTGATTCTAATCTGAATGATTAAAAACCCATTAAGAGCTCAAATCTCAATGAAAAACAAATGCACTTAATGATCTGAAGTCTGAACCATTCAGATTCAGACCTCCATTAAGTGGGGAAAAAAAAAATTGAGCCCTAAATCCGCATGATTTTCCTCAAAGAACCTCACTCCGGTAAAAATATTTATACTCCGTATGGGTATACCTTCTATATTTGCACACCTAATAATCCACCTCCACGAACTAAATTTCACATCACGAATTATCAGACTATCATATCTTAATTTTACATACCATATCACTAAGATTCAAGGGTTAATCTGATTTATCTTGTGTTATCCATATTTATGACCATAGAAATTTACATACAATTTTCTTCTTCTTTCTTTCTTTCTTTCTTTCTTTCTTTCCTCTTATTTTTCTTTTGGGTGTGTGCAGTGTGCAGTGTGCGCACCTCCAAGTTCCAAATAAAGGCAGTAAAACAGGCTCCACATCCTCCATATTTATCTCGTCAAATTATTAACTTTGATAATATTTATTGGGCTAGTGATAAAAGCTACGTGTTGTCTGTTTTAAGGAGATAAGTGATTGAGGCTTGCTTAAGTGATTGAGTATTCAGCAACTCCGTCTTGGCAAAATAAAGTCTCTGCCCCAAGTGCTTGATTGATTATCTGATATTCACGAAAACATTCCACCTATACTATAATCAAGTTGTTTGCCTATTTTTTCGATCAGTCAGTAGCAGTAGATTGAATGTTTGATACTGTTATTAATTCTTTGCTAAGACAAGAATAATCAGGAAGAAAAAAGAAGAGAGCTTCTTATTAATTTTGAGGAAGGGGTGAGGGTTTTCTTGACGAAAGAGAACCACTTTATTTATAGGAGGAGAAGTTGACTCGATTCAAAAATCAAAATTTCTAAACTTTTTTTCTAATCAATATATATTAATAACAAATAAGAAATTTTGGTATATTAATTGTTACTGTTGTAGTGTCTCACTATTTTGACAGTTCTTCTTCTTCTTCTACGTCTTGGACCCAAAAACAAAAACTAATGTCACAATTTTTCTGGACACGTGTCCCCTAAAAGGGCCATGATTCTTCATTGACGATTTTCCTCATCTCCTGTTTCTGTTTGGTTTCTTCAACATTACTATTTACTCGTACTTTTTGGTGTAACCAAATTACAAATTTCAAGTCATACAGGAAACTTCAAAGTCATTAATTCTCAAAAAATAAAAATGAATAATTTTAACCAGTAATGACAGGTTGATTATCATTATTTTGTCATATTAGCGATCAATATTCATGAAAAAATTCACCTACATCTAATGCCTAATGGTGTAATTAAATTACTTATTCTTAAACCGCACTCTTCAGAGGAAGATGAAAGTAACCAAACAATACCATCATAAATACGTTCTTTATTTTACTTTAATTTGTCACAAAATAACTACATAGTAACTTATATCACTACATGATGAATCACAACACAATATTATTACTTGGCCATACAACAACTAGTCCTCCTAGCTAAGAGGACAGCGTAGCCTTATTCAAATTAATACAAAAGTTTAATATAATCCATTCAAGGACAGAACACAACCTTATAATTAGTACCAGCAGGACAAGTGAAAGTACTTGTCTGATCATCCTTAGGGTAACTGTATGCATCAGGACACCTCTCCTTAAAATGCCTCGAAAAATTCGTGGCGCCGCAGCTGCCTGAGTTGCAACAATATTGATCAGTCTTGAAGACAGTACAAGGATTGTTACATCCTCCAGGAGCCTTCAATTGACTAGGACACTGTTGATTAATTTGATCACCTTTGCATGTTATGCCACGGGTGCACCCATTGGAAGTTGGACTAAAATCCATAGGAACGTTGAATCCATCGACTAGAGAAATATCAAAAAAGTCTTTGTTCGAAAATTGGTTTAGGGCATATTCAGCTAATGTATTTGGGGGTACCCCAAATGATTTACATTCTAGGAGACCGTTACAGTCTCCTGTTTGACATTTTCCCTTACCGGATGCATCGAAATTGCATCCGGTTCGGCCCCAAATTCGAGCTTGTTTCGTCCCTGCAGGGGGGTTGATGGTCCACGTCTGGCCACGGTCTAGACGCTTGCCGCCACCGGCCGGGACACCGGCAGCCCAAACAGTATAGGGACAATTGTTACGAACTACAATAGTGGCTGCATTGGCATTATAAGTGAAGTAGAAAAGGGCAAAGAGAATAAAAATTGAAGCTCTCATTTTTCTTTTTTTTGGTGAGTAGTAAATTGGACAAGTGATGATGTTTATTAGGGAGTAATTTGAAGGGTATTTATAGGGTAAAAATGGGGCAACATCGTTGTTAAGTTACTAATTACGTGGTTAAATTTGTTTGAAATTTTGGTTTTTGATAATGTACTGGTTTGGCTGGACTTGTTGTCTAGTCAACATAATGGTGCAAGGTGTGTTGCTACTAGAACTTGTAGGTAATGTATCTATTCTAGGCCTAGGGGATCTATTATTCAAGCTAGATTATTATTTTTTTAATTTTTGAACATTATACTTACATATATATAATAATGGAAAAAGAAAATTCAAAGTTAAGTACTTGGATGGTAGTGGAACACTAAATTCAAACTTTTAGGCAGATGCAACCCAAGTTTAAGAACGACCGCTATTTTTGATTTCTTAGATCATATATCGGTATTAGGAACTCGAACTCAGAATATCTTATTAAGGATGAATGAGTATTTAATTGCCACTTCACCATAATAGTTGTTGGTGATCTGCGTAAGTATTTTATTATTAGTTGTATAAAATCCTAGCCCAGCTAATATTAGTGATATTACCTACGTTCTATCTAGATTCACACGATTTTAAAACTTGTTAGTAGGGTCTATAAGATGTGATAGAATGAATATCTAGAGAGAAAACATGCACCATAAGTGCCTTAGGAAGAAGGGTGTTCAAACAGTATAATAAGAAAATGCAAGACACATTCAAAATTTCATAACCTCTATGAGTTTATGGATTCTAGAACATAGTAATTTCAAGTATTAGTAATTGAATTCTAATTTAACTTATGTATATATTTATAAAATTTCGTGATGTATATACAAGATTCAGAATCAAAATTATTAAGTTCGGATGAACATTTAATGGTCTCAGTGCCGGCTGTGAAGCATGCAAGGCACTTGCTTTAGGTGCCCAAAATATGGGGGCCTTATTTTTTACAAATAATAGAGAGATGTTTGGATATAAAAAATATGAAATTTAGAAAAAAAATATTTATTTTCGAGTTAAAATAATGTTTGAAAATTGGAGTTTGTTTGGACATGGATATAAATCGAATTTATTTTTGAATTTTGTAAATGATTTGAAGTGAAAATAATTTTTTAAAAAGTTTTTCAAATTCATGAAACATTATGGCAGTTTTAAGTTCAATACTTATTTGACATGGTCAGATGACGAGAGTTTGAAACAATATTATCTTAAATTTGATTTTTTCTTAAAATATAATATCTCTGATATTGACTATTTAAACTTATTTTCAAAATTGAAAGTGTTAATTAAGGGAAAGTAGTACAAGTAAAAAATAATACTATAATCAACATATTCAAGCAGATAAAAAGACTTGATGCTTTTTCAAATTAGTGAACTTTAGAGATGAGATATTTTTATAATTAATTTATTTCTCTTCTATTATTCTTATAAAATAATGTTAACAGTTCCTATAGCAATTGCCCAACAGAAATACGTTTTTAAAAATTCATATAAAAAAATCTTATATAAGATCAACAATTCTAAAGAATAAATGAGTTTGTTATAATATCATTTAAAAAAATAATTATTAAAAGAAATAGAAAATAAGAAAACTATAACTACTAATTTTGCATGTTAAAAAACTACAAAAATTACATTTCAAATAAATCGTTATAACGAGATTTAACTATAGTTAAATGGGACGATCAAAATAGTACGTCCATCAAATTATAGGGGGAAAGGACAAAAACGACACTCAAAATTAAACTAAATGCTGCTATAAAAAAAGGTAAAAATAACATGAAAAATCGATTCTAAATTACACCGATATAATAAAAAATTGTTATAACGAGATTTAACTATAGTTAAATGGGACGATCAAAATAGTACGTCCATCAAATTATAGGGGGAAAGGACAAAAACGGCACTCAAAATTAAACTATTTCCACGAAAATGATCATGGAATTTAAATTTCAGTTTCTAGCAATTTCAATTTGTTGGCTTGTTCTATATCGTTTCTACACACCTTCTCTATAGTTTCGATACATATCTTATACATATAAATATTCTATACGAAAATTATATAGTTTCGATACACAATTTATACAATAATTATTATTTTTTACACATTTTATACAACAATTATATAATTCTTATACACTTTCTATATATATTTTAGGGATAATACCCACGAAAATACCTGAACTTTAACCAAATTTTCAGTGGAGCATACTGAACTTTGCGGGGGTCCTATTACCCCCCTAGACTTTTTAAAAACGGAATTATTACCCCCCCTGAAACTCTATATCCAGATTTGGCTGCCGGATGTGTGACACGCGCACCCCTTCTTCTACATTTTCATTATTTTCACCATTGTCACACCCCTTTTTCGCCCGAGGGATTCGAGTTTGAAGGGTTTTTCAAATTAAAGTGACAGTATTGAATAGGGATTAATTCATTACAGAGTCGCCACTTGGAATTGAGTTATGGTGTTCCAGGTCACCTTTTTGAATCCCTAATAAAAAAGAAATGACTCTTTATTGGTCTGCGAAAACAGAAGACCGGGTAAGGAATTCTGTTGACCGAGGGGAAGGTGTGAGGCACCCCTCGAATCCCATGATTCTAGCACGGTCGCTTTATTGACTTATCTTGACTTAAATTATTTTAATAAATTATGTTAGTAGGCCCTAAAATCGCTCATTTTATTATACTAAAATTATTTAAAACTCTTGTATTAAACTGGTGAAAATTAATTTTAAGACGAACTTTGCCGAAGTGCAATATTGCATCCTCGAATTATTTTTAAAGATCTCAGAAAGATGCGTACACCGCATTTTTAATCGAGACAAATATATCAAACGTTCTTAAAGCTTATCTAGCATTAAAAGGCATTTATTTTATCTCTTGTAAACTCAAGATAATTTTATTTTATCTATTTATATTCTCTTTTTTTGGTCTTTTTTCTTTATTATGACGAATTTTGAATAAAGCCACAACCCATCTCGCTCATTCTCACCTTAGTTAATTAATACAAAATTACTCTGGTCTTAAATTTATATCCTAAGCTATAAACGTTGTTGGCTAATATCAAATCTCTCGATCAATCTTATATTAACTACAAATAATATACTCAATCATCAAATAAATAAAAATGAAATAAGGCATGCAACATATGAACATTATAATTAACTTCACATGAGAAGAAATCAGAACTAAAAGAAAACTAAATTTCGCATATATATATAAAGTAGAGTATCTTTATATCGTTAGATCGAAAATTCGAATGATAAGTTTGAGTGAAAGAGATTAGAAAATAAAAATTACCTAAGAATTTTTTTTCATTTTAGTTTTCTTTATTTTTCCTTGCTGTTTATGGTGTGGATAATGTTAATGTACTGAGGAAACAAATGAACAATGATATATACCAGTGATTTTTGTTTTTGCCATGTATTTTCTATTTCCAATTTTATATTCCCTTTACATAACAAAAGAATTCTTGGTCGCATAACAGAGAACAAACAATTTAAGATGATGTATGGTAAACTACTCCAAAATTTAATAATCAAATGAAGAACATCAACACTTGAGAAAAATTGATCAAACCACGTCATGAAACTATATTTATAATGATCATGTAAAATATTCGAATAACTAAATATAGAATTCATGATTACAAATTCATATAATTTGGTATACTAAATAATGCATGAAACGATTGAACGATTGCAACCATACTTCAATTCACAATGAAATTGATAAATATAAATACAGTGAAATTAAATAAAAACCTGTACAATGGACTAGTTAAAGGAGAAGCATGAATGATGTCATCGGAAACTCGACACGAACCGAACTTAATCTCCAAAACCAAAGAAGTCTCTCTCTTTTTTTTCTTTTGTTTTTCTACTTTTTTTTTTCTAACTCTCATCCGTTCCTTTTAATTTTTGTTTGTTTTCTCAATCTCCAGTATGTTTTTTTCCTTAGCTTTTACCACTTATTTTTTCTTTATTTATTTTTTCTTCTTTCTCGTGTATGCTAGTGTTTTTTTTTTCTGTTTTTGTTCTTTTTGGTTTTCGACAATGTGTATTTTTTGTTATCCTCCCGTTTTTTTGTTGTTGTTGTCTGTGTGTATATTATATAGGGTATAAGGTGGGAAGTTGAGAGAGTTGGAGGGAAAAGTGAGGGTGGTTGGGGTAGTTTAGGAGAAGATAGAATTTTCAAATTTTAAATCTTTTTTTTTCTTTTTTTTAAAGAAGACAATGAAAATAATAAATATAAATAATAAATAAATAAATAAAATAACAATAATAATAATAAAAATAATATAATAATAACTAATTAATTTTTATATTTAAGAAAATATAATAAAAGTTTAAAAATAGTTAAAATAAATATAATTAAGATAGTACTAAAACTACTAACTTATTTGTTTAAAAATTAAAAAGAAAATATTTTAAAAAAATGTATTATTTATTTATTATTTTTTTAAAAAAAATAGAATAAAATAAAACAAAAAATCTCAAAATTAACTTTATTTTTTAACTAAAATTTTATTAAAAAATAAAAAGAATTAAATAATATTAAATCAAATATAAATATTTAATATAAAAAAATATATATATATTTAACTCGGGAGGGTCAAAATCACGTGTCTACAACCATTACAGCCATATTACTCCTACAAACAACATTGGTAATACTACAATACAAATTTTCATCATTTTTTCACCAAATTCTTAATTCTTCATTCTTGAAATTTTACTTTTATTTAGTTCATTAAGAAAATCTTTTCCCAAATTTGAAATTCAAATCGAAAAATTCTCTTTAATAATTTTATTTAAATCGCAAACAGAGGGTCCCAATTTCACCACACACACCAAATGACCTGATGATACTACATTAGATTATATTGAGATGAGAATGGACAAAAAGAACAAAATCGAAAGATACATAAGGGTGTGTTCTTGATAAAAACAGGAATAACAAAAATGCTCTTGGCTAATCAGTATGCATGTGTAAAACATTATTGTACATATAATAACAAACTTTAATGTAAAGACAATGATAGAGTGTCTGAAGGAACATATTGATGATGTTCGGTGCTGCTTGGTAATGTAGCTTGTGGTAAACCTGAAGTGCCTCGCCAATATTAACAACCAGTCCAATTTGATGGAATTGGAGAATACCCATTTGGTGTGTGTGTTGAAATTGAGTAAAATTGATGTAATTGAATTGAGTGTGTTGAAGATAACTTATTTGGTGTGTGTGTGTATGTGTGATGAAATTATTTTTAATTTAACAATGACGCACCAATTTAACTCTATTGAAGAGAAGAAAGAAAGAGAAGAGAAAGAATGAAAAATAAATAAAAAAATATAAAATATTTAAAAGTCAGTAAATTGAGGGGTTATTTGACCCCCCAAAAAAAGTTTTAAACGTTTTTAATCAGTCTCACGCGCTCAAGAGGCGTGATTACATGCCCTTGTCAAAATGGGTTGATATATGCCATTAAAATACAAAAAAAAAAATCTAGGGGGTAATAGGATCCCCGCAAAGTTCAGTATGCTCAACTGAAAATATGATCAAACATCAGGTATTTTTGTGAATATTCTCCCTATTTTTTATATATATTTTATACATATACATATTTGATAGAAGTATACAATTTCTATACATATATCTTATATAGATACATACTCTATACAATAATTCTACCATTTTTATATAATTATATTTAATTATTATTTTTAAACAATAAAAAAATAGAATATTTTTAAAAGGACCGAATGACCCAAGTTGAAAATTGTATGTGTATTGTATATGAACTGTATCAATTATATATGGACTGTATCTAAACTACATGGGCCAAAATAACCCAAATTAAAAAATGGCTATAAAGTGAAAAAAAAATACTCAACTAGCTATTTTTTAAAAAAATTATTAAACTTAAACTATTTATTTTAAAAAATACTACACAATATCTTTTTTCATTTTTACTACTATACACAAAGTTAGGTTCCTGTTGGCATTACCAGCCATAGAATAGCCCAATCCAAATTCAGACTTTGGGATGAAGATAGATACCAGACAGACATGGGAATCCCATTTAACACTTGCTATTTAAATACTAAAAACTATACAAATACACAACTTATATTTTTAATATTACAAAAAAAATTAACTTTTTAAACATATTACAAAAATACCAACATATACACAAAATACTATGTATATGTCGACTATGTTATGTATATTAATAGAGAGAGAAAGTAAAGTAATTAAAAAAATGGGAGAGAGTGTAATTTGATATTTATGTTATTTATACATTTAAATAATTTTTTTTTACAAAAAGTAAGACTATAATTACAATAAATAACAACACTTTTGTAAAATTACAGTTTATAGCAAAAGTAGTATTATTTTACTCATTAACTAGACAAGTGCATGTTTTACTCTCACTACTTTATATTTTTTTATTTTCACTCCACTATCCCCCCCCCCCCAAGAAAAAAATATAGCGATATCTTTTATCCTTTTTCTCATCTTATTTTTTTATTATTTTATTTTATTTTTTTATTTTATTTTTTATTTCCACTTTATTTTCTCTCTTCTATTTCTCTTCTTTTTTTTCCCTTTTTCGTTTTTTTATGTTTTTCTTTTTTTTTCTTTTTCATATTTGAAGATAATTATCTCCATTATCTTCAAAATTTCAAAATAAAACATCATTACTATCTTTCACTCTCTAATATCTCTACCTTTTTTTTTTCTTGTTAGTTTTTTTTTCAATTTTATTTTTTTATCAATTTTTTTTCCTTTTCATTTTTTTCTTTCCACTTTAATTTCTCTCTTCTATTTCTTTTTTTTTCCTTTTTCGCTTTTTTTTTTTCCTTTCTCGTATCTTTTTTTTCTTGTTCTATTTTTGTTTTCTTCTTTTTTTCTATTTTTTTTCTCTTTTTTTTTACACTTCTATTTCTGTTTCTTCCTTTTTATTTCTTTTTCACTTCGCTTTTTTCAATTTCTTTTTATTTTATTTTTTGTTTTTATTTTTTTACTCTTCTATCTCTAACTTTTTTTTTTTTTTTTTGAAAGACAATTATGTATATCACATCTATTTTATTTTGTTTCTTTTTTTTTTGACACTTCTATTTCTCTTTCTTCCTTTTTATTTTCTTTTTCACTTCGCTTTTTTCAATTTCTTTTTTAAAAAAAATTTACTCTTCTATCTCTAACTTTTTTTTTTAAAAAGACAATTATGTATATCACATACACATCTTAAAAAAACATACAGAATACATAGCTATACAGATCTGGATATGTATTTACAGTACAAAACATACATATGTATTTACGAAATACTCATCATATTCATATTAAACAGTAACAAACATAACTATACTATATATCTTCATATGTATTTGCGAAATACAAAGGTGACTCATATAAAATAAGAATATACATATGGATCAGGTGTGTATTCTGTAAATATATATGCATAGCTATATGTATTTTATACGATGTTGGCTTTATGTTTGAGTTGTACATACTATGTCATTTTAGAGGGTAACATATGTACTTATTTGTTTTCTTTTACTGTTTAAGATATGTATCATGTATTTTTTTTATTACCTATATGTATATGTATATAATTGTCATTTTTGTTATAGAGATTTTGTGTCATATATGTTTATATATACATGTGAGTCAGATATGTATTTTTGTAAATACATATGCAGATATATATGTATGTTTTTATCGTAAATACATATGTAGATCTGTATGTCTATTTATTTTGTATATTTTTTGAATAGGTATATATGATATATATATTTGTCTTTTAAAAATAAAAGATAGAGATAGAAGAGTAAAAAAAAAGTGAAAAGGAAAAAAAGAAGAAGAAAGAGAAATATAAACTAGAAATAGAAGTGTAAAAACAAAAGCAAAAAAAAAAATTTAAAAAGAAGAAGAGGAAAACGAAAAAACATGAGAAAAGGAAAAAAAATAAAAAATAAATAAAAAAATCGAAAAAGAAAAAAAAAGTAGAAGAAAGAAAATAAAGTGGAAAGAAAAAATAAAAAAGAAAAAGAAATGAAAAAAAATAAAAAATTGAAAAAAAAACTGACAAGAAAAAATAGTTAGAGATATAAGAGAATGATATTTTGAAATTTTGAAGATCATGGAAATAATAATCTTCATATTTGAGTTTGATTTGAAAAAGTAATCTACTAATTTAAATAAGAGTAATTTATGGGAATTTAATTTGATGGGATAATTATTCTTTATTTAACTCAACTAATTTGAGTAAAACAAGGGCAGTAAATCTTATTGTATATGTATTTGTATAGCAACAGTTTACTTAAATACAAAGTACAATTTGCTATTTTTCGTAACTATGAAAATGTTGCTATAAAAGTTACAATTAATGCTCTATAATTGCTATTTCTGAATTTTTTCCAAAAATATTAGCCACTACTTTAATACTTTTTTTTCTTTTGGTTTCCATCCGATGTCTGGTACCTGCATTGAAGTCCGACTAATTTAGATTCGTGCCGCGTAGGGCCCCATTCGAGGGGAAGCGCTCCTTACCAAGAATTTTTTTCATACCAGGGCTCGAACCCGAGACCTCTGATTAAGGGAGGAGCAGTATCATCCTTTGGTGGTGACTACTTTAATACTTACTATCTTTTCATTATTCTTTGACACGAAAAAATTTGAGAGAAAAATGTCTCCAAATAAACACAAAATAACTTTAGTACAAGGTGTTGAAATTCATAGGGTTGATAAGAAAAACAAAACAAAAAAAAAGTGATTCCTATGCAATTCTAAGTTATTCCGTTAATTAGTATTCCCTATTACCTTACTGATTTAATTCTTAATTGTAATTTTGATTCATTAGTGAGTATAAATTTATTCAGTGTTTGTGTTGGAGATTTTGTTTGTTTAACATTTTATAAGATTCGTGAAAAAAGAAAAACACTTTCTATCAATATATATTTAATTTCAAAAATTAAACTCAAAATTTCTAATTAAATAAAGGGCTATTCATTTGACTATTCTACCATAATCTTCAATAATTTGCATTCTAATGCACTTGGTGTCAAATAATATAAGTATACGAGTTAATATATGACGTAAAAGTAACGTAATTTTTATCACGACAAAAAAAATAAAAAGTAGAAAAGTAGTTGTCAAAATCAATTGTTAAAAAAAGTTAAAGCAAATCAAAATTAAAAATATTCTTCCACTTCTCCTCTAGTCCATCTCAAACACTTTTTATTCAAACAAAAATATCTCTCTATTTTTTCTAATGATTTTCTACAATATTTTAAATAAAGTTGGCTGGTTATTTATTATAAAATAATTTAGTAATTATCGTGACAGTTAAGATAATTGAATGATTTATTTTTTTCATTACAAAAGATAGTTCACGTAGTAATTATATTTAATAAATTTAATTTATCCATAGTGAAACTAACCCTATCTTAAAAAGTGAGGTTTATTCGTAGATAGACTATGATAACTTCAGGATATCACCACCAAAAAATAAAAAACTTTGGGATATCTACCCAACAGCGACATATTCAAATTATATTAAAAACATTTCAATTTATATAATACTAGTTTTTAATTAATTTATCTTCTAAAAAAGCATATTTCTATTTCTATCTATATAAAAATACTTTAATTTCAAAATTTCAAAATTCTTAGAGATTTGTCAGTTGTTACTCAACTACAACTTTTGATGGTAGATGTTAACGTATGTTCGACCCAAAGTTATAACCTTTTAATTTAATTGTTTAACAAAAACATTACGTTTTTCTTAAAAATTTTGAGTACTAGTATAAATTTATTTTAAGTTGGTTATGTAAGCTGACAATCTTCCCTATAAAGTTAGAATTTTTGATGTAGGTTAGGTCTCACGCTTACTTGAGCAGTGTGGGAGGCTGGGAAATGGGTCGAATAAATTCCCCTGAGGTCGGAAAAATAACAGACAGGGTACAAATAGGCATGTGAACGATGAATAGGCAAGCACGTGGATTGTACCGATCAGCTTTGAACTGTCGAGTGATGATTGGCCGAGGGGACTTCCATCATGTAGCTGGGTACAAATAGGCCTGTAAAAAATGAGTAGCCAAGCACGCAAGTTTTACCGGCCAGCTTTGAGCCGTCGAGTGATGATTGTTGATTGCTCGAACCGAGCGTATAGCGACGACAACTTGGCTGATAGGCGTATTAGGCATTATTTTATTCAAAAAATTCAACAGGCTAAAACTAAGGGCTAGCAGAGCAAACGAATATTATAGCAACTCTGAGTTTTGACTCAATGATAAAACGTTACAAACATAACGACTTTATAAAATTCAGTAAATACGTTATGACAATTATATATTGACTTAAAATATAAATAATGATGGTTTGAAATTTTACCATAGTTAATTAAGAAGGATTTTAAATCACATGATTGGATTCTATAGAATCGTTATCATGGGTAATGTTTTATCTTAAAGTCATAACTCGTAATAACAATTTTCAAATATATTACTGACAATAACGTTTTTGTTATAAAGCAAGAAAGACTAAAGAAGAAGAGTAGAGAGAATAGAGAGAGTAATTCTTATTTCTTCTCTTGATGAATGAGAGATGATATGATTGTCAATACAATGAACAAAACCCCTCTATTTATAAGAAAAATTTACTCCTAGTCTGAGTAAAAGACAGATGCTTCAAATCCTAATAAATATCAAAGTAGATCTTGATAGACATTCACTATAATGTAAATACATTTATAACACTCCCCCTTGAATGTCTAATTGGTAGATAATGTGTCTCGTTAAAACCTTACTAGAAAAAAATCCAGTAGGAGAAAAATCTAGTGAAGGAAAAAGAGTACACATCTCTAATAATACGCATTTCGGCTGCCTCATTAAAAATCTTACAAGGAAAACTCAGTGGGACAAAACCTCGTAAGGGAAAAAGAGTACAGCGCGTATTAACTCCCCCTAACGAGAACATCCTTGAACATTTGCATCCTGATCTTGTGCACCATCTTCTTAAAAGTTGTAATTGGAGAAGACTTGGTGAATAAATCAGTCACATTGTCAGTTGAACGAATCTGTTGCACGTTAATATCATCATTCTTTTGTAGCTCATGTATGTAGAAAAGCTTTGGCAAAATGTGCTTCGTTCTATCTCCATTTATGAATCCTCCCTTAAGATGTACTATGTATGCTGAATTATCTCTGTATAAAATTGTGGGTAGGATTGTCATATTTCACACCACATTTTTTTCGAATGAGATATATCATGAACCTCAACCATACGCATTCTCGGCTTGCTTCATGAATAGCTATTATCTCAACATGATTCGATGAAGTGGCTACGATAGACTGCTTTGTATATCTCCAAGATATGGCAGTATCCCCACATGTGAACACATTGTATGTTTGAGACTGAGATTTATGCGGGTTAGATGAGTACCTAACGTCAGCATGACCAGTAAGATCGGGACTGCAATCTTTAGAATTAAATAAACTCATGTATCTTATCCCATTTCGATGTCTCCTAGTAGGAGTAGAAATATACCTTGCTAACAAATTGAGCAAAAGGCTATATTGAGTCTTTTAGTTTTTTACAAGATACATGAGTGCACCAATTATACTAAGATATGGTACTTCATAACCAATCCAAATTGGTATATTTCTCATTTCAGTAAATAATCTTATTGCTTTTGAAAACTCTCCAAGAGTTTCAATAATTTTCAAGCTATAAGTTTATACAATATAAGGATTATAAATAAGTTTCCCATAAACTTTTCAATGCTTCAAGCATTTTGAATCCTTAAAAGTTTTTCACATAAGTTTTGTCAAGTGACAATATTCAACATTTCAAGAGTGACATCTTCAAATATCTGGACTGCAAATCAAATAAGTTTAATACTTACCAAGCTGCATCCTTTCATGTCACTTGATAAATGTTTCTACGTCAGCATGCTTAAATTAACGTAGAATTAAGATCCTCGTAATCTTTCACAATATTGCGCCAATATTGTGTCAAAGATATTGATGATATATCATTTAGTATCGGTTCACAATGCGACATAACATTTTGAGATCTCATCACTTCATTATTTTCAGGTACATGAACTTCTCATAAAGTTTCATGAAGTGGTATGTCGTAGGCTCTTCAAAAGCTCATTGCCTTCTTATTATGATTATTTGCTCCTTATCCTTTTCAAGGATTATTTTATTTGGAACCGATTAGTCTACCACGCTTCATGCATGCGTCGATTTTGTTCTTTAGGAACACAAAATAAGAGCACTTGCGCTTAATATGAGATGCTTTCGGCATTTGACTTAAATTATCTTTTGGATGAGGATCTGGTGATAATTCCTAACATATTTCATAGCGCTTATAATCTCCCCCTTATGTTAGGAAAACTAACATACATCCTTTACTTCTTTGAGGAATCCATCTTTGTGCATTATGGTATATTCATTAATCGTATACCGCACATCAAAATTATTAGATGGAATAATTGATTCCCGACCTTGAACCAACTGAGAGGAAAGAAATAATCATAATTTATTGGTCTAATGCATACAAGTGCTATTGCAATATATCATATTTCAGACCAATACATGAAGTTTTGTTCTCATTAACAATGGTTTAGATATTTATCGAAGGCATTCAAAGCTAAACCATCATCGTCAAGATGAATTATCTTGATTACACAATCTGAAAGTCATGCTTAACTCAATTTTATTGAGCAAGCAACTTTATGAATGTCAAATTGCAGGTTGACAATAAATGTACATGTGATCATCTTATTGATGCATCATTTTATCATATCACATGATAGATGAACGGGCCCTTATTCACTTTTAATAATTTTTAGATTTGAATGGATCCAATCCCAATATTAGTTGATCCAACTAACTTATCACGAGAACAAACGACATAAACAATTCTTGAAAAAACTTCTAGCTCTTCAATACATGCACATCTTCAAGATGTCACAATCGTTCATATCAATTTATGAACTTTTATTCTAGTAAACTCCAAGTTTACCATGACATGTACTTTTTCTTTAGTAAATTTCAGATTTACTATTACATGAATAAATTTCAGATTTACTACTTCAAAAGTAGATTTCAAAATTATTCAACCTCTTTCGGAGGTGAGTTGTGATACAATCACAATCAAGTGCACGTTTGCATTAATGAGTTTCTCATTCCCCAGGAAAGGAATATAATCGTGCCTTAAGCCTATCAAATTATGATAGCTTATAACATCTTTCAAGATTTTGCTACTTCAGAAGCAAATCGAGACATACATATGATGTAGAATTATTTTTTTCTCTAGCATATCTTATAATCATATAAGCGTGTGAAAATATCATCACTTTTGATGATCATTATCATATTGTCTCCCCACGCGTATATTCGTGCATTCAATCGTTTGTCTTCTTTCATACATATTATGCACTGCTACCACATACACCTCAAGAATAAAGTAAGTTGTCATATTTCAGACTTATCATATATTGCTACCACATTCACTTCATGGAATTAAGCATATTCAATGGGCCGAATTTCATGACTTTTCATCAAACATCCATCATTTTGCCTTAGCTATCACAATATCATCAATATGGTGTATTTAGATTCAAACTCAATATTTGATCCATATAAAGGCGTCTTAGGCATGAATCGATGGAACTTGAACCCCACATATTATCATCCTTCTTGATAATATTGTTCTTGAGGAATAAATTTAAAATATAAATGGTTCCAAATCAATTATTTTTTCAAATTCAATAATAATTATATTAGTAATAGCAAAGGAAAGATAACATAAAGAATTACTAACCTTGAAATTCTTCAGCTTTATAATCTCACCTTGTTTGGCAGAGTCTCGTGCTGATAACGTGATATAAAACAAGAAAGCAACTTTATAATCTCACCTTGTTTGGCAGAGTCTCGTGCTGATAACGTGATATAAAACAGGCAGTGTCTCGTGCTGATAACGTGATATAAAACAAGAAAGAATAAAGAAGAAGAGTAGAGAGAATAGAGAGAGTAATTCTTATTTCTCTTGAGGGATGAGATATCATAAAATTGTCAATACAATGAACAAAACCCCTCTATTTATAAGAGAAATTTACTCCTAGTCTGAGTAGAAGACAGATGCTTCAAATATATCAAAGTAGATACATTCACTATAATGTAAATACATTTATAACAGTTTTATATATCTATTATCGGTGAGTTATTAATTTTTGTCTGCTAAACTTTTGAAATAAAACAATATCTAATGAGTTGTTCCTATGCCACTCTCGTCAACTTCTTTTTCCATTTTATGTAACACTTTTTTTATTTTTAGTCTGCTTACAAAGAAATGTCACCTTATAATTAGAAATAATTTTAATTTAAAATTATCTTTTATTATTAATAAAATAATTTATAGCCTCATAAATATCTAAAAATTATTTTAGATCACAAATTTTAAAAAATATCTTTTTACTTAAACTTCATATTAAATCAATCGATGCCACGTAAATTATAGAACCGTCAATATGAGTTAGGCTCGTTGGGCCGATCCGACCCGGCCTGTAATTTGATGGAGTTGGGCTTCAGTGTTTGTAGCCCATTTAAGAACGAGACTTTTTAGCTCCACCGGATAAATCCGTGTCTCGTGGGGCTTGAGCAATGTGGGTTGGACTAGCCCGTGGGCCGGTCCATAAGTCAAATACATGCAACTCTTTAAATTGCTTATTAGTATTTTTATTTGGTTCGAAGGATATCATGTCAAAAGTTATTTAATTTCGCTGTTAGAAGTATGTTTTGAGGTGTTGGAGACTTCATTGATAAGTATTAACATTATGTAATATTGTCCGACAATATTTATGCTTATTAATATTGTAAAATTAAATTAAAAAAATATTATTTTTTTAAAAAAGAGGGCTAGCCCGTGAAGCCCACAACTCACAGAGTAATGGTGCGAGTTTAGTGCTTTTTGACCCATTATTTTGATGAGTCAGTCCGACCTGATCCGTCAAACTTAAAGCCCGTGTGAACTAGCTTAGATGGGCTGAGCCGACCCGTATCGAGAGTAAAGAATACTGATGAAATAGTAATTCTAAGAATTTTGAAGAAGACGTATTGTTTTTGTTAACTGATTTAAATAATGGGAGATTCAAACTTAATAAACCAATAACATTAACGATGGTAACGTCAAAAAGAATATTACTTTATTTATTACTCTAATGATTTAATTTTTTATATATATAAACGGCGTGAGATAGCTTGGCGTCAAAATCCAGCCGTTAAAAGGGTGAAAAAACGAATATATAAACAACCCCCAGTAGTTCACTAGTCAGTCTCTTCCTTCTTAAGCACACTTACTCTATTCAAAACCCAATAAATTCGCCAGTTATACGATGATCTCCGTATTACTATATACTAGTATCTGATTTAAGGTTATTCATATACTCCTACCCCCTACTACATTATTTGTAATCTCTTTCTTCTCAAACACACTTTATGATATTCAAAACCCAGTTATATTAGTAGTACTACTACATTATTATTTGTACTTTTCAGAATCTTCTTCAGTTTCCCGCTACTTCTCTCTAAAAAAATAAATAATAAACCCTACTTTACTGCAAAACGGTCAGTTACAACTTACATTCAGTTCTTTTACTTCTCTCTCTACAGTTTTTTCTGTATTTCTACTTTTGTTTATTTCGCGATTTCCAAGTAATTCGAGCGTTTTTTCATCGCATCTTGCTTATCATTGTATGTTTTCCAGCTGCTTTTGTTTTTTTTTTTGTTAAAAAATTATTGTTGTTAATTCAGGTGGTGATTCTGTATGTTGTGTAATTTTGATCGTGTTTGATTGATTGTTGACAGGATGCTAGTGTAAAGTTTTGATTTTTTTGTGTTGAGTTGTTCAATTTTGTTTTATTTTGGATTTGTTTATTCAGGTGATGATTCTGTATGTTGTGTAATTTTGAATGCTAGTGTAAAGTTTTGATATTTGTGTTCAATTTTGATTTATTTTTATTAAAAATTGGTAAAAAAAAAGAAAGAAGAAGGGAGTTTTGGGTGTTTTTTACAGGTGATGCTTCTGTTTGTCGTGGTGAAGTTTTGATTGTGTTCGATTGCTGATGAAATTCTAGTGCAAATTTTTGGACTTTGTGTTGAATTTAGTTCGTTTTTTGGCTTAGAAGTTGAAGAAAAGGGGTTCTTTTTGGGTGGTTTGTTCAGGTGATTATTCTGTTTGTTGTGTAATTTTGATCTTGTGTGATTGCTGACAAAATGCTTGTGCAAAGTTTTGTGAATTTTGAATTATTTTTTGTTAAAAGTTGAAAACAGTGATTTTTTTTTGGGGTGTTATATTCAGGTGGTGATTCTGTATGTTCTGTAATTCTGATCGTGGTCAATTGCTGATTAAATGCTAGTGAAAAGTTTTGATCTTTGTGTTGAATTTTTGATTTTTTTGTTAGAAATTAAATGGAAGAAAGGATTATTTTTTAATTCAAGTGTTTATTTGACGATTCTGAAGCAATTTAAGTGTTTTTCTGCATTTTTCGCCGCATCTTGTTCATTAATGCATGTCTTCAAGCTTTTTTTTTGGCCTGTTTGTGTTGTTTATTAAGGTGATGATTCTCTTTATTTTGAAAATCTAATCATGTTCGATTGCTGACAAAATGCTAGTTCAAAGCTTTGATCTTTGTGTTGAAAAGTTGGATTTTAGTGTGTTTTATAAGTTCTTGAGGAAGTCCTTTAGTGATATCCATGAAACTGAAATATACAAAGTAGATTCGTTTGGCCGCTGCAAACAATGATATAAACAAAGTTATTTGTATTGGAATTAGTGAGCTTGAGTGGATACAAATGATCGTGATAGCAGATCCTTACTAGTTTACGTGTATTGTGCTTCTCTCGCTTCACTGTGAGCTGTTTGATCGTATTACTGGATTCTTACAAGTTCTTTCCGCAGTTTGTTTGGATGCCGTGAACATTTAGGATTAAGATTTTTTTTGTTTTCTTATATAAATGTTCTTATGATCCGTTTGAAAAAAGAAGTTCCTTTTACTTTTTAGGTGTAACTGATAGCTTTTGCCGCTTCCAAGTCTAGATAAAAGTTGACGGCTAGTATAAAGACAGTCTAACATATGCTGATTGTTGGGCCCAGCATGTCTACATGCGTAAATAAAGCTGCATATGGTTTCTGAGTTCTATAACTATTCTCTTTTTTCATTAACCAGCTTGTGCGTTTGAGAATTTGTTCTTACTTCTTTGTCGTAATTGCTTTGCATTTTGACATATTCTTTGGCTGCAAGATCATGATACAAGTTAAAGAGGAAGCTTTGACTCTGGAACTTGGTGGATTCACTTCTTGCTCATCTTTTTCTGATAGCAGTTATGAGGCTAGCACTCCGAGATGCTCCTCTGAGCCTGGGTAAGCTGAAAACTGTAATTTATTTCAGTGGCATAAAATTGGGACTCAAATAAGGTCTTTGAAAAAGATGGTTCATTGATGCAGTTATAAATTTAACTTCAATTGTTTAATCCTATTTCAGTTCCAGTTGTCAAAGGAGCTCAGGTCAAACTAAACGTTCTTCTCAGGCAGGCTGGACAGCAGAAGAGGTAATAGGCTAGTTGTTGAAGTTCTTGTTGTACATATAATGTGGTTGAATTTCAAGTGCATTATTCTCTGTTGAAGCTTTCTGTGTACGCATATGGTGATTTGTATAACATTGCAATGAGGCAAAACTGGTGTATAAAAACTAAAGCCCGTTCTTGTCGAAGATAGTATAGATAATGTCGATCCCACAAGGATTAGGTTTCTAATATGCTGATTAGTATATCTTGATTACTATTTGAGAAATCCGATAATTTTGGAAATATAACGTTTAAACTAAATAATGACTAGAAAAACAAATAACCAACACAATTAGAACAAATGTTATATATTTTAGGGAGATAAATGATGAGTCAAGAATCCATCTATGGAATATGTGATTCTCAGTACCTTTCATCTACCCTCATTAAAGTATGAGCATTTCTCACAAATACATCCAGTCCCTCTAATCCTTTCTAATAATTTTACTCCTTTCGGTTATACCATTGATTGAAAGAAAAGATATATAAAGATACAAAAGTAGTGTTGAATGTTTCCTGTAAGTAGAAACATATAGGCTTCTCTCGAATATCTATGTGACAATTCTAAGTTAAATTACTGATCCCTCTCATAATAGAATCAATATTCAACAAAAGAATATCATACACCTAATCAAATCAGTGGAAAAATTGATACATCTCTTGTTATTAATAAATCAATTAGATCCTCAAGAAATCAAACAAACACATGAGATGAAAGATAAATCAAACCAGAGGTTTCATCAAAACTCAATTACGAGAAAGTTACTCCATAAATGGGCTTAAAACAACAATCATAGAAAGTTTGAGTCATCATGTTATTCACATTTTCACCATGTTTCAGCAGCCATCGAAAGCAAAGAGATCAGGTCGTTATATTCTACCAAATAGATTTAGAAGAAATTTTAAATTTCTTGAATCTTCCTCAAAAATCTTGAGTTCTCTTCTTTGCTCTCTTCTTTCTCCCAAAGTTGCGTCTATCTAAAATGTGCCGCCAAAAAAAGTTCCTTTATATATCCCCTAGTGCAACCCTAAAATAAAAGAGCTGAAAATTTGTATTCAAGGCTGTGAGCGTCGCAGCTACCAAAACTAATCCACTGCGACGGTCGGGGTTAGTTAACAAATTTTGAAGGAGCGTCTCAGCGACCAAAACTTGACTGTTGCGAAGGTCGGAGCTGTTTTATGCCCAATTTTTCTTCATTCTTTTGCATCTCTTTCGCTTGAATCTGGTCTATTTCCTTATCTTCCTCCTTTTCTCCTTCAGTTCATATCTATCATCAGAACAACACAAATACGTGAGGAATTACTCCATATAATACTTAAAACTCAATAATCCAAACATGAGAAAAGGCCTAAAAATACATATAAATGTGACTCACCTCGTGATGAGAGTTCTCCGTGATAGATAGGTTCTTATAGAATTATTTATATGAGTTGTCATGTTCTTTTTCCTTTTTGGTTTCTGGTGCATGTGGATTTATCCATATGAGTTGTCATGCTTAGGATGATACTTATAGATCCTTTTCGTTTCTAGTGCATGTGGATGTTTAGGATGTATAAAGAAAGGATAAAGATAAATAATTTTAGTCACAATTCCAGTTTCACTTTGGTTATCACAAAAAAAAAAAAAACTCCAGTTTCATTTGCTCATTTTACTATTTGCATAGGCTCATTTCTTTTGATCTAGAAAATCCTGACTTCTTTAGTCCTTTCGCAGGACAATCTGTTGACTGAAGTGGTGAAAAGGTTCAAAGGAAGAAACTGGAAAGGAATTGGTAATAAACCATTTATTCTCTCCTGCTCTATACTTTTCAGCTATATTTTTGTTTTTCCTTGAATGGTTACTTTTCAGCTAGTTTAACCACAATGACCTTTACTTTTGCCCAAGCCGCGTTATGACTTGGTTCCTGCTCCAGGAGATGGTAGTTGTTTTTTTTTTGTGGGGGGGTGGGGGTGGGGGTGGGGGGTGGCAGCATGGAGAAATCGTTTACGTGGCAAAATTTCTGTATGGATGGTTTTTAGTACCTTACAACACTAGCACTTCCTTTTGCAGCATTTGCTGCCTCTTAAGTTGTCTCCTTTTACCTTGAAAGTAATAACCTGACATGTCGCCACTGGTTTGAAATTGATAAACAAACTATCAGCAGTATGAAAGTTACATACATGAAACCAGTTCATTATCTGCCATTACTCGGAAGGCGAAAATTTTTAGGAAGCCTCTAGGATCTACCTTTTTTATTAATCTTTTCAGTACAATAAAATGTTTTCCATCTTTTGAATACCTGGCTATTTCATGAAGTAACTTATATCGTTGTATAGTAAGATTTGTCTGCTGAACGTTTTGTATGATTGTATTGTGTTCTCTTTTGTTCTATAGCTGAGTGCTTGAATGGAAGGACTGATGTGCAGTGCTTGCATCGCTGGCAGAAGGTTCTGAATCCTGAGCTTGTAAAGGGTCCTTGGACAAAGGAGGTACCAAACAGTTTACAACCATTGGTTTGCCATAACTCATATATCAAGACTTCGATTATTAAAAACAACTTGTTTGTTCCTTTTGGAATTTCAGGAAGACGACCAGATTATTGAGTTAGTTGAGAAATTTGGCTGTAAGAAGTGGTCCATTATTGCCAAGTCTTTGCCTGGTCGCATTGGCAAGCAATGCCGGGAAAGGTCAGTTTTCAACTCTGCTTAAATCTGTTGCTATGCAAGAGTAATTTACATGCTCATAAACCCACTCTTTAAATGCTTCCTGGAACATCTGTATAGTTAGTCTGCTTACAGAGTTTTTCCTTGCCTGGAGAACTCATTTTGTCTCATTTTCTAGTGTTATGCAGGTATCTTATCTTTGCCGTATTTTCACTTAGTCCTACTGGATTTTCTGTCCTATGTAGGTCATGCTTGTTTATAGGAGCATTGTATTTCCTATTATCTATTGTTTCATGTTGTGTGGATCTTTTTGAAAGCTATCAATCAATCAAGTATGCTTAAATTCCAAAGCAGTAGGGGTTGGCTATATGAAAAATCCATGATCTATAATTTGAGGCACAACCCTTCTTTATAAGGATTCAGACAGCCTATGTTTTGTATTGTTTATAAGCTCTTGAATGACGAGGGGGACAGAGGTGTTGTGCTAGGGGAGTTGGAGCATACCGGGGAGTGTCGCGATTTCGGCTTTTGTCGGCGTTTTAAAGTAGAGGAGGTCAGTGAAGCTATTCGCAAGATGCGAAGGGGCAGGGCGACGGGGCCCGACGAGATTCCGGTGGATTTTTGGAAGTTTTCTAGCGTGGCTGGGTTAAGGTGGCTGACCAACCTGTTTAACAACATTTTCAAGTCCGCGAAGATGCCTGAGGCATGGAGATGGAGCACAATGATTCCTCTATATAAGAACAAGGGTGACATTCAGAGATGCAACAACTACCGGGGTATTAAGTTGTTGAGTCACACGATGAAGATTTGGGAGAGTGGTGGAGCGGAGGTTGAGAAATATTGTGTCTATTTCGGAGAATCAATTTGGATTTATGCCTGGTCGCTCGACGATTGAGGCAATTCACCTTGTGCGGAGACTCGTAGAGCAGTATAGAGAGAGGAAGAGAGATCTTCACATGGTGTTTATTGACTTGGAAAAGGCGTATGGCAAGGTCTCTAGGGAGGTTCTTTGGAGATGCTTGGAGGTGAGGGGGGTTCCTGTGGCGTACATTAAAGCGATTAAGGATATGTATGAGGGGGCGAAGATTCGAGTAAGGACGGTGGGAGGAGATTCTGAACACTTTCCGGTCTTGACAGGGTTGCATCAGGGATCAACTCTTAGTCCGTTCTTATTTGCCGTGGTGATGGATGTGCTGACGCGGAGTTTACAAGGCGAGGTGCCTTGGTGTATGCTTTTTGCGGATGATGTAGTTTTGATTGATGAGTCGCGGCAAGGTGTTAATGATAAGTTGGAGGTTTGGAGACAAACTCTGGATTCTAAAGGTTTCAGATTGAGTAGGACCAAGGCGGAGTATTTGGAGTGCAAGTTTAGTGACTCGAGGCAAGAGGAGGAGGTGGTGGTGAAGTTGGACTCTCAGGCAGTTTGCAAGAGGGATAGTTTTAAGTATCTTGGGTCTACGATCCAGGGAAATAGAGAGATAGATGTGGATGTCTCGCACCGTATTGGGACAGGTTGGATGAAATGGAGCTCGCTTCGGGGATTTTATGCGATAAGAAGGTGCCTTCGAAGCTTAAAGGCAAATTCTATAGAGTTGCAGTCCGGCCGGCTATGTTGTACGGAGCGGAGTGTTGGCCAGTTAAGACTTCCCATATCCAAAAGTTGAAGGTGGCGGAAATGAGGATGTTGCGTTGGATGTGTGGTCTTACAAGGGCTGACAGGGTTAGAAATGAGATTATTCGGGAGAAGGTGGGAGTGGTATCGGTGGAGGAAAAAATGCGGGAAGTGAGGTTGAGATGGTTTGGTCATGTGATGAGGAGGGGCACGGATGCCCCAGTTCGTAGGTGTGAGAGACTAGCGTTAGATGGTTTCAAGCGGGGTAGGGGTAGATCGAAGAAATACTGGAGAGAAGTGATTAGACGTGACATGGAGCAGTTACGTCTCACTGAGGACATGACCCTGGATAGGAAGGTTTGGAGGAAAACCACTAGGATAGAGGGATAAGGTGGGTGGATGAATCGTAGTCCGTAGTTAGGAGGATTTTGGTGTCTTTTGTTTGGTATTGTACATTACTTTTGTGGATGTTGTATCTATGTTAGTTTTATCATGTTTCATGCTTTGAATATTTTTGTATATTGTCCTATGTCTTGAGCCGGGGGTCTATCGGAAACAACCTCTCTACTTCTTTAGAGGTAGTGGTATGGATTGCGTACATTCTACCCTCCCCAGACCCCACTAGATGGGAATATACTGGGTTTGTTGTTGTTGTTGTTGTTGTTATAAGTGAATAAGAAAAAGCATGACAACTGAGAGCAGCTAAATATTTGATTACCACAATTTACTAGTGAATTCTATAGTGAATTTTGCAGTTAACGCCTTAAAGGAGCTCTGAATCTCCATGTTCTGTGCCAATTGAAAAAAGAAAATGACATTGGTTGATTATTGCAAGTTATTATACTTGTTGCACTCTGCTATGTACACTAATGTTGTAAGATCATCCATGAATGTCACAGGTGGCACAACCATCTTGACCCAACAATAAAAAGAGATGCCTGGACTGAACAGGAAGATTTGGTCCTATGCCGCTATCACCAAATATACGGGAACAAGTGGGCTGAAATTGCAAGATTTCTGCCTGGAAGGTATTCAAGAAAATCTATTTCTTGTATTATGTATATCAGTGTCTGATCTAGAGATTCTTGTGCATCCCCAAAATGTAGATCCAAGTAAGTTGCAAAATCTATCACCTTCTCATACCAATGGTAGAGCATTTATAGTGCATGATGCTGAAAAGTCAGCATTAGTAGAAGTGTGATATAACTCGCACGCCAATCAAACACAAACCTTTTGATTTTTAGGGTGCCTCGTATAGTGCTTGCAGTGTATCAAAATCCTGGATACTACTCGAGCTTGTTTGAGATGAGCAGATAATTTTTATAATGAAGGCGGCGAAGGAAATTGTCCATCTTTTTTTCATCCGATGTGGGGCTCTTGAACACCCAACCTCATGCCCTCTGGAGCGTGAGCAATTTAATATAGGGGCCCAACATCGGGAAACAAGGATTGGGATGAGTCCTAATAGTGTGATGGCTAATTTCCTGAGTAGTTTGGATATTCTAGGTTTTGTAACTGTACTTGTAAGGACTCAACCCAGAGGATTGACATTCCTTTTGCGCTAATAGCCGTAGGTACACGTGTCCATTTGTCTCTAACAAGCCAAGTTCTTAATTTGTCATCATTACTCTAAAATGATTTTTTTGCCTATGCTTGATGCATTCTGTTTGAATGATTTTCACTAAAGTATCATATGCACACATATCTTTGATTAGTTCTCTTTCTGATCTATTTTTCCTTTTGGTTCTCTATCAGGACTGATAATGCAGTTAAAAATCATTGGAATTCTACAGTGAAGAAAAGATCGGACTTGAATTTACTAAGTAGGTTAGGGCCGGATATCCAAAGTGAGGGATCTCCAGATTTCTCAAGTCACAAGAAAAAACTAGAGATCAAGAAGCATTTAGCACAGGCTCATAATGCAGAAACACTTTCTTTGAGCAAGCAGACAGGAGTAGATAATGCTGCTGATGCTTGCTCAACTGATCTAAGAATTGGGTGTGCTTGTTCTCCTCGAAATGATTTGCACAAGGGTACTTCTTTATTTGGAGCCTGTAAATCATCAGAAAAGAATGCAAGGGATCTGATAAAGCCACTTGGTGGAATACAGTTTGGCAAGGCAGAAATTCTTCCAAATGGTGAGACCGACCAATCCAATTTAAATCGTACTAAAATATCAGATCCTCTCTTGACCTCTTTAGATTTTCCTTTGGATCCGTCACGCAAGACCAGATGGAGTAGTTCTCAAGTTAAGGCTGTTCACCCTACTACTTTTGGGAGAATGTATGAATCTCCCAAAAGGTCTAAGTACGGCACTGTTAATGACACTGACCATGATTTTTTGACTTTGTCATTGGCTGGCTTCACCGAGGTTCATTCCCAAGGTAACAAGAAGAATAAAGCATATGATATACAATCTTCTTTGGCTCTCAAGCAGCCCGGCTTCACCGAGGTTCATTCCAAAGGTAACAAGAAGAATAAAGCATATGATACCCAATCTTCTTTGGTTCTCAAGCAACCCGGCTTCACAAAGATTCATTCCCGGGGTTACAAGAAGAATAAAGCATACGATACACAATCTTCTTTGGCTCACAAGCATCCCGGCTTCTTGAATTATGAACCACCAAAAGTAAAGGACTTGACGATTCCATTAACAGATGAAAACCTTAGTAGAGACAACATTATCGGGCGACAAAATAGCCATCTACTTTGCTCTACACCTCTTAGTTTAACAGTCTCTGCTAATAGTAGCAGTCCAGAATCTGTTTTAAGGAATTCTGCAATGAGCTACACAAAAACTCCTTCAATCATAAGAAAGAAGACTTCGAGATTTTCAGAAGCTTCTGGGCATTATAGTTGCACAGGCACCACCACACCCATGCATTTTCTCCGGAGTGCTCCCGACAGGGAAGACACCTCTAACCTGAAGGACAGGATTTCTGGATGTAAAAGATTTGTTTCAGGAAAATCTCTTGGAAGACGACTGGAATATGCCTTTGACATGGAATGGGATTCTTCTAGATGTTGCACGCCAGTTTCTGCAGCTTCACCTTGTGCTATTGGAGCTAATACAATGTTGACGCCATAAAAACAGGTAACATAATGTAGCAGGTTGGTTTTGTTTTTTTCATTAACTTCAGCTTTTTCCTGCTCAGTTTGAGAAGATTTCTTTTTTTGGGGGTGCTTGATCTCGAAAAGAGCATCTTTATTGGACCAGAGGATTCGTACATTTTAAGTGGTTACACTTTCGAATTAGCAGGATGCAGACATTGGTGTTTTTTGACATAGGAAGGTGATCGATGTACATTGGCGTTTTTTAACATAGGAAGGGATCTATGTTTCCCTTGTCTGATGTTTCTTAGGCTCCTTACATTGGTTAACTATAATAGAAGGCAACTTCAAATTGATGTTGGACCATTGTTTTAGTTAAATCAATGTATAAAACAAGTGAACTCTTCAAGCTTCTAGCTATTTTGTCTCGAAAAACCCTTGAGCCTGCAGGTTTTGTGACTTCAAACTGATCTGAAGATGACCTATTGATCTAGATTAGTTGCATATTCCCTAATTAGATTTATTTTTGCATTTCCTTATTGCGAAACTGAAAATACTTATGGCAGGAGTGAAGTTGTAATTTAGTGTCGTACCTATTCCTTAGTCGATCACTCATTCATTAAGCTGAAAAGATGGTGATCAGAAAGGGGAGGAACGGTATTATGTGCATATATGAGTATACATGCATATTATATGTGACCATTCTGCAAAGAGAGACGTCATATGTTTCCTGCCTCAATGTTCCTCTGTCCTCCCTCTGAGCTACTTTGATCCAGTCCTGCATTCTACCACGATGTTGAACTTCATGTATTTCTATTTATAATTTTCTTTTTTTGATTCTAGGCATCAGCTTTAGACGACAGATGAACAGTCAAATCATACTAACTGATAGATCAGTCAGAGAATTCTCAACGCATGTCAATGATCGAGGTAACAAAAGACCAGTGAAGCAATGACATGCCGATACACTTGAAGAATTTGCTGGAGATGGAAGCCTGTGATTTTGGCATTCAAATAAACCGCGTGATTGCCTAATAAGGAAATATCACAAAAGGTACACTACAAGATGAGCTTGTTGAAGTAATTCTTGTTTTAGGGGAGTTGGCACAATTCTTGTGTGGATGTGTACTCTGAAAAACTCTGTTCCCCTGCCCTGTTGTTTGTAAATATGCGTTAAAATCAATTGCCTGTGGCATTTTACATTGTTGCGAAAATGTGCTTTTGGTGCTGTCTTGTTCCATGTCATTGTTTAATACATAATTATATTTTCCTGAGCCATTGGAGAGAGAAATTTTAGGTCTCACCTAAGGGTGTGGCCTAGTAGTCGATGAGTGTGTTGAGCATCGTGAGGCTTCATGTTTAATTTCCCGCAGAAACAAAATATTAGGTGATTTCGTCCTATCTGTTGTAGTCTTGGTGGTATCCTATGAAATTAGCCAGGTATGTGTAAGTTAGCTCAGACACCTCAGTTTTAATGTGTTATATACGACCCTATGATACTGCAATTATATTTCCTCTCATGTTCTATGAAAATGTTACACTTCCACTGGGTTTTCAACTGATTTTAGGATTATTATTTGTGCCAAGGTCTCAGTGAAAACAGTTTCTCTACCTAACAAAAATAGGCATATGACTTGTAACATCAATTTCTTTTTAGATCGCACTTGTGAAATTATACCGAGCAGGTTGTTATAGTATTGGTTTTAGGATATGGACGTATATCGTCAGCATTTCTTGTAGACCATCCTTGCAATTTGCATCCTTAGCTATCTCTAAAAATCTTTTTGGATAAAATGATAAGAACCAATTATTGCTTTTCTCTATCAATTATTTAACTAATATGTCCTCAATATATAATAGTACTAACTTTTTCTTATTGGACACTTTCTCTCTTTATGATAAGATTAGAATTGTTATCCTTGAATTAGGATTATTGATATTGGTTATTATCCTCTTTTTTTTTTTTTTTTTTTGCATCTGGTGTCCGGTATACGCATTGAAGCCCAATTGATCCGAATTCGCATCGGGTAGGGCCCCATTCTGGGGTAGCGCTCCCTATCAAAGATTTTTTCATACCTAGGGCTCGAACTCGAGATCTCTGATTAAGGGAGGAGCAGCCTCATCCACTGCACCACATCCTTTGGTGGTGGTTATTATCCTTTCTAATGTACGATTTGAGTAGTAAAATACAAAAAGGCAACATCAACACAGACATATCTATTATATTTCGCAAAGTGCGGTCTGAACAACATATAGTCTACGATCTCCGGCTCAAGATAAAGACAATCGTAATAAAAGTATCAGAAACAAGAGATAATAACAAATCAATAGATAATAACATAACATAACTACCACGAATTAATATTACCGTCGATCTATCCGAAACAACATATATTAATAAAACCCCAGAACAAGAAACAAATATAACACTGCAACGAATAATACAGACAACAGATAACCAACATGGGTTGTGATGCAGTGGATGGGGCTGCTCCACCCTTAACCAGAGTTCGAGGGTTCGACCCTGGGTATGGAGAAAACTCTGTTGGGAGCGCTGTCACCTTAATGGGTCCTGCAACGCGCGATACGGATTAGTCGGGACTTCAATACGGGTACCGAATAAAGGATGGAAACCAAAAAAAAAATAGAGACAACAAATAAAATGCAAAAAGGCAAAGAAGAAAAATAATTTTTTTTTCATTTTTTAATTATTTTTTAGACAAACTGAGCTATCAGTTTTCAGATTTTCGGTTAGGAGGAGCAACGAAAAGAAATCTTGAAAATCGAAATTTTGGAAAGATAAAGGAATTCCACGTTAGCCTTGACGTATGAAAATTACTTTACAAAAAGTTTGTTGTATCAAATATTACAAAATCATGTACCCATTGGCCTATAGTGAGAGATGATGGATGATATATATAGGTGTGCAAATAAAATTCAGTATATTTAAGAATGATATTTTTAAGAAATTTTTTAATAGAATGATGATTTTAAGAAAATTGGCGAGATTAGTTTAAAGCAGATAATATCACATCATGTCAAAGTATTTTTGATATAGTTTCAGTCGAACAACAAATATAGATAGAGGCGGAGTCAGAATTTGGTGTTTGGGGGTTTAAAAAATTTATGACGGTACAATGATCTCGAGCTAAAAAAACGATAAACATTGGCAGGGGCGAGGTTCGAACCCAAATCCCCACACGGCGGAAGGCTTTTCCGTCTTTCTCCTGACCACTGAGTCATCATCTTATTAATGTTGTGGTGGTTTAGACGTTTTTATTTATATATATTCATTAAATTTCCTAATACAAATATAGAGTCCGCAAAAAAACTACTGGGTTCGTTCAAACCCCCCCCCCCAATATACACAACAAAGAAGTTGATGGACTTTGATCGGAATGGGTGATCACAATTGGTATGGAGCTGATGAATCATATGAAATTTAATGTAAAAAAGATTACTAAGTACGCAATAAAATTTCGTAAAATGAATAATATTACATCAAAACAAAAAAAAAAAAAAAAAAAAAAGCTTCCCGACCAGTAGACAGATAATGATAGTAATAATAATTCAAAGTTAATGTAATTCAAAATAAATTTGTTTGAATAAAATAATTTCAATAACATCAAAAAGCTCTTGCCTCATAGTGAAAGAGATATTTGGTACTATGATTGAAAGAGATATAAGCCTCAAGTCATGCACTATTCAACTGACATGACTATATGAAAGATAATTTCAGCATTATATTTTGGTTTAAGGTTAAATTAATTAATTAAATCTAGATCCGTAGCGAATCAAAAAATAAATAAAATTTATGAATTCGATCCTTTAACATTTTTAGCATTACATTAATTATATTTTTTTAAATTGTAAATTTATACTTACTATTTATTGCAATTTCAATAAATTTTTACTAATTTACATATATAAATATAAGACAATATATTTGGTACGATGAAAGAGACATTATTAAATAATTGAATAAGGTGAAATATATGCTAATTAATCATGACTTACTGTAACATTATGTGCGAATAAATTATTACCCACAATGCAAGGAGTATGGTTCAATGATCTCTTTTAATGCTTTTTTTAAAAAAATAATAACATATCTAAACATAGACTAAAATATAAATAAATACGAAGAATACGTTAAAAATTATTACTACTACTATATAATTTAAGAGCAACAAATGTACAATTTTTTAGTAAGTGTCTATATCTAAGGCATCATGTTATATGTTCACACAATAAAATTTGAATTCACCAAATCCTTAATTTCTAGAATAACAATATTACTTACTTGGTTAGGTAAGTCATAAATTGTACAAATTTTAGTAAGTGCTAGCTAAGCATCATGTTATGTTTTACCAAAAAATGCTAAGCATCATGTCATATGTTCACAATAAGATTTATATTTACCAATCCTTAATTCTAGAATAATAACATAAAGTATATATTATTTACTTGGTAGGTAAGTCATATTCAATATATATATATATATATATATATATATACATTATTATTATTATTATTATTATTATTTTCCAACCCCTTAAGTAAAGATTGTGGAATAAGAGTTTGACCTTTTAAGATAGTATATCTTAAAACATTTATAAAAACTTTCTATCCCAAAATAAATTATGGAGTGACTCCCAATTTTATCATTTAAAACATTAGTATATACTAAACTAGGAAAATTAACCGCGCGAGTTATTAAACTAGTTAATTATTTTATTTGATCAATTTTATATTCACTTTAAATTTATTATCTAATCGTAATATTATAAGTAACTTGTTATAATTATATTATGAAGAGTGTTTTGTTCCATAAAAGAAATTTTTTTTAACAATTTAACATTTATTAAATGATGGATAATATATTTTTTATCAATAAATTAAAATATATTCTCTAATAGCAATTTTATTTCATTTCTATTGTGTATTGAATGAAGTTGAGATTTTAATTTGAAATAATGTACTTATGTGTGCTTATAAATGCACTAAGATGGTAAGATAATCTCTTTCTCATTATATATATAAAACAATTTCAATAGCATAAATCTCTTTAAGTCGTCAACACCATATACTGCTTAACTCCATATTACAACTACCTTAATGAGCATATTGCAATTCGCATCATTAAAAAATCATGAAAGTTCATATTATAGAAGTTACATGTAAAGAACATACACATAAACTCTTACAGACATACACCTATTTTTTTCACGTTAGTTATGAGAAAATAGATGAAAAAAGAAATACAAAATTAGTATATAATTTTTTAAGCTCTTATTCGATAGCCTCTTTGACAAACGATCAACCTTCAAAAGCCTATAAAATTCACAATAATAAAAAAATCATGAAAGTTCATATTATAGAAGTTACATATAGAGAACATAGCCATTAACACTCACACGCGCACATACCTATTGCTTTTAAGTTAACCATGAGAAAATGGACGAAAAAAGAAATACAAAATTAGTATATAATTTTTTAAGCTAGTTTTCGATAGCCTTTTTGATAAACGATCAACCTTTCAAAAGTCTATAAAATTTACAATAATAAAAAAATCATGAAAGGTCATATTATAGATGTTACATATAGAGAACATACTCATGAACACTGACACACACACACACACCTAATTTTTTTTACGTTAACCATAAGAAAATACACGAAAAAAAAATACAAAATTAATGTACAATTTTTTTAAGCTCTTGTCCGATAGCCTCTTTGACGAACAATCAACCTTCAAATGTCTTCTTAATAAGCTTGAATTTAATACTATAAATAATAATATAAAGAACACTATTTCAGATATAAAACGAAAAGGATATTCTTGAGTATGGGTCTCATGAAACAAAATTTTATATAGATGAAAATGGATGAACATCATAAGTTATCTTAAATTTTATAATTAAATAATTGGAGGTTATGAATATGAAAATTTATAAGTCATGAAGTTAATGATATTATTAAGAGTAGAAATTTATTTATTTTTAATTATATATAGATATAAATTTTACTTAATACAAATCAATTACATCAATTATAAAGGAAGATAAAAACAATTAACAAAATATTTAGAGTTTGAAAATAAAATAAAAAATGGTCTTCTTGAACATTAACTAATTGGGGGTTATGAATATGAAATGTTTAAGAGTTATGGACATTACTAATATTTAAGAGTAGAATTTATGTAATTGAATATATACACTCTTAAGTATATAAATATATTTTTGTGTGAATTTTCATCAATTAAGTATTTTCAGTCTTTTAAAAGTTTGATTTTTATATAATATATTCTATAAGTGAAACAATAATTTCATTTTTCTTAAAAGAAAGTAGAGAAAAAGAAAAGACGGCATAAAATTGAATTTATTTTCATGCCTACTATTAGTAAGTTTTAAACTTGTTTATTATTTATATACAAAACACAAATCTAATTATATGAATCTCATATTTTTTATCTTATTTTATCCTTTTCATTTCTCTTTAAACTCTAAAATGTGAAAAATCAAAAACTATAATTTAACGAATCAATAAACAACTTTCTTATGAATTAAAATGTCCTTTAAAAATTATAAACTAATGTTACATTCTCATATTTTATCAAAAGATTTACTAAAATTGATGTACATAATTGCGGAAGGATCCATAGATACTTTCTTAAGTAGCACACGTATACGTTTGCCTCCTTCCTTTGCTTTTACTTTAGAAAATAAACACTCTGGTTTACCGCACATAATAAGTTGACATCACCAATGAAAAAAAATAAAAAAATAGTTAACTAAATTAATATAAACTTTTGAAAATGTTATATTGTGAATTGAAGAGAAAAGAAGAACTATCACACATATAAATATAATTTCTCTCAAAAGAATTTTAAACAGTAATAGTTAGATTCTTGTCATCTCAATATCCTAATTCATTTGTATGTCAATCGAGCCATAAAAGAGTAAAAAAAAAAGTGTTGCATGAAACGAAAAAAAAAGGACAACTAAATTGTTAACTAAAAGTGCTAAGAACAGTTGGATATGAAATTTAATAAATCGAAAATATAAAAAATATTGCACTTTGAACTATATCTTGGCCGGTGAGACATTTTTTTGTTGCTATATGCTGTGTCTCGTACCTACAGTGAGATGGGGACAAAAAAAACTGTCATGATAGTAATCTTCTTTTCATCCACAATAAAAAATTTAATGAGATTAAGAGAAAGAGAAATACAAGATTGCAAAAAATTAATTAATGGGCACATAACATAAAAGAAAATTGTTCAAATAAAGTAATACATAACGCTTTAAAAAAAATATAAAAATGTACGAAGTTTATTAATAGACTATGCATAGCATAAAAGAAATCTACTCTAAAAAAATAAATAAAGCTTAGAGGAGTGACTTTCAGAATGCACGTACCTTATAAGAAACAATTGTCATTAGACTTTTCAAGAAACAATTGTCATTGTTTCACACTATTTAAAGAAACAATTGTCATTAGATTTTTTAATGCAAAATTAAATAATTGAAGGTAATGAATATAAAAGGTTTTAGAGTTATAAATTTTATTAATATTAATTAAGAGTGTAATTTATTATGAACATAAAGAGATGTGAGTTATGAAAATGATTTTAAAAATAAAATAATTGAAAAAAATGAAAGAAAAATTTCAAAAAAAATAAAAAAAAAAAGATAAATAGAATTCTTGGCCAAAAGAGAGGTGCCACATAAGCATATCTATAATCCTCCTTTATTTATATATATTGATTTGTACATAATACTACAAGGGGAACTTTCCCACTCAAAATTAGGTCTATTTATCAGTGAGTTTGATTTTAAAAGTTATCGAATTATAAACATGTTAAAGAATTATAAAATTATTAAAATATTAATTACTATAATTTAATACTATTATTATCAAGTTATCGATTAATTCCATTAATAAAATTTTTAAATCATCATAAAATCATAACCTGTAAAACTTCCATAAAATTCTCATCTCATCCCAATTCTTTTCACAAGAATGCCCCCACCCCCTTCATACTACTTTTCTTCTGGTACAAAGTAAGTGATGTTTTTATCTTTCTTTTTAAAAAAAAAAAAAAGAAGAAGCAATTTTTTGATAATTGAAGAAAATATAAACAATATTTAAGATAATTTTACATAACTAAAAAATCTACCCTCTTTATTTATATTAATTATTTATTTTTTTATCACACACCTCTTAAAGAAATCATACCTTTTAAGAAACTTTTTTTCCCAAAAATAAGAATCAATTATCTGAGTAAAGTGGAAATCTTTTAATTAATTTTATTTAAAATTAATAAATAAGCAAGTAATTTGAGATATGTATTTATAATAACACGAACTATTAATATGAAATGGACGGAATATTGAGTTACCTTTTCTGCAATATATTATTAAAGAAAATCTTTATTTTCTAAGAATGAATAGTTCATCAAGAGTATATCCAAGTTAAAAGAATTAATGTCTAAATTAAAAGAATCGCTTATTTAAAACGGAAAGTAGAGTGTTAACTCCCCAATTAAAAAAAAATTGTAGTAACTTATTAGACTTAACAATCTCTTTAAAAAGAAAGTTTTTATTAGAAGCTTATTTTACTAAATTATTTTTTAAAATATATAAATTTAAATACATACATTTTATACAGTCAGTTAATCATTAATAAAAGAAATAATATTTAAAAAATATAATATTTTTTTTTTAATTTCATAAATAATACAACTAACTTAAAGTAAAAGCAAATATTTTGAGGACCAACTAAAATAAAAGTTTGGAGTAATTTCTCGACATAATTAGATTTTCGGGTTCTCGGGTAGAGCTGCTCAGAGGTCTCGGGTTCGAGCTCTGTATATGAAATAATTAACTTCATTGCTTATCCACTTTTCCAATATAGTCTTGATTTGCTCAAAACTCTTTTCCTATATATACCCCCTTCCCTTTTCCTCCACGTATCTTCTTCTTACTACTAGCTACTACTAACCCCCCCCCCCCCCCGCCCTCCACCCCCACCCCTTTGTTTTTTTCTTCATAAAAACTGCTTCTTGATACAATAAAGATTCAATCTTTTTTTCTATATTGTAAAATGGGTGTTGAACATCAAGAAAATATATTGGTGACTGGTGGAGCTGGTTTCATTGGAACACACACAGTGGTGCAGCTACTGAATGAAGGGTTTAAGGTTACAATCATTGATAACTTTCATAATTCTGTTGAAGAAGCTGTTGATAGAGTTAGAGAATTAGTTGGGCCTCAGCTTTCACAGAATCTTGAATTCCATTTGGTATGTCTTTTTTCTTTTTTTTTTTACTTCTTGATAGTGTTCTTTTGATCAAAGCCAACAATCTTTTTCTGAAATAAAAATGGTGTGTGTGTGAGAGAGAGAGAATTTTGTATGTTTATGGACTTGACAAGTTCACAAGAATTATTTCTTGAATTCCATTTGGTAAGTTCTTTTCCTAGAAAAATGGTGTGTGTGTTTGTGAGTACATTTTTAATACTTACTTTTTTGCATGTTCTTTTTGATCAAAGAAAAGAACACCCTTTTTCTTGATAACCAAAAAAAATGGGGATTGGGGTGGGGGTGGGGGTTGACAAGAATTATTCCTTTTGTAGGAGAATTATGGCTCAATTTTTTTTTGAGTTGATCATGTGTTTAAGCTAACATTTTGTTGTTATTGACTGTTTAAGGCCTCCTACATTTAAAGTTTGCTTTGATTGAATTATTTTAAGTGTTTTTAAGTCAAAAATAACCAAGTGTAATTTCATGAGTGGGGGCTTGATATTTGGGTAATAGTGATCTGCTTTTACTTTTTGAGGGGTGGGGGTGGGGGTGGGGGGTTCATTGCCTTGCTTCATGCTGTTTTCATCTTATTGTAAAAGGTAATCTTGATTTTTCTTTATAGATAATTTAAAAAAAAAAAGAATCTTGATAAGTGTTTGTTGCTATTTGTATGCCATTTGTCTTTTAAATTTGCTTGGAAGTTTGCAACTAGGTCTGTCTAACCCTACTGTGTAGGAAAAGGGTAATTTTGGTTGTGCCCTGAATACTGGTCTTACATATTTTAAACACACAATAGTACTAAGTACTAAAAAGGGAAGGAAATGAAAGAAAAATGAAGAATTTTGTATATATCTGGGCTTGACAAATTCACAAGAACTATTCCTTTTGGTTATGTAGGAGAATTATGGCTCAATTTTTTCTTCATATGATCATATGTTTAGGTTAGATTTTTGTAGCCATTGAATGTTAAGAGGCTCCTACATTTAAGGATTTGTTTTATTCTTTGGGGTGGGTTGGGTTGGGGTGATTGTAGGTGGTTGGAGGTTGAGGGGGGTACTTTTGTCTGTATCATGTTGTTATCATCTTCTTAAAACAGGTACTAATAAAAAAAGAAAATCTTGGTAAGTGCTTGCTGCTATTTGTATGCCATTTTTGCCTTTTAATTTGCTATAGGATTTTGCAACTAGGTCTGTTTAATCCTACTATTTAGGAAAAGGGTAATTTTGGTTTTGTCATGAATGCTGATCTTACATACATACCTTAAAAATACACAATAGTACTAAAATTGGAATTTCCACTTGCTTTGGGAATTGGGATTTTACCTTATTTGTTTCTTGATGGCAGGGTGATATCAGAAACAAAGATGACTTGGAGAAGTTATTTTCTAAAAGGAAGTATGCAAATCTCTCACTTTCAAATTATATTGTTTCCTTTGAATGCACTACTATGGTGTGTCTTGATATTCACTGTGTGGTGATATATATGGAAATAGGTTTGCTGCTGTGGTCCATTTTGCTGGACTTAAGGCTGTTGGAGAGAGTGTTGCTCATCCCTTTCTTTATTTTGAGAACAATCTGATTGGATCTATAACTTTGTATTCGGTCATGACCAAGTATAATTGTAAGAAGGTATGTCTTTCGATATATTTTTTGTTTCACTTATATATGAATTGCCGAAGTACGTTATGCATTCAGGGAAAGTTGGAATCTGTAGTGTTCGTGATCGTTGCTACCCCGTACTTGTAGTTTTGGTAGGATTTGAAGGAAAATAGTAAATATGAGCTTCTTTCAAGATCTCATTTAGCTAGGGGGCGAAAGGGGGTTCAATTGTTCCGGATGTGACAAATTGTTGAATTCGTAGGAGGGTATTGAGTTGGTTCGTCAGATTGATAACTTTTGAATCTGCCTGATTGTGTGAAACTGCAGTTGGTTTTTTCTTCATCTGCAACAGTTTATGGTCAGCCTGAAAAGATCCCGTGTGTGGAGGATTTTGAATTGAAGGCTATGAATCCTTATGGTCGAACAAAGGTTTGTATTGTCAATAGTTGTCTCTTATTTTTGTATTGAGCAGAGATTGTTCTAGTGAGCAGAGATTGTTCGTGCGATATTATCTCATTCTGTAAATTACGCAACTAACCTTTGTTTCGTTTATTTAATCAGCTCTTTCTTGAAGATATTGCTCGGGATATTCAGAAGGCAGATCAAGATTGGAATATCATACTGTTGAGATATTTCAACCCAGTAGGAGCTCATGAAAGTGGCAAACTTGGAGAAGATCCAAAAGGCATTCCCAACAATCTTATGCCTTACATTCAGCAAGTAGCTGTTGGTAGATTGCCGGAGTTGAACGTATATGGAACCGACTACCCTACACCTGACGGTACCGCGGTATGTTTTGTTGGCTGATCTTTTGCGTGTATAGCTTCTTTTGTATGAGAAAATAAAAGAAAGAAATTGAAAGACTATAACTAACCATCCAATTATCTTTCATGCGAAAGCTGAAGAAAATGAAGAGTGAGCAAAACTTACTAGCTGGAACTACTTGTTGAACTGTGATATATATTGAATAAAATAGACAGAAATACAGTAGAAAATCCAAGAAGATTCTTGGCATGAACTTGCTACCTTCAACATATTTCGTTCATAATTGGACTGATAAACGATTTATAATCTATTGCTCACTAGATACGAGACTATATCCATGTTATGGATTTGGCGGACGGTCATGTTGTTGCACTTCAGAGGCTTCTACGGCAAAATGATATAGGTAAGTAATCCTTTTCAAAGCAAAGTTAAGATCTGGATTCTTTTGTGCCGTGTTCAAGATAAATGATACACTTTTGTCGAATGATTTGCTATTTCATATTTTCTATTAAAGGTAGCATCTTGTGTGACATTTGTTCTTCTCTTTAATGGCTTGCATTAGGTTGCGTTGCCTACAATTTGGGTACTGGGAAAGGGAAATCTGTCCTGGAGATGGTTGCCGCTTTTGAAAAAGCGTCCGGAAAGGTCTCTTAACGAATATATAAAACACGTTTAACATGCCAAACCGCACCTCAAGAGCATTTGAATTATTTGAACAAGGCAACAAGCTCGTCCTCTGCTGTACTAATATTTTTTTTTGGTTTCAGAAAGTCCCACTCAAAATGTGTCCAAGACGACCAGGTGATGCCACTGCTGTTTATGCATCAACCGAAAAGGCTGAGAAGGAGCTCGGTTGGAAGTAAGTAGTAAATGGTTATTTTTCTATCCTTGGACCAACTGCTGCTTGCGCCGTGCTGCCCCCCCTCCCTCCTCTCTCCCCCTATTAATATTCCTGCATCGGTCTTTCGTTCTACCAGTTCAAAGAGATGTATCAATGCTGAGATCAAATCATTTTTACCTTTTTTCAGGGCAAAATATGGTATAAATGAGATGTGCAGGGACCAGTGGAAATGGGCAAGCCAAAATCCTTGGGGTTACCAATCAAAGCCTTGAAATGTTAAATAATACAAAGTAGCACTTGGGAGGACAAAACTAGAGTCAACATCCTAGTACTTTACATTTTATGCAAACATAAATGTATCCTAAGACTAAATTGTTCAACAATTAGCTGCGTAATAGCTGTTGATGGTTGTGTACTGGTGAATCCTGTTCTTGTTTTCCCTAATGCTTTAATGATCCCTTCAGCCGAATTTCTTTACTGATTGTAATTCATTCGAAAGAATAAAGGATCTGGTCTATTATGCTACTGAAGGTGATAATAGCTGCGTTGAGTTAATAATGTTTTGGCGCGACATGCATAAATTACAACTCTTCTGGTAACATGAACATGAATTAGGTTGTGTAATGTCTTTCCCAAATCATTCCCATCTGTGGGCACAAGATTTTGAGTTGTCTTGAGGGTTATCTTAACATAGGCATCGATTGAACTTTGAAGCTAGAAGTCCTATATCCTGATTGCCAATGGCTCAGTGCAAACTATTGAGTGATGCCCTTCAAATGTCTCCAATTCTCTACTTCCATTGTTGATGAAGTTATGGTCTGCAGTTGACTTCTAACATATCCTTTGAAATGTGAAGAGATGGTATATGGCTAAGAAGGGCAGCCCGGTGGATTAAATCTTCCGCCATGGCAGGGTCTGGGGATGGACTGGACCACAAGGGTATATTGTACGCGACCTTACCCTACATTTTTGCAAGAAGTTGTTTCCGTTTCCACAGTTTGAATCCGTGACCTTCTGATTACATGGTAGCAACTTGATCAGGTACTCCACGGCTCCAGTTCAGATGGTATATGGTTGACTTAAAGACATATCCCTTTGTCACCTACTTCCAGAAGTTGGTAACCAACTATCCTGTCCTTGAAACGACTTATCACCAGCCAATTATTAGTGTAACATGCAAATTTGCTCAATTGGCTGCATAACAACCTCAGACTTTGTTCTTTCTTGCTATTGATCAATTTACAATTAAAACAAGTTGCTCTTTTAAGTAAAATCATTTGCTAAGAAGTAGGAAAAAGGAGAGCACTATGAAAGAAGAAAGTAATGTGATGGTGATTGCTCAGAGAATGTTATCTGGTGCTTCTCCTTCTTCATCAACTCCACACTCTCCTGCTGCACAACCACCTTTGCCAACGCCATCACCATATTCGTTCTCAGTGGCATCGACAAGGTTGAGATCAAGGCCTTCTCTATATACATATGATATTACCCTAAGGTCACTTGCACTCCTGTTCTCTTTCATCTCTGCTCTTTCGTTAGCTGTACCATCACCAACACGGACCAAACGAGGGATTTCCAGATTACGGGATAACCCACAATTAATGTAAGAACCACTACCAAGCTGGTTGAATTAAGAGTAACACAATCAGTCCTATGGTTTTGAGAGCTGTTTTTACACTACTGCAGGTACTGCTTCACAGTAAGCATATTAGCTTTTATCTACTCGGCCTTTCAACTCTTCAAGAGAGTTTGTGACATTGCTTATGGAGGGGTCTTGATCTCCGATAGGACCTCCGACTATCTCAGTTTCATACTCGATCAGGTACTAATTGAACTTTAATTAGCTTGAGATTTTCTCCAAGTTCACAACCTAAAAGAAGTTAGAACTATGACCACAGAAATGGTAGCACCCCCACCTTTAGTTAGAACTAGTACCAAGAATTTACTCCTCTCTCTCTCTGCATGTCACCCGATGTATCATAAAGAATCTATGCTCTATTAACCACTAACAGTAAAACTTTATGTCGAACACTAATAGCAAGAAGTAGGCATTGTCTTTATCTTTATCCAAGAACGAAAGAAACAAGAATAGAAGCATTGACTATCTAGCAGCCTAAATTTCAATTTTTCTGAATGCTTTTCTCTAGTTCTCCTCCTCATTCACTGCAGATAAAGCTTTCGAAAACATGAATTCTCTAAAGCAGAATGTTTAACAGTTGGCAGGTTACCTCCTTGTGTCCTCTTCTTCAGTAACTATACAAGTTATTCAACAGATGGACGGCCATACCACTCTCTGGAAGGCAGCTATTATTGCTGTTTGTATGTCGTTTATTGCTTTCGTGGTCCTTGCAATCTCTGCACTCTTATCAGGCTACAAGCTGTGCAAAAGGATCATATGGTGATGCACCGGGAATTGAACATAGACTTCCATCTCCAGGATTGACAAAGCAAACATAGCGTAAAATGAGACATAATTGAAGCATCACAAGTAGCAATTGGGTGGCATATACCAACTATCCTCAACTACACTAATGGTCTGGTAGAAGCTGATAACAATAAGACGAGGGGTTTGGAAGTTTATAGCAAAGAAGAGAAAATTTAGGTAGAAATATCCATATACATTATTAATGTTGTGCCATTGTGTTGGTGAAAAAACAGTATAAGTAGTAACAAACTAGTTTGAACTTCCTTGCTTCAAAGTAACAATTTACAATTCTCTTTCTATAAAAAATGTTTTACTGCTTCCACTAATGCCATGGAGATAAAAGTTCAACAGGAGTATTATCTTCTCTTAGTCAGGAACAAAATTATAAATATTACAAAACACTAGCCACTCCATATATCAAAATTTTCAACCTTCCTTCATGAACAAAGAAGTAGGTTCAGTTAAAAACCTGCAGTTGTCGCCAATTCAACATTAAGAACATTAATTCACATCTTCTACATCTATTTATTTATATTCAGCAGATCTTAAATAACATTTTTGCCAGATGACTTTCATATATGATTCTAAATAAGTAGAGGTTGAAGCAAGCAACACGTTCACAATACCATCAGATATTCAGATCCAATGTAGACTGCCTCGGCACATTCTTTAGAAGACAAAATCGCATCTGAATTGGCATGTTAATGGCAAGCAACAACGTTTTCAGCTCTCACCATTAGTAAACAAATTCCAGTTGTCTTTAGTGAATGGTCTTGTAAAAATTTTACAGAAGCATGTGCTACGTAGTTTAATCTTCTACAGTGACAAGATTTCCCTCAGAAAATTCACAAGCCTGGATGGAGAGGGAAAGCTGCTTCTGTAGCTTTTTTACAACAAAGACTTCTGGCTCTTCACATATGGTTACTACTGTGCCCTTGCGGCCAAGCCTGCCCGTACGACCAGCTCGATGTGCATAGTGAACTGAGTCAGTAGGTAACCCCAGATTAACTACAAGATCACATTCAGGTAAATCCAAGCCTCTAGCTGAAAGCTCATTTGTTAGCAGCACCCTAACCTCCCCATTTCTGAACTTCTTTAAGATTGTCGATCTTACAAGTTTGCTGAGATCACCATGTAACTCTGCAGCTTTCATACCACGAGCTTCTAGTTTGAAGACAGCATCTTTCAGTTGTTTTGTGTGGTTCATAAAAGCTATTACACACTTGGCATCCAGAGCATGCACACACCTTCTTAACGTATCAACCTTGTGCTGAATCCTACTAATAGTGTAATAATGCTGCAAATTGGGGGGTAAGCTCTGAACATCAGGCATAACTTGTACATTTGAGCTTGAACTAGTAGTAGAAGACGTTCCTGATATATTAACAGGTCCGGAAGGAGTGACGGACTCGAGTGGGACAACTTTATTGGCTTGGATGAGAAGTGGATCACAACCCCAACTTCTTGCTGCTCTTATAACTGAAAAGGGCACTGTTGCAGACACCATGATAGTCTGACGCGCAGCTCTCTTGAGAAGTGGACTATTTGACTCTCTCCCCCCTGCACCAGGTCTTCTCCCCACATGGTCTAATATCCGCTTCATGTCCTCCCGGAAACTGAAAGCAAGGAGCTGATCAACTTCATCCAATACCAAGTAACGACAACCATGGGTAGGAAGCTTTCCAGCTGCACTAATCTCTGCTATCCGCCCAGGTGTTCCCACTACGATCGCGGGCTTGTTCTTCTTCAAAGCTTCCTCCTGTCTCGATCGGTTTGCACCCCCTACAAGCTGCTGGACTAGTTTCTTGTTTGCTGGTCCTAATATCTTTTCAACTTCCCGGACAATCTGCATGCCGAGTTCCCTTGAAGGAGCTACTACAACTGCTTCGATGTCAATTTTGCTCCCAGTTTCATGGCCATTTAAACTTTCTCCCCTCAACGGACCTACTCGAGATAGTATGGGAAGAAGATAAGCTAATGTTTTTCCTGAACCTGTGTAGGACTGAATCACAACATCATGATTATTAAGAACAGTTGGCACTGCAGCAGCCTGAACATCAGTCGGAATTGTAAAGCCTTCCTTCTCAAGACTTTCGACCAACAAAGGTGGAAGGCCAAGCTCTGAAAATGACTTCGCAGCGAATGGCGCGGTGCTTATATCTACTGGGTTTTTCTCCTTAACAAATCCTGTTTTACTGCCACTAACTCTTTTCTTCTCTCTGCTCTTGGGGAACTCAACCGTTGAAATGCCCTGCTCGAGCTTGTTTTTCTCATTTGCACTTACTGTCTTAACTTCATTCTTCAATCCAAGGCTAGCTAGAGTGAGGGATCCACTGCCACTTAAAAAGCGAACATTGCCTTGACCTTGAGATGGAGCTATCCGTGTAAACTGTGAAACTTTTCTGAAAGCTAAAGAATCCCCAATTAACAAGAGGGCCCTGGTTAGTACTAAAGCAGGCATGGTTCTTCTAGCACTTCTTTCCCAGTTGCTATCTCATGGAACAAGCCAAACTTGATATTACTATTTATAAAGCCAAAATCCTCTTAAGCAAGCAGTGTACTATCATGAACGATTAATCTGCAACAAGAACTTTAAAATATCAAATATACACACCAATGTAGGACCTACGATAAGTAAAATTAAGATTTAGCAAATCAGCATTTATCTTTAATAGAAATCGAAGAATGCAGTGACAAAGGTATGCCTCTTTTTTGCTGTAATATCTCTCTTCGATGAAAAGAAACAAATCAAACTAATATAGAAAGCAAAGATAATTAGCAGCATGTCAAACATGACTGAATCAATTAATCTATCAACAATGCCTCAATCACAACTAGTAGGTGTGTGTTATAACTTATATGAATGCTCTATATCCATTCGGCTCCATTCAACGATAAATCCTAAGCTTGAATCCACCTTAGGTGCCGAGTGACGTCCTCTACTCCCTAACTAAACATAGTTCTTCCAAGCCATATCATTCCTATACTAAAAAGTAATATGTATTTAATTTTATAATTCTGGCGTCTGGACCAACTTGTGTGCACCTTGACTAGTTCCACGGGGACTCCCACGAAGAGGTATCAGATAACTCTATCCACCAAGGCTTGAACGGATGGAAAAACACGACCTACTGTCTTTGTCTTGGTTGTCAGCAACTAAAAAACACGTCTTTCAAGGCCATATGCATTAAAGAAATGTTTGTTTTATTTATTTTCTTTATAAAAAAGTTAAAGGAGAGCCTTGGAGTAATCGGTAAAGTTGTTCCCATGCAATCAGGAGGTCACATGTTCGAGCCTTGGAAACAGACATTGGCAGAAATGCAAGGTAAGGCTGCATACAATACACCGTGGATCTTTAGTGCACCGGGCTGCCCTTTTTAAGAAAAAAGTTGTATTTGTGCACTCTTGAAGAGCAATACAAGGAATAACGAATGCCTTTTACTGCAGTAAAGCATAATCCACAGAACCTGAAACTCTTCTTACTAATCATACAGCACAAACTTCGCAATTGGTAAACACCAAGAAAATAGAAAACATTGATAGAGACATTTTGTCAAACACACGGTGAACAAAGCACATCAAAAAAAAAAAACTGAACTCTCACTTCCACCATCAGTATAAAGGGTAGACTTTGTAAAGTTTTCTACTTTATAGAAAGGAAGAGTGAAATTGAAGGTATTGTTTTACCTTGTTCTTCTTAAGCTTCCCTTCTCCACCTTACCTTCCCTGCCCTGCTTGCTAGTAATCTATCTATTGTTGAGGAAGATATCTTGATTCTTATCATTTTGATGATAACATCAAGGCCCAATTATGACATCATAATATCTCATTCATTTGGGCTAAAATAAAATATTGAAGTCCACAAATTCAAGCCTAATTCTTTGATGGGCTACAGCCCAATTTGTTTTGTTACAAGTAGGGGTGGGCATGGTATGGTATGGTATATACGAAATTATCATATCGAATCGAAATTTTTGATATCGTGGTTTTTGGTATTATGATATATGGTATACGTTTAAAAAAAAATTGGTATACGGTATTTACAAATGACATACCGAAATAACGAATACCATATTGAAGTATATATAGTTACATAAGTAACTTATATATATATATATATACACAAAAAAAAAAAATACTTAATATTAGTATAAGAATGTTTAGACTTTTAAACTTTCGCTACTCTATTTTGATTGAAATATCTTTTTGGTGTAATTGACTAATAAAAGGAATTGTTTGTACTTCTTTTTCAATATTTCTACATGTGCAATGCATTTTTATGATACAATTAAGACATGCTTTTGAAAAGTCGAAGTAATAATACTCTAGTATACGAGTATATATTGTCAAAGTTAAACAAACTATGGTTATCAATTACCATACGTCAAAATACCGAACCATACCGAATTAATATGGTATGGTAATGGTATAATATTTTAAAAAATCGAATACCGAAGTTTCAAATACCGTACCATACCATACCATGCTCACCCCTAGTTACAAGGAAAACAACGTAAATCTCGACAGCTTAGAGTTTAATTACAGAAATTTTTGATAGTTTACATAATTATTAAAAGTCTCAATTCTGAATCTATCGAGATACATAATTAGCTCCTGATACATCCAACGAAAATACATTTTTTCCTTTATAAAGATATATAATTAGTTTTCGATACATTTTTTTTAAAAATTTTATGTCTGTCGAGATACATAATGCATCCAACGAAAATACACTTTTTCCTTTGTAGAGAGACATAATTAGCTCCCAATATACTTTTTTCAATTTTAAGCCTATTGAGATACATAATTAACTCTTCATACATCCACGAGGCAAAGGCTACAATGTGCAAAATGTGTGGCCTTTTCTATGACCAAAAGCCACATTTGTAGTATCCCTTTTACAGCCACGTTTTTAACACCTTAGGACTATACTTTTAGGGGCCGTTTGTAGGGCTGTGCAAAAATCGAACCGACTGATAAATTAAACCGATAAAAATATTATTGGGTTATTGGTATTGGGTTATCGGGTTAATGATTTTTTATTGGTTTTATAAAAAAATTTATTGGGTAAACGGTTCGGTATCGATTTTAGCTTATTGGGTTATCGGTTAAACCGATAACTCAATAAGGATACACTAAGTTATTGTTTTATCCCTATTTATGTTATATATATAAATATCTCTCTCTATATATATATAGATATGCGTATGTATATAGATTATATGCACTATTAATTCACAATTCAGTGATTCACAAAGTATTAACCTATTCAGGGAAACAAAGGCACAATATAAAGTTCGATTATTATCGTAATGAAAAGCTTGAAGCATTTAAAGCTAGGGGTGTGCATTGGTCGGTTCGGTTCGGTTTTACGTGTTATTGGTTCGGTTTATCGGTTTTCATTTTTTAAATATGTAAAATCAATAACCACCAATAAGATATTTTCTTATCGGTTTCGGTTTATCGGTTTTTGGTCCTTAACGATTCGGTTTTCGGTTTAACCAATAAGAAAATACTTATAAAATAGAAATAGTAACAACTAACATAAAAAAATGAAATCTTAATTACCGCCAAAACCTACGCAATGCATTTTAGTTTACAAGAATCTTCAAATTTGAACTGAATGTTAGTTAGGAAAAAAATTGAATCCTAATTGTTGGAGGCTATAAATGCTTCAAGCTTTTTATTACGATAATAGCCGAACTTTATATTGTGCCTTTGTTGCCCTGAATAAGTTAATACTTTGTGAATCACTGAATTATAAATTAGTAGTGCATATAATCTATATACATACACACATATATATATGTATATATAGAGAGAGAGAGGGAGAAAGAGAGAGAGAGAGATAAAGAGAGAGAGATTTAAATATATAACATAAATAGGGATAAAACAATAACTTAGTGTATCCTTATTGGGTTATCGATTTAACTGATAACCTAATAAGCTAAAATCGATACCGAACCGTTTACCCAATAAAAATTTTTATAAAACCAAAAAAAAAATGTTAACCCGATAACCCAATAACATTTTTATCGGTTTGGTTTATCAGTCGATTCGGTTTTTGCACAACCCTATTTAAAGCTTCCAACAATTAGGATTCAATTTTTTTCCTAACTAACATTCAGTTCAAATTTGAAGATTCTTGTACACTAAAATGCATTGTGTAGGTTTTGACGGTAATTAAGATTTCATTTTTTTATATTAGTTGTTGTTATTTCTATTTTATAAGTATTTTCTTATTGGTTAAACCGAAAATCAAAACGTTAAAGACCAAAAATCGATAAACCGAAACCAATAAGAAAATATCTTATTGGTTGGTTATTGGTTTTACATATTTAAAAATCGAAAACAGATAAATCGAACCAATAACACGTAAAACCGAACCGACCAATGCACACCCCTAATTATATGTGTGTGTGGTGTGTGTGGGGTGGGGTGGGGGTGAGGGGGGCGGGGACTGCAAGCAACCTTTTTAAGTGAATTTAAGTAGAATTTTTTTCAAATGTATTAACAAATTAGACCCATATTTTGAATTGTTTTACGTCATAAATAAAATTCTATTAAACAACAAATTCACATCTCTTGCAACCAACGCAGCCCTACTCAAAAATATATAAGACAAGAAAAGAGGAGTTTGCAAAACTGAGGAAAGATTAAAAAACTTTTTAAAACTTTTATTTAGTTCTTGACTATTTGAGTCTCATATTTCTCTTTTGGAAAAAATAGTGAAATTTAGCAAGTAATGAATGGACAAATTCAAGTTTCTTAAAAGGTCGTTGACCCAAATTTAATAAGATTACATTAATTACAACAACTTAAATCAGACAAATGGAGTTTACAGACACTGCTCTAAAACTATGACAGTGGTATAAATTATAGTAATTAATATAAACTGAATTCCATAATAATTACTAGTATAATAAAAATTAGATTGAGCTGCAACCACAGAATTGCGGGTCCACATTATATCTTACATATATCTAGCTAGCCTTTTTAGTATAACCTATTTCAACCTATAAAAAATCAGGTTGATATGTAGCACAAATTAATTAATGAGGTATCTTAACAAAATATTCAAAGGGACATACATAATTTACAAATAACAATAAAATTATTTAGATACTAAAAATTATAAAAAAATAAATAAATAAAACAATTAAAATTGAGTAAGAATTCATGAGTTGGTTATAAATTATGACCTCATATTTATTAATCTGCTGACTCAATCTACTTTGACCCCTTTAGATTCAGCTCAACTTGCTCATTGACGCGTATCGATACACAATGGAATAACTTCTTTCTTCTACATTCTTCTATCCCATTAGCCACAAACATACTGCAGGGCCCTATTAAGAAAAGTTTCATAAATATAATATGCCAAATATGGCATGATTATTCCACTATTCAAAATTTGCATGGATGAGATACTCTAAAACATGTCCATATGTACCCATAGCTGTCTAATTAAGGACAATGCAAGTTATGTTGAAAGCTCTAGTTTCTTTGTGAGCCGGAGCTTTGCTTAGTACTCCGTCACTTTATTCGGTTCTTACTGTCTCTTAAAGTTTGCTAGTAGGTTGTAGCTGATCTGATGAAGCAAGGTGTACGAAAATAGGATTGAAATTTACTTTATACTCTTTTTAATGACTTTAAGATAGATATGGCTAAATAAATTTCCTTATATATCAGGCCCCGAAAAGATACATGGATGTGGAAAAAATATACCAAACAACTGTACTCCAAATTAAAGAGTGGACATTACATTACCATTACCTCCTCCTTTATAATCAAAACATAACACCAAATCCGTAGAACCAACAACTTTGGAAGTTCATTTGAAGCCTCTTATTACTTTCAAAAGTGTTTAGTTTCATCTGAAGAGGTTTAATAAGAACTATTTTACCTATATATGAAAGTCTTTCGAAGAAGAAATATATATGGTGCGCTAGCTAGTCAATTTGATTGCTGCAAGTGCTTGAGATTGTGAAACATTGCTTAGCAGACTGCCGTTGTGCGAGCAATGTTTTGATTGGTATGATTTAAGGGAGAGATTTTGCGAAATGATTTGAAGAGCAAAAAAAAGGGAATTTAAAAACAAAGTAAATTAGGGTTTAGTTTAGTTCATTGTTAAATTGATAACGATCATAATTAATAATTTTTTAACGATTTAACATTTCTACAAAAGGATAAGTACTTTCAAAAATAAAATCGAATTATTTGATACAGTACTACTACCCTACATTCTATAATCTAATTCTGGATTTGACTAGTTAATAAAAATTCTATATCGAGAGAATAATTTTAAAATATGTAGATCTAATTTTATTCATACTTATAAGAAATTCCCACATCTACGATAACGATTGATTTATCTTGTGTAAAAATATATTTGAAACGTTACTACTATTAGTATATTATGAACTTCACTTGACTGATAAATTGCAAATCACCCAATTGAAAATTGCTACCGACTCTTTAGCGGTAATAAACATATTACATAAAGTTCTGAAAATAATTTTAATTTAACCTTAGCATGCGAAGATCTTCTCCACGAATTAGGGAGTCCATGTCCATCGTTGATGCATGAGCCAAGGCTGCTGAACAACGTAGTCGATTTGATAGCTAAAGAGGATCGGAAGATGAATGAATAGTTTCCCCTTTCTTTGTCAGAATTAGACAAGAAAATGAAATTAGGGACTAATATTTTTCAAATATTATTATATTTATAATAATAATTCTACGCCAATACATTTTCTTGCTAGCTTTATCTATTATGATGCTTTCTCAAAAAAAAAAAAAAAAAAAGAAGAAATTCCCATAATTTGCAACTCATAGTTAAATCCGCCACGATCTTAAATCTTAGTAGCCGTTTGGTCATTATTTTATTTTATTTTTTTTAAAAAATTATTTCACTTTAGTGAAAACACATTGCGTTTGATCATGAATTTTTCAACTCCAATTTCGAAAAATTATTTGAAAACACTTTTTTCACTCATACTTCTCTCACAACATTTCAAAAACAACTTTAATTTATATTCATGGCCAAACACAACTCCAACTAGGGATGTTCATGGTTTGGTTTTTAACCAAATCGAACCGCAATCCAAACCAAATCGATTAAAAAAAACGATATTTGGTTAGGTTTGATTTGGTTTTGAATTTTTTAAAATCGATACTAATTTGGTTTGGTTTTACTCTAAAATAACCAAACCGAACCGATATATATATATATATATATTATAATTATTTATGTATTATTCATAAATACAATATAAATATTTGTTATATTTTATATTTTAATCATGATTTAACTTTAATCGTAACACATTAAGTCATTTCTTCATCTAGTTGATAGTACTTTATGAGATTCCAAGTGAATTTTGCATTTTGAATGACAAATTATACTAATTGTGAAAATAATATCTTGTTATATATTGAAATTTATAGTTAAGATTCATTTGACTATAGACAATCATTAATTTTAACTTTCTTTTTGAACCCTGTTGAGCAAGAAGTTGATATGTTCACCTTTTGGGGGTTTATCATATCATTCCGTTAAATGTAATTTTAAAATCGATCCAAACTGATCCATGAACACCCCTAACTCCAACTTCATCTTTTACTCTAATTCCAACTCCAAAAAAAAAGATATTTTCATGGTCAAACGGGCCGTAATATGACAACATCAGCATTCTTATCTCCTACGTAAGAATAATCATTTCATAATTCATAGCCTCTCCGACACGTACTCTTCTCTCTCCGAGGTGCACTTTAAAACTAGGAAACAAGACACACAAAGTATTAGTGTTTCTTTGTTATCGAGGAAAATACTTTTAATTCTTTTTTATATAAGTAACTAAAATTATTTTAAAATATTTCTTTTAAGAAATAAATTATTATTATTATTATTATTATATTAAAAGTGTGAGGGCCTTATAAATCACGTTTGAACTTTTTATCTTTTATTAAAAAAAAAATCTTTAGACAAAATCATCTTTTCGCATAATCTATTTAAATTACACATCCAATAAACTAATATAAATTTTGGAAAAACAAAAATCCTATACAAAACCCAACAAATCAATATGTTTCCTAATCGCGCGTAAAAAAGATTAAAAGAAAAGATATCCTACTGAAAAAATAAATTATATATAACTAATCTTATTCTAACTAAATTATGACAAAAACATTCTATAATAATAATAGTAATCATAATAATAATAATAATAATAGTAATAATAATAATAATAATAGTAATAATAATAATAATAATAGTAATTAATAATAATAATAATCAATATCTATAATCTATAATATATTAAAAGTGTGAAAACGTTTAGAAAAGTGATCCGAACTTTTTGTCTTCATTAAAAGTTTCTTCTTTAGACAAAATCGTCTTTTCACTATTTTCTTAAATAATTATTTAATTATATTTATAATATTATCTCCTAAAATATATGGGTATCAAGAGTTTAAAATATATGATTTTTTTTTTCTTAAATTAAAAATCCTAAATTTATGATAAGAGATAATTTTAGTCAATTATAATTTTACCTTATATAAAAATTATATCTTATTAGAACTATACTCACTATAAAGATTAGCACTAATTTCAAAAGTAGAAATCAATTTTTTTTTCTTCACCCGAGTAATAATTTTGAAGTAGTATCTTTACTATTATTATTGTATTCATATTAAAGATGAGGCCTAATTAACTTAGATTTAAAAGGAAAAAATAATAACAGAATAAGTAGAAAACTTACTATAATAATATTTATATTAGAAAAGGTTTAAACTTTATTAATATTTTCTTTTTTTGTTCTCCATACAATTGATTGTTCCTAATCACGTGAGTTCTTTAAGCTATATTAATATTGTTTTATAGCATGTGATAATTTTTCCTTGGTTTAGTTTATTTTTTATTTTATTTGATTGAAGAGATAAATTTTCTTGTGATTTCAGGTAAATTTTTTAAAATTTTAGTATATTCTTGAAATTTACAACAAATAAATTATCATGTAATTTTATAGATATATAATTGTTAATTGAGGTGTGTTTTAGTAAAATCTTGATATATCTTTTGATTGAAGAGATAAATTTACTTGAGATTTGAGGTAAGTATTTTAATTTTTTAATATATTCTTTATGATTAAAATCTTATTAGTATTTATGATTAAAGAGATGAATTTGTTTTGTGATTTGAGGTAAGTTTTCTAAAATTTTAGTATATTTTTGAAGTTTACAATAATAATCTATCATGTATTCTTGATTGACAATTGCTTTCTGAGTTTTTTTTAGTTTTTTTTTGAAATATTGATGGTATTTATAATTGAAGAGACAAATTTATTTGTGATTTGAGGTAAGCTCTAAAAAAAAATTGTATATTTTTTTATGTTTACAAAAATATCATGTATATTTTATAGACAATTGTTAATTGAGATTTTTTTTTTTGTGACTGTAATTGTGGTATGTTCTTGAAGTTTAAAATAATAAATTATCATGTATTCTTGATAGATAATTGTTAATTGATTTTTTTGTGCGTGATTTTTGTTAATAATGATGCATTTACAATTAATAATTTGAAATTGACTTATTTACAAATTTGAACAAATTCTTTGAATCATTACATTCCATCATAAGAAATTAGTTAGTCATTCTAATTCTATATGAATTCCGTTTAAAATTTAATTATATGCAATTTTTTTCAATTATGAATAAACTATGAGATCTGACATGTGATCATTATTTTTAACAATAGACTCTTTTGATTTATTGGTACGCGCTATATAGATATAATGAAATTTTTAATTGACAAGAGAGACACGTACAAAGCACGCACACCAGTAAGTGATTCAAACTTTTGTCATTCATTAAGATTTTGAAATAAACAGATTGTTTTTTTCACTTTTTTTCTTAAATAATTATTATTGCTTATTATATGAAATATTAAGTATATGAAATTAATTAATTAAAGTTCTTGTTGATTTAGGTATACCTTGTATAGAAAAAATTTCTATAAATCGAAATAACTACAAATTTAGTCTAAAATTTGCTATTTTACAAAATAAATATATTAAAATAGGGATTCTATATAAACGACTATCAAAATTTGCCTGAATTGACTATATTTTAATACAAGTTAATTTGGTTTACTACCAAACCCAATAAATTTTCAATTTCTTTAGAGATAGTGGTATGGATTGTGTACATTCTACCCTCCCCAAACCCCACTAGGTGGGAATATACGGGGTTTGTTGTTGTTGTTGTTGTTACTAAGCCCAATAAATTAAAGTTGCAAATTTACCATAAATATGGTTAATAATTTGCACCAAATATTTTAAGTGATTACTTAATAATATAACGTATACACATGAATTTCATATATATATATATAGAGAGAGAGAGAGTTAATTAACGTAATACACTCTTATCTTTTATTTGTATGAATATGTTAATTTCATATTTAAGTGTTTTTTCGTATTAAATAAATAAATAAATTTATTTCTTAATTCAAGCATATTTTCTTTTACAATATCGAAGTGATTTTGTTAACTGAATTATTTGAAGTGAGGTACACGCGTGAGACGCGTAAGATATGACTAGTAACTTAAAATTAGAGAAAATAATTTTTTCATCAATATATCGTTTTTACATTTCAACATACTTTTTTATCTTCACTCTCAAGTCTCACCCCATAAACTCTCATTTCTATCACTCAACGCTAGGTGATTCATCGCATTTCTCTTAATTTTGATTGATAATATATAGGTATTTCATGAATTTAGTTGTGAAGCACAAAAATTAATTCTAAAATCATAATTATCAAAAGCCAAATCGATCGTATCCTTTCTACTCTTCAACATACTTCATTTTCACTCTCACTCATACATTGTAGCCTCCCATCGCTACCACCCAGGGCAGAGCTATTCATCGGTAGAGTTTCATTCGAATCCTCTTCAATGAACATCCTTTAATGTATATATAGTTAAAAAAATATTTATGTATATATATAATAGATGTTGAAAATCCTTTAATTTGTTTGTATGTTATTTTTGAATCCTCTCAGTGAAAATCCTGATTCCATACTGCCTACCACACCACACCACCTCTCATGACATATATTTAAATTATATACTCCCTAAAGAATGATGTACTTTTTCTTTTAATCTGTTTAAAAAGGAATGATTCATTTTTTTTAAAATACTTTAATTTCAAATTTTCACATGACATGTCTAAAACCACAAGATTAAAAAATATTTTAATATATTTGACACGATTTTAATTTAAGACGACAAAATTTAAAATTCTTTTTTATTTTTTTAATTCCGTATTAAGTTAAAGTAGATCATTTTTTTTTAAATGAGGGAGTATAAAATAATTTTTAAATAAAAAATCAAGATATTTACGCACTTTTAATGATGTTGGAAACTTAACGAAACAGGAGAACCTTCTGGAAAGATAAAACAAACTTTTTAGTTTCTAATTTCTTTTCTTAAGCTTATGGTACCTTCTCGCATTTTCCTAACTAGGGAAAAAATAAATAAGTTACTGGGTCCCACATACCCCTCTTAAAAAAAATTGACCCATCTATTTCTCCATTTTACCCTATACTCCAATTACTCTATTACTATTATTCCATTATTTTCTTCCCATGGTATTCTCTTTATCAACCATTTCTTCCTATCTCCCTCCTACTCTCCTCCTAAGAAACTTCTAGAAACAAAAAAACACAATCTTTTTTTCTCTGTTGCTCGATTCGATTTTGGATCTGTGTTAATTAGTTTTAGCAGTGGATGTCATGGTGCCGTCGTCGGTTGAACAAACCGGCGAATCTAACACCCCCGCCGGTGCCGGTGCGGAGAATCAGAGATCTCTTCCAACGCCATTTTTGACGAAAACTTATCAGCTCGTTGATGATCCTACCATGGATGAGCTGATCTCATGGAATGAAGATGGTACCACATTCATCGTTTGGAAACCTGCTGAATTTGCTAGAGATTTGTTGCCTAAATATTTTAAGCATAATAATTTCTCCAGTTTCGTTCGCCAGCTTAATACTTACGTAAGTTTTAGTTTTCTTTATGAGTTTCTGTTTTATTTTTTCATTTTGTTCGCAGCTTAATACTTTACGTAAGTTTGATATTTTTAGAAAAGGAAGTTTGTGTTTTGTTTTTTTCATTTTGTTCGCAGCTTAATACTTTACGTAAGTTTAATATTTTTGGAAAAGGAAGTTTGTGTTTTGTTTTTCGTTGATTTAATTTTATTTGGTGAAATTATTGTTTATTGTTTAGGGATTCAGAAAAGTTGTACCTGATAGATGGGAATTTGCGAATGAATGTTTCCGGAGAGGTGAAAAAGGATTACTTCGTGACATTCAACGCCGGAAAATCTCACCGGCACCGGCAGGTACTGCTGTTACTCCTGCGGTTGCTGCTGCTACACCAGTAGTGGCGGTAAATGCAGCACAAGCGGTGACGGTAGCGGTGGCACCGGCAGTGAGGATCCAGATATCATCGTCGAATTCCGGTGACGAACAGGTGTTATCGTCGAATTCATCACCGGCGGGTACGGCAGCTGGAGCTGTAGCTGCGGCGGTGTTAAGGACGACCACGTGCACGACGACGCCGGATCTTATAGAGGAAAACGAACGGCTGAGAAAGGAGAATGCTCAATTGAGCCAGGAGTTGAAACGGTTACGGGGTTTATGCAGTAATGTGTATAATCTCATGTCGAATTTCACGGCCAATCCGGCGGAGATTCCGGCGGGAATACCGGAAGGACGGGCTTTAGAATTGCTACGTAGGGGGCAGGTTACGGCGGAGGTTGACGGCGGCGCGGCCGATACGGCGGAGGAAGATATAAGCCCGCGGCTGTTCGGAGTATCACTAGGTGTAAAGCGCGTGAGAAGAAGTAACGAAGAAGAATCTGATAGAGAAGGAAGGAGCCAGGATCAAGTACAACCGCATGGATCTGATGTGAAATCGGAGCCGTTAGATTCAGGAAGCGCTCATCATGATGATCAACAATGGATATGATGATGATAAATTAACCAATGGTGGGGACCACTTAAGCAATTGCTAGATAAACGAGAAAGGTGAGGGGGATGTTGTTGATAACGAACACGTGTACAATGGGAAGGTAATTATCAAATGTTGGTTCTGGTGGTTTCTAGAAGTTGGAAGAAAGTGGGTCAATGGCTTTTAAAAAAAGGGATCACTATATTAGATAAATATTTTTCGTATAAAAGGTGGAAAAGGAGAAAAAAAGTGTCTTTTTAAAATGATGATCCATAATTATTGGATTGGAAAAATAGGAGGTGGTGAGATGGCATAGTTGAAAAAGATGACATATGTGGGGTGTGTGGAAGGAAGGGGGTGAGGGGTGGTGAATTTAGTCAAAGTATTAGTTGGGATGGGAACTATTTATGTAACAGTCTAGGTGCCAAGGAATTTTTGGCTAGACAATTGTTTGTACCTAATTGAGAAAAAACAAATAAAAATAATGTTGTAATTGTAAGTTAATTGTTGTTAGTACATTTACTGAGTTTTGCTCTTTCATGTTTTCGTTTTTAGATGCTATTTTGTGTTCTTTTTATAGAACATGTTTTACTATCTTACTAGAATAGGATAGGTTCTATCGGCTCGTAACACTATGTATCTTTCGAAGATGGGAAATCCAGTCGGGTAGCTCACTGAATTCAGAAATTTCGTTTAGAGATACTTTCAAGGTTATAGTATTATAAAAGTAACAGTTAACCTAAACACATAGCAACTCTTTTTGATAAAGAGTGTGCGTCTGACCACTCTATAATTAATATACATAGTTGAGCCCCTTGATGAATCATGGTCATTATACCAAAGTGTGATAACAACTTCCATGGCATTTGGGTGTCACAGATTATCTTCCTTCGATGTATATAGCTATAAAGATTAGAGCGTGATCGACAGCTTTAATGGTATTTGGGCCATAGGGTGTCAATCTTTCGATATACATAGCTATGTTCCTTCATGAATCTTGGTCATCAGACTAGAGTGTGATTAACAGCTTCCATGGCATACAGATCATGGCGCCATAGATGATCATTTTCAGCTCAAGCCATGGGTGTTGAGACGGTCTAATGGCTGTCTGACAGACTATTCCCGTTTTAGTAGAAATGGATGGTACGCAGGGTGAATTTAATTAGCTAGGGCTTCAGAGCGTATATACACGTACCGAGATCCATTAGAGAAAAAACATGTTGGTAATGCATGTACCATAAACATCATCTCGTCAGAAACATTATATATAATCGTTTACTGATTTACTTATGATGAGTATGGTACTGGTGGGAAAATATGTTATTTACATAATCCACTAATTATTAGTACCAATTAATCTGTAAAACCTAAAGGACCTAATAAGGGAAATTGGCCCCTGAACAATGCTACAAGTATAGCTTTAAAGTTTACTTTATTCCCCAGAAATGTAAATTAGAAATGTAACATAGTATATGATTGCTACTCCATTGGCCCATTTAAGAAATAACTGAAGAGAGTTACCATTCATCACTAATATCAGTATAGAAATAATAAAAATGAATAATTAGTGCTATACACTGAAAATATCCTAATTGCTTCTTCGTTCCAAAGCGAATAAACTATTATAGTAATATATTTTGTGTGGTTTTATATGTGGATTTAGGAAAGATAAAGCGTATGCAGATTTCATTCCTACATATGGTAAAATACTCAAGATAAAATATTTTCAAACAATTTGAAAAAAAAGAAAAGAAAAGTAAATGAGAGGCAGTAACAATAATAGTATAATCTGAATTGAGAGTAGTAAATAATATACAAAGGAAAGAACAGTAATCAAACATAAAATTATGTGATAGTGAAGCACAAAAACATCAATGACAATCAAAATAGAAGAAAAAGAAACTATGAAAATAGTTAAGGTCCAAGTATGACCACCAAGTCTACCTCGCAGAAAAATGAAAGAACACATAACTATCAACTGATGACAATAATTTTATCGAAATTTGCGATCTTCAGATCCACCTAAAATTATATATATATATATGTATATCCTCGATAAGCTTAAGACGAGCCACATCGAACAAACTATTATTAACTTTAAATGACGATTTAATTATAATTAATTACTTGCAGCATTACATTCATTCATGATTTTTCAGACCAAATCTTTGCTACTTGTGCTTTTAATTCTTTTTTCATTAAGAAAATACAAAATCTAAAGAGATCAAATAATAAGATATTTTGTCAACTTTTTAAAACGAAATATGTAAACAAAAAGGAAGATAAATTGTATGTAGACTATAAATTAAATTGATGAGTCAAAGAAGTAACGCAGGCAATAAAACACAATAACACCTCCATTTATTTGTCAAAATCCTTGGCCACACTTTTATGACACCGGTATGTATTATATTTATCGTATTTTTTATCTACACATTTTTAAGAAAATATTAATTCGAAGGCGTAATTGACTATATGTTCTTTTATTGATGTTGCTTTTCTCTGCCCACTAGATCTGATCATTTACACAAAAAAATATTGGGAATTAAATCAATAGCATGCATAGATAAACATCTCAATTTATCATTGAATTTTTTGGTAATATATGTTTATCCATTAATTATTTTTTTTCATTTTAGACCAAAATGCTCAAATTCTTTATATAGTACAGTTAGGGCGGCTGGGCATATTTTGGTTTAAATAAAAAAATTGAAAAATCAAATCGAAATTTAATTTTGGTTTGATTTTTCGATTTTTCGGATTGGGTTCGGTTTCAAATTTTAGAAATTCGGTTAAACGGTTTGGTTTTAGCATTTTCAATTATTTTTTTGAATAAATCGAAAAATCAAAATTATATAAATAATATATTATAATTTATATATATATATATATTATGTAAATATACTAAAAATATAATATAATGTGATATAACATATAAATATATAAATTATAATCATTTAGTGACCCTAAATCCTAATATACTGCTTTGCTTTAGACCCTAACATTAACGTGAAGGCTGCAGTGACGCTTAGCCATCCTCAGTTTGTTAGTTCATTTGAAATTTCAACATTGCCAAAGGCAGTCGACGGTCGTTTGCTCAGTTCGTCACTGCCGTCGTCAGTCGCTATCGAGTGCGGCCACTGACGTCTCGCCAATGGCGACGACTCAGCGAGGTCGACATTTATGGTTATTTCATACGTGTTGAATTAATTATATTTGTTAATGAAAAATAGGTTTGAAAAAAAGATTATTTTTCTAGAAAAATCATCAATTTTAAATGCTCACTACTTTAATCTTTAAAACCGAAATAAAAATCCGAAATAACCGAACCAAATTTATAAAAAACGAACCAAATTAACCAAAATAATTTTAGTTTTGTTATGATTGTGATTTTCGTCAATCCAAAAACCGAAAAATCCAACCAATATTCAACATCCACCCTAAGTACAGTACAAATGCAAATGAATATGACCTCCCCTAGGTTTCACTGAGGATGAGGGAGAAAAAAAATAGTTTTGTAATTTAATACTACAACATGAAATAAAGTAATTCACCAAATAATAAACACTTAATGGTACATGGTGAATGTGTGCTACGTTTTTTTTTTTTATTTTGTTATAATGGCAATCACATCATTTATGATGAACTTATTATTAATTATTTGATTTGTTGCGTGAGAAATAGTGTGTTTTGTATAATTTCTAAGAAGTTATTTATTTTCAAATATATCTTCCATCTTATTAAGCAGAACAAGGGTTTGAGGAATCTCAAAAATATCTTTGTTACTTTTGATATTATTTATTAATCTTGATATGACATTTGTTTGGGCATCTCAAATAAATGATATGACAATACCAAAATCTTATTTCATCCCGGTGCACTAAAGCTATCGCTATCTACGGTGTTCGGGGAAAGTCCTCACCACAAGGGTGTATCGTACGCAGCCTTACCTTGCATTTCTGCCAGAGGCTGTTTCCAAGGCTTGAACCCGTGACCTCCTGGTCACATGACAGCAACTTTACCATCCTTGTATAAATATCTTAATTTAATTATCCCTTAATACTTTGAAATTATTCGTATACATACATTTGCTAGTAGCAAATATGCTGCTCGTATTTGTCTTTAACTTTTAGCAAAACTTTTTTTTTTTTGGTTAACTTTTTCAGCAAAACTTCAACAACATGAATTGAGTGAAGAAATTGAATGGCAATTGTATGGAGGATCCTTGTAATGGGGCTATTGGAAATCTTGAAGTGAGTGTTGACTACTTCAAAGACAAATATTATCTTCTTTTTGTTTTCACTTTGTCCCCTTTGATAAACATTAAACAAATAAATAAATTAATAATAAAATTACACTTTTACTATTTCAATTTCCACATAATAAGAATAAGAATAAGAAATTAAATAAATTAAAAAAAAAAAAAGGGAAATCTACTAATCCTATCTTTTGATTGTGGAAAAAGTCACTTGGAATCTCTATATACGAATATGACAACTGCTTCTTTATCAATCATTTTTTCACTTTTTTTTTTCTTGGCCCCTCATGGAAAAATTCTTGACTTGTCAGTACAACCTTCTACTTAGAAGTTAGAAATGACACAATTTTTTTTTTCCTATTTAATTTTACTGGTAAAAAAAAAGATGTAATGAGGATGATTTTTTCTAATTTTTTAATGCTTGATTGGTCATAATGAATTAAAAAATATATTTCCTCCAAAAAGAACATCTTTGAAAATCAAGAAAACAAAGGGTGTGTTTGGCATGATCGAAAATATTTTCCGGAAAAGATTTTTCGGTTTTTTCTTGTTTGGTTGCAACAAAAGTTTAGGAAATAACCAAACAACAGTTTAGAAAAATATTTTCTAAGACAACTTATTTTCCACCATTTGATGGAAAATGACTTCCCTCATGGGCCAAGGGAAGTCATTTTTCAGAAAATGACAAATGTGACTTATGACTCCACCCCAACCCCTCTTCCCACTCCAACAACATTTATATTCACATTGACTCAAAAAATTCACATTTCTAAAAAATTTACATTACTCGAAAATGTTTTTCATTGTGCTTTGCTTCAATTTTTCACTGCTTGAAATAAAAAATAGTGAAGCCCGAATTTTTTCCATTTTCAATTCGTTGAATATATTGTTATTTTCATATGCATAGAGGAAGACTTACTTATGTTACTTTTGTTAATTGTATATTTCATTTTGTTATCGATGTAACGTGTTTCACGAGGTTGAATAAGTTTGTCGTTCTGTCATATTTTTATTAATTGTAGTATCTTGATATTGTCCTAACAAAATGTTGAAAAGTGTCTCCTATATTTGCTAATTAATAGTTGCTTAAATTTAGTGATTGTAATATTTTAGTATTCGATATTGATATTATTTGTTATGCTTAAATTAGTTCTTACAAATTATTGAGTTGCTAGAGACACTAATATACTAGTTAACAGATAGTAGTGTTTTCTAAAAAAAAAAAATTCACTCACGAATCGAACACTAGAAAATATTTTTCTAAAAAATATTCTCTACTCAGCAATCAAACACCATAAAATATTTTTCATTCACTAACCAAACATGAGAAAATAAGTAGAAAACCAACTTATTTTCTAGGAAAACATTTTCCATGGAAAATATTTTCCATCATACCAAACACACCCAAATAGTAAATTCCACAAGTGATATTTCATATTAATTTTCTTTTCCACCTCCAATGACCTTATGATCTTGCCCTCGCCCCCACCTTTCGCATTCCACACTCCCAAACGACACTCCAGCCACCACTCATTCAATGCGGAGTGTGGAGGGGATAGAGCGTGGGACGTGGAGCGGTTGACAGAGGCGGAGTCAAAATTTCAACTAAGGGGATTCAATATTCAAAGAAAACTTAATTGAAGAGGGTTCAACACCTACTATAACCACATAAAAAATAATTTTAATCATATATAAATAGTATATTTTTTCGTCGAAGAGGGTTCGGCTAAACCCCGAACAGAAGGCCGGCTCCGCCCCTGGCGGCCCAGAGGCGAACTCAGGATTTGAAGTCTGTGGGTGCACCAGTGTTGTCAAAGGCGCGCATAAGCCTTGAAGCAAGACTCAAAATGGGTTGGGCGCTCGCCTCGCTTAATGTTCAGTTTAGGTTCTAATTTCTAAGATATATTTTTCCGTGTCAATGAGGCTTTCTGAAGAGATGAACACTAAACAATTGATATTTCACTTTATAAAAAAATAAATAAATCTTTGTTCATATATTTATTATTCATGCTTATATTATTAGTCTTGGACTATATATATATTTATATTTTTTCTCCCTTTATGCCTTTTTTTCGTTTAATCTCACGCTTTATTTGTACTTTGTGCTTAAACACAATGGACCTTGAAACTTTTTTGCACTTTTTCTTTTTGATAATACTATGGTGCACTAATATTATCTTAACATAGACGTTAGCAAAACCTTCAGTGTCGATTAAAGAATATTATCATATTCGATTGGTCGTCAATGACATGAATAATTCTGAAAAAATAAATATATAGAACAGATATGAGTTCTAAGCCAATAACTTTAATTTATTTTTTTAAAATATGAAGTTCAACAACTATGTTGACTTTTAACATTTTTGAGCAATTGGTAGTGGTAGCTTAATGGTAAAGCCTTGTTCATCATACAACAAGGTCGCAGGTTCAATTCTTTAGTACAACAATTTTGATATTTTAGCCTTTAAACTTGAAGTATTGAAAATAAAAAGGAAAATGTTGTGCTATCCGGGGATCGATCCTGGGTTGCGTGGACAGAATTGCTGGTTTCAACCAACGCAATCAAGGTGCGCTTTCAACTTTCCCTGAGTGCACTATTATCTATATCCCAATTTCTCATGATATATATACACAATTTTTTTCGACGTTAACAGATGCACGTGCACCCCCACCTATACATGTGGGTCCGCCCCTGTGGCGGCCGAGGTGAAGGAGGATGTGTGGTCTATAGACCGTAGACGAAGATGAGGTGTGTTGAAGGATGGGTAGGATACAACCTGTGAAGTGCCACCTGTGAATTTTCTTATTTTCATCAGAACGTAATTTTTTTCATTTTAAAGAAACTTATTTTCCTAAAATTTTATCCAAAAAAATAGTAAAAAAAATCAAAAATATTTTCCTCCATACCAAACAATATAGACACTCCAACTAGTCTTGTGCACATAATGTTTTAGGAGATAGGGCATTGAAATATATTTAAAAACAAACAATTTTCTTCATTTTTTTTTCAATGCTCATCTTATTGCAAGTGCATCAACTAGATAGTTATTTCCTAGAAAGAATTCATAGAGAAAAAATATTGTCGTGGGCCTCATTTTTTTTTCAGACTAATTAATTTTTCAAATGGTTGGCCACTTTTTATATTTTAGGTCACAACTCACATATATCTATTGAAGAATTTTCCACCATTTACACATTAAATCCAAACAGCTGGCCTTTTACTTCCTCTATCTTCATTAATGTGACACATTTTTTTTTTTTTAGTGTTCGTCGTTAAAGATATTATTTTTTTATATTTAAAAATAATTTAATTTTAAATTTAATATTTATGATCCGAGGATTATCTATCCAAAACAACCTCGCACTCTACCTCTGAAGTAGGGTAAAGATTGTGTACACTCTAATCTCTATCCTCTTCAAACACTTTAAGAAATTATATTAGGTATGTTATTGTTGTAAATTTCAATATTTATTTTTGATTAGATGATTTATAATCGAGAGTTTGTTTGAAACAATCTCTCGCTGAGGTAGTAGAGGTAAGGTTCGTGTACATTATTTTACCCTACCCAAACTTCGATTTATGAATTTACCAAATATATCAGATATATTATTATTGTTGTGAATGATATTTGTAGTCATACAAACGACCATGATAACACGTAAATTTTGAGTGACAGTATTTAACGTTTACATTTCAAATCCACCAAAAAAAATTTCCACATGCGAAGTTGCATGGGTGTATCGTCCCACGTTATTATTAAAACAGCCATCAAAATTCAAATTGCATCATACACATAATTCTTTAATTTCTTCTTCTCTTTTATATTTGTATTTTTTTGTTCCATGGAAATCACTATCATATCAGCTCATGACCTCAAGAACACCACCACTTGGCCGTGGCGGCTCCGCCCTTACGCCACCGTGTCCATGGTCCCTACCACCTCCACCACCACCACCGTCACCCAAGTTCACACAACAGGCATTGATGAAAATATAGGTAACAATAGCAGCAGCAGCAACAACAACAACAACAACAATAATAATAACCCTACGTGGGGCGATAAATTTCATCTATCTATTAACCCTAGTCTATTTTTACATGGACATATATGTATATACATTCAACTATATTCTAAAAATTTCCTTAAGGGTAAGAGTGAACTAGGGTGGTGTATGATTTCACCTACCGATGTTTTCGATGGGTTAATTCCAGCAGGTTTTGTTAGGCAATTTAGTTATAGGTTAAGAAATAAAGATGGTTCAAGAGGTCATGGAGTTGTCAATATTGCTATTAAATTGGATGCTTCATTTGTTTTGGCAATGCATCGTCAACGATCGCCGGTGACGATGTATTTGCCGGAGGTGAGGGAGTACTCACCGGTTCTTGGAATTCCGGTGACCGCGCCATCGGAAAATATGTTGTAGGACAAATGATGAGCATGCAACGTTACATGGACGTATGTGTGGTGTATTATTAGTATTTAGTAATAATGTTTTTATTGCTTGTATAGTATGTACATTATGTTTGTAAGAATTTAAGTTATATATACTGACGATAAAAACAAAAAAAAAATTGTGATGTCAGTTTATATAAATTCAGCTCAATATTCAATAATGGGAGCTTTATATATTTGCTGATTGCCAGTTTTGGATGTCTTCAATTTTCCAAATGTGCATTACGTAATTAACTTTGTCGACGATCAATGAGAATTTATGATGATTAATGTTGTTTCATCTGATTATTACTCTCCTCGTCATAAATTAATTGTCATGTTTTGTTTTTCAAGAGTTAAACTAAGTCGTGTATATTTTCATAATTTTGTCATGAGAAATATTGCAACTGTAGTAGTTTTTGTATAGTAATATGTTAAATTTTCATTTTAAGATATTGTGTTGATTTAATCTACGTACTTTAGCTTAAATAATTAGTCAAATTAACTGTCTAGAAGCGAAACATCCCCCAAATTCCTCTTTAAACTACAAACAAATTAACTAAGAAAACTCTTTGATTTTCATTATTTAAAACTTTCTCTTCTAATTTCCTTTTTTTTTTTTAATAAGAGATAAAGAGATCGATTTCAACAAAAATAAACGGACCTAATTAATTCCATTAGTAAATTATATTAATCATTAGTTATACAAAGTGAAATAAGATGGAATTTTTTTTTCCAATGACAAGAAGGAAAATTTTGAAACAAATTTCCATCCTCTAGTATATATTTATCCTCTAGTATCAGAAATTGAAAGTGACAAATCAAGAATATATGGTTGAGACAAAGACATGAAAGCATTGGTCCAAAAATAGTACTTCCTCATTTGGACACACAATCCCCCAACCCCACACCCCCACCCCAATGGCTAATGTAGTATTCAGTGGCGGACGCAGAATTTAAGGATCATGAATGCTCGGGGAGGTTCAAATACTCATGTTGAAACCCAAAGCTTTAAAGTTCCGTCTGAAAATCAAAACACCCAGTTATTTTCTTGATTTCATGAGTGCATTTTTTTCATCTTATATCAATTTTTACGCATTTCTTATAAAATTATACCTATTCCGCATCAAATTTAGCGAATGTCGGAGCACCACATATCTGAATTTAGGTCCGCCCCTAGTAGTACTGTCTTTTTTTTTTTTTTTTCTTCATAGATAGATAATATTTCGTGTTAATTATGAACTTCAACGTAGAAATAAGTCTGCGTATGCAATTCGATTAAATTCACGAGATATTTGTCCGCTCTTACCAGCCACAAATACCTTTCTACTATAACGAACATATACCATTGATCAATTATTATATTATAATGCTTTTTGACTAACCATGTTTTTTTAATATTTATTAATGACTTGGCTTAAAGGTCCATTTTAATCTTTATCCCTCTCTTTAAAGGAAGGTATTTTAAATTCTTACGTATTCTATACTCCAGCACACCATATATAATATCCCACTTAAATTTGCAAAAACATAGACTTATACATGCTTGACCTGGTGGATTAATTTTGACAGTTTGAAATTTTCCACTTAAATATTTCCCAAAATATTTCTGAAACATATTTTCTCTAGAAAATAAGTTTTGTGCCAAACAGTGCATTCGAGCCTTATGAAGTCGTGTTAGTTAGGAAGCGCTTTACCTCTCAAATGAGATTTTGGACATGATTTTAAGTTTAATCAGGTCGATGAGAAAAAAATTATTATAAATAATGTTATATATTGTCTATAAGCCTTTTATTTTGGGAACTAAAATAAGAAACACCAAAAACAATAAAGCCCTAATTAACAACTCATAAACTTAAATTTTACACTCAAAAAATTCTCAAAGCCGATCGAGATTCATCTACGAACTGTAAACTACAACAAAATAACAAACTAATAGAGATATTATGATAATACAATTAAACCTAACATGTACCTAAAAAAAATTCAAAGCTGACTCACATTCATCTAGCATCTGTAAATTAAAATTAAAACAATAACATAATAAAGATATCAAAACAATACAATTAAATCTAAACTTACACAAGAAATCCTTCAAAGTCAACCGACATTCATCTACGACCTGTAAACTATACAAAAATATAATAGTGATCACAAAGCTTCGATTTTGATCCAACTAATTCTTGTCTGAGCAAAAATTTTGACCCTAAAGAATGATTTTGAATGAAAACAAAGAAGATATATATACACACATGTTGTATTCTATTATGCTGACAAAAAATAGTGAAGAAGTTGAGGGTTAGAAAATCAAGCATCCACCATCTAGACATGTAATCAAATTAAGTTAGATTAGCATCATTCATATTCTCCCAATATGCAAACTGGTTTGTTCTCTAGTTTAACGTACATCACAATATTTATAGAAATATTTTCTTAATAGTCCTATTTTAGGAGTATTTTTCTAATTGAACAGTAAAAAGAAAATTATTAATTAATTCTCCTACCATATATTTTAGGAAGTTAATATAATAAAAATTAATTAAATAATAAATTTTTAAAAATAGTGAAAAAACAGTTTTGTCTAAAGAAGAGTCTTTTAATGAAGAGTAAAAAGTTCAAATCACTTTTCTAAGGATTTTTACATTTTTATTTTTAATATATATATATATATATATATATATATATATATATATATATATATGGGTGCCGCACGATTATCTTAGAAATTTGGAATTCCATATATGTTTATAAAAATGATTTCGAAGAAGCTTCTTACTTGAAGCATAGAAACACAACTCACATTTGGTTACGTGAGAGGAAAATTCAAGTTTTATTTACAATTCCACATTGTACAATTCTTGCCAATTTTACAGGTCATGTGGTTAGTGATGTGCGTGGAGAATCATAAAATCTCATGTTCAAATTTCAATAGAAGCAAAAAAACATTATTGGGTAATTTTTTCCTATTTGCATGCCTTGTTGAAGAAGATTAAACTGAGATAAAGTAAGTTCGATCTTTAATAAAAAATGATTCATAAGCCTTCAACTGGATTAAAAAAATTGAGAGGATCAATGAGAAGCTAACAGAGTTATCCAATATTTTTGCTGATGAAATAGTCGAAGTGCATGTAAGTTGACCACACCATGACTACATGATTAAATTGAATGGTTGTTAGGAGTATAATTTTAAAAAAAGTACCAAAAGTGGAGGCTAAGCCTGATTCATTTAATTAGGACTAGGACAGCATATAGTTTATGTATCATACTATACATCATAGAAAGAATTTGGAAACTACTAAGGGGTTTATATAGGATATGATAATTTAATTTGAAAAAAAGTTAGGGTTATCCCAAATTAATGAATCAATCATATCACTTAGCTGCATGTAACAATCATAAACTTATTATAGTGATTAAAATAATAGTAGACCATAGTATAATGAAAGGAGCCCTAGAAATAAATTGAGCCTTTATTGTAACGAACCTTCCTACTACGTACCTGCATGCTTAAATATATTGTCCCCGAAATAATTAAGAGTTAGAAAATAATGGGCTCACTTTTCAAATATTCGAAGTTGCTAAGAACTATCCACGAGAAGATCATCGAGCGCTTTGTGGGACAGAGTTATTTGATATTTATGTTGGTTGGAGGTAGTATGTATTTTATGAAATTAATTGAGACGCGAAAAAGCTAATCCGAATACCACAATTATAAAGAAAAAAAAGAAAAAAGATTGAGCTCGTTTCAATATGATTAGAGTACTTACATTCTTATTTAAGGTGTTAAAAGACGAGTTTATAATCATGTGTTAAAAGTTGCATGATCTAACTTTTGATAACTATATACATTAAAGATTACGGCAAATATCATAAATCTCGATAGTTTGGAGCTTTATTACAGAAAATCCCGACATTTTATATAGTTACTGAAAATCCCAATTTCAAATTTGTCGAGATACATAATTAACTCTCAATACATCCAATGAAGATACATTTTTTCCTTTGTGAAAATACATAATTAGCTTCCGATACGTTTACTTTTCAATTTTGGGTCTGTTTGAGATACATAATTAGCCTTCGATATATCCAATGAAGACACATAATTAGTTAAATTTTTTGTAATTACTTTATAAGCGTGAAAATTTGTGTAAATATATGATAAGTTAGATGTATGTTTATGTTATTTTTCCTAAAGATTTATATGTCCCAAGTGCATTGATAACATCCTATTCGAATAAATTTTTATAACTTCTGTGTTGAAAGAGAATTTTCGGAATATCCTATTTCCAATTTGCTGTATAAGGAAAGTACCAGAAAAGGTTTATCATATGCATGATATTAAAGTTGGAATGTTGAAAGATCGTCTCTTGTTATGTGATATACTTCCTCCGTCTATTTTTACTTGTCCGATATACAAATAATAACTATCCAACTTTACTTATTCATCAGTTTGAAAAAACAAGAGATAATTTAACACTCTATCTATTTATCTTCATTATTAAATATTATTCATTTTCAAACATTTAGATGTCTTCTACTTAACAGAGGTGAAATAGCTAAATTACTCTTTTATTTATGTATTTTTCAAGAGGTGTGTCAAGTTAAATATAGACGAGTAAAAATGGACAGGGAGTGATGAGCGATCTACACATGTTTAATTTATGGGTGATGAAAGAAAATGATGATGGTAACTATAAGGAGTAAATAACATATTGTTGATATATCGTACTAATATAAGGTTGATTTTCGAATGGTTGAATACTAAGTAATGGGGAGTTATTGATGATGCCAGAAAATAAATCTGAGTTTTGCGCATAATAATGTCACTCAAGGATGTTAACAAGAATGGTAACAATGTCCTAAATTTCAAGATGATGAGTTTAACTTCTATATATACATTGATAGCGTAAAAGTCCTAAGTTACTCGGACTCTTCACTTTCGGTGCCGCACCCGTGTCGACACGACATGGGTGTGGGTGTAGGTGTGAAATCCATATCCAATCTGGTCAAACGATTTTGGGTACTTTGACCAAAATCGGTTGGGAAAGTCCGGACAAATTTAAAAAAATTTGTAATCAAAACAAAAGCTAGGGTGAAATTGAAGAAAATGGAATACCTTGTATGTAGAAATTTCTATGTTATTGCTTTTCTTTTTATCACCTTTCAGGATTTTATTCTTGAACAATATTTTCTCCTCAAGTTTTCTACATAATATCTCGTAATTTATGTTTTATAGCTCTATTTTTAGATATTTAAATTATTTTTCGGCGAATCCCTGCACCCGTATCCATCCCTAGATCCCATATCTCCGAATCGTTAAATTGAGACCGTGAAGGATCCGACCTCTAGATCCGTGCCCGAGTCCGAGCAACTTAGCGTAAAACAATGTGATTGATAGTAATTGGTCAGCTAGACGATAACTAAAGGTAACTGTCCATATCATTCTAATGCGGGTGCATGCAGGAAAGGCATTGAATCATCAGGCACAGTTAAATATGAAAGTGTCAAGATTGAGGAATATCACTGTTTTGTATCATCAAGCTAGAAGGTGGTTTCCCCCTCTACAAAATTGTTAGAATAAAGTCTTAAGGGGAAAGAAAGTTCAATAGATTATTTTCTTGAACCATCTTTCATTACAGTGGAACAGAACATGTCAAATTTCAGTACATGATTTGCCATAATGTTCATTTCTTAGGCATGAGATGTAGACCTAATCTTGGAATGTTTCTTTTCCTTTTTGGGTTTGAGCCCCAGAGTTGATAACATAGATCTACAACTTCACAGTAAAAAGCAAACATTACAAAATTTTCTGAGCATACTCCCAAATGGAGTGCTCTTTCTTAGCTCTCATTTGAATTGGAATTTGCATTTATGCAACTTTGGGCTTAGCGCATCGAGAGCTTTGTGCATAGAATCAGCCATCATAAAAAGGAGTTGGGGGGGGGGGGGGGGGGGTTCAAATGCTAACAAACAGATAATAAATACCTTCAACGGCCACCGATATTAGGAAGCTGCCATCATCACCACCCCACATGCCTAAAATCTGATGTTGCTTCCTGGATTTTCTTCTTTAAAGATCTGAAACTACTGCTGCTTTTGTCGGACCAACGAAATGAAGCACTCCTTTTAATGAGATCTGCCATAAGTGGTGACTTCATAGAGGCATCCTCCGTTGCACCCTCATCGTACACTGCATTCCAAAAAAATTGGAATTCAGCAGCAGAAAATACATTACCACCCAAATTTATGTCAACTTTCCCAGAAAAACATGTGATCAGTAGAAAACACTATATCGTACAATGAGCTAATAATTTCAAAATAGTTATAGAAAAACCATGACAAACAAAAAGGATTCGAAAGGGCACCTGACGATGCTGGGAGGTGGTAATGCCGCTTCAAGAATTTTGAAGCTTCTCTCTCCTTCTTGTGACATAAAACGCGTATCAAGGTGTGTGCATCTCCCAGATGTCTGTGGCCATATTTATGTGCTTCAAGTCCTATTGAACTGTGTTCACTAGAAGTCATCAATAATTGGATCACAGATTCAGCCTGCTATGAAAACCAAAGAATCAAATAGGTCCCACATTATACATAAACCGGCCAAAAGCTTTAATTAGTTCTTAACAAACCCGGAGGGAAAATAAACTGAGGATTTGCTGAGCGAATCTTGCTTCTTCTCCAACTAGCGATCGGGGAAGCCCTTCTCCATCAGCAACAAACAAGTCCTAGAAAGTGAAAGAAACATAAATTTTGTTTCTCAAATAGTTACTGAACATCTGTCTTTAACTAAGACAGATGGCTAAAAACTGCAACATAATGGAAGCAAAACATCCATATAGGGCAATGTAAACTAGCTGAGTTGAAGTACATCACTTTACGGTCTGGTTATGTATTCGTACATCAGTTTCGGGGAAGTGTGAAATTCAGAGATCATCGATTTTGAGAACCCTTAATTTACCATGATAAATTATTTGGTGCCAGAAACCAAGGAATTAATATAATTAGGAGATGAAAGAAAAAGGCCAACGCAAATTAAGCCAGCCTACACGAAAAGAATTGTCTAGGATAGTAAATTTCAGTGATCAGACTAATATTTTTATAACCGAGAAATCCCCAAGGGTCACTAGGGCAGTGTTCAAAACTCGGTGAATAATGGATCCGCACCTTTTCCATGGAATAACAGGCTTTTGCAGCGCCCCTGTGTTGAAACTATGAAGTTTGCGTAAACCGCACATCATGCTTTACACTATTACCACTAGATCAAAGGCCTAGGGACCAATGATCATGCTAAAATACTAACTTGGAGACCAAAATTAGAGATGAGGTTCGTCAATGCAGTCCAAGTGGGTACTGAGGAACAATTTATTGTATTTGGTTACTAAATATAACAATTATGGAATTCTAATAAATAAAACAACGAGAGACAAGGATAATTAGCTCAGAGAAAAGACAACTTATTATGAATCTACATAGCTACAGAAATTGTTCTCCTAGTTGAAACTTGAAAGACGTAACTACGAATATCTACAAGACATATCCCAGAGGACTGTGAACAATTTTACTAAATATAACAATTATGGAACCCTAATAAATAAATAAAACAAGAGACGAGGATAATTAGCTCAGACAAAGACAACTTATTATGAATCTACATAGTTACAGAAATTGTCCTCCTAGTTGAAACTTGAAAGACGTAACTAAGAATATCTACAAGACATATCCCAGAGGATTGCGAACAATTTTTCAAAAGAATTGGTTGGATACATGATATTCCTGACAAGCAAGAGCACTCTCCTGAGTAGACTTGAAGCTAACTCAAACAGATGATGACATCATTACCAAAAATGGAAGTTTCACCTAGGTGCATAACACACTATTGCATCTTTTGTTAAAACCAAATAAGGAAATGTCCTTCAAGAAGATGCAACATGCTAAAACAGTTCAGGTTCTATATTTTCTAGGGGCTGCTAAATATTAAACTGACGAACATGGAAAAGACGAGACTTGAAATCTTCAGTTAGAAGAAGATTACAATTTGAAAGAAGACACAACCTAGAAATATACAACTTTTCTAATAGTTAAAGATCTATACTTTTCTGGCGACAATCAAAAACTGAAGATGCCATCAACTCTATGTATTCCTCTATCCGCAGCGTACATTAAATGTTCAGAAATGGCTATAACAGAGTTTCTCTTGTTCATGATAACAGCTACTCCGGGCGACTCCTTGCCTTCAGAAGATTACAGAACTTATGAGACTTTCTTCTCTAAAGAAGGTATCCAGAGGCAGAGGAAGTTATCAACTTGTTTTCCACTTGTAACTTCAATTTTAATGCCCAGCACCATTTTGAATAGGGAAAAAATATAATTGGAAAACTACACAAGGGAAAGTGTTCTATGCAAGTGACGTTACAAGGACTTTGAGGGGAAATCATGTTGGCCAGGTCGGTTTAAATAACTGCTGCTTGAGAACACCAAATTCAACTGCTGCTTTAATATGCACAATGACCGCGAATAATAAGAAAATTAGGAGGATACTCGAGTAATTAAAAAGTTAGGAGAGGACTTACTTTTAATATATTGAGGTCATCTTCCATCATGACAACATCAAAATCAGAAAATGCGCGTGAAGGACCTCCATCTAGTAACACCCAAACATAACCTTCCTATCCAGTGAAATCAGAGAGTCAGAACTGGACGCTTGGAATCACAATAAAAAAATTCATGAGAATGAGATTGTGAGATTGTACCAGAGATGCCTTAAAAATACTTTTCACTAAAACGTCTCTGAGGGTGTCATCAATCAGTGCACAAACATTATTAAGGAGCTAGAAAACAAAAAAAATGTAGTGAATAAAGTTATCCTGGAAAGGTCCAAATTTTAGACCAGGCACTGAAAGAGAATATGCAATCCCTTTATAAATTTCCTTCCTATATTTAGGGATACAGAGGAGGAGAAGGGACTAGAGAGTAGACTGTGGAGTGAATGTCTTACCCTATCAAACTGTGGAAGTATAGTTTCCAGTCGCGCACCTTCAACACCACCGTGATATAAATTAAATATGAATGGTTCTCTCATGTCCCAAAACACAACTCTAGCTCCTAGAAATCACATAAGAATAGCTTAGGATAAAACTTTGTAAAAGATCTAAAAGAAGCATTCTTTGCCACAAAACTCAGAAAAAAATTATACACTACCATAAAATCTAACAATGAATAATTGGTAAAAAGTCGCACATCATTTATTAATATGAAAAAAGAAAGTGGGGAAAAGACATTAACGAGCTTAAGAGGATACCAAGAACGTCTATCTAGCAAGCTAGGAATTACATCGTCATATTTATCGAGAGATGTCAATATGATGTTCCACACTGTATACTAACTGTAATTCAACTGCCACTAGATCAAACCAGGGTAGTTCACTTACCCACTAACTCAAAAGTTCTCTTGATAGCATCAGCAGCACTATCACGGATGCAGTCAAAGGTAGCAACAAAAAGCTCATCAACTGACTCACTACACATTTCCAAAATCCCATTTGAAGTCCATTGAGAATCCTCATCAGCTGTGAAGGTAACAAGAATGGACATAAGGAAAATAACTATTCAAAGGTAGATAATCTTCAGATAATTCCTCAACTCATCTAATATGTCAATAACGTATCAAGCTTAAAACTGAAATTTGCATTTCCATGCATGCAGAGAAAATATCAAACAAAATAAACCTCTTAACCTCAGCATTTCTAATTTTGATGAAACCCCTGAAAGGTTGAGCTAACTTTTTTGTTAATCTTCATTGTTAATTTTCAAATGACTCGGTATCCTCCAATAATATAATAAGCAACTAACAACAACGTTTCCAAAGAATCTCGCTGAGAGAATAGGACTATCTTCAAATAATAGTAAACTATACTTTGTAAAAGTAAAGAAGCAGAACTTACAGCGTGTCTGATCTTTAAAAACTCTTACAGCTGACCATGACTCCCTAATACCATCCTCAAGGCTGGAAATTTTTTTCTGCATATACTGCATGAAGAAGGTACCACTGTCATCAGGAAAAATTGTAGTTTCTGTGACTAAATAGAGTTTCAGTAAACCAACCTAATGTAAGGAATAGAAGCAGGGAACATGATATCTAAAGTAAATTTGGAGAAATGGGCCTTTCACGGTTATAAGTTAAGAGAAAAGGAAAGTACTCAAACTAGGGAATCAATGACAATACGGGAAGGAATAAAGAAACAACAGAAGGAGATACTTTGATCAAGAAAAGTAAAAAATTTCCAAGACATCAGAAATCAACTTTAGATTTTCTTTTCGTCTTTTAGGTGAAGGGATTGGAAGGGACAGGCCAAGAGGTGAATAGCAAGCTGATAAAACAGATAACATGAATTTCGCTTTATGTAACAATAAAATAAAACCATTCTGCTTCAGGTATTACTATGACCGTGTTAACTATTCTTGATCTTGAGCCGGGGGTCTATCGGAAACAACCTCTCTACTTTTTCGGAAGTAGCGGTATGGACTGCGTACATTTTACCCTCCCCAGACCCCACTTGGTGGAAATTCACTGGGTTTGTTGTTGTTGTTGTTGTTGTTGTAACAATCAAATAAAAAGTCACATTTGAAAAATAAAGAATTATTTTCTAATTTGTACGTGTGAAATATAAACAAAAAATGCATATTTAAAAGCATGAAAGCTATTTTAGACTTCAAAACAACAACTCATCAATCAACAAAGCCTCAACCCAAAATAAATTAGGGTCATCGGCATGAATTCTTAGAATTCTTAGTGTTAATACGCTCTATCCAGGTTCATTTCATTTCAATACTTAAAAGTTAACCTATTAAGGTGTTTTTATCTTAAATTTGGCTTGGCAGTGCCTAAATTTCAGACTCGTATATCTAAAGATTTGAACTACTAAACGTAACTTCAGACCCAGATGTCCTTCAAACTTGATAAGTCTAACATAATCATAGTTGAACCTTTTGTATTATATCTCACCCAAGTAGTTTCAGACTCGTGAGAGGAGCAATATCAAAATGAGCAGAAAACAAGCACTTCATACCGGAAGGATCTATAATTTCCACTGTTGCATTATCCTGGACACATTGGCAAATTTGTCTTTACATATTTTTGGTTGAACTGAGACTAGTTTTATGTCCGAAGTTCAGTATTGTTTTGTCTTTTTCTTGAATCATTCAATATAGAGACTGGACTATAGGTCCATCGGAAACAGACTCTCTACTTCATCTAAGGTAGTGGGATGGACTGCGTGCACTTTACCCTCCCCAGACCTCACTTGACGGGAATACAGTGGGTATGTTGTTGTTGTTGTATTCGATATAGAGACTAGTTCACCAAACTGAAGAAGAATATGACTAAAAAGACGAGAGGAGGAGAAGGAGGAACACTTTTGTCTGAAGTTTACTTACTCCGGCTAAAAGCTAACTAACTTGAAAAAAGTAGATATAGCTTAAATAGCAGGATGGAAATTGGCTACCAGCTCACTTTTCCCGTAACTTAACGGCCCAGCATTGGGTAATAGCAGCGGGTCTAGATAATACCATGTAACAAAATATATATTGGGTCCAACTCAACCTCAAAAGCTAGCTCCTGAGCTGAAGGTTTCCCAAGACTATAAAAGAAGACAAAAGCAAATATTCTAAACCAGTGAGACGCTCTATAAGCAAAATATAATGAAATACCTGATGCATGGCAAAATAAAAATAAATATAGAAACATCAGTCATCATCATCATTAAACTAATTGAAAGTTAGAAAACAATCAAATGAAAAGAAGCTTGCACTCACTTGAAGGGTGTTCATTCTGACACAAAGTTTGGACGTTGTCAAGGCGTCCAACTTCTTATTCACCACATTATCAAGAACCACAGATTCAACCAACTTTTTCTTGGCGCTCGGAAATGCTGTCTCCTTATAACGAGTCAAGGGAGGAGCAGGAGGATAAAGATTATGCTTGTCAACTGCACCATTCAACAATTTGCAATTGATATCAAATAAGAACTGTGGAAAATAATACGCTAATACACTGATCAGAAGATATATTAGCAAAACAAGTTTTTTCTTTGAAAGTGCCTGTAATCTCTGGTGCTTAGAAGTGTAATATCTCTTGTCGTGCATAACAAGACAAAACATGTTCCTTACTGGCCAAGCCCAAATCAATGCAATGTAGCAATTACCTAACCGATCTTCGCTAAACATGTCCTAGAAATCATTAAATTGTTAAAAGTCACTCAACTACTGCACAATATCCTTATGTAACAGGAAGAAAAATCACAAATCCAGTATTTCTATGGGAAGATGAAAGCCAAGACATAATATTTCTGGGGACATAACACAAGCCTCGGCATAACAAAAAAGAATACTTCCCATGAAGGATTTAAAAGGATTGTATACATGTCTAGAAAACCAGAGAATCAACTATGTTCAGGTCAGTCATAAATTCAACCATATATACCATTCAGATGACCACCAACATTCACATATCTGCCACATGCAATTATTGATGAAGACCCCAAAAATTTTAATCCTCCTCGGGAACAGAACCAACTTTTGGGCAAAACAATTTTAGAAGCATGAAAAAAAAAGAGATTCTATATAGACACCATGTTCTTCTTGTGCGGTACAGAATAATGGTTATAACTCGAAGCAGAAAAGGACGAAAAATACAAAAACTCATTGGATTTCAAGAATCACGCTACCTAATTGGTTAACCACTTTCTGCAAGTAGGCATCCAACGTGTGAAAGATTATGGAAAGTAAAGCCTGCAAGTGTGTGATATCCACTGGAAGCCTCAGCTCAAAAAATTGATCAACAGTCTGCAAATCAACTTGGAGATGAAATCTAGAAAAAATAAACAAACAAACAGTATAGCAACCAAGAAACACGATCTACCTTAAACAACTTCAAAGATACAGGAGAGCAGCAAGTACATCATAGAACATAGGCAAAAACATATACAGGCTCTGCAAACACCGAGACCTAGTAATCTCTCAAAGATAGAGATGCATGAAGTTTTACAGACTAGCACGCATTCATGTGCCAAACGTAGAGTAATTAAACTACATAAAAGAACAACTCCGCTAACACAAAAGTCAGTTTGAATGGGCTTAATTTATCTGATGTTTCATTTTATAATATAAATTCATTAATGGTTTAAGCAGTTACGTTCATTATTGGTTTAAGAAGATATAAACAAAAATTGATAATGAAAGAATCTTTATTACAACTAGCAGAAAGAATAAAAGTCTACTATATGCGCCTGCATTATTCTTCTTGGTGCCTTCTCCATGAGATATCTTCACCGAAAAGCCTATTACTGTTTAGTCATTATTGTAGAGATTGCACATCAAGCGGTGAAATGCAATAGGCCTTTTCTTGATTTTCCATCCACCAATCTTCAGTGAGACAGGAGGCCTTTGTTTAACGTAACTCTTTCTAAGAGACGTCTAGCCCTCTTCTCTACAGTTTTTCCCCTGGTCAGGAAATTTTTTTAAATCTGAAAAAATACTCTGACCAGGGGAAAAATTGTAAAGAAGAGGGCTAGACGTCTCTTAGGATATATCAAAAGATGATAAAAATAAGAATTTCTCCTCCCAGACTCTCTTTCACTCAGCTATATTTGTGGGTGACGGTCATATATTAATTGGCAAAAGACCAAATACACCCACGAACTTTCAGAAATGGTATGCAAATACCCTTCGTTATACTTTTAGGTTGTCAATGCCTTTAACGTTATACTTTTGGGCCATATATACCCTTGAACTTTCGAAAATGGTATGCAAATACCCTTCGTTTTACTTTTATATTGTCAAAACCCTTATCGTCATACTTTTGGGCCATATTAAGTTACCTGGAATACATATGGCCCAAAAGTATAATGGTAAGGGCATTGACAACCTAAAAGTATAATGAAGGATATTTGCATGCCATTTCTGAAAGTTCGGGGGTATATTTGGCCTTTTTCCGTATATTAATTAACTGTATAAAGAGGACTAAAACATGGATCAAAGTTAAGATTAATTTAAGTAAAAGGAGTAATATATAGCAACTACTCTTTGATTAACCTCCGTTCTCTTTAAGCTTTATCTACCATGGACTTTTTAACTGATTTGAAAATGATTTATTGTACGAAATGGAATCATGGAAAAGAAGAAAATGATTTGATGATGTGAGAGTGTTTCGACTACCCTATTGCGGGTGGAGTTTTCTTAACACGGAGCCTGGATGCAGAAGAAGGGTTGCTAATGCTATTGAATCAGGAATGAGAAAGTGGGTCTAGAATTGGGATAAGAAGGCCTGTGGTGTGGGAAAAGATTGGGCTCCGATAGGGCCAAAGTGTGGAGAAGGCAGGTGATGGATAGCTCATACTAGACATAATTCAGTAGCTTAGGGGTCAGGGGACCAAGAGAATAATACAACCTAGGGACTAGGGGAGGTAACACGGGGTTGCTGGCTAGAGAAAGCAAAAAGGGGATAGTTACCTTGTCATCACATGATAAAGATGACAAACCTGTGAGTTGTTTGATTTTTATGTTCTGTTTTATTTACTATGGTACCAATTGTTCTCCTTGTTATTCCATCTTTTCATTAGTAATCAGTGCATTATTGCATCCTTTTCTGGTTGATGCTCGATTTTTCCCCTTATTATGCCATTTCCTTTATGTAGTTAATGATTCTTTTTCCAATTTCTACCTTCAACATCACTTGACACAAACCAGATGATAATTTTGGCCACCAATCAACTTTGAATCACTTAACCACAAATGTCCAAACAGACAAGGTTCGCGTGGTTGGGAAAATAAGGACCACACACCATAGGCCAAAAAATGGGATTTTGATCAGGCTTTTGTGATAATCTGGGATTTCTTGTTTGAGAAAAAGATGTGAAAATCTCATACTAAAGAAAGCCTTCTAACTTGGATAACTTTAGAAATGAAACATTAAATCCCAGTGCAACCAGATATATAGCATTTCTAGAAATGACAAGCATCATTAGTTTGAAACAAAGTTCAGCAGAGAAAAGTACATATCCATAAAGCATCCAAGGAATATTTCAAATATAGAAAACACCAAGGAAATATTCATACCCTTACAGTAGCTTCACCACATAATAGCTAGAAGATAAATAGAGGGTAAAGTCAAATTTATTCAAAGAAAAGGACAACATCAATAATTAAGGTTCATACCTCCTCTATGATTCTAAATACTTCTACAACTGAAGCTGCTTGTTTTTGCTGATGTGATAGGGGTTCCCAGTCCTATGATTAAGACGAGACAATTTTAAAGTTCAAACATCCCAGATTTGCTAGGAAGAAACAAATTGTCAAAAACAACAAAATTGTAACTTCTATTTTCAACCAGAAGATAGCAGCAATATCTAAAGGAGACATATAAGAGCACAATGACTCTGCATAATTTCAGATGAAAGATACACCTATGTTCAGTTTAAGTGTTAATACATATCTGCTTATGGGATGAATTCTTTGCATAATTACTAAATAGGACCCAAGATTAAGAAAGAAAAAACAATGTACAGTTTAACCAGCAAGTGGAGTATTCCGACCAAAGGCAGAAACCAAACACCATTATCATGACTCTATGCTTTTAGCATTAGGAATTACAGTATTACATATGTTACACCAACTAGAAGGTTTTAAAAGATAACCTCAAGATCAGCAGCACGTCCAGTCCATTCAAGTATCCTCGCATGCTGAGCAATCACCCAATCAAGAATAATTGGCCTTGCGATTTCTCCTATCTGCAAACCAAGAAAACGAAAGTACCAGAATACCTCATTATAGTTTCCTAAAGTGAAAAGTATTTAAAATGGAATCCACTTAAAACACAGCTGGAGATTCGTAATTGCTTATCAATACAATCCGTGCTCTTAAACATGTTCAGTCTGAACATCACTTTGTCTCTGTAAGACAGCAGAAAGTTCAAGTTGCTGTAACTCATGCTAGACAGCAGAAAATTCAAGTTCTGCTGTAACTCATGCTAGATAAGCAGAAAATGTTACCCCTAACAAAATACCAGCATAGTTGAACACAAAGAAAAGCGCCAAGATCTTTGAAGGAAGTGAGTGCTTCAATTTAAGCGAAAAATTCCCATGAAAGTGCGAGCTTTAATGAAGGCACTAATGAAACAAAAATTAGAACATAACTATGTAATGCAGAAAAATTACAAACAACAGAAAAATTATGTAGTCAAGAGAATTGAGAACAGTGCAATAAGTTGAAATATTATGTAAAACCGGAAAGAGTAGGAAGAAAAAGAGATTCATCTACTTTAAGGACAGTCTCAAGCAAAGAAGGTAAGCAAAAAAAAATTAAAAATAAAAAACAAAAAGAGGAATTAATGTGTGGCATCCATAGACAGGAAATCCTCAGAAAAGGAATAAGCTCATTACACAATTTCTAGCAATATGATAGCTTTTCAGTGAAAATTACCTCACGCTCAAAATCAAACATCAATGGAGAATGCATGCCATTTTTTATTTGTTCTGATGAATGGAGCTTAATTAGATAATTCTCCAACAAAATAGCTGCAGCAAGCACCTGCTTCACATCTTCAGAAAGGCAAGATATATTCTTGAGAAATGGATCCTACACAGCAGCAAAAGAAATTTTGACTCGAAGGAGGAACAAAGAGGTGTGCAAGAAGGTGCTTGAGATTTTTTTTTACAACTGCAAGCTCACCAGGCTTTCACCATAAAATCTGTGCAATTTCGAAGCTGAAACTACTCCAGCCTCAGCACACCACTGTCTGAGGACTGGATGGTACACAGTCAGCTGTATCTCAGCAATTGACTTCAATTCAATTGCAAGCAAAGCCAAAGGATGTTTCTTATCTACTTTAGATCCAATATTTATTCCATCAGTAACCTGAGATCAAGCTACTATGTCAAATGTTTTAAAATCAGGTATTCCCATACTGCATTGCAGAGCCATTAGATACCATACCCTCTTGCAAGCTGCTTCTGCAGACCTCTCAACATACATTCTGACTTTGCTATCAATGATCTCATTTGAAGCATTGAGCATCAGCTGCAACAGCGTGAAGAAAGAATATTAACCATTCTAAGGAAACATTAAAAAATTAAGTCCAATTTATTCTTGGGAGCATCAAAAGGAGTCACAAAGAAAATCAAAGCTAAATGAATTCTACCACTAAAATTCCTCAAACCAAACTTTTAATCCAAAATAAGATGACAAGCCCAAGGAGTCAAGGACACAAAGAAACTCCTTTCTCCTGCTTAACAATTATCAAGTTCACAGAAAAGGAATCTCCCACTAACAATTGATCTACAATTGATCACCAAAAATACTGACTTATGGTTCCCTAGTACGGTGTTAATATGCTTGAACAGGATCTGCAGATACTGTATTTACTCGATGGCCAGCAAATGTCAGGGAAAGCAGACTGCATTGTAGCAACAAATGACAGTGATGCAGGATACTGATTAAGAAAATGGCACTCTTTTTTTATGTTGTACAATTATTGAGGACGTATTTAATGCTTTTAAGTGTAATTTTTTTTTGTTGGTCAATCATGTAGCTGGTGATCAATCTTTAAGTTCTTATCAAACAAAAAAGGTAGGCGATTCTGTCACTTCGTAAAATCATAGCAATCCCACTCAATGAGTCCTAGTCAATTTTGTTAATATTTTCCCATCCACTTAGAGACACACGGGTGTTATAAGTCAAGCCATGACACTGAATCTGGTGCACTTTGTCGGTTCAACATAGTGTATGAGTTAATTTGATGGTTTCAAATGGCATTGTTAGTGATGGAAAGGAAGAACTTTGCGAAAAAGTTGACTGTAAAATATGGGATGGAATCTCCCTGGGGTGATACTGGTAAAAGCTCCCTATGGAATAGCCATACAGAGGCAAATTAAAACTTGCTGGGATGAATTTAACTATTTAACTCACGTACAAGCCTGAAATTTGGAAAAGGAAAAGATTAAACTTTAGCCGGATAAGTGACTGTGCCTCAAGGGACATATTCCCAGATTTATATAATCTGGTCATCGAACAACACTTACAACGTCGCAAGCTTCTTCTCTGAAGAAAAATGGAATCTTCTTTGCAGAAGAAGTTTCAATGGTTGGGAGATTGGAAATGTGAGCTTCTTACTAAAAAAATGTGCAGTGTGTTTTTCGTTGTGTTTTTTGTTGAAGATAAGGAGAGCTTCTTCTGAGAAAGTAGTGAGTATGTATGTTTTTCAGTTAAGTCTTGCTATAAATTACTCTTAAAACAAAAATGATGCAGGGAGAAGAATATGACCTTGGAAGTCGATATTAAAGTAGCTTGTTTTGGACAGATTGCAATTATAGATTCTTTTTGTCTAACTCAAATGTCCAATTACATAAAGAAACAGATTACAGATGCCAATAAAAAGGATGTCAAGTCATGTCTTTTTTGGTTAAACACTTTGAGAACTGGTGCTGGAGAATCATACATATAATGGCTTCATACTTTTCCTTTGTTTTTCCCTTTTCTTCTGTCGTTTAAGCTTCTGGCATTCTCAGATATATATATGCAGTGTGCACATTTGGCAGCTTCTTTACAGAAAAATCTAGAGGGAGGGGGAGGCAGAAAGAGAGAGAGAAACAAACAGAAAAAGAGGTTCCCCAAAAAGAGCAAGTGACTATTAGCATTTAGTTGCCCAGCAAAATATTGTCCATGGTTACCTTATTTCTGCTACCAGAAAAGGCACTTAATAGAAATAAATTTGTCCCAAATACCTCCATTTTTCCGGACGCATCGAACTTCTGATTTCCTACTGCCAATGCCATGGATAGCACCCCCTTGAAAAGTGAAGGCTTCTGACATATGGAGGAAATTCTCATCAGATACAGAATTTTGCATGTTAGACCACCATTAACAAGCCATACATCACATCGGTGAAAGAAGACAAGAAGAATATTTGTGCAGAAAACAACCTGACGAAAATGCCAATGATAATCCAGCAACTTATTGTCACACCATAAACCAATTGACCAGAGAATAGACTGCACCAAATTTAGCCTAATCTCAGAGCCACTGGAGTGATTATAACAAACTAGGCTCTCCAAATACTTCTTTTCATTCTGTCCGGCATCTTCAGATGATGGCATATTCCGCATTTTACGAACTGCATACTCCAAAAGCATTGCCTCCTCTGTCCGAACAAACTTTAATTAAGAAGAAACTACATCAGAAATCTTACCAAGGTCTACAAATAACAGCATTGACTTTACAAGGAAATCAATATTGCACTATTTAAATGCTAAATGCATCAAATATATCCATCAAAGCACAGAAAGGGGAACTCCTTGTTAACAAGCCGCAAGCAACTGAATTATCACAAAGCGAGGAGCAATGCTAGATTTAGATGTGCAAATTAAGAAAGCTAATATTCAGATTCTTTGAAACGACGAAATTAAGTACAAGAACATCAGAACGAATACAATCCTAAATGAAGAAGCATGCATGATATAGCCAAAACAGGCTCCCTATCATTGACTTAATTGATTCGCGATTCTAAGACAATCTCAGATCCAGCAGTTCTTTTGCTAGGTGTTCCTTCTCCTCATTAATGTGGACAAATTTAATTTTTAATGCTCGGACCAGTTCCTCAAAGAAAAAGTAGAGGCTTGAAGGAGAGCTTCTCTCAGCTCTATATTCTTTTCTCAGCCCTATCTCTATCTCTCCTCTTCTTTTTTATTTTTTGAAGAAAATATTTAACTCTCCTAGGAACACTTCCTCTCAATATTCAACAACAGCAACTGGTTAATTTGTCATCATCGTTACAAAAAAAATTTAAACAGTCAGCTGTTTTATAAAACACGGAGAGAACAGTCCAACCATGTCTGTATAAGTAATCCTCATCCATTAGATACATCGCGAAATTTCTCTAGCCTCTCATGATAGGTCTTATGTGTTACAGTCTCCAAACTTCCCTTAGGCATCAAAAAGATGTATAGCATAACAACTTTATAAGTCAGGATGGTGGATGGCAAGTTATAACTTGAAAAGAGAAACAGAAGAGAATTAAAAGGGTCCTATCGTGATATGAATCGTTACTTTTCAATCAGAACCTGGGTCAGATTGTCAAAAAAAGAAAATAAACAATCATATGGAAGGTGTGCATCAAAGCAGCAAGGTACAAGCCATAAAAGAAGGATACACATGTAATACTTTAGAGAGCCTGAATCCTACTGTGTCGTAACCCGAGAGGCGGGAGGGGGATGAGTTATTAAAAGAAGATTAAACACAGAAGTACCCAGCTTACTTCACATTTCAGTATGTCATATAACACTCCACCTTTTACAGTAAACATTTTAACATAACAAGCAGACCTCTCAGTGATTGGAACTCTAGGTGCCCTATTTTGTGCAAACAACAACAACAACAACATACCTAGTGTATTTTGTGCAAACACTGGATGCAATTGAATAATTTAGGCTACATTATGCATTGATAGAAAATCAGTATGTCTTGGACCATGAAGTTACCTGCTGAAAAAGCACCCATCCATACAATACATCATGTAACTTCTGGGTAATGCCCAACAAAGGCCATGTTGATTTGATGAGCTTTAGGATTTCATCAGCTTCCTGATGACCAGAAGCATTAAGTACACTACACTCAGAATAACCAACATAAAAGGTTAAAAGATATGACAGAAACCTCTATGAGCTTGCCATCTTCCAGAATGTCAAATACACCAAGGAGTAGCTTCTCATATAGCCTCATGTGAAAGGGATAACCAGCACTCCAGTAATATGTCTCACTTTGTACACCAGAATTTCCAGGCTTAGATGACAATGTCGAAGCAATATTTCTAATGGAAAATAGCACCTCTCTACATTTAGAGGGAGACATCTCAATGTCCCATTCCTACAGAAGAATCAAATATCTTCTCAATCTGCAACCGAAGAACCGATTTGATAAGCAATAGAAAGGTGAGCAGCAGACAGACATACCTCAAAATTCCTAATTTTTGCAAGAAAAACTCCAACTGATTTCTCAGCAGATAAAAGTTCTTCAAGAATATTAGCCTACAAGAGAATCATCTAGAAGTTAGAAACTTAGAACAACTAAGAGGCAGAGGGTCATACAAAAATATTTTACATTAAATGGAAGCCCAACTGGTTTATAAGCAACAAATATCTCAGTAATGAGATTATGAATCCTAGGAATACTCACTTCAGATTTAAGTTCTGTTTAAAAAATATGCATCCCAACAACCACTGTTTGTTCAGCTTATTAATTTGATGCTGCTCAATCATTTTTTTCTTATATTTTTAGTTTCACTCAATCAAAATGTTCTTGTTTGTCTCGGCAAAATTTCAATCAAAAAACAAGTTTAACCAAAATTATTTCAAAAAACCTTGTGATTTGAATATTGCAATGACCAGGCCACCTTAAGAGATCAGCCACATGCAATACGTACCTTGTGGCAGGGATGAATGCATCTAATTGTTACTGGGTTTGAACCCAGCACATCCCTTGCGGAGCATAAATTTGTGTAAAATTTCACCAAAAAGCAATAAAAGTAGATATGAACCCATAGCTTTAAAAATATAATGGGTTCATACTAAGAACCTTAAAGGTTGAACCCATAAAGCTTAAATCCTGGATTCGTCCCTGCCTTGTAGTAGTTTGAAGAAGAATCAAATTTGGTATGATCCATCATGTTAAAAGTAATCATTTTTTTCAAATCCTTGCGTTCTTGATTTTCTTATATTGTCAGATTAACCATTGAGTTACTCCTTCAACTTAAAAGTAGATTCAATTAAGAGTTACCAACACAAACCAAAACACCAATTTTGTAGCGTAATGGAATATGTCAATCCGATAGCCAACACATTATGGACACAAATCTAACCAGATGTGGGTAAAAAGAAAACAGAAAGACGACTTCCTCTGAAGCTAAATTATGGCACTCCCAATCTTTTAAGAAGGTAAGTTTTAAGTGGAAAAAACAAGTAATGAAACAAACGCCAAAAGTTACTATTACTTGTCTGTTCTTCCATTGGATATATGACTTCTCATTCTGAAATTCAGACTTTGTTGTGCCATTCAAAAGCCCCAGCGTGATTTGAGGAACATCGATTTGTCCAAATGATTTCTCAGAAGCCAATAGCACCAACTTTCGCCGAGTGAGAGCATCCATTGCTTCTGAGATCTAGTGAATAGTATATGTTAGTCATGAAACAATTTAGTGGAGTAGGAAGTTAAAGACATAGCGAACAACAACAGTGAAAAAAAAAAAAGGAAAAAAGAGTGTACTGTCAATCAATCAGATGAAACTTCACGCATAAGGCTATTTAGACAACTTTCAAATAGGTGTAGTGAAGGTGAAGCTCCTCATAGGACAGACTTAAATGGAGAACATTGAAAAAAGAGATCCTGGAAGGTAGATAAGTCTTAATTCATTACCTTAATAGATTGCTTTTTAAAACTCTCTGCCCCGTACCCCCCCCCCCCCCCCCCGATTTCTCCTTCCACTATTATTTTTCTAATCAACTCCATGTCATGCCACAGCATAAAATTTTCATACTTGGTTCCAAGACTACATAAATAGAAGTAAAAATCGACACTCCAGCCATCCCATATTAATTGACCTACTTTCTAATTTAATCTATCCTAAATGTTGACCTATCTCAAAATGCCAAACTTTGGCTCTACAACAATTTAAAATAATATTAAACAATATTCCCTCCATCCCAACTTATGTGACACTCTTTCCTTTTTAGTCAGCCCCAAAAAGAATGACACTTCTATATTTTGTAACAATTTAACTATAACTTCAAATTTTAGTCTTAAAGAGATGATTTATAAACACACAAATATCTATAGCTTATTTTAGACCACAAGCTTCAAAATCTTTCTTTCATTCTTAAACTTTGTGCCCAGTCAAACACCTCCTCCCAAATTGGGGGACAGACAAAGTACTAATTAAAGTTTGAACTAATCAAAAAAATATTACTATCTCAAAATAATGTGAAGTCTTGTCAACCACCTGAGGATATTTTCCCATTCCAAACTTATTAAAAAAATTTGTCTAAGATGTGATATAATAATCCATTCTAGATCAATTTAGAAGGGACAAAATTTCAACTGCACTTCTCTCCTCAGCCATTGTTCTTTTCGAAAGGTAAAAACTGACCATGCAGTTATGGATATTCGTGAGTTGGATGAAAAATGTCATTCTTAATTCAGATTAATCATAGCCTTTTGAGTATTTATGGATTTCCTGGACTTGATTTCAACGGTGACCGCATTGCTTTAATCTTGTTAACTAAATTTTGATTAACATGTCAATATCACCATCCCACCTTGTTACCTCAAGCTCATCAATGCAGACTATCAAAGGCCTCTTTAACCCAGAGACACCCGCAGTTAAACCACCTGATTTTAGTTCTAAAAGGAGAAAAAGCTAAACTACTTTACTTCAGGAATCATCAATGATTCTCTTATAAATGATGTAGACACCTAATTTCGTCCCTCCCCGATATCGTTTTACCTATTGTTTACCCTATCCTACCGTGTACCCTCACCCGTGTGATAATCCCTCCACAAAATGACAAAAAATAACTAACCCTATCTTATCCTAACCACATACCCAATAAAAACATAACACCTCACCACTACCCCTACCCCACGTTACCCCACCCCCCCTCTCTTTTCTTGTCAACAAAGAAAAGACTCAACACAATATATACCCACACATACACATAAAAAAGGGGAAAGGAAAACAAAAAAAATCAAAGGAAAAAGATCAGATTCTTTGGCTTCCTCTCTCTCTTAAAAAGACTCTCTCTCTCTCTAAACTCTACTCTCTCTCTCTAACGTCGTCGCCGGCGATCGGAACTCCGGCCACCACGACACTACCACCCCCACAACCGCGTCGTCACTTCCTCTCTCTCTCTCTCTCCGTCGACTCACCCCCCCTCTCTCTTCGACGACGGCAACAGCGCCGTCGTCACTCCGATCTGCCTCCCTCTTTCTCTCCGACGACGGCAACAGCGCCGTCGTCACTCCCTCTCTCCCCCTCTCTTTCTCTCCGAACAGCAGCGACCAGCAGCTTCACTCCGACCTCTTCGCCGCCGAATAACAGCGACCAGCGGCGGCACTAGCTCCGTCACCGCCTAGATCTGCCGCCGCCGTCCTTTCCATCGCCGTGAGCTCACCGCCTCGATCTGTTGGGTTTTTTGATTTCTTGCTGTCTTTGGTTGATTTTGGTTTCGTCTATTCCATGGTTCCACGTCGATAGTGAGTTTCAAGTTGACTTTATCGAATATCGTCGTTGTGAGTTTGGGTTTTCGTAGAATAAAATTTCATTCACGGGTTTTGGAGCTGTCCGGTTATTATTTTAATACCGAGTTTGATTTGTCCGTCGTGAGGTTCTACGATCGAGTTTTGGTCTTCGGATTTCCTTATTATCGACAAAACGTTCTATCGAGGTCCATTTCTTAACTCGTCTCTTATATATATATATATATATGTGGTTGTTTGTTTTGATTGGTTGCGATGGCGAGTGTTGATTATAGTTTTGTTGAATTTTTGTTTATGTTGATGTTATGATTGTGATGCTTGGCTGTTTGGTTTTTGGTAGATTAAGGCATAAACTTGATCATGTTCAATGGATGGACGGAAAGAAAGTCGGGGGGTGGAATTGGAAAAATTAACAAAAGGATAGATTCGGTTTAATTTGATTTATTGTTTGTATGAATCGTGGTAGGATTATGTCTTTAGTCTAGAACGGATAAGCAAATGGTAGGTTCGGGTAGGCAAATTTAGGCATGGCAAATTGATGACATGTTTGAAATATGTGTCGGAATGGTTTTGTTTTATCGCATTTAATTCAATGCTGTAATTTGACCGGGGAATGCCCCGAAGTACCTGTATTGATTTCATCGGGGAATGCCCCGACGTATCATGTTGGCGGAAAATAATTGTGATGAAGGCCCGCGGCGTCGGGTAAGGCATTGGAGCTTAGTCTAGATTTAGTTTAGACTAGGATTTATATTTTTTGTATTTTTTTCTATTTTTCGGACTGTATAATTGGACTGGACTTTACATTTTTGGATTGTTTTGTTTTGTTTGATTATTTTTGTGTGCCTCTTGTGTGGTTTATACATTTCGTAATGCCAAAATAGTCGATACACTCCACCAAGCGACCGTGGTCGAACCACGGGATCGAGGGGTGCCTAACACCTTCCCCTCGGTTAACAGAATTCCTTAGCCGGAATCTCTATGCGCAAACCGGTTTAAGAGTCAATTGGTTTCGAAAAAGGGATTTTCCAAAGGTGACTTGGCACACCGGATTATGCCAAGTGGCGACTCTGAATAAAAAATGCAAATAATCCTTTTTCCGAAACAAATTTTCATTTCTTGTCACTTAAATAATAAAACCCTTTCGAACTTCAAAAATGTATTCCAATGTTTTGGAGTACGCGTAAAAAAGGGGTGTGACAGCTCTGGCGACTCTGCTGGGGAAATTTCAGAATTCGAGCTTATTTTTGAGTCGTATCGGCTTTGTTTGGCATTACGAGTGTATAAGCATTGTTTGTGATTATTGTTTTGTCATTGTTTTCACTTTTGTGCGTTTTCGTGCTCTTTGTTTATAGTATTTATCCTATGTGTTACCGCTTTATATCTGTCATCATGAGTCCATCCCCCCGGCCTTCTTTCTGCAACAAGTCTCGGAGCGCACGTCGTGCGCACGAAATCTAGTTGAGTCACCTTTATTTTAGGGGGGGAGCCGTTGGATGTATGGAGTAGGTGGAAAGCAAAGCAGCCACTATCGACCATATGCTCCCCCGAACGGCCTTGTTAGTAAACCACAACGTAGGTCAGCCTTTAGGTCATTCTTATGTGCATCTTATTGAGACCTAGCGGGGCCTACACGGTCCTTTGTAGGAGACTCGCCTTTAAAGCATCCCTACGTGCTAACTGTTGCATATTTGAGGGTAACGTGGTCATTTGACGGACCGATTTGGGGAAAACATGTGTTAGAAGTAAAGTGTGGAAAAAAAAAAGAAAAAAAAAAGGAAAAAAAAGTGAGTCGAAAAGAATGAATCAAAAGGAGTGTCGAAGTTTATTTTAGAGTTCTTTATGGCTTTTGTTCTTCACGATCCCAAAACTCAAAAGATTTTTTTTTACGTTTTTGCATTTATCTTCTCAAAGTACCGTAAGTTCAAAAAAAAAAAAATTGAATGAAAAAAAAAAGAGGATTTTATTTGCTTTGTCTACTTATCTGTCAAAAACAAAATACCAAAAAGATTTTTTTATAATTGGTGGTGTCAGTCTTAGTTGAAATGTCTAGTTGAAAATCCAAAATGTTTTCACTCGTTTGTTTTTGGTTGTCTCTTAAGTTAGGGTCAATTTATTAGTTAATCGTTAAATGTCCAATCTGAACGAACTACGCATACCTGATTTCCGTCCCTCGGGGCGGGATACGTAGGCAACCCTCGGTGGGTCCGGTAACCTTTATTTTGGTCTTCGTCTTAGTCTTAGGCTAGGTCTTTTACTCCGTAACCTAGAGTTGTTAGCCAAGTAGGCTGATTTTATTCAGCATTACTGTTCGGCGATTTGGAGTCATGAAGCGGTCTGTCCCATCGACGTATGTCCGCATCAAATTCCCGTTGGTTGGGAACCTTTTGCTCTTATCAAATTTTGAGACAATTTCTTATCTGCTACTACAGGATGGACCTGTCCACAAAGTCTAGAGTCCTTATGGTTGTCAAGGTACCCAAAAAGTTGATCAAGTGGTGGGGCACGTTCAATTACTCCGAAAAACACGAAGTGAGGAAAGTGTTAGGCAATCTTGTAACACTCATGGATCTCACGCCTCGTCCGGATTTAATAGAAGCTGCGTTGACTTTTTGGGATCCAAATAATTTGGTGTTTAGGTTCGGAAGTTGTGAATTGACTCCTACCCTGGCAGAAATATCTTGTCTGTTTCGGTTGACTTACATGGACCAGCAGATGATTTTAGCCCGCAATCATACTCGTAAGAAATTCCTTCGACTCTGTGGATTAAAAGATAACAAGCATCTGGGATGTCTCAAACAATCTTGGATTTCCTTGGACTATTTGTTTGCTAGATTTGGGTCTTTAGAGGGTTTCGACTGTTTTTGGGATGAATTCTGTACTACCAAAAAAATCTGGGAACAACGTCGTATGGAGGTTTTCTGTCTGGCTTTGTTGGGTATCTTAGTGTTTCCGTTAGATGAGAGGTGTATCAATACTCGTCTACAATCAGTGGTGATAGCTTTATTCAAGAAAAAAGATGAGGTCACCATTGTACCAATGATCCTAACAGAAATATATAAGGCTTTAACTGAAGTAAAAGGAGGGGTACGATTTTTTGAGGGGAGTAATCTGATATTGCAGTTGTGGATGATGGAGCACTTGCATACGCCTTCTTTGATTAGAGCAGATGTGATCGACCTGAATGATCGAGTGCAAGCCATGCAAGAAAGAATGCGTTTTGACAAATTTTCTTTTCCTATTGGAGTCGATTCTTGGATCGAATTTCTCGGATCAAGAACTCCAAACAACATTCTTTGGTGCTATATGTGGTTTTGTCCTAAGAAAATCTTGATTGGATCTCAAATGCAACTCTTTCTAGTTTTGATAGGACTTAACTGCACTAGGCCTTACAGTCCAAGAAGGGTGATGCGTCAGTTGGGTAGAATGCAAGACGTCCCCCCAATAATTGACCTTCTAAAGGATGTAGAGTACTTTAAAGACCAAGCCGTAGGGGAAAGCAAATATGAGCAATTCTGGAATAACGCGATAAAGTTGGGTGTCGATACTTTCGAGGAAAATCCAGGATGCACTCAAAACTATGAAATCTGGCTACAATCTATGCCCCGTGGCATTAGTAGACCCTTACCAGCCCAACTTAGAGGGCGAATACGGGAAGCAATCATGGTAGAAGATGATGAGCAGGAAGATCCGAGTGTCAAGGTGGAGTTTTTGAGAGTTCAGTTGTCGCGTTTGATCACAACTATGGATGGGTGTCAGAGAAACCTTTGCGGGTGTACTCTCCAAGAGGCGGGGATACGGGCAAGAAATTTGTTTCCGGGTATCAAAACGTCGTTGCAGGACATGTTGCAAAGTCTAAGTGGAAAAATGGGGACTTCACAGATGGGTTCATCTCAGCCGGGGACATCACACAGAGCACCAGTTTGAAAGAACTTGTCTTATCTTTATGTAGTTTGAGTCTTTTATGTTTCTGTCATTGTAGGTTGGTGTCTGTGTTAAGTCGGAGTTAAGTTGTTTTTGATATTCGGGTATTTATTGCACGCATATCGTTAGGGGTTTAAAGTGTTTTTTTTGTATTTGTTGTTTAGTTTTAAAGTGGTCCTAAATTCGTTGTATGTTTTGCTATCTTTCATCGAAATGTTAGGATGTTACGTCTTTCTTTTGTTTACTTGTTTTTCGTGTTTCGTGAAAAAAAAAAAAAAAAAAAAAAAAAAAACCTTCAATTGTGTAATGTTTATGCATAAGCCGCCCGAACTACGCAAGATCTGATTCATGTACAACATGATACGTAGGCAGCCTACTTTTGGGTTCGATCTAATCATTTTGTTTCGTTGTTTTTCATTATTTTTCCTCTTTTAAGGAAAACAAAAGCCATAAAGAATGATAAAATAAAGGTATATAACGTGAGGAAAAGAGCGGATATTGATAAAAAATAGTAATAGGTGTAGATAAAAAAAAAAAAAAAGTGTGTAAATAAAAATCGGGATGATGTTGAAATGACCTCGCTACCCTCAAAAGCTGGTAGAAATGAACATGAACTTAAGGCAATTTTACCAATGTGATTCCCATGCTTTTGGTATACCCTAATCCTAACGGATGTCGTCTTTGATGAGCATGTTCTTTCAGATAAAAGTGGTAGGTTTGCAGCACTCTGGCTAGTCACCCATACTTCACTAGATCCAAAGCAAAGCTCGCAATGGCTAGCAGGGAGATTGAAAATTCGCTCATTGACCCGGATCAGGATCACAGGGAAGAAAGTTCAGAACACAATGATGAGGTAGTAAGGCTCAAGCAACAATTGATAGATTTGCACCGGGCATGGGCCAGCGGAATGCCTCCTCCTCCGCTCCCTGAAGGTCTTGGGAATATCTCTAATTGCCCACCGCTCTCTCAAGCACAATTCTCTGCTCCTACTGAGTCACCTGAGCACGCGCCAGGATTCACTCCGCGACATTATTATCCTGGCAATTCTGGTGTGCCCTTGGCAGCTCCCCAATCAAGACCAGCTGCTCAGCCAGCGCCACCGATCACACCGGTATTCGTGGCCCCGCCACCACAAGAAACTCCCATATATGCTGTGCGTCCCACAATGAGGCTTCCTCGGTCTTCCAGTGAGCCAGCACTGAAGGTTTCAGATGGTCAGTATTATGCTACGGAGCCTACTCTGCAATTGAATGAACCGTATGGGTACACTCAGCCGCCTGCATTTCCATTTGATACGGAGAAACCTGTCGCAACGGAGGAACAGGATGTCATAGCCCGGAAACTGAAGAGTTTAGAGCAAGCTATGAGAAATTTGCAAGGAATCGGAGATTATAGAAGTGTTTCCTATAAAGACCTGTGCATGTTCCCAGACATCAACCTGCCCCCGGGTTTTAAGATGCCTAAGTTCGAGAAGTACGCAGGGCACGGTGATCCTGTTGCACACTTGAGACGTTATTGCAACCAGTTGAGGGCTGCAGGAGGAAAGGAAGAACTACTCATGGCCTTCTTTGGCGAGAGTCTTTCAGATCTGGCTTCAGAATGGTCCATCGATCGGGATATCGATAAATGGAACAGTTGGGATGATTTGGCTTCTGAATTTGTTCAACATTTTCAGTACAACATCGATTTGATTCCGGACGAAAAATCTTTGGTCAACATGAAGAAAAAGAGCACTGAAGGTTTTAGGGAATACGCTATAAGGTGGCGTGAACAGGCCGCTAGGGTAAAGCCTCCAATGAAGGAAAGTAAGTTGGTAGAAGTTTTCATTCAAGCGCAGGATGAGACCTATTTTCAACATTTACTTCCGGCAATGGGAAAGTCTTTTATGGAAGTCCTCAAAATGGGGGAGATGATAGAGGATGGGATTAAGACCGGTCGAATAGTGAGTTTTGCTGCATTAAAAGCTACCACACAAGCGATTCAAGGTGGATCTGGCGCATTTGGAGGAAAAAAGAAGAAAGAGGATGTTGCGACTGTCGTAGCCGGAACCCATACTTATCCTAAAAGGTCACCTCGCCCCTATCCCCAATCCCAAGCCCAAGTCTACGCCCAAGCTCCATATATTCCTCCCCACCATTACTACCCTCCACAAAATCCTTTATATTCCATTCCACCACCCCCTTACCCAGTATATAGTGCGCAACCATATGCCCAAACCCCTTCTTACCCGCAGTGGCGCGCGCAAACTTCACAAAATCGCCCATTCGCTCCACCAAATTACCAAAACTCCCCCAGACCCAGTTTTCAGCCTAGGCCCGAGTATAAGCAGGAGAAAACGGTCAAAAATCAATTCACACCTCTTGGGGAGTCATATGCTAGCTTGTTTGATAGGTTGAGGAAGTTGAAGGTTTTAAGCCCAATTCAAGGAAGGCTTTCAAATCCACCACCAAGGAATCTCGATTATTCTTTAAGGTGTGCGTACTGTTCTGATATGCCAGGCCATGATATTGAGAAATGTTGGCATTTAAAGAGAGCTGTCCAAGATTTGATTGACACAAATCAGATGTTGGTCCAAGCCCCGGAGGGTCCAAACATTAACCAGAATCCGTTGCCAACCCATGCTGAAGCCAATATGTTAGAATTGATATATGATGGGAAAGAGTCTTCGAGGGGTTATAAGCCTATTGTCAAGATACACACCACTGAGGAGAAATCGGTGAATGTAGCGGAGTCTTTGAAAGCAATGTCATTGAGCCAGGAAGGAATGAGGGAGGATAAATCCCGAGAAAGCACAAAGAAGCCCCTGATCACAGTACAAGGCGCCAGAAGGTATGGTGATTCGAGTCAGGATAAACCTAAGTTGACAGTGGTGGGAGCTTTGAGTCAGCCTATTTTGACGGTGAAAGGAGCACTGGCAGCGCCTATTGTCCTCAAACCGGTGACCCAACCTCCGATAGTTGATATGAAAAGGATTCCCTGGAATTATGGGCGGACTGTGATGACCTATCACGGGAAAGAAGTTGTGGAAGATGTAGATGAGGTAGGAGGTTTGACCAGGTCAGGAAGATGCTTCGTGCCTGAAAGCTTAAGAAAGTCTAAGCCAACGGTGAGTGAACCGTCGTCTATCAAAAAGCCTATCACTGAGGAGGAAGCCGAAGATTTTTTGAAAAAGATGAAATTGCCAGAGTATTCAGTATTAGACCAGCTGAAGAAAACCCCTGCTCAAATTTCCCTTTTATCTTTGTTGTTGCACTCCGAGGAGCATCGTGATGTTTTGCTGAAGGTATTGAATGAAGCATATGTTCCAAGGGAGATTACAATCAACCAGGTTGAGAAAATGGTGGGAAAAATCTTTGAGGTCAATCGGATCAGCTTTTCTGATGATGAATTGCCTGTTGAAGGTACAGGGCATAATCGGGGTCTTTACGTTACAGTGAAGTGTGAGGATTTCTACGTCACTCATGTTATGATTGATGGAGGTTCAGGTGCAAATATTTGCCCTATTTCTACTTTGCAAAAGCTGAATGTTGGTGCTGATAGGATCAAGCCCAACAATGTATGTGTTAGGGCTTTCGATGGTGCAAAGTCAAATTCCATTGGCGAAATAGAACTAATGTTGACCATAGGGCCTGTTGAGTTTGCCATAGAGTTTCAGGTATTGAACGTAGAATCCTCTTACAATCTGTTGTTGGGAAGGCCCTGGATCCACAAGGCCAAGGCGGTTGCATCCACGCTGCACCAAATGATTAAGTTTGAGCATGACAGGCAAGAAGTAGTTATTCATGGTGAAGGAGATTTATCAGCCTACGAAGATTCTCCCTTGTCCTTTATTGAAGCAAATAACGTGGAGGAGACATTCGTCTATCAAATTTTTGATACAGTGCCAGTGAGTCGTATCCCTGAGTGGCAAGCTATACCGGGACCGCAATTGTCTTCTGCTTCTATCATGATGGTGAGTGAACTTTGGAAATACGGATTTGAACCAGGAAAAGGTTTGGGAGCATCTCTGCATGGTATAGTTCATCCCATATGTCCGAGTGAGAACGTGGGCACGTTTGGTCTGGGATTTGAGCCTACAACTGAAGATCTGAAGAAAATCAGGGGAAGGAAGAAGGAAATATGGTCACTCCCTCGCCCAATGCCACTACTCAGTGAGTCATTTGTTAAGAGCGATGTCGCGAAGCATGTGGAATCTGAAGTTGAATTGGTGGGTGACCTCCAGAACTTTTTTATTGAAGTTGATATGGTTGAAGCAGGAGAAGGTACCAGTATGGCAGATGTGCAATTCATAGGTCCAGCTGTCCGGCTCAATAATTGGGAAGTCACTCCTCTCCCCGTCAGGAGGGAGTTTTGGTAGTTTATTTTGTTTTCCTTTCTGTTTATCCGAGTTATTTCAGGGTTGTAATTCGGATTTTAGTTTGTTTATGTTATATTGGTGTCTGTGTTTAAACCCTTCTATCTTTATTTAATGAAATGCAATGTCCCTTTTGTTTTGTGTCTAATATAGTTTGTTTTTCTTTTTACACAGTTCTCTTTATGCTGATTCTAATGACATGACATGCATGCGGAATTTTCAGCCTGGTCTTAAAATCCAAAATAATCCAGATGTAATGGAGCAGGATGAGGAATATGATGAAAAAGAAGCATTAGAAGAAATAAGCAAAGGGTTGGAACAATTTGAAGACAAACCGAATCCTAATTTGAATGAGACTAAGCCAATAAATCTAGGGGATCAAGAAGATGTTAGGGAAACTAAAATCAGTGTACATGTTTTGCCCCAGCTAAAGGATGAAATGATTCAAACGTTAATGGATTATAAGGATGTTTTTGCATGGTCTTATGATGATATGCCTGGTTTAAGCACCGAGTTAGTGTCTCACAAATTGCCAACGGATCCCGCATTCCCTCCTGTCAAACAGAAGTTGAGGAAGTTTAAAACAGATGTAAGTATTAAAATCAAAGAGGAAATCATGAAACAACTTGAAGCCAAAGTAATTCGAGGGGCTCGTTATCCCATGTGGTTATCCAATGTTGTTCCCGTACCAAAGAAAGATGGCAAAATTCGAGTGTGTGTTGATTACCGCGATTTGAACAGGGCAAGTCCAAAAGATGATTTTCCACTGCCCAACATCCATATTTTGCTAGACAACTGTGCTAAACACGAGGTTGCCTCTTTTGTGGATTGCTATGCCGGATATCACCAGATCATTATGGATGATGAAGACGCGGAGAAGACATCTTTTATCACACCATGGGGAACTTATTGTTATCGGGTGATGCCGTTCGGTTTGAAGAATGCTGGAGCAACATACATGAGAGCCATGACCACTATGTTTCATGACATGATGCATAAGGAGATTGAGGTTTACGTGGATGATGTGATTATTAAGTCAAAAAGTCAGGCCGACCATGTAAAAGACTTGAGAAAGTTCTTTGAAAGACTTCGCAGGTATAACCTCAAACTCAACCCGGCAAAATGTGTATTTGGAGTTCCATCTGGAAAGCTGTTGGGGTTTGTAGTCAGCCGTCGGGGAATTGAATTAGATCCCTCGAAAATCAAAGCCATTCAGGATTTGCCCCCGCCCAAGAATAAAACGGAGGTAATGAGTTTGCTTGGTAGACTGAACTACATTAGCAGGTTTATTGCTCAACTCACAACCACTTGTGAGCCCATATTCAAGTTGCTGAAAAAGAGTGTTGTGGTAAAATGGACTGAAGAATGTCAGGAAGCGTTCGATCGAATCAAAAGATATTTGTCAAATCCGCCCGTGTTGGTACCCCCGGAGCCTGGTAGGTCTTTGATCTTATACTTGTCAGTCATGGACAATTCTTTCGGGTGTGTCCTGGGGCAACATGATGTCACAGGCAAAAAAGAGCAGGCTATTTACTATCTTAGCAAGAAGTTCACCACTTATGAGGCCAGGTATACTATTCTTGAAAGGACGTGTTGTGCCCTAACTTGGATAGCACAGAAGTTGAAGCACTATCTCTCATCCTATACTACTTATCTCATCTCCCGCATGGATCCTTTGAAGTATATCTTTCAGAAGCCTATGCCGACAGGTCGATTGGCAAAGTGGCAAATTTTGCTTACCGAGTTCGACATCGTATATGTGACTCGAACCGCCATGAAAGCCCAAGCCTTGGCAGATCATCTTGCTGAGAATCCCATCGATGAAGAGTACGAGCCATTAAAGACATATTTTCCTGACGAAGAAGTGTCGTGTGTCGATGAAGTCGTTATAGATGTTGATCCAGGTTGGAGGTTATTCTTCGATGGAGCTGTCAATATGAAAGGAGTCGGAATAGGTGCGGTTCTTGTCTCTGAATTGGGACAACATTTCCCGGTAACAGCACAACTTCGATTCTACTGTACTAACAATATGGCAGAGTATGAAGCCTGCATCCTTGGTTTGAGGTTAGCTGTTGATATGGGAGTCCAAGAATTATTGGTGTTGGGAGATTCGGATTTACTCGTCCATCAAATTCAAGGCGATTGGGAGACGCGAGATTTGAAGCTCATCCCGTATCGACAATGCTTGCAGGAGCTATGCCGACGATTTGTGTTAGTAAAATTTAGGCACATTCCAAGGATTCGTAATGAAATTGCTGATGCTTTGGCCACTTTGTCTTCAATGCTCCAACATCCTGACAAAGCCTACATCGATCCAGTGCATGTACAGAGTCGTGATCAGCACGCTTACTGCAATGTGGTTGAAGAAGAGCTCGATGGAGAACCTTGGTTCTTGGATATCAAGCGGTACATTCAATCAGGAGAATACCCAACATATGCCACCAACGATCAAAAGAGGACTCTTAGGCGTTTGGCTAGTGGATTTTTCTCGAGCGGGGGAATCTTGTATAAGAGGACCCCAGATCTGGGACTTCTAAGGTGTGTAGATGCAAAAGAAGCCTCGGCAATCATGGTTGAAATACACTCTGGAGTATGCGGGTCGCATATGAACGGTCACGTCTTGTCAAAGAAGATTCTTCGAGCAGGTTATTACTGGCTTACTATGGAGAGGGATTCTATTCAGTTTGTTCGAAAGTGTCATCAATGTCAGGTGCACGGCGATCTGATACGTTCTCCTCCTGTTGAGTTGCATGCAATGGCCGCTCCATGGCCGTTCGTAGCTTGGGGAATGGATGTGATTGGACCGATTGAACCGAAGGCATCAAATGGACATAGATTCATTTTGGTAGCCATTGACTACTTCACAAAGTGGGTGGAAGCAGTAACTTTCAAGTCGGTGACAAAGAAGGTTGTGGTAGATTTTGTTCATGCCAATATCATTTGTAGATTTGGAATTCCTAAGATGATTATTACAGACAATGCTGCCAATCTCAATAGTCATTTGATGCAAGAAGTGTGTCAACAGTTTAAGATCGCACATCGAAATTCTACTCCATATCGCCCAAAGGCCAATGGTGCTGTAGAAGCCGCCAATAAAAATATAAAAAAGATACTGCGAAAAATGGTACAAGGTTCTAGACAGTGGCATGAAAAGTTGCCGTTTGCATTGCTAGGTTATCGCACCACTGTTCGCACTTCAACAGGGGCAACTCCATATTTATTAGTGTATGGGACAGAAGCAGTCATCCCTGCAGAAGTTGAAATTCCTTCTCTTCGGGTCATTGTAGAAGCAGAGATCGATGACGACGAATGGGTAAAAGCCCGACTGGAACATTTGAGTTTGATCGAGGAAAAAAGGCTAACGTCCGTGTGTCATGGCCAGTTGTATCAAAGGAGGATGGCTCGTGCGTATAACAAAAAGGTCCGTCCCAGGAATTTTGAAGTTGGTCAGTTGGTATTAAGACGTATCCTTCCTCACCAGGTTGAAGCGAAGGGCAAGTTCTCCCCTAACTGGCAAGGTCCCTTCGTTGTGAAGAAAGTGTTACCCAATGGAGCCTTATATTTGACAGATACTGAAGGCAAAATGGCAGAAATGGCTATCAATGCTGATGCGGTCAAAAGATACTATGTATGATATTTGATCCTTTGTTTGAGTTTATTGCATGTTTAGTACTTGCATTTTTTAAGATTGATATGATGAAGGCATTTTATTCTTCTATCCAAACATTGTGTCACCCTTTGTTTACCCGTTTGAGCCTCGTTTATTTTTTCTTTCATATCCCTCTTTTGGAATCAAAATAGAGTCAAAGATAAATGTCAAGAAAATAAGAATAAAAGAAAGAGTTCGAAAATAAAAGGAAAAAAATCAAATCAAAACAAAGAACAAGCTGATGGAACTACGTGCGACCTGATTCTCCTCTCTCGGGAGTGAGATACGTAGGCTGCCCTATTTCGGGCTCGGTCCAACCAAATACATATTTAAGATTCACCCAGTCAACAAAACTGGGGCATGAGTTAATGCATTGTTTGAGTCGATTCCAAAAGTTGTAAGTCCCACCCCCACTTCAAGTATCGTTTGAGCCTCTTACCATCTTTTTTAACCTTGACCAAAAGCCAAGTTACAACCAAAGAAAGTCCTTCAGATCAATTTTTGATAGTGTTAAGGCTAAGCATGCAATGGATATGCCGATACATTGCGAAGTACCGCTTATCTCCCTCAGCATAAGAAATCATGAAAGAAATACAAAAATGAGAGAGTCTTATTGGTGAAAACCTTTGCAGGCACCATAAGGCGATGGTGAGTTGTGAGAAAATGAAAATGAGAGAGTCTTATTGGTGAAAACCTTTGCAGGCACCATAAGGCGATGGTGAGTTGAGAGAAATACAAAAATGAGAGAGTCTTATTGGTGAAAACCCTCACGGGCACCGTAAGGCGAGGGAGAGTTCAAGAGAAAAGTGAAAAGTGAAAAGAAAGAGATTTGTTGGCGAATGTCTTTTTAGATGTCGTCAGTCGAATGTGATGTATGAGTCCAATAGATTTGAAGAAGCGGCTCAACGGCAAAGGCACAAACTCGACAACAAATGGGGAGTTTTGGATAGGAAGATCAGGCAGCTCAATCCTAAATGCATGTCATACTCATTGGAGTTGGTTGTCGTATTCAGATAAGTTTTCTTTTTGAATATGGGACATTTCCCTCTTTCTTTCATTTACATATTCATGCTTTTTGTTTTTTTTTATGTCATTTATCAAAATAAAAGTCACCATCATTTCTTTACATTTTAAGTCAAGTCTGTGTCAAAACAAGCAAGAAAGGATTTCAAATTTACTACCAGTCTTTCCAATTATATGAGGAAAAGCCAAGGAACAACACAGAAAAGAAATATGATCGTAATTCAACACGAAGCAAAGGAAGTCTATCAACCGACAGGCTATTGGATTCGTAGAAGCATTTCAGATTTGGGAAAAGAGTGCACCTCAGGGGCATGGTAAAAATGGAAACCCATTGTTTGAGTCAGAACTCATTTCCCTCAATCTGGATCCAGGTCAATGATGCGGCAAGACACGACAAGTGTTAGCAATTTGGAACAAAGATGAAAGGAACGAGTGCTGGGCAGATACCTGAAAAGCCAAGATCTGCAAGCCACCACTAAGTTTTTAACTGACAAATTTTTCTTCGATTGAAACAGGGGCAAATTTGTTTCACTTGATTCAGCTACCATTGGAAATGCACATCCATAGGATTTTACTTTATGTTCAGGACCCTCCTGAAAAATGGGACTTTACTTTATGTCCAGGACCCTCCTGAAAAATGGGATTTTACTTTATGTTCAGGACCCTCCTGAAAAATGGGATTTTACTTTATGTTCAGGACCCTCCTGAAAAATGGGATTTTACTTTATGTTCAGGACCCTCCTGAAAAATGGGAATTTACTTTATGTTCAGGACCCTCCTGAAAAATGGGAATTTACTTTCTGTTCAGGACCCTCCTGAAAAATGGGAATTTACTTTCTGTTCAGGACCCTCCTGAAAAATGGGACTTTACTTTATGTTCAGGACCCTCCTGAAAAATGGGATTTTACTTTCTGCTCAGGACCCTCCTGAAAAATGGGATTTTACTTTATGTTCAGGACCCTCCTGAAAAATGGGATTTTACTTTATGTTCAGGACCCTCCTGAAAAATGGGATTTTACTTTCTGTTCAGGACCCTCCTGAAAAATGGGATTTTACTTTCAGTTCAGGACCCTCCTGAAAAATGGGATTTTACTTTCAGTTCAGGACCCTCCTGAAAAATGGGAATTTACTTTCAATTCAGGACCCTCCTGAAAAATGGGAATTTACTTTCTGTTCAGGACCCCCCTGGAAAATGGGACAATGCTTTCAAAAAATGAAATACTAATTATTTATAATTCTTGTTTGGGATAATTTTCTTTCTAGTTTTAATTTTGAGTTTCAGGAGCCCGCCTGAAGAACAGGGTGATGAAATAGCAAGGCAGGAGCCCGCCTGAAGAACAGGGTGATGAAATAGCAAGGCAGGAGCCCGCCTGAAGAACAGGGTGATGAAATAGCAAGTTCGGAGCCCACCGGGAGAACAGAGTGAAGAAAATGAAAAGTCAAGCAACAAAGTGATGAAATAGCAAGTCAGGAGCCCGCCTGGAGAATAGGGTGAAGAAACAAAAGAGTCAAGCAACAAAGTGAAGCAATTGAAAGCCAAGCAACAAAGGGAATGAAATTGCAAGTCAGGAGCCCGCCTGGAGAACAGGGTGATGAAAGTCGAGTCAAGAACCAACAGAAGCTGTATAGATAGGATTTTTGTAATTTCACTTATGTTTTTACTTGTAATTTTCATTTCGATGTAATAACAGAGCCGCGGACCGGAACCTCGACGGAACCTCACTCGACTCTCCAACTCGGTATAGTCCATCTCCGTCCAATCCTTGGAGATACTTATCACTTGATCCCTTCATAACTTGGGTGGGTAGGCTTTCCTAATTCAAGACCCGGTAGTCCTTCCTTCTCCTGTTTCTTTCTTTGAATAATGGTCGGGACAAAATTCTATCTCGTTGTCTACTTCTTTGCCTGAAAACACTTCATGTTTACATTCAAAGGGGGCATGATGTAGACACCTAATTTCGTCCCTCCCCGATATCGTTTTACCTATTGTTTACCCTATCCTACCGTGTACCCTCACCCGTGTGATAATCCCTCCACAAAATGACAAAAAATAACTAACCCTATCTTATCCTAACCACATACCCAATAAAAACATAACACCTCACCACTACCCCTACCCCACGTTACCCCACCCCCTCTCTTTTCTTGTCAACAAAGAAAAGACTCAACACAATATATACCCACACATACACATAAAAAAGGGGAAAGGAAAACAAAAAAAATCAAAGGAAAAAGATCAGATTCTTTGGCTTCCTCTCTCTCTCTAAACTCTACTCTCTCTCTCTAACGTCGTCGCCGGCGATCGGAACTCCGGCCACCACGACACTACCACCCCCACAACCGCGTCGTCACTTCCTCTCTCTCTCTCCGTCGACTCACCCCCCCTCTCTCTCTTCGACGACGGCAACAGCGCCGTCGTCACTCCGATCTGCCTCCCTCTTTCTCTCCGACGACGGCAACAGCGCCGTCGTCACTCCCTCTCTTTCTCTCCGAACAGCAGCGACCAGCAGCTTCACTCCGACCTCTTCGCCGCCGAATAACAGCGACCAGCGGCGGCACTAGCTCCGTCACCGCCTAGATCTGCCGCCGCCGTCCTTTCCATCGCCGTGAGCTCACCGCCTCGATCTGTTGGGTTTTTTGATTTCTTGCTGTCTTTGGTTGATTTTGGTTTCGTCTATTCCATGGTTCCACGTCGATAGTGAGTTTCAAGTTGACTTTATCGAATATCGTCGTTGTGAGTTTGGGTTTTCGTAGAATAAAATTTCATTCACGGGTTTTGGAGCTGTCCGGTTATTATTTTAATACCGAGTTTGATTTGTCCGTCGTGAGGTTCTACGATCGAGTTTTGGTCTTCGGATTTCCTTATTATCAACAAAACGTTCTATCGAGGTCCATTTCTTAACTCGTCTCTTATATATATATATATGTGGTTGTTTGTTTTGATTGGTTGCGATGGCGAGTGTTGATTATAGTTTTGTTGAATTTTTGTTTATGTTGATGTTATGATTGTGATGCTTGGTTGTTTGGTTTTTGGTAGATTAAGGCATAAACTTGATCATGTTCAATGGATGGACGGAAAGAAAGTCGGGGGGTGGAATTGGAAAAATTAACAAAAGGATAGATTCGGTTTAATTTGATTTATTGTTGGTATGAATCGTGGTAGGATTATGTCTTTAGTCTAGAACGGATAAGCAAATGGTAGGTTCGGGTAGGCAAATTTAGGCATGGCAAATTGATGACATGTTTGAAATATGTGTCGGAATGGTTTTGTTTTATCGCATTTAATTCAATGCTGTAATTTGACCGGGGAATGCCCCGAAGTACCTGTATTGATTTCACCGGGGAATGCCCCGACGTATCATGTTGGCGGAAAATAATTGTGATGAAGGCCCGCGGCGTCGGGTAAGGCATTGGAGCTTAGTCTAGATTTAGTTTAGACTAGGATTTATATTTTTTGTATTTTTTTCTATTTTTCGGACTGTATAATTGGACTGGACTTTACATTTTTGGATTGTTTTGTTTTGTTTGATTATTTTTGTGTGCCTCTTGTGTGGTTTATACATTTCGTAATGCCAAAATAGTCGATACACTCCACCAAGCGACCGTGGTCGAACCACGGGATCGAGGGGTGCCTAACACCTTCCCCTCGGTCAACAGAATTCCTTAGCCGGAATCTCTGTGCGCAAACCGGTTTAAGAGTCAATTGGTTTCGAAAAAGGGATTTTCCAAAGGTGACTTGGCACACCGGATTATGCCAAGTGGCGACTCTGAATAAAAAATGCAAATAATCCTTTTTCCGAAACAAATTTTCATTTCTTGTCACTTAAATAATAAAACCCTTTCGAACTTCAAAAATGTATTCCAATGTTTTGGAGTACGCGTAAAAAAGGGGTGTGACAAATGAAGCATTTCGTCCCTCTAGCATATTCATATTTATATTCAAATATAAAGTTACCGAGACTAGTAAAACTGATCTCTAATAGTTGGGGGCAAAAGTGATGGCACATAGTGGTTGTGCAAACTGCAAGATTTCTCTATTAAATGCACAATTGCAGTTTGTTTACAGTTCTTCACACAAGAATGCAACGCACAATAAGAAATTGGGTAAAGAGCAACTATGTCATGGTGGAAAGGGAACTAAAGATCACTTATTCTCAGACAGATCCAGCAGCTTCCAGGCCATCCTTCCAACAACAACAACAAACCCAGTGTATTCCAATTACAATTAAAAAAAATTACTTCTTCAAGAGCACCAAGAGGTGCACCAATTTTCATGTAACTATATCAAGGGTGACATTCAGAGTTGCAACAACTATAGGGGTATTAAGTTGTTGAGTCACACTATGAAGATTTGGGATAGGGTGGTTGAGTGGAGATTGAGGACGGTCGTGTCCATTTCGGAGAATCAGTTTGGATTTATGCCTGGTCGCTCAACGACAGAGGCAATCCACCTGGTGAGGAGTTTGGTGGAGCAGTATAGGGAAAGGAAGAGGAATTTGCACATGGTGTTCATCGACCTGGAAAAGGCGTATGACAAAGTCCCTAGGGAGGTTCTTTGGAGATGCTTGGAGGTGAGAGGGGTCCCGATGGCGTACATCAGAGCTATTAAGAACATGTACGATGGAGGGAAGACTCGGGTGAGGACGGCGCAGGGAGGTTCAGAGCATTTTCCGGTCGAGACAGGGTTGCATCAGGGATCGACTCTTAGTCCGTTCCTGTTTGCGTTGGTGATGGACGTGTTGACGCGGAGTATTCAAGGTGAGATGCCTAGGTATATGTTATTTACAAATGATGTAGTGCTGATTGATGAGACGTGGTGGGGGGATGAGAAATTGGAGGTTTGGAGGAAAAACCTTGAATCTAAGGGGTTTAGGTTGAGTAGGTCCAAGACGGAGTATATGGAATGCAAGTTTAGTGACTTGAGGCAGGAGGACGAAGTGGTGGTGAGGTTGGATTCCCAGGATGTTTGTAAGCGGGATAGTTTTAAGTTTATTGGGTCTATGATTCTGGGGAATGACGAGATTGATGAGGATGTCTCTAAACGTATTGGAGCGGGTTGGATGAAGTGGAGGCTCGCCTCGGGAGTGTTGTGTGATAAGAAGGTGCCCCTGAAGCTTAAAGGCAAATTCTACGGAGTGGCAGTCCATCCGGCCATGTTGTATGGTGCAGAGTGTTGGCCAGTCAAGAACTCCCACATTCGAAAATTGAAGGTGGCAGAAATGAGGATGTTGCGTTGGATGGGTAGGCTTACTAGAGGGGATAGAGTTAGGAATGAGATTATCCGGGAGAAAGTGGGAGTGGCTCCGATGGAGGAGAAGATGCGGGAAGGAAGGCTGAGATGGTTTGGGCATGTGATGAGGAGGAGCACGGATGCCCCAGTTAGTAGGTGTGAGAGACTAGCTTTGGATGGCTTCAGGAGGGGTAGAGGTAGGCCGAAGAAATACTGGGGGAGGTGATTAGACGTGACATGGAGCAGCTACAGCTTACTGAGGACATGACCCTAGATAGGAAGGTGTGGAGTCGCGGATAAGGGTAGAAGGCTAGTGTGAGTGTGTGGGTTGTAGCAAGTAGTTAGAAGAGCTCTTGTGTAGCCGGGTTAGTAATCCTATGACTGTGTCCTTGGGCTGTGTGTGTATGTCACTACTAGGTGGGTGTCCTATTTTGTATTTCTTATTTCGTATTGCTCTTATTTCTCTTATTTAGTATTTCTCTGATTTCTATTTTATTAATTCTGCTATGCCATCCATCCTGCTTCATGTTTCATTACGACCTTGTTTGCTATTCCTTATCTTGAGTCGGGGGTCTATCGGAAACAACCTCTCTACTTCTTCGGAAGTAGCAGTATGGATTGCGTACATTTTACCCTCCCCAGACCCCACTTTGTGGGAATAAACTGGGTTTGTTGTTGTTGTTGTATATCAAATATAGTTAAGCATCCTGTATAATAGAAAATTTTCGTTCTCCCTTTTTTTGGGGGTGTTAGTAAATTCTCACCGAAAGAACCACCCAAAATTTTTTTTTTACCTTGCTTCAAATTGCAAAGGTATGTAAGCAGCAAATGTAAAAATTTAAGAGCAAAGACAATGACAACTTGCCTGCATTTGTGTCCTGAAAATTTCAATGAGCTCCGAATTTCTATCGAAAGTCAGGGACCCAGATAAGGACCGTGAATGTCTTTTCTCTCTTCTCTTCAGCCCAGACAGAAATCTCGGACTCTTCTCTTTCTTTTTACTCTCAGCCAAGCGAACCTCAAGCCTAAATATTAGAATTTGACTTTTACAAGAGTGAAAGAGAATGTAGTGCTAAGAAGTAAAAGTAGATGATAGGCCATCAGAACGAAAAATATGTAATTAGTACACTTCCATTAGTGCCTTTAAATAATCATAAAGTGATGCTCAACTACAAATACATATGAGACTCATAGTTAAGAATTTTTACCCAGAGCAGACCGTGCAAGCAAGGAATACTTCATAGGCAGATTCACGCAAATCGTCGTCCAGTAGTCCTTCAGGAGACCTAACACTTTGTATCAGTTTACTCCAAAGGTGAACATATAAAGACAAGATAAAACCAATGATTCTTCCACACGCTACAGGAGCAAAAAAATTTCAAACGTCATTCTTCTTTTAAGTATCATGATAAGCATACAGTACCAATTTTCAGTGCAGGTATTCCTATTGATGGAAGATCAGTTTGATTAATGGTTGACCCTGCAGTTCCTGTGGTTTTACTGTTTACGCCGTAATCATCACTGTGAAGAGTGAAATCTGTCAAATCAGAATGGCATGATCCATTATTATTGGAGTGGTTCTTCATAATAGGAGGTGGCACACGCTGAGGGTGGGAGCCAGCTGATTCTGGATCTGTAACAAGAAAATATGCATCGCCCCTGGGGAACTGCATCTGCAGAGCACATTACAAGAATAACATTTATTCCATTTCAAAGGTAGAAACATCAAATATGCAACTCCTCCATGAGATGAGGCAAATCACTTTGCAGTTTCTTTCCCAAACAATGATTTATTCTTCAATTTAATAGATTCAAAGACGAATGAAATATAATTATACATGTAGAATTAACATAAAGAAAACATATGAGAGTCGGGGAGTTTCTTAAAGTTAGGTTACTTGAGCTTTGCAATCAGGAAAAGGTTAAAAAGGGAAAAATAAAAATAAATGGAAAGGCGACATTATTACTAGATCAAGTATCAATATATTTCACGTAGGGCCATATCCCAATACACAATATCTGCCAAAATCCAACAAATAAAAAGGAAAGAAGGTCAATCATGCAAACATAGGCATAAGAAATAGTATTGTAGTTGGTGTGCATTAATTTGCTCAGTTTGTCCTTTGATGATTAAATCATTAATTTGTTCATTTTAGCATGGCTATCTTCAAAGATAGATGTGGTTCACTAACAAGGTCAAACAGCAGCTTATAGATCTGATCTCAAAAAATTTGCCTAAAGTGACACGTATGCTAAAGAACAAAGGAAAAATAAAAAAAGTTGAGGGATATAACTGTGTAATTGGCTGTATATAGGACATGTAGTTAATCAAATTCTTAACCTTACATGCACAATTTAAACTACGAAAGCAGGAGGTAGTTGCTTCTCCAATATTGGTGCAGGGATAAACTTTTCAACCTCTGTGGTAATTTCATGCCCAAAAATCAAAAGCTTTGAACTAATAAACGAAGCAACAGTTATCATTGCAAATACTTTGACTTACTTTCCTCTTCAAATGAAAGGAAATCCCCAACATAATTTCGTCCATGGATATGCACACTAGTGCATTTTAACTTAATCATCCCACTGTAGCTGTGGTCAATTCAGGACAAAACGACGACAATAACAACATACTTAGTGTAATCCCACAAAGTGAGGTCTATAGAGTGTACGCAAACCATACCCCTACCTCAGAGATGGAGAGGCTGTTCCGATAGACCCTCAGCTCCAGAAAAAAAAGTCCAAAGCAGTCCAACGAAAGAAGTAATGGAATTACAAGAAACAACAGCTAATACAAAAAACATTGAGGACAACAAGAAAAACTAGAAAACACCATGAATTCCTTACTGTTTTTGGATGTCGACGTTCATCGTGATACATCTTAGCTGCTAAAGAAACATCCAGCACTCCATCTAATCATTCAAAACAATGACAATGAAACCAAAAGTTCCAGCCTTTGAATATAAACAAACAACAGAGAACATGCAGCAACACCACTCCATAAACAATAACACAAAAAAATCGCAGAATGAGTTGAATTACTGCTCCCCCTTCCCCAACCTTTTTCATACTAATATTATTTAACGTTATTACTCTCTCATTTCAATTTATTTGTCTTACTTTCCTTTTTACTCCATTTCATAAAGAATGTCACTTTCCTTTTTTGGCAACTCCTTACTTTCAAATTTTCATTTAGCATGTTAAAACTACAAAACGAAAAGTCATTTTTGTACACTAAACATATCTTTAATTTAAGAACAAAAAATTCAAAAGTCTTTCTTTTACTCCCTCCATTCCTTTTTGGTTGTTATGTTTCATTTTTCGAGAGACAATTTTACTAATTTTCAAAGCTAAATTAAATTACATTAATTCAATATTTTAAAATTAAAATTCAGATATTCAAAAACTATATTTCAAGAACTAACTTCCATTTTTTCTTTTCTCAATATAATTAAAAACTACACAGGTCAAGTTAGTATCGTTGGACTCAAAAAGGAAACTACGAAAACTAAAAAGGAATATCTTCATTTACCGGAAAAAGTTTTGATTTTTATCACACCTTTCATGTAATTCAGCTAAGAAATCAATTTTATCGTAATCAATACAAGAACAAATATCTACACATTCCTAATAATTAACATACGTTATGCTTTAATTGTTAAAAAATAACTTCCAAAAAATTTTAAAAAATAAAAATAAAAACTTACCAGATTGTACACATTGAAGAACATAATCAGCACTAATAAAATCAAGATTAATATTATAGAGATTGCAGGTAGGACCAGAAGGAGTTCGAATTTCTTTAATTAAACCACATGATAACAGAAATTCTAGAAGCTTCCGACGATCGTTACGATAAAGTTGTACAAGATTATTCGTCTCCATTATATTTAACAATTTTTCCCCGTTTGCCGGCTCCTGAAAAAATATAAAAAAGCCTTTGAGAATCACCGAGCATATGATTTTCCGGCCGGGGAAAATGAACACCGCCGTGTACGGTGTTTTCCGGCGAGAATGATGAGCCGAAAGAAATTGGCAATAAAGCTGGAAAAAGGAGTCTTCTGTTTGTTTTTTGTTTCGCTTTTGTTGAACAGTTTATGCTTCTTTTTCCTTTTTCACTTTTTCTCTTTTGCTTTATTGGTTTTAAAAAAAAAATATTTTTACTATTTATTTACCAGGTCAAAGTTTTTATTTTTTTTTCTTTTAGAAATTTACAAAGTCAAAGAAATGGAAACTCAGTTGTATTTGCATATCAAACGAGGCAGCTGCCGGGTTTCTAACTTTTTGGGGGTAAGAATGAACGTTGAAACTATAATTATTTATATTTAATACTCCCTCCGTCTCAAATTATGTGTCGTCATTTGATCGGACACGATATTTAAAAAATAGGTATTGACTTTGCTAAAGTTACAAAATTACCCTTCTAAAAAAAAAGGAGTAATAGTATTTAAAATCAAGTGGGATCACTTTTAATTGAAAAACAAATAAAAAAGGAGTAATAGTATTTAAAATTAAGTGGGGCCACTAAGGGTAAAATTGTAATTGTGTCTTAAAAAACTTATCAAATAAGAAAAGACACATCCTTTTGGGGACGGACCAAAAAAAAAATGGCGACACATAATTTGGGATGGAGAGAGTATATATTATCAATTGTATATTTTTTTATTTATTAAGTGATTAATTAATGTTATATATATTTTTTATTTTTATCTGTAAAAGTTTATATGCATTATGATTTGTTGCTATATTGTTATTAATTCTAAGTCGGGGTCTATCGAAAACAGTCTCTTTATTTTTTCTGAGGTAGTGGTATGATTTGCGTATACTCTTCACTCCTCAGACCTCACTAGGTGGGAATACATGGTATGTTGTTATTGTTGTTGTACTAAGTTATTAATTAATATGAGAGATTTATTTTTAATAAGATGATCAATTAAAATGAAACGGAGTGAGTATCTAATCTTTGATTAGGATGAAATTATTGAATAATTTTTTCGAGAACAGTTATCTCGAAATTATAATGTTATTTTTATTTCACACTAAAGATGAATAACAACTTCAAATTGACTAATTCCGAAAAAAATTACTCCAAAATAAGTTATTCTTAACCAAAGACTTGAAACGTGTAATTTGTTATAAAAAAAATATTTAAAAAAAATATTTTCTTTCTTTATTTTAATTTTTAGCTCAAAAAACTGTTCAAAAATAATAATTACTTTGAAAATTAAAAGAGGAAACTAATGCATCCCATTAAATGATCTTTAATGATTTTTTATTTTTATTTGACATTAAATGTAGAAGTTATTGCAAACGTAAAAGAAAGAATAAAGATCGACAAGAAGACAACTCAAATAAAATACATTATGTATGAATGAGAAATATTTGAGAAAAATGGAAATGGTCTCTTACTTTTAAAAGCATGTTGAAAATAGTTTTTACGGTATACTTTGAATAATTTTAATCTTTTAAATTTGTTAAAAGCAATTTTTTATCATCATCAATTATTCAAAAAAATCTCTTTAACAATATTGATAAAAACTGTGAAAAATATTAAACCATAAACATCAGGATAGTATCATTTAAAAATTTACACTAGTATAAAAAAAAAATAGACCATCTATAAGAGGAAATTCATATTAAAAAAAGTTGTAGCAAACTCTAAAGCAAAATAGTAGATATTATAAAACTATACTTTCAAATTTGATTTTTTCGATGAATATTTTATGAAAACAAAAATAGTCTACATTTAAAGATTTTAGATTTTTGGCAAGTCATTTTTGGATGAGATTTGGATGAAGTTTCATCATGTATTTGGCTATAATTTTCGAAAAAATATTTAAATTTTTAAAGAAATACTATAATTTATATCTATAAGTTTTAAAAATTATTAAAAATATTCATAACTTTGTATTATCATTTTATATGGACGGGATTCATGATAAAAATGAAATTCATAGATTATAAACTTCATTATGCTTATAAATAATTTCACAGATCAATGTACGAACAACTGAAGTCTTTTCAACTCATGAGGGAGCATCTATTTTTTATATTTAAATTACTTTTAACATGTTTTATACAATAATATATCACTACATACTTTATAAGGTTTATTAGTTGGGTTGGTAGATAGATAAATATTGGTTTGAATTAATAAATAACGGGATGTTTTAATAAAATATAGTTGTACATAATTCACACTGGTTGAATAAAAAAAATTGTTTGACCAAAAAAAAAAAAGTCTTGGGTAAAATTTAAATTTTTAAAAGTTCTCAAATAATAGATTTTGCTTCAAATACCCTTTTTTTTTTTTTAGTTTTTAGAAATCTATATATATCTATAAAAGAGATTAAGTAGCCTGCTGACGTGGCATGTCTAAGAGACCAGCATTTGCATTTATCTTTTTTTTTTCATTTTTTTGAAAAACTTTCCCTTATATAATATCTCAAAATCTCAACAGATTGCTGCATCTGAAGCGATGAGAGATATCAGAGCAGTTACAAGTGCTCGGGCTGCAGAGATTTACGGGCTCAGCATTCTTGCGGAAAGAATTCAGGTTGGGATTTTGCATTTTTGAGATTTTCCATTTTGAAATTGCAAATAATAGCATTTTCATAGATTGCACATTAATCATTAACTCCTAATACCCACGTCTTGCAGCAATTACATCCAAAAAAAATAATATTCAAATCTATAAATAGAGAGCCAATAACATTTCATATCAACTAACCACTCCTCTTCAAAAGATTTGCAGCAACAACAACAAAACGTTCAGTGAATCTGGAAGAATGGAAAGGTTGTTTCTTGAAGACCTTCTTTAGTAATCAACGTGAGAACAACCAAAAAATTTAATGGCCTTGTAAGAAAATGGGAAAAGAATACCATACAAAAGATTCACCGTTGTTCTCCAAAAGTCTGTGTAAAGAGTTTGTTACATCAAAGTAAATAGATCAATATAAGGATGAAATATAATTATTGATAATAAAAGATCGGGCGAAAAAGTTAGAGATGAGTTTGATAGAATGATAAAGGAGGGTGTATTTAACATTTTTTATGTCTGAAATTTCATATACTGTATAGTAAAGTTTATAAGAGTTATGTTCTCTTCTTCTTCTTTTTTTAAGAATTCCTTTACATAATACTAAACTATAATTAATTTATGGGATATCTCTCTCTATATATATTAAGTGTTGGGACGGTACAGGAAAATATAAAAGTAAGAGGAAGAAGATTTTGTGGAGTAAAATGGGGATGTTACTGATTTTAGTCACAAATCAAGCTAAAGTAAAAATGGTAGGTGGAATTATTTGATAAAAAGGGAAATATAAATGGGTAAAAACAAAAAAGGTGATGAGAAAAGAGAGGATTTATTTTTAAAATAAATAAAGAGAGAATACGTTATTCATTAACTTTTCTTATTTTATTAGCTTAAAAGTTTGCTTTTGAAAATAAATTTAGCAAAAATAAATATTATTTTAAAAAATCCTTTCATTAGTTTTGTTCCATATAGAGGGTTGGCTATGAGCTTTCAAAGTGACTATTTTTCTTCTTTTTTACTATTTCTTTCTTTGTTTAACATTTAATAGAAAAGCTTATCAAAAATAAATTATAAATACGAATTAAATGCACAAGTATTATATATTATTATTTCATTTATTTTGAAAAGGAAGAAAAAAAAGGAAACTATAAGGTGAGAAATTAAATTTTTATTGCTAGCTCATCAGCCAATTTTATTTTTATTCAAAAGAATTTTTTAAAAAATACTTATTTTAAAAATTCATTATATTTCAATTAAAAAAAATTGTAGCCTAAGTAACCTAGTTTGATATATTTGCCAAGTAATGACCAATTCTATGACCAAATCACTTTTTGTCATTTTTTTTCCCAAACCGACTTCGGATATTTACGGCCAAATGGATCCTTTAACAAATTTGAAAGATCCAAACTGTTTAAAATATACACTAAAACAACATAACTAGAGTATTCCCACAGAGTGGGATCTTGGAGGATAAAGCGTATGCTGTTTATACCACTAACTTAGATGAGGTAGGAAAATTATTTTCAATAGATCTCCAATTCAGTATAATAAAATAAATATGAAAATAAACAACAAAACGGAAATTGAGGGCCTTTCTGTCATTAAAAAAAACATAAAAATTATGTTCAAAATAAACATTAGGGACTATTTTATATCTACATCAAACATGAGGTACCATTTTTGTCATTTTCCTTTTTTAACTATTTAGCCTATTTCCCTCCAAATTGAAGTTGCAATACAAGGGTTTTAGAGAGTTTTTTTTTTTTTTTTTTTTCTCGGAATTGAGAAATGGCTTCTTCTTCTTCATCATCAACTGGTCCAGAAATCCCTTGGGTTGAGAAGTTCCGACCGAACAAAGTATCCGACATCGTTGGCAACGAGGATGCTGTCGCTAGGCTACAAGTTATTGCTCGTGATGGAAATATGCCCAATCTTATTTTAGCCGTAAGCAATTTTTACCATTTTTGCTACTGATTTTCTTACATCTTTTTTGTTGCTTAATTTGTGAAAATAAGAAATTTTAGCATAGGGGGTTGAGGTGTTTTGCAGATTATAGCATTTTTAAGTAGTTCTGTTACAGAAAAAAAGGACATTTTTTTTCCTTTTTTTGTTGTCTAATTTGTGAAAAGTAAGAAATTTAGCCTACTGTGTTGAGGTGTTTTGCAGATTATAGCATGGTTAAGTAGTTCTGTTATAGAAAAAAGTCATTTTTTTGTTGCCTAATTTGTGAAAAATAAGAATTTTTAGCTTATGAGGTTGAGGTGTTTTGCAGATTAAAGCATTGTTAAGTAGTTCTATTAAGAAGAATGACATTTTTTAAAAAAATTTTGTTGCCTAATTTGTGAAAAGTAAGAAAGTTTAGCTTATGGGGTTGAGGTGTTTTGCAGATTATAGCAGTGTTAAGTAGTTCTGTTACAGAAAAAAGTTTTTTTTTCCATTTTTTGGTTGCCTAATTTGTGAAAAATAAGAAAGTTTAGCTTATGGGGTTGAGGTGTTTTGCAGATTATAGCATTGTTAAGTAGTTTTGTTACAGAAAAAAGACATTTTTTTTCATTTTTTTGTTGCCTAATTTGTTAAAAATAAGAAACTTTAGCTTATGGGGTTGAGGTGTTTGCAGATTATAGCATTGTTAAGTAGTTCTGTTACAGAAAAAAGACTAACTTTTTGCTGAATTTTGTGGATTATGAGAAATTTTACCTTGTGGGGCTGAGTATATAGCATTGTTAAGTATTCTTGTTATAAAAAAGGCTATCTTCTTGCTTAATTTATGAATAATAAGATATTTTAGCTTCCGGGGTTGAGGTGTTTTGCAGATTATAGCATTGTTAAGTATTTCTATTACAAAAGATACTAACTTTATGTTCAATTTATGGGTAATAAGAATCTTTATTTTCTAGGTTTGAGGCTGCTGAGTTCTTATTTTGCCCCATTTATGAAAAAACAAAAATACTTTACCTCATGGGGTTGAGGTCTTTTGCAGATATAGCATTGTTAAGTATGTCTGTTACAATAAAATACTATCTTTTTGCTCAATAATGAGTAATAACAAACTTTATTTTCTGGGTTTTGAGGTTTAGTATTGAGATTAGTACCGTGATAGACCCAGCTTGTAAGGTTTATTGATTTGGCCAGCCAGAAAAAGAAAATGATAAGAAGTGATAAGAACTTTCGTGCGGTGTTCCTCACAAGCTTTAACTATGTTAGATGCTATTACTATGTCTAGATCTAGATTTATGTGAAGTGAACAGGAAGAAACTCAAGCTTGAACTATGTTAGACGCTATTACTAGGTCTAAATTTATATGAAGTGAACAGGAAAAAACTAAATTTTTGTTCCATGTATGGTTAAGGAAGAAACTATTGTGAGGTTTGTGGTTTACTGCAGAGAGTAGGAAAGTAATGAATCTCTTTTATAATGGGTTCTAGATTTGGATTGTCAAAAAAAGTGAAAGAGAAACACATCGCTAAAAAATGCTTTGCAGGGTTATTCACAAGCTTGAAATGTGTCAGAAGCTATTAATATATCAAGATTATGTAATGTGAAGAGAAGTTTTATGTTATAAAACTTTATTTTATGGGTTTGAGGGCTAATAATTTATGAATATGTCCTCCATAATCAAAGTCTAATCATGAAATGGTTATGGTCTTATGGAGATATTCAAAAGAAGAACAAAGGCTTTGGAAAAAGTTAAGGCACTGTCAGGGAGGAAGCAAGGGGCCTGGTGGGGGATGAGTTTTCTCTAGAAGCTCATGCTGTCGAAAATTGTCCGGGAAAGATGAGTGTTTCATAAATGGCCATGGAATCTCCTGCGGGGCTCAAAAGCTCGATACAACATGTCATACTTTTGCTAGATTGTAGTTCTGCTACTACAATATCAGCTTTATTCTCTTATGGTCAATAAGTCCTGAATATGAACCATTCGTGATTCCTTTTCTTGTGTAAATCTCAGTGGCCTTTGCTTAATAGCTGAACTTTTACAGTTGCATTGACATGTATATTTGCAAAGAAGTATGCACTTTATGTGTGAGTTTATGCCAGATATTGGATGTGGATTCTATTACCTCTTGTGCATGCTCTATTTCGTGGGACAATCTCACAATAGACTTCCAGTTTCAAATACAATACAATAGACTTTCAGTTTCAAATACAATCTTGTTATTGATGAATCATGAATTGGATCCTTGAGTAATATTGATTGGTTAGTCTCAGTGTGTTGATTATTAGAATGTGTAAGAACAAAGTAGTTATTGCTAGTTTTCCTATGCAAATCTAATTTAGGACTTTCAGCCACCAAATGTTTGTCCATTTGGTGTTACATTGAATTGGCAAAAGCAGTTTGCTCATAGCAGCAGTGGAGCTTAATTCAAGATTTGGTGTCACATTGAATTGGCAAAAGCAGTTTGCTCATAGCAGAAGTGGAGCTTAATTCCAAATTTGGTTCGTGAAGTAAATTAGGATAAACATAAAAGTGGACAAGACTTTACAGGATGTCTTTTGTTGGAAATTTCTTCAAAATCATGTCAAACAAATGTTACTTTTCATGTATATATCCAGTCCAATCCGTGAAAGAAGAAAAATTACGTCCCTAAAAGATTTTGCATATAATTTCTTTATGCTGGATTTATTTTCAAGTCCATATAAAACTTTCTGCAGGGTCCTCCGGGTACTGGCAAAACCACTAGTATATTGGCTCTTGCTCATGAGCTTTTGGGACCAAACTATAAGGAGGCTGTCTTGGAGCTAAATGCGTCAGATGATAGGTATGTTAAGCACTTGATTAGATTTTAAAATTCGTTTTGTCACATGGTTATTTCTCACTTCTATAAAATGCTTAGAATCGTCAATGTTCTTGTGCAGAGGCATAGATGTTGTCAGAAACAAAATCAAGATGTTTGCTCAGAAGAAAGTTACTCTTCCCCCCGGGCGCCACAAAATAATTATTTTGGACGAGGCTGACAGGTTAGAAATGTTATACTGTAAACTTTAGGCATCATTTTTGTGCCCAGGGGTTGAAGTTATATAAACTCTTCACTTTTCTGTCTCTTTTGCACCATCTATCTCAATTTGATCGATTCTCAGTGGTAGTAGACAATATGTCTCTGGTGTTGACCTGCATTTTCTACTGTGAGCTCAATCATTTTACTTTTCATCTTTGGGTATGGTAATTTTGATGTGTTGAGTGAATTTTTAGCATGACATCTGGAGCTCAGCAAGCACTGAGGAGGACAATGGAAATATATTCGAACTCCACTCGCTTTGCCCTTGCCTGTAACACTTCTTCTAAGATTATCGAGCCTATTCAAAGCAGATGTGCCCTGGTCCGGTTTGCTAGATTATCTGACCAAGAGATCCTTGGACGCCTTATGGCTGTAGTTGCGGCAGAAAAGGTACTAGCAAAAATCTTAATCCTTGACACCCATGCTGTTTCTTATTTTTGTCTAGTGTTCCTTGTGCTGCTTCTAAGTGGTTTCTTTTGATTCTTGTGTTTATTGAACAACTTTGTTTGCACAATGAGTGAGGCAATCTGTTGCAGCACAATGAACATCCCAGTTCTTGTGCAAAATTTCATGTCTCTGTTTGCTAATTAGTTTGGTTGAGGAGTGTCCTGGTATTTATGTTTTGTCTTAAAAAAATGTCTAACCAAGATTATGAGCTCAACTTTTCTATATCCCTTCAGCCTCACAAGGCGTTGGGAAAGTTTCATCCAATCACTTTAATATGCGATCATCTGTGCTTTTACCAAATTGTTTGCGGAAACATATTGGTGGAAGGGAGGGAAGAGATGATGATCTATGGAGATGCTACCTCTTGCAGGTTGCATATGTACCCGAAGGTCTTGAAGCTATTATATTTACCGCTGATGGAGATATGAGACAGGGCTTAAATAACTTACAAGCAACACACAGTGGATTTGGTTTTGTCAACCAAGAAAATGTTTTCAAGGTTATAAGTCTCACGTATCTCTCTGTCGTTAATATACTAATTCATCTTTTGACAGATTCCCCCCTGATGATTCCGTTCTCTCTTGCTGAATGGCTAGGTTTGTGACCAACCTCATCCGCTGCATGTGAAGAATATGGTGCGGAATGTACTTGAAGGGAAATTTGATGATGCATGTGCCGGTCTAAAGGCACTGTATGACCTGGGCTATTCCCCCACTGACATTATCACGACCCTTTTCCGAATTATAAAGAACTATGATATGGCAGAATATGTAAAGCTGGAGTTCTTGAAGGTTTGCCTATTCTAGTTCTAAAGATTTTCATCTTTATAAGCAATCTTTTGTTTAGCACCATTTATTCTTTTCTGCCGTGATGACAGGAAACTGGTTTTGCCCACATGAGGATCTGCGATGGGGTCGGTTCATATCTCCAGATGTGTGGTCTGCTGGCTAAACTATCATTGGTTCGAGAGACAGCTAAGGCTGCATGATGAGACAGACATTGCAGTTCATGGTCTGACTGCAATGAGTCCTCGATGGTCTTCCATTTTATCGCGTACTCCTAGCTTTTCTTGCAAATAGCTACATCATTTTGTACCAAGTCTTAGCCTGTTGAACTGCAAAGCAATGTGGAAAATGATTGCTGAACCAAATGTTTAAAGGCAGCCTTTTATCTCGAGGAATGAACATGTTGGAGGAGAACCATATTTTTTTAAAAAAATTTGCGTGCACTAGTTTCAACATCCTCAATGAGATTCCCTCGCAGGGCTTTAGTATAGTGGTAAGAGGCGACACGTGATGTGTGAGTTAGTCGCATATCACAGTCTTGTCATGAACAAAAGCCTGATATTTAAATCGAGAAGATTAAAGGGTAGGTAGTAGGTACATTAATTATTTTTGTATCATAGATTATACCATCAATTGCCTTTGTTGCGGTGCTTCGTGTCTAGTACGTGTGCTCCCCGTGGTAGTACCAATCATGACAATAATTCCTTTTACAATGCTTTTCATAATATATTCATAAACTTATAATGATTAATTAATAGTCAAATGGTTTACATTTGTCGTACATCGTGTTACACATTTCTCTCATTGACTAAGCTATTTTTGGCTTATAAGAAAAATAAGTGTGCGTTTGGAATGATTTATAGCTTTTGTTAGGACTTTTAACTAATAACTTTTGGTATCTTAAAAATATTTTTAAATTTTTTATCAAAATATATAAATGAGTTTAAAAGATATTTTTTAGCTTAAAAATATTTAAAATAAATTAGTCCAAACATGTTGTTCTAAATATCAAATTATGTTATTTCCTTGACTTCATTTGCTTTCTGTTTAAATAATTGAAATTTGTTGCTAACAAAATTCATGATGTTACCATTCTTGATTACCTAATTCTCACCCTTTTAATTTCTGATTCTTGGATACAACTATTTTGTTTTTTAAAAAATAAAATAACAGGTAGTAGGTGATTGATGTGAAGTTAGACAGTTATTATATTTGGTCTTTGAAAGTTTCATGTTAGTAAATATAAAATTGTTAGCATATCAATTTGTGACATTTTATTTGTAAAGACTAGATTGAGAAGACAAAACTGAAAACAACAGCAAATAAATGCATATATTAAACTACCAAATTGCATGTATAGAGAAAATTAATATGCCATTTTAATTTCTCTTATTTGTTTTTTTCTTTCCATTTTTGGAAATTTATAGTTTAATACGAAAAAGATAATGCTGATCTCAATTCTCAATTAAATTTGCTTCAGTCTAAAGAATTCTGCATACATACAAATACAATGTATACAGATTCAAAAATCACATTTATTTATTTTCTTAGAGAATATTTTAATTTATTAAAACATTTTTTCTATCCTATCATAGTTTCTTTTTTTCTCTTAACCGGACTGGTTGGAGAAAATATTCTTTTAAGAGAATCTTTATCAACACTTAACAAGAATTTCAAAGAGATTTTATTTATTTATTTTTAAATAGCCATCAAAGTACAAAAAAAGGAAAAATGATAACGAATTACTATTCATTCTCATTATAACGTGTTAGTTTAATATCTCTCATTACTTACTTTATTCTAAAAGTAAATTTCACTTTCGCAGAATGCAAAAAAAAAAAAACACTATATAACAACTATAGAAATTAATTACATATCTAGGCATCTAGTGAAGTTAAGTAATCATTTAAGTCATCATATATATTAAAGGAAAAAATGTTTGAACTGAAAATATGGAGAATCATTGTTCATTCCTATTATAATTAGAAGTTAGAACTTAGAATTAAATATGTTCATATTCAGAAAATAAATAAATAATATGTAATGACATGACATATGTGGTGAAGAAAACAAAGTATCAACTATATTAGGTAGAACTTAGCTATCAAAAAGCCTCACCAATCTTCAAAATATGAATACTTATTTAGTTATTTATCTTTGTCTTCACATTTTTGCTAACTTAAAAACATGTGGTTGTGTTTACATATATAAAGTGATACTATGTCATGATGAGAAAGGGATTTCCCACTAATTGCACAATACATTTTTTTTTTTTTTTTTTTGACAATGTGAAAATTGAGAGATTAATTCATAAGTTTGACAATTATATGAAAATTATATGAATTGTGTTTTTAGTGAAATGTCATGAGAAAGGGATTTTCACTAATTGCACAATACAAATTTTTATTTTTTTTAAAGAAGAACTAACCGGGTTTGAAGTTCTGCTCTGAAAATGTGAAAATTGAGAGATTAATTCATAAGTTTGACAATTATATGAATTGTGTTTTTAGTTTTGATTTCTCATTCGGTGTTCAGTACATGTATTGAGGTTCGATTAAATTCGAATTTATGCATAGTGGAATTTATTTTTGGGGGCATCGTTTGGCTAAATCCAAATTCACGTATTGTTGAGCCCATTCTAGGGGTTGAGTGTTCGACTAAAATATGATCTGCGCATTGCATAGCCCATTTCTCAAGACGACGCTTTCAACAAGATTTTTTTATTCATGGGTGCTCGAACCCAAGTCCTTTGGTTAGTGATGAAGGAATCTCAATCATCACACTACTAACTCATATTTGTACTTCATATATAAAATTGTTATTTACATGAAGATGCTAATAAAAGTATAATACAGACCCTTATGATCCCGACAATTCTATGAACCCTGCACATAGCAGACCTATTTTGACTTGACACGGGGTTTAAGAAAGTAAATAAAACTTTTGAATCTTATAATCTTGTGGTTTTAAACTTGACATGTGAAATGTTGATATAAAAAAGAAGAAAAAGAGATATTCCTTTTAAAATGGATAAAAAAATAAAATCAAACAAATTGAAACCGAAGGAGTATATAATGTAGCTAAGGGTTTTATAGAAAATATAGCCTATATCTTCTCGCTCGCACCTCTTTCAACTCCGCCGCTATGCTCTCTCCCCTTCTCATTCCCGTTCCCCTGAAATTGAGCAAATTCAACAAACACAACCATAATCTGACATGCATAGATGTACATCAGATCTCCTGTATTACCAACTAGTTACGTCTTAGATTCAGAGAAAACAAAAAAATAGAATGTACCAAAAAAATGTTTAGCTTTTTCTCGTAGCTATAACCTTTTTTCTATTTGAAAAAAAAATTGTATCCGATAAGTACACATGACAGAGACAAAGTGATTTTGCCATTCAACATCTTATTTCTCCGATCCTTTCTTTTACCTAATCAAGCAACTGAAATTGGAGGCGTAAGAGGTTGAATGACAAAATTAATTTATCTGTCATGTGCATTTATCAGGCGTGAATTCTTTTCAGATAGAAAAAACATTATAGTTATGAGAAAAAATTTAAAATTTCTTTACTGCATTTTATTTCTTTTCTCTGTAGGTTCAAGATGGCGGCTATTGATAGTACAGGTGATCTGATGTGTATCTATGCATATTAGACTATGGTCATGTTTTTGAATATAGTATCTATCAATGTTTGCTTAGAAGGTAAAATTTTCTTATTATTTCTTTAAAGGATTATTCTAAAAGGAACTCGTTTAGTTCAACAAAATGCGAGAACATCTCTATTTCCACGCGCAAAATCAGATCGACTACTCTATTATTGTTATTATAAGAGTTTTTAAATTCGAAAAGATAAAAAATAAGGCAAATTTTTTCCCAATGAACCACTTGGACATAAAACTTTTTTCTCATTTTTTTCATAATTTTTTTCAAAATATTATTTGATTATTAATTTTTCAATTAATTATTTTTAGATGCATTTTTCAAACTTGAATAATTATTTTTTCTAAATAAGATTCACGTTTAAGCACAATTTTAACTTTTCTATAATAATAAATCTCCAAATTACAATCAAATTTTATGAACAAATGCTTAAAATACACCTGCCCTTTTTTTTTTTTTTGGTTGTTGTAAAGGAAAAAGGTGAAAAGGAGAAATTTATGAAATCATTAAACTTTTTGGGGTATATATCCATATCCAATAATAATAATAATAATAATTTAATAATCCACATAAGTCTATCCTTGTTCTACCAAACTTAAAATAACACAAAGAACCAAACAAATCCTTATTAAAAAAAAAAGTGCTCAGCGCGTCTTCCTGTCTGAAAGATACTTCCCAGCTGTTCAAAACTCCTATTTTTTTTCATTTTATAATTATAGTATTAGACTCAATTTTTCACGTAATTCGACTTTTTTTTTTTTTTTTTTATTAATTTTGCTTTTTATAATTATGATCGTGATGTTTGAATCAGCTTTTAAATAGCTCGATTGTCTTTTTTCAGTTTATATAATTGTAGTGTCTTTAACAAACTTTCACATTCCCTTTTTTCAGTTTTTCTTTTTTATCGTAAGCGTGGTAATCGAATCAACTTTCACTTTTTATTTTTATAATTATAGTCTCTTTTTTCAGTTTTTATTCTTCCCCAATTCTTGAAAATTCAGTTCTTAAGCCTTCTTCATCTCTACTTCCAAGCTACTTCTTCAACCCCCCCCCCCTCACCACCCACCCCTCACCCCACAAATATAAATACACTTCCAAGATTCAATTTTTTATTTTTAGAAGAAATCAAGAACCCCCATTCACACACACACACACACACATAGAATTATAATTACAGTTCCAAGATTCAATTTCTTTTTTTTTTTGTTGTAGGAGAAATCAAGAATGATGAATAACAGAGATCTAGAGAGGGGAAATGGAACAAAATCAAGAAATGGGACTTACCCACCAGCACCACCACCTACATCAGCTTACTATATGGAGAAGTCTGAAACTCAGTGGACTTCTTGGCTTGTTCCTATGATTGTTGTAGCTAATGTAGCTGTGTTCATTGTTATCATGTTTGTTAACAATTGTCCAAGTCATATCAATGAGTTTGGTAGAGGTAGACGCCAGTGTGTTGCTAGGTTTCTTGGAAGGCTTTCTTTTGAACCCCTTCAAGATAATCCACTTTTTGGACCCTCTTCTTCCACGTAAGCGTTTTTCTTTAAAACCTTTTTATTGAGCTGATTTTTGTAATGATTGTTGTCTTTTTGTGGATTTTGATGTTTGTGCTTTTTGTATTGAAGGTGTTTATTGGTCTGTTTGATTTAATTGTGGAATCTTGTAGTATACAATTTTAGCTCAATTGTGGAATCTTGTACTAGTGTACAATTTTAACTTATGGAGGATGAAGGTTCTTGCTTTCTTGATGTAGGTCTAGTGTTATCTCGTATGTAATTTTAACTTATGGAGGATGAAGGCTCTTGCTTTTTTGATGTTGGTCTAATGTGGTAATAATTTTGTTATATTGTAGCATACAGTTTTGACTTATGGAGGATGAATGTTCTTGCTTTTTTGATGTAGGAGTAGTGTGGTAATACTTGTGTTATCTTGTAGTATACAATTTTGACTTGTTGTGGATGAAAGTTCTTGCTTACTTGATGTAGTTCCAGTGTTATAACATGGACTCTTGATTTCTGCATTTGGGTAAGATAATAATCTCAAGAAAAGGAAAAGATTGAACTTTTTTCTTGCTTTTAAGTTACAACAACAGCATACCCGGTTCTTTTGTATTGAATGTGTTTATTGGTATGCCTGATTTAATTGTGGAATCTTGTAGCATACAATTTTAACTTCATTGTGGAATCTTGTAGTATACAATTTTAACTTCATTGTGGAATCTTGTGCTATACAGTTTTAAATTATGGAGGATGAAGGTTCTTGCCTTTTTGATATAGGTCTTGTGTGGTAATAATTGTGTTATCTCGTATGTAATTTTAACTTATGGAGGATGAAGGCTCTTCTTTTTTGATGTAGGTCTAGTGTGGTAATAATTTTGTTATCTTGTAGTATACAATTTTGACTTATGGAGGATGATGGTTGTTGCTTTTTTTATGTAGGTCTAGAGTAGTAGTACTTGTGCTATCTTGTAGGTAATTTTAACTTATGGTGGATGACTGTTGATGAGGGTTCTTGTTTTTCAGGTGTAGTGTGGTAATAATTGTGTTATCTTGTACAATTTAACTTATTAAGGATGAAGGTTCTTGCTTGTTTGATGTAGGTCTAGTGTGGTAATAGTTGTGTTATCTTGCATACAATTTTAACTTATGGAGGTTGAAGGATCTTGTTTATTTGAGTAGGTCTAGTCTGGTAAATGTGTTATCAATCTAGTATACAATTTTAGCATATGGAGGATGAAGGTTCTTTTTTACTTGATGTAGGTCCAGTGTCGTAATAATTGTGTTATCTAGTATGCATTTTAGCTCATGGAGGATGAAAGTTCTTGCTTATTTAATGTAGGTCTAGTGTGGTCATAATTGTGTTATCTTATAGTATATAGTTTTATATTTTGGAGGATAAAGGTTCTTGTTTAATTGATGTAGGTCTAGTGTGGTATAATGGATTCTTGACTTCTGTGGTTTTATAAGTCAGTTAATCTTCCAATAAAAGGAAAAAGATTGAATTTTTCTCTTGCTTTAAAGTTACAATAACAACATAGCCGGTGTAATCCCACAATGGGGTCTGGGGAGGGTAAGATGTATGCAGACCTTACCACTACCTTTGTGAGGTGGATAGGTTGTTCCGATAAAAGGAAATACCTTTGTGGGCTAGAGAGGCTTTTAAGTTGATTAATTATAAAAGGAAATATTGTTGGTTTTTAGTAAAACGTTAACTATCTTAGATTAATTTGTGCCTGATTCGTGATTCAATTACTTTGTTGGCAGAGGCAGATATCAGGATTTGTAATTATATCATAACCCATTTGATTTACAGGGTATGAAATCTATTACATGAACTTATGTAATGACAAACCATAACTCCTACAGTAATTCGCCCATCAGATGAGAGTTTCTGATATTTCTCTTGGTCCCTTCATTCATCTGATATTGTTATGAGGTTTTAAAATTGGGGCTCATAGGAGGCCAAGCATGGTTTGTAGGAGTGCATTTGCCAGCTGAATTGCTTCTCGATTCTGCTAATGTTTTAAACTCTTGCCTCAAGCATGCTTTTTGACATCTAAATTCGCTTCCTATCTGCTAATTAAGTTTATTTGAAGCCTTTCAGTATTAATCTAGGATTACTTGCAACGATGTTGTTGCTAGATCAACAATAATTTGATTGCCTTTTAACCTCTTAATGCTACTGCTTGTTCAATCATGTCAAGATGCATATTTTGGCGGTAAGTTTTTGAAAAGTTTGCTTCAATTAATGTGGATTTCTTTTGACATAGTGAATCCACATTATATGGGAAAAGCCAGGCAGGATATGCCGAAGGTATTAGGTAACAGATGTAGTCAAAAGCTCAATTTGAAATGATGGCAATAAACGCTTATAGTATCACAAGAACGGGCTGTAAGCTGTATGGTGCTGTAACGTCTTCAACAAAAGTGAGGCATCCATATATGTGACAAAAGAAACAAACTATTTTGAATAACACATAGGTTTAGGTTTGTCTGATATGCGCACTTGTAATTTGTCATGTCAGGGTATAAACAGGTTTTTATATGGATTTCAAATCACCACATTGAAATGGGATTTGCATTTGGGTAATGGGTACTTCTTCCGAAACATCAAACAAATGAAATAGTACAAAATTTGCTTGCTTCTAAATTACGAAACACTTCTCTCTTTCCCTACACCTCTAAACCAAACCTTTTTCCATTGCGAGAGAGGAATTGCATTTGGAGATGGAACTGTCAGTAAGATGGAGGAATATCTATTAGTCCCACTCAGCAAAATTTTACAAAGTTAGGTATATTTAGGGAAGTACTTCTGGAAGAAAATTAGCAATAACCTGTAATGGAGAATGCACTACGCCCACCTTAAGAGTGTTTGTGTTCATTGAGGGAATTGGATAGCTCTTTTCTTTTCTGGGTATTTTGGAGATAAGTAGATCCCTTGGGATAGCGGTGGTGATGCAATATTTATTCCTTACATTCGTTCCATTGGGTATCAAGTCTTTTGGAGTTCAATGGGTGAATGAGCTGTTGTAACCATACTTACTGCTATGCCACACTTTGATGTCACTCATATTGGAAAGATAAAATAAAATGAAACAGAAACCGATAGAAGAAATGGTAGACAGATAAATGAACTACTATACATTGATTCTTCCCTTTTCCTTAATAAGATAACGGATTTCATAGAAAGCATCACGAAGATGCATCAAGAAGATGCATAAATATATATTGATTCTTCCCTGTACTTGTGCAGTCTGCAAAAATTGGGAGCTCTGCAATGGGAGAAAGTAGTGCACGGGCATCAGAGCTGGAGGCTTTTCACGTGTATCTGGTTACATGCTGGTGTTGTTCATCTGCTTGCCAACATGTTGAGTTTGGTTTTCATTGGGATTCGCCTTGAGCAGCAGTTCGGATTTGGTACAGTTCTCAGCTTCTCATTGCGATTTAGTTTACCACAATCTTCAATTAGAGGACCGGAAAAATTGGTTACACTCCACCAGTGTAATCGATCACAAAGTCATATTTTGTTTCTGTTTGTGCATTATCCTCCCCTCCGGTGCCCTTAATCTTTATTCATGTTCTTTTGGATAACTACTATGCGCAGATGCTTTTTTGATGCCTAAGCAAACCATTCTACTTTCCTTTAGATTGTGCTCTGTGCCTAGCATCTACGCTTTCAGTTATCGTTGCAGGTCATCTGCTGATATTGAAGTACTAGTAGTTATTCACAATCTATTTAACATCAATAATTTCGTTCATTTCTTTCTGAAATCAAACCCCGCCTTCTAATTTCATCACCTTGAGCTGACGAGTGTCCTAATTCATTTTTTTCTTCTCTAACGCTACATGCAGTCCGTGTAGGGATTATCTACCTTTTGTCAGGAATTGGTGGGAGTGTTCTTTCTTGCCTTTTCATTCAGGGAAGCATCTCCGTTGGAGCTTCTGGTGCTCTATTTGGACTTCTTGGAGCAATGTTATCGGAGCTGCTTACTAACTGGAGTATATATACCAATAAGGTATAAACTCTGCTGTTGGACTGTTCTTTTTTACTTTTATTTTTTATGAACGTTCATTCCCTTGTTGAGGAGGTTAGTCGTTTCATTTACTAACGAGTTGTAAGTACTTAATTCCGGTACTAATTATCCTCGTTGTAAACAGGCTGCAGCTCTTTTCACTCTTATTATCATCATCGCGATTAACTTAGCTGTTGGTCTTCTTCCTCGCGTTGATAACTACGCCCACATTGGAGGTTTCATGAGCGGTTTTCTTCTTGGCTTTGCCCTGCTGCTACGTCCTCAATTTGGTTGGCTCGAAAGGCGACATCTTCCGGGTGAAGGCCGCCTCAAGTCCAAGTACAAAGCTTACCAATATGTCCTCCTGCTGATTGCAGCAATTTTGTTGATTGTTGGGTAAGCTCTTATCACTGCTACGCTCAATCCTTGATTCGTCTTAAAGTAGTGTCTGAACTATAGGCTAGCCGTCTTCCTATTAATTCTTTCACTCATATAAAATAGTCAGAGAAAGGTTGGTAAATTATCAAATGTTAAGAGTACACTATGGTGTGCGTACAGTGGCGGATTTAGAGTTCTCCACTACTCCTTTGCAGCTATGGGTGTTGACTCGATATATATATATAAATGCATACATATGAACTAGTTGGGATTAAGCTATGTAAATCTTGCATACGACTTGGAAGGATTTAAGTTATATAGACCGACAGTTCAGTTTAAAGAGTGTGTGTTTAAGGATTCCATGTTGCCATTCAAGACTTACATTGTAGAGTGTTACTTCTTGTAATCCAAATGTATCTTTTGTACATCGTCAGTCCATAAACTATTTATACGTGTATATTCCGAGCCAATAATTTTTTTTTGGTCTAAAAATTCGACAGATTCACAGTTGGATTGGTGATGCTATTCAGAGGAGTGAAGGCAAATGAGCATTGCCATTGGTGTCGTTATTTAAGCTGTTTGCGTACATCAAGATGGAGCTGTGATAATTAACTGTGGAGATTTCTGATTTTATTAACTCGTAGACGAAAACTCTACATATTGTTCATATGTTATTATTACTTTGACGTTTATACTTTTACGTGTATAGTGTAGTGTGACTGTTGGTTTTTGATGTATGGTGGATATATGTTTGTATTGTAAATCGCTATATACTATACTTGCAGTGGATCTTATATTCTTTATGTAAGAAAGATAGCAAAGAGTATATATATTTGACCTTATTAATGACGAGCTTCAATGGTTGCAATTTATGTGGGTAAAATTTTGTATTCTCAACCATTTGTTAGTTGTTATGTCTTCTTCACTGTCATTTTCCTTTGTATACTTGTACTTGAGGTGAAGCTTCTTCGGAAATAATTTCTCTATCTCCACTGTCATTTTCCTTTTTATACTTTATCTCCACTGTCATTTTCCTTTTTATACTTGTACTTGAGGTGAAGCTTCTTCGAAAATAATTTCTCTATCTCCACAAAACAGAATAGAATAGGGGTAAAATTTATATTCTCAAACATTCCAAATTTCTAATGATAATTTTATTGGATTTCTCTATCTCCACAAAACAGAATAGGGGTAAAATTTATATTCTCAAACATTCCAAATTTCTAATGATAATTTTATTGGATTTAATACATTTATATATGTACTTTTGTGTATATAAAAATTGTAGTTTTTGTCCACCCTCAACATTTGTGGAAAGTCGATGTCTTCGTTTGGAGACAGCAAATTTTGAAAGTTTTCACAAAAAACTTTCCCAAAATCTGTACGAATCGAATCGAATTCTCATCCACTTGATCTTTAAAGAGATGCTCTTAAAATCCTAACACCTCCTTTAGGAGGGGGCAAAAACCATTACTGGTTATCAGTGTGTTTTACTCTTCCCTACGCTAATTTCGATTAGTGGCACCCCAATATCGGATGAAAACACACACACACACTGTGAAACGCCAGCAAAATCACACCACTAAAGGTGTGACTAATTTATTATAATATTTTACCACGATCAAGTTTACAACAAACTAGATCTTTTTACTAGTACATAATTAATTTGCATATATATACTCATGCAAATTAAAACAAGCTACGAGTTTGGATTTCACATCTCTGTGGGGTAAGTTGACATAAACCAGGCAACTCCTGTGCACTCTGAACCATTTGCTGCATTTGTCTTTCCTGAATCTGTCCACTCTGCTCCTCTTGTTGAACCACTTGGCTTAGTCCCTCACAACGGCACTGTGGGTCTTGCATACGTTCAAGCTGTTTGCAGCATTTTTGTGCTTCACGCTGGCTAATTTGGTCCTCTCCTTCCTCAGATTGGACCCTCTGCCTTAGTATCTGCTGGCATGAACGCAGCTGCTTTGCCTGTGTGTATTCAGTTGCGTGGTCAGAAATTTCGTATATCTAATGTATGTAACATAGTATGACTTCTGAAATTTGTGATCTAAAATACATTATGAATAATTGTGTAACCATAGAGTAAAATATAACTCATTCCGTCCAGGGGCTAATTAATCCAGGATTTTTTTTTTAACAAATTAAAAGGAAAAAAATCACATAAAATTAAAAATTAACCTGCTGAAATTGCTGCTGGCAACGTGGTGATTGGGGGTTCTCAGCCTCTTCAGCAATGGTGATGGTGAAACGAGAGGAAGAAACTGTAGCTGCCATGAAAAGAATGGCTAAAGAAATGGCTCCAAGGATCATTACTCTAGCCATGTTGAAAACTCTAGATGATAATTATTATTATTTTTTAATTAATGAAGATTTGAATATTGTTGTATGGAAAGGCAGTGAATTTATAGGGGATTAAAGGGGTTGCATGTTAGGTACGTGGCTCATGAAATTTTATAGGTTTTGGCAGGTGGATATATGGTGTCTTTTTTTGCATGTCGTTATGTTTTTATCTTCCACGTATAACGTACCTGATCAGATTCATATAAGCATTATTGGAATATTGTTGTATCAATGGATCGGGTTAATTCATCTATTTTATCTCATTGTATATTTATGTACATTGTATATTTATCTATTACAGTACATGTTTAAGTTAGCTTTGATTTCAACAGACTCAACATATTGATTTCGATTCAAATTTAGAATTTTTTTATATATTATTTTATTTTTTTTGTATATTCTAGATAAATTTTTAGTATATAGATTAATCTTTAAAATATATTTTTAATATCTTATATTTTATTTAGGCATATATCACTTTATTATTTTGTACCTTACTTTTATTTTATTTAGATGATTAATTACTTGTATAACTAGGACATTATATCTCTATTTTATTTCAATTGAATACATTTAATAAAATCCAATATTCAGTCAATCAAATCAATTCAATCATCAATTCAATTATCATTCTTTCTTCAATTATTCATTCATTTATTCATTCAGATTATCTTTCAATTTTCGGCAATTACTGTCAAACTTCTTTCAATTTCCTACCAACATTGCAGAGCCCTTTTGTTCAATTTGACGAATAAACAAAATCAAATTCAAATAATTATCAATTTATTGAATGATTTTTAATCTAACCATGAATCTAATAAAACAGTATAAAACATTGCTCCGTATATTCAATTTGACGAAGAAACCAAAGTAAGCAAATAAAACAACATTCTCTATACAGCTCCTACATCAGTTTCTAATTTCCAAAAGAAAAAAGAAAATTATTTTTTCGTTTGTATGATTATCATTAGGTCCACAACATATTTATAAATGGTAAATTTTATATTTTTATTTTCACTTTAATATTATTAATGAAGATTGTAAAAAAAATATATTTAAAATATATATTTATAAAAAACTCTCTACCTTTTTTGAAATATTTTAAACTTTTAAATTAAATAATACAATTTTTTATACTAATAAATAATATTTTTACAACAACATCTATTGTAATGTTTCGCAAACATGTTACTGACATCTTATTAACTAGAATTAATTCCTAATTTTATATTACTATGTAAGGCAACTAAAGACTTTATGTCATTTAAAAATATTAGTACATTAATAACAAAACGTGATAACTATGTAAAAATAAAAAAAGATAATTCTAAATAAAATTTTGTGTGTGTTACTTGTATATACTTGAGGCTTTGTTGACGTCTAATTTTCACTCTCAGAATTTGATTAATTTCATCAAATATATAAAATTAAATTAATTCTATGTAAACTAGGTTTTAAAAATACGATAAATCAAGTTTTTTTAGATCACGTCCGAGATAATTATCACTTAAAAAAGTTGTTGATATTCTACAAATTTCTCTCTAAAAAGAAAGACAATACATTTAAAAGATTACCAACTATAATTACATTTTATGATTCTTGTTTGATTGTTCAGAGTGGGGTTGATGGTCAGGGTGAGGGTGAGGATGAGGATGAGGGTATAATGTGAGTGATGATGTTGTTCAGCTCGTTGGACCAGATGGGTAGACATGATGGTGTGCTCATTGGACACAATGTGGAAATATTTAATGTTGTTTGTTGATCATGCTCCCTTTATTTTATCCATCTACGATTTTGATTGTTATTACTTTTATAGTTGCGAACATTATTATTAGAAAAAAATGCCTTAAAACATGTTATTGAATTGAGTGTGGTGATGAATTCTTAGCAAGGCTAGTAAAATAATTTCTTATTTTATATTTTTATGAAATGGGATGCTCATCAAATCTTATATACATTATATGTTATTATATGTTAATTATGAGATTTAATTAGCTGATATCAATTAATATATCCATTATATTACTCTCCTTTTTTTTTTTTTGGACTCTCAGATTAAACTATGTATGAAATTGGTTTACCAACTTACCTTTAGATTATGATATACTAATTAATTGATACAAATGGGTATATTTATTCAATTACTTTCGTTTTTGGAGTCTCAAATTTGTATATATAGAAAATGATACTTGATTTGAAATGCTATGGGGGGTTGGGTTCTTGTTTTTACCAAAAGCTTTCAATGGGCCATCAATAATCAAATGGAGTTGTTGGCCCTCAGGGAAGGCCTCAAACTAGTAGAGGAATGGAATTTGCTATCAGTAGAGATCAATATTGACTCTATAGAAGTTATTTCTATGCTCTACTCTGGCAACTTACTCTACAATTCAATCATTGATGAATCCAGACTCGGAAGAATAGAAAGCCCACCAATGGTCCACTGCTTTAGAGAACAGAATGAAGTAATTGATGCATGGGCTAAGAATAGAGCTGCCTCGGAAGTGGACCTAGGCATGAGAATTTTTGAAGTTCCACCAATGTGTGCGCAACATATGTTATGGGCAGACATCGAGGAAACTCATTTTGTTAGGAGAATTAATCTAACTCCAAACTCTACTGAGGGGAATGGCCCAAAATCTTTTGTTATGAATCCGGATTAAAATATGTGTTTTGTATTCCCTTACGGGATTTTTATTGTTAACGCAATCTTTTTTAACCAATATATATATATATATATGGAATGAATTTACAAACTAATATATCCAAAGATTATGATATTCAGATTAAGTAATACCGGTTTGTGTAAACTCATTCCACACACTGTTTGGTATGAAGGAAAATATTTTTTAGAAAAATATTTTTCAGTTTTCTTATGTTTGGTGGCTTATGTGTTTTGGAAAATGTTTTCCAAATCAATTTATTTTCCTTAAATCTATGGCAAATGATTTCCCGTCAAAAAGTAAGGAAAATATTTTTCAAAACTCTCTTTCAACCTCACTTTAAAGTTGAAATATTCATACAATTCTCAAAATCATCTATCCGCCCCCAATACCCTATCACCCCGACACCACCCCTACCCTCACCCCAACCCCCACCCCACCTCTACCCCTACCAGCCCCCCTTTCAAAAACAATATCTATATTTTCTTAAAAAATTTAAACTTTTCTCTTACTCCACACCCCTACCCTCCCTCCCCCCTTACCAGCCCCCTCTTCCATCCCTCCCCCCCATTCCCCAACCTAAAAAATAAATAAATTAAATTTATTTTTAATTTTTTTCTTCCCCTTCCCCCTCACTCCCCTACCCTGACCCCAGCTCCTACTAACCTCACCTTCCCCCCGCCAATTTTTATTTTTTTTTAAATAAAAAAAATTTAAAACTTTTTCTTACCCCACCCCTACTGCCTATTCCGACACTCCCACCCATCCGCCTACCAACCCTTTTCCCCCAAAAGGATTTAATTTTTTTAATTTTTTTTTTTTTAAATTCTAAAATGTATTTTTATGCTTTAACTAAGCACTAAAATGTATTTAAAAAAAAATATTTTTTCATTCACCAATCAAATATTAGAAAATATTTTTCATCCACCAACCAAACATACGAAAACAAGTAAGAAATCAACTTAGTTTTCAGGAAATACCAAACACACCTTATGTTTCTTTTCTTTTTTGGAGTCTCAAATACGTATAAAAAAATGGTTTTATTAAGTTTATTATTTAGTGCTTCTTTTATTTGGAGTATACGAATTCAAAGACTTACTTTTGTCTAAAGATCAAACTTTATTACCATAAGTAATTCATATGACTTTCTTCGATCAATTTGTAATCACTAGCATTTTTCGTATTAATTTCCTTATTTAAGTTAATACATAGTTAATTTAATTACCCAATTCTTGAAGCATCATTATTGGCTCTCAATTTATCAATTTATACCTAACATGTTCTTCAGCCTATGACTTTCTTCGATCAATTAGTAATCACAATATTTTTCGCGTTAATTGTCTTATTTAAATTAATATATAATTTGTTATGAAATATAAAAACAAGAACAAGAAAATATAAACAAGAACATGAATAAATAGAGAGAGAAGAGAGATTAATTCTTTATTTTTTTGGGATCTTCATGTGTGATTTACAATGAAGGAAACCCTTCTATTTATAGGAAAAATTTACTCCTAGTTTCTCGAGGCTTTGGGCTGTAAGTGACAAAAGAGTTTTAAAATGAGGTGTAGGTGACACAAGTCTTAATTATTAGGTGAAGGTCACAATTACTTTATTATGGATTAAGAAAGTTGGGGAAGTTAGAAAATAACCCACAAGTTTTTAAATTACACTTTGATCCAAATATTAGCAGAAAACAGAAAACAGAGGGAAAAATGCGCCTTTCTCTCTCTTCTCACCCATTGTTGTCTTCTCCCTCTTAGCGATTTTTGTTGTTCATTGTTGCTGCTGCTTCATTCATCATCTTCTGCTTCATTATCACCATCTTCTACTTCATTATCATCTTCATCTTCTTCTTGTTGACCATTTGTTGTTGTTGTTGTTGTTGTTGTTACCGCTACTGTTGCTATTTGACCAATTTCTTAAGTCAAGTTTTGTTTCGAACATCACTTTCCACTTTGGCATTACTTCATAGGAGACCTTGGTAAGTCAAATTATGATTTTTAGTGGAATTTGTCATCTGGGTAACTGCTATTATGTTGTTGTTTTTCAACAATGGATAGAACCCAATCACGAATCCAACATAAGATCCATTTGTTTAAACAGATAAATCATCTGCTGCGATAGATGAGACATCCGTTTCAACGGAAGACTGATATATTAGATTCATGTTTAAACAGATGGGTCATCTGTTGCAACATTTGACACATCTGTTGCAACAAAGTAGTTATTGTGCGACATGATAAATATTTATTTCAACAGATTAGTAACTTGTTGCAACAGAACCTGAACACGATTCCAACAGAAGTATTGTCTGTTGCAACAAGGTAAATATCTGTTACAACAGATTACTAACCTGTTGCAACAAGTAAGTCATCTGTCGCAACAGGTTAATTATCTGTTGCAACATGTCATCCATCTGTTAGAATTAGCTTCAAAGGTGATTTAGTACTGTAACATCAATCCCAACAGACGCTTCATCTATTGCAACAGATATTCAGGAGCGTAACATGAATTCCAACTGGTAAGTAATCTGTTGCGACTGATCACTTACCTGTTGCAACAGATCACACATCTGTTGGGATTCATTCACGGCACTATGAAATCACTATCAACTTTTTTAACAATTGACTTTATTTAGGTACCACTAATGGAGGGATCAATAACAATAGGGGTGGATTGTCATGGTCAATGGGTCGAGAAGAGAAATCGATATGTATGGCGTTGGAAAGAGGGTGAAATGCTAGAGACGATAACTATGACAGTCCAAAGTGATATTTCGTATGATGATTTTGTGAACTTAATCATCAAATTTTGTGGACTGAATTGTAAACCGGAAGAACTCGCCATCAGCTACATGCACAACTCCTTTGAAAATCAGAGGGTACTATCTTTCAACATAACCAATTAGGTTCGGTTGCGTGCTTATCTAAGTGATTCAACCAGGCCGGTGTTAAGGGTGTACATGGTTGAAAAGACGAGAGAGAACGAGAACCAGAACGTAGTAGAAGAAGAAAAATAAGACTTCTTTGATGATAGGTTGGATGATCTAGACATGAATATTCCAGATGATGATCAAACACCTACACCCATTGATGCGACCAATACGATGTACAGTTCTTCTCAATTGAAACAGTCTGGAAATCTTCAAAACGATGGGACCGAGTTTTTTATTGGAATATCATTCAAGGATAAGAATGAACTATATAACACTTTGTTTATTTCTTGCTTGAAAAAAGATTTCAGAATAAAGAAGGTGATTAATTCTAGCAGTGTCTTTTGCTTCAAATGTGCTAATTCGAACTGCAAGTGGTGGTTGAGAGCAGTGAAGTACGCAAGCTCTGACAAATTCATCATTCATAAATATGAAAAGCATCACACATGTGGTTCAGAGCACATCTCAGGCCAAAATTCTTATGCCACGGCAAAGATCCTCGGTGAATATTTCAGGAGTAGTTTTCCCGATGGCAAAGGCCCTTCAACAAGGGTTATGTCCAATCATCTCCTTATGAACTTGGGTGTCCTGGTCAGTTATTGGAAGGTATATACGGTCATGGGGATTGCCAAGGACCTGGTTAGGGGGACACTCGAGCATGGGTATGAAGTCCTGGATGCTTACCGTTACATGATTGAGTCCACAAATCCCGAAAGTAAGACGACATTGCATCTGGATGAAAACGGAAGGTTCAAGTACTTTTTTGTATCCTATGGTGCTTGGATTCAAGGTTTTTGATATTTGAGAAAATGCATAGCCGTCGATTGTACTTTTTTGAGGAGCAGGTATAATGGAGTTCTGCTACGGCGGTGGCACAGGATGCGAAGAATCACATCTTTCCTGTTGCTTTTTGTGTAGCATACAAGGAATGTGATACCTCTTATGAATTTTTGTAAACAACTGCGACACTGCGTTGAAGATACCGAAGAGTTGTATTTTGTATCAGATAGGCATCCAAGTATTCCAAAGATGGGTTCACTTTTCTTTACTTCAGCTTACTTTGGTTGTTGCATCAGGCATCTTGGAGAGAACATTCGAAACAACTATCACAATGAAAGGGTCGTCACCCTTTTTTATAGAGCAACTAAAGCATATAGTAGAGAGGAGTTTTTAGACCATTTCAATCAAATAGCAGATGTGAATCCCAAGGTAGCAGAATTTCTTGCACGTGTCGGTTTCGAGAGATGGAGCCGGGCATTCTGTCCAGCAAATAGGTACATTCTTATGAATTTAATGTCTTGTTTGATTTACAAGTTTAGTATGATGTCGTACTAAGTGATTCTATAGGTACAATATTATGACATCAAACATAGCTGAATCGGTAAATTCATTGTTTGGCGATGAAAGAGAATTTACCATCAAGGCTATGTTTGAAAAAATAAGCGAAAAGTATAGTGATTTTTTAACGAAAGGCGTGTGCAGTTCAAGTGCCCAAAAAAAGGAACCCGATTTGTTCTCGAAATCAAAAAAAAATATCAACGAACATCAGTTTGGGGAATAGGTTATTCTCTCATAAAATAGCAGATTATGAATTCCGTATCACCGGTCATGGTGATGCTGCCACGGTCGATCTTCAAACAAGATCTTGTACGTGTAGAGTTTTTGACTTGGACAAAATACCTTGTCCATATGCTATGGTAGCGCTTCGAGCTCAATACGGTCATAAATATGGACCTGAAGTTTACGAGCACTCCTCTCAATATTATTCGGTGAAAAAATATGAAATGGCATAGAGTGGGCATATTACTCCGGTGCATCCCGAAGAATCTTGGGTTGTTCTAGGAGAGCTTATGGGGAGATTAATACTTCCTCTATATATTGACCCGAGCACTATCAAATCGGGAAGAAATCCATATAAGAGGAGGCGTGGAGTTGGAGAATCATTTTCATCAAGAAGAAACAAGTGCTACATATGTAAGTGCGTTGGCCACAAAAGAACTACATGTCCGAATCGTAATCCACCATGATCGTTGTAATTGGAGAAACTTGTGTTGTTGTTTGTTTGTTTATTGTGGACTTTTATATATTTAACTCATTGTTATCATTTATTATATATAAAATATCTTTTGTTTTAATAACTTGTGCATCAATAAAAAGAGGCAAAACATGAACTAAATAATACAACAAATCACAATTATTATCAACAGTTGCACAAATAACTGGAATGTTTTCCTCCAACAGATGACAAATCTGTCGAAATAGATGGATAATCTGTTGATAGAAACCCAATAGATGACCAATCTATTCCAACACATGGTCCATCTATTGAAAGAACTCAAAAGCCAAAATTGCTAGTGCTACTGGATTCAACATAGCTCCTTGCCTCCAACCGTCGACATGTTAACATGTATGTATGTTTAGATTAGAAGAAATAGACAAAATGAAAATTGAATAAGAATCAAAATGCCAAAGTCTCACTAAAAGTAAATTTTTCATTAAGCAAAAAATAAAATACATTAGGTATAAATCCGATATAGAAAAATTAAAATACATACGCGAAAAAAAATACATTCTAATTATTATTAGTATCATCATCATCATTAATGACAACCGGCCAATCAACTTGCAGCAGTAGGGCCCTCATCAGCCTCTGCATCTCTCTGAACATCGTCTCTCTCACAGCGACCAACTCCCTCTGCAGGTCATTAACCTGCCTCTAAAGTTCCCGCACTGTATCGCGTAGAATAGCAATGTCCAAAAAAGGATCAGCCATATCTAGAACATGCATGAATTGACAAATATAAAGAAAAGTCCAAACTCTAATACAACGTATACGACCAACTGGTAAATTTACACCAGAAAAAAACTTACCTCAATGAGAAAGAAATCTGCTCTTTGAAGAGAAGTGGTTGAAGATGTCACACGAAAAACAAAATGCAAAAAATAAATAAAGTTGAGTTGAATGAAGATTAAGGAGGGACCTATTTATAGAGGATTGAATCTGGACGTGTCAGACCAAAAGGCAGGACTGTTCAGCTCCATTGTATTAATTACATTCAAACTGGTGGCATTATGTTTTCTGTGAAAAGTCACGACTTTTTCTTTTACATTAATTACTTCTCACCTTTTCAAAATGGTTTGAGACTCGATAAAAGCCGTTATTATTGATCTGTTGCAACATATCATCCATCTGTTGCAACAGATTTAGCATCTATTGCAACAGATGGATTGAATGTGCAACAGATGGTCTGTCAAAACAGATTTACGATCTGTTGCAATAGATGGTTTGTATATGCAACAGATAAGACATCTGATGGAACATATGTATTATCTGTTGCGACAGATGGACAGTATGTTGGAGGAGATGTTTTGATATCTTCTAACAGATGATTCATCAGTTTCAACAGATGGAGTATTCGGTTCATTAGCTGTTTTAAATGAGTTAGATCAAAAGTCACGACTCTTCACCTCTTTTTAATAGTCCCTCTGTTTCGTATTAGTTGTGCCCTATGGGCTTGGCACACCAATTAATAAAAATATAAATTAGGTGATTATTTTACCAAATTGGCCTTATTAATTATGCTTTGAAAGTATAAATGTGAATAATATACTTTACGTAGTCATTTAATAATAGGGGTAATCTTGGAAGAATATAATAAAATTCTCTTGATTTTATAAATAGGACAACTAAATTGAAACAAACATTTTTAGCAAGAAGTAATCACATGCGTGCAGATGAATAAAAACACAGTCTGATCTGTCACAACAGATTTACCATCTGTTGCAACATATAGATTATCTGTTGCGACAGATGGACCATATGTTGGAAGAGATGTTTTGATTTCTTCCAAGAGTTGTTTCATTAGTTGCAATAGATGGAGATTTTGATTCATCAGCTGTTTTGAATATGTTAAGATAAAAAGTCACGACTCTTCACACCTCTTTTTTAATAGTCATCACATACGTGCAGATGAATAAAAAATACTGTCTGACATGTCCTGATGTAGTAGGAAGAATAAGGTGCGTGCAGTGGATCCCATTTTCATGCATGCAATTTATGTATATTATTGATCAGGCTACCATGACAGACACACATAAAGTGCAATAATTTTGTGAATGCAGTTTTTTACCGATTAGACAATGATCCTTTAAATAAGATCCTGCATTGTACAGTTTAGTTTGATAGGTACGAACTGATAAGGCCGAAGGGTTCCAAGATGGTGGTGTCGATACCTCATTATAATTTAATGACGATTTATGCTCATGTTTTTGTGTCAAGTTTGGGGAAGGGTTTAAGTTTTTGGCGACAGTGTAAATATCCAATAGTGATTGGACCGGTTTTAATGGCGCAATGGACTTCTTGAAAGGCCTCCGAAGCCTCGCAATGCAGCAAACAACGATGAAACCAATAGAAATTCTCCTAGTCCAAATTTATATGGATGGATTGCTGGAGGAAACTTTTATACAGCAGAAGCTGCTTGGGAGAATACCTGTGCGCGAAGGGGGAGGTAGAGAAGGCCATATATCATCTCAGACCTTGATATATGGCCAATGAAATTGACATGATCCCGTATTTTTTATGCAGGAGTAGTTGGTTCAGGTTTCAATTCAGACCGACAATCTTACCACCTTTCGTGCTCGCAAAACTGCTTCCTTAGAGTTCTGGTCCTGCACTTTGTGAGAGTCTTCATTTAGGCCACGCTTGCTAGTTACATTCTCGAGCAAAGTGTCCAGCTCCAGTCCTGTTGACAATTTTTCTTTTTCTTCAACGAGTGATGAATTTTCATTTTTGGATACACTTTCACATTCGCACCTCATTCAGTTTTTTCATTTTTCATGTCACTTTCATCAGTCAATTTCGCTACACTTTACTTCTCACCCTGTGTTTCCACTTAAACAAGGGCTGAGATGATATATGGCCTTCTCAACCTCCCCCTTCCCGCACAGGTTTTCTCCCAAACACCTTCTGCTGTATAATAGTCTCTTCCAACAACCTATCCATATAAATTTGGACCAGGAAAATTTCTATTGGTTTCATCGTTGTTTTTTGTAGTGCGAGGCTTCGAAGGGATTTCAACAAGTCCATTAAGCCATTAAAATCGGTTCAATCACTATTAGATATTTACATTACCGCCAAAAACTTAAACCCTTCCCCAAACTTGACATAAAAATATGAGCATAAACCATCATTAAATTCTAATGGGGTATCGACACCACCGTTTTAGTCCCTCAACCTTACCAGTTCGAACCTAACAATCTTAACTGTAAAATGTCATATCTTGTTTGAAGGATTAAAACCTAATAGGTAAAGAACAAACATTCACAAAATCATTGTACTGGATGTGTGTTTTCATGATAGGTTGATCAGTAATACATACCTCCCACATATGAAGTGGTTCCATTTGCAAGCAGTTTATTCCTCTGAACCCATCTTTACTCTAGCCTTTAATACTGGCCGAGTAAAAGTGGATCCAGTTTCACTTCCTTTTATCTGCAAACAAGAGAAATACAATTGATGTCAAACAAGAGAAGAACAAAAAACAAACAAAAAGAACATTATAAAAGGGTAACACAAAATTGAGTGAATCAATAGATGACCAATATGATGCAACAGATTACCCATCTGTTCAACCAATGAGGCATCGTTGCAACAGATGGATGACATGTTGCTACAGATGGGTCATCTATTGGAATAAATCAAACCAAACTTGCTACTGGTTTGATTTCTTCAAACAGTTGCTCTGTCTGTTCCAATAGTTGAGGAAACTATAAAAACAACACCAACAACAGCATCAACAACAAAGAAACAACACCATATGTTCCAACACCATCCACAACACAAATGTCACATGTTCTAACACGACCACCCCCCCAACAACAGCACCACCAAAGTATCAAACAAAAGACATAAAAAAAACTATACTGACAACAAGGCTTTTTAAGTTCTTCCAACAGATGATTTTTTTCGTATATTTTAATAAAAACAATGGTTCGTTCATTCAAGACTTAAAAGTCACCGTTCCTTCAATTTTCTCAATAAATAGAAAACTGGTAATGGGTAAATAATTAATAGCAACAGATGTAAATATCTAATTTAAATAACATACAAAGAAGAAGAAGAGATGGAAAGAGCAACAGTGAACCGTACCTGCAATGTCAAAAAAGCAAAAGGATCAGAACATCCGGTTCAGTCGAGAAAAAGATATTGATTGGTTGAGATCCTAAAGGATCCTCATCCGAAAGAAGAGAAAAGAGAGGAAAAAAGAAAACAAATATAATTGAGAATGGAGAATAAAGAAAAGTGATGAGTTGAGTCTAGACTACTTTATGGCTGAAGGAGAGAGTTCTAGTTATGGGTTTTAAATATTCATTAATAAATTTTGAGGGGCACGGGACATTGAAAAGACCAGATAACACTACTCACTCAGGAGATTTTTGAGTTATCCAAGTAGTACCGAGCAATATTTTTTACCGCCTTAGTATTTTAACTTTTTTATCTCAGACAGAAAATACCTAAATTGCTTTAAAAAAAGGATCTTAAAACATTTAAGTGGAATAGATGATAATTTCTGTTTGGAAATTTTCAAAGCTCGGTCATCTGTCGCAACAAATGATGTAATCTGTTTGATAGTTTACAACAGATGCGTATTATATTGTAACAGATTACTTAATTTGTTTGATTTGATCCAACAGAAAAGACATCTGTTGTAAAAGGTTGAACATTTGTTTATATATAATTTTAATTGTGTTCATATGTTAGACTAATACCTTAATTGAATGTGAGTTCCCATAAGGTCAACTACAACTTCAATTGAGTCTTTTGGCAATTGCATGATGAGATGGTATTTCGTTCTTCCCAACTAGAGTCATCGATCGATCACTCTGAGCCGAATCGATTCTTACTACCTCATATGTTAGACTAATATCTTAATTGATTAATCTAGAACTGGGGTACTAATACCTTAATTGAATAATCTAGGACTAGGGGTGAGTTCTCATAGGGTCAACTACAACTTCAATTGAGTCTTTTGGCAATTGCATGATGAGACGATACAGCGTTCCTCCCAACCAGATTCGTCGATCGATAACTCTGAGCCGAATCAATTCTTACTACCTCATATGTTCAACTAATACCTTAATTAATTAATCTAGGACTAGGGGTGAGTTCTCATAATGTCAACTACAATAGATGACAACGCCTATTTGATAATTTACAATAGATGGATAATCTATTGCGACATATGACTTAATTCATTTGATAATTTACAACAGATGGGTAATCTGTCGCAACAGATGACTTAATCTATTTGATAGTTTACAACAAATTCGTGATATGTTGCAACAAATGACGTAATCTGTTTGATAGTTTACAACAGATGCGTAATATGTTGTAACAGATTATCTAATCTGTTTGATTTGATCCAACAGAAAGACATCTGTTGCAACAGGTTGAACATTTGTTTATATATAATTTCAATTGAGTTCATATGTTAGACTAATACCTTAATTGAATATGAGTTCTCATAGGGGTCAACTACAACTTTAATTGAGTCTTTTAGCAATTGCATGATGAGACGGTATTGCGTTCCTCCCGACCAGAGTCGTCAATCGATCACTCTGAGCCGAACCGATTCTTACTACCTCATATGTTAGACTAATACCTTAAGGGGTCATTTGGTTTGAAAATAAGTTATACCGGGATTAGTTATGCTGAGATAAGTTATGATGAGATAAGTTATACTGAGATTAGTTATGCTGGGATTATTTTTTATTGAGTGTTTGGTTTGTTGTATTCAAAGTAATATGCATGGTATAATTTCTGGGAATAAATTGATTGATTAACAAAATACCCTCCATCTTTTTTATATATATATATATATATATATTTCTTTTTAAGCTTTAAATATTCATTCTTAAATTTTTTTATTATTTTTTAGAGAAATTAAAATATATATATAAACATAATTTATATATTTTACAACCATTTTGAACGATAAACTGTTCAAAATTTATTTATTTATGAATATTTTATACGTTAATTAAACATGATTTATGTGTGTGTGAGAATATATTACGTTATATATTATGTTATATATAATTAAATTATATATAATTAAACATAATTAACATAATTAAATATAATATATTATAATTAAATATATTAACATAATATATATATATATATAATTAAACATAATTAACGTATATATATTCATAATATATTCATAATATTATACGTTATATATTACGTTATATATTACTTAATATATTATATTCATAATTAATGAATATATTATACGTTAATTAAACATAATTTATGAATATATAATTTATATATATTTATGAATATATTATACGTTATTCCTAATATATATTCATGTTCATAATATATTATACTGTTCATAATATATATTATACGTTCAAAACATAATTATTATATAGTTTACCAGTTTACGTTAATTATTATTATATATATATAATTTATTTATGAATATATTATACATTAATTAAACATAATTTATTATTTATAAATATATATATAATATATATATGTGTGTGTGTGAGAGAGAAATGAAAATAATAGAGTTTGAGGGTATTTTTGTCCTTTCATACATTTATCCCAAGGATAAATTATGGTGGGATTGTTATCCCACCAATTGAGTAGATAACTTATCCCGACTATAGTCAACCAAACATGCAATAGAAAATTTTATCCCGAAATTATTATTTTATCCCGAGATTATTTGCTTCAACACCTCAAACCAAACGACCCCTAATTGATTAATCTCAGACTAGGGTACTAATACCTTAATTGAATAATCTAGGACTAGGGGTGGGTTCTCATAGGGTCAACTACAACTTCAATTGAGTCTTTTGACAATTGCATGATGAGACGGTACTGCGTTCCTCCCGACCAGAGTCGTCGATCAATAACTCTGAGCCGACCGATTCTTACTACCTCATATGTTCAACTAATACCTTAATTGATTAATCTAGGACTAGGGGTGAGTTCTCATAATGTCAACTACAATAGATGACAACGCATATTTGATAATTTACAAAAGATGAATAATCTATTGCGACATATGACTTAATCTATTTGATAATTTACAATAGATGGGTAATATGTCACAATAGATGACTTAATTTGTTTGATAGTTTACAAAAAATTCGTGATATATTGCAACAAATGACGTAATCTGTTTGATAGTTTACAACATATGCGTAATATGTTGCAACAGATTACCTAATCTATTTGATTTGATCCAACATAAAAGACATCTGTTGCAACAGGTTGAACATTTGTTTATATATAATTTCAATTGAGTTCATATGTTAGACTAATACCTTAATTGAATGTGAGTTCTCATAGGGTCAACTACAACATCAATTGAGTCTTTTGGCAATTGCATGATGAGATGGTATTGCATTCCTCCCAACCAGAGTCGTCGATCGATCACTCTGAGCCGAACCGATTCTTACTACCTTATATGTTAGACTAATACCTTAATTAATTAATCTAGGACTAGGGTACTAATACCTTAATTGAATAATCTAGGACTAGGGGTGAGTTCTCATAGGGTCAACTACAACTTCAATTAAGTTTTTTAGCAATTGCATGATGAGACGGTACTGCGTTCCTCCCAACTAGAGTCATCGATTGATAACTCTACGCTGAATCGATTCTTACTACCTCATATGTTCAACTAATACCTTAATTGATTAATCTAGGATAGGGTACTAATACCTTAATTGAATAATCTGGGACTAGGGGTGAGTTCTCATATGGTCAATTATTGATTAATCTAGGACTAGGGGTGAGTTCTCATAGGGTCATCTATAATAGATGTCAGCGCCTATTTGATAATTTACAACATATGGGTAATCTGTTGCGACATATGACAATCCATTTGATAATTTACAATAGATGGGTAATCTGCCGGAATAGATGACTTAATCTGTTTGATAATTTACAACAGATTCATAATCTGTTGTTACCTAATCTGATTGATAATTTACAACAGATGTAAAATTTGATGCAATATGTTGAACATTTATTTTTATACAATTTCAAATTTTCAATTGAGTTCATATGTTAGACTAATAGTACCTAAATTGATTAATCTAGGACCAGGGGTGAGTTCATAGGATCAACTAGAGTACTCGGTCAACTACAACTTCAATTGTTTTTATATAATTTCAATTGAGTTCATATGTTAGACTAAATAGTACCCTTTTGGAAATTGCATGATGAGAGGGTTAAAAATTACGCATATCTTTTATAATTTTAAAAATAATTAAGATCAATTCGGACCAAATTAACATTTTCAAAACTTGTCATTTTTTTCCAAAATACAAATGAACCCATACAAAACGTTTCATCATTTCAAATCTCAAGTTTTCGCTCCTTCTCTCTCATTCTCACTAAACAATATAGTACAAACAACAACTACTCAACAAATTTGCTCAACCCTCCACAACATATCACTTTTCTTCTGCTTTCCGACCACATAGGTGTTATTTTTTACTTCATTCTTGCTTGTATCAGTCGTTTTCTTTGTCTTCATAGGCAACAGAGTTCTAGAAGAGTTCTATATTTGTTATTTTTTTCTAAAAATTAGGACTTTTAAGTTATGATGAAAAATAAAACTTTTAGTTGTATTATCTTCGAGAGTGGGTTTACAATTTTGAGTTTTGATGGTAAAATCGTAGGAAGAACTAGAGAAATCCCTAGTTTCCATCGCAGTGTTCCGTTGACTGTCGTGGTATTGTTGGATGGTGTTTGTGGTATTGGTAGTTGTGGTGGTAGTGTTTGTGGTAGTTGTCGGTGGTATCGGTATTCGTGGTGTTTGTTTGTGGAATTGGTTGGTGGTGTTTGTGGTGGTGGCTGTTGGTGTGTCAGTTTTCGTAGAGTTTGTAATGTATTTTTTAAAATTTATGCATACATCAATTGTAATGTAATTTTTATTTTTCTAATGTTTGTAGGTAAACATGTCTCCCAAAAGAAAAGAAAGTGAAAGTGGATCAAAGTCTAACCACCCAAAAAAAAAAGCTACAATACAGAGGGATTCAGAGGAGCTTCCTGAACAATCTCAGTCAGGGAAAAGTAAAGCTGAGGAGAGATGTGAAAACAACGTTGAGGGAGGTGGACAAGGGTTTGTAGATGGTGATAAAGAAAATGAAAGTGAGAAAGAGGAGGAAGTGAAGAGTGAGAAAGAGAAAGAGGATGATCATCAACATGATGATAATGGATCACCAATGGGGCGTGACATGATCCTGTCAAAACTTTTAGTATTGACAGGTTTGAAGTTGCGATGCCGATAAATGACCCAGAATCAAAACAACTAACTGGTCAAATTGTACTTAAATGTCAGATGGGGAAATTTTTTGAACATTTTATGAAAATTATGAAGAACGAAAACATAGGTGGACTTTTTAAGAAAAGCTTCTTTGGACGCTTTCTTGAGCTGCCTGAGGACCCCTCTACCCGTATCCGTTTCCCTATGATGATGGTATATGGTCTTCTCAAGCGCAGGATCAAATACGAGGGGGAATATAAAGCTCCAGAGGAGGGGGGGGGAAAAGAAGATGGATAAAATCTGGATCAACTACTGTGGCATGCCTGTTTGTTTTGGCTTGCAAGAGTTTTCCATAGTGACGGGATTGAGATGCCATCGTCCAGAAGAACCACAACCCCGCAAAGATCCAAGGCAAGAAAATGCAAGGAAAAAATAGATGGGTTGTTTGACATTGCTCGACGTGGCTACAAAGCATCGGATTTATTAATAGATCTCAAGGATAAAACCATACCAGAGCCGTACAGGGAGCAAGTTGCTTAGTTTGGTTTGCCCATTCGGTTATATTGACAAGAGACGTCAACAAGGTCATAGAAGATGATTTGTTGGCACGTGCTGAGGATTTTGATAAATTCAACAATTATTCCTGGGGATATGACATCTTCTTCTTGACTGTTAAATATTTACTGACAAAGCTATCCTCAGGGAAGACCACATTATACGACTTTTCTTGGGCTTTCATGGTAAAATTAATCACTAATTTTACTCATCCATTAATTTATATTGAATATAGTTATTATGACTTTTTTTTTTCTTGCTTCCTGTTTATATTTTTTAGGCTTGGGCATTTGAAGTCATTCCTCCCCTCCGAAAGAAATTATTGGATTACCTGGATGAGGTTTCTCATCCAAGGATGTTTAGGTGGTTGGCTACAAAGAGAACCACCAATATTAAGTAGGCTGACCTCTTTAACCCTCCGGATGATGCAGAACGTCTTCTTCAAGTAAAATAATTTTACTTAAAGAAAGATATTGAACAAATGTTATATTTGGTGCAATAGATGTTATATCTGATACACCAGATGAGACATCTTTTGCGACAGGTTACCCGTCCTATGCTAATCAGTCCAACAAATTGATAATTTGTTGCGATAAACGATTGATATCTTTCATCAGATTACCCATCTGTTGCTTTGGTTGTCTGAACCCGACTCCTAATAGATTAACCATTTACTGCAAATTATGCAACAGATGTGTAATCTGATAACATATTGTTCATTTGTTGCGACGTACAAACCATCTATTGCATAACAGATTACCCGTCTTATGCAACTATTGCTACAGATGATTGATATTTTGCATCAGATTATCCATGTGTTGCTCTATTTCTCTAAACCAAACTCAAATGAATTTTAACCATATACTGCAAACTATGCAACAGATGGGTCTTTTTTTTAAAATGTAACCAAACTGTGAAAATTATTATATTATATGATTTAAATGCATCTGTCTTTTTTTTCTTTTTTATAGGTTGTGCATCCATGGATCGTGCCTACTGAGGATGAGTCGGTGATGGCTTCTTGTATTACTCTAGGTCATGTTGATACTATAGCAGACCCAATAGTGGAGTTAATAAAGAAGGAATTAGCTGAAGCAACAGCCATAAGAAGAGCAGTTAGGCAAGGTCAGCCTAATGTTGAGGCTCTTCATGACCAACCTACTAAGGGAGATCCGGGTGCTTCTTCTGGTGGAGTTGTTGGTGTTGGTGGCGGGCATGATGCTGCTGCTACCACTCGTGATGATGAGCATGTTGATGCTCAAGAAAGAATAAATATGTTTGAAAACACACCTTTTCACCCTTACAAAGGTCCTTCTCACCCCTCTTCACCCTCGTGTTCTCGTTGTGAATGTGAAGAGTGCAAGGACAGACAGGATAAACTCTTTGAAAAAGTAGAGGCTATCTCTAAAGCTATCGAGGAATTCAAATCCAAGAAGTGTGTCATACCATCCAAGAAGATGAAGGATCCACACACTCCTACAGTGTTGGTTAGGAGAAAGAAAAGAGCAATTAGAGACATACTCTCCGATCAAAAATAAAATAAATTTACAATTCTTCCCTCTCCAAAAGCTGTTGAAGTTCAGGGGCCAGTCAAGAAGGTGGACATATACGCGAAACTTGGTGCCGAAGAGAAGAGGGATCTGCGACATGCCAAGAATGTCAAGTCAGGCGCACCAGATTACCCCAATCCTCCTTTTCCCCCCCAAGACTTCCAGACTATGACTGATATGCGTATGCCGTACGAGGACAAGGCAAGTTTACTTTTCGTAACCTTGACCTTCTAATCTACCCCATGAAGAAGAATCTACGCAACAGATTTCACATCTGTTGCAACATCTGGGTATACTGGTGCAACTGCTAGTGGTTCTGTTGCAACTTATTATCCATATGTTGCATAAGTTGCGTTGGATTATTGATTCAGAGAACCCTATGCAACAGATGGACCATCCGTTGCATCTTTGCAATTACTAACCTATTTAAAAGTTGACTTCTTATATCACAACATGTTGACATAATTCTCTGCCTCATGAGGAAAAGGCAATTAACGTACCGGGAAGCTTATGACATTGCCGATATGATAATGGACCTCGGCTTCAGCAAGAAGCTAAAGGATAGGTACGCTCAACTCAATGAGGAGGCGTTATCCCTTGCCGTGGGACTTGATTTCCTAGTTCCTACGTTGGTCTTGGATGAAGGAGAAATGATAAAATATGTTAGAGGGGGAGGCCAAATCCATACGAGAAGAGCTGGACCGAGGCAAAGAGGATTCTTGCAGTATTTAGCGTGAACGACATGCATTATTGGGCTATTGAGATACTACTTTAGGAGGTAAAGATCAATGTTTATGACTCCAACGTACCTCTCATCGATGATTTTGATCTTTTTCTCCTCGTGGAGCCACTGATGGTGTTGTTGCCCATCTTGTTGAGGGAGAGTAAATTGATTAATCATTTGCCAAAGGAAGTGTTGATGAAGAAATCATGAGATTTTATAGGTCGAAATAAGGGAATGATCCTTCCAAAAGATGATACCGCTAAAGCGAGCGGCTCGCACACTCTTGCACACATCAAATGTTTGATGACCGGCACAGAAATGACCGAGCCAACAACTTTTCTATGCAACAACGCTGTGGCAAACCTACAAGAGGTCTGGGTTTATGGGGTACTAACTGGACGCTTGAAGCCTGTGTATATAGAAGAGTTTGTGAAATAGCAATTTTTAATTTCAAGTCACCCTTCACTTTATTACATGTACATGTAGTGGCAATAATTTTTTCTGATGAAAGTTGAGTTTTTTATAATGCAATAGATTGTCAATCTGTTGTAAAATATATTGAATCTGTTCTAGCAGATAGTTTATCTGTTGCAATAGGTTGGTCATCTGTTGCATTACGGCGATGTTATTTCTATGAATAATCTAATATTCATGTGCTACAACACCAAACCAGTAGCAAATACACATACCACCATGAAAATTTCAGCAATTAGGCTTGAATATCCATGTCCCCAATATCACCTAACCAGTAGCAATAACGGCAACAATGTAGTATCTTCTTGCTCAATTTTGTTTCTCTTCAGAAGCCTTGACTTTGTTCAACAAACCCCAGATTACACGATTTGCTTGTGAAGGGTGTCGTTCTTTATACCAATCAAAGTAATCGCATCCAACCAATTTCTATAAAAAAGTTAACACAATTAAAAAATAATTACAAGTCAATAATTAGTCAACTAATTAAATAAAAAAATATTACCTTTGAAATTTTACAAGAAAAAAACCTACGACATGGATTTTGTTGAGTCCAAAAAGTCTTTAACAGAGCTTCATGACCGCACTTACACTATTGAAAATCTTTATCACAAAAAATAGTGGAAGATGCGCTCAACATTGTCAAGCTCAGTTGAAAAAATGAAAGAAATAATTTGAAGAATTTGGATAGATAAAAGAAAATGACGATGAAGAAGAAGATTTGGAAATTTAGGGTTAAATTTTAGGAGGAAGATGAATATATAAGACAATGGGGGAGGGATGACCGTTGGGGGCCAAGTGACGGCAAGTCAGCAAAATGTGCCAGACTGACACATTTGATGTCTATTTTATTTTACGTGTTTAAAATGAATACTGTCTACTTGATGCCTATTTTATTTTAGGTGTTTGAACTGAACACTGTCGATGGATTCCGCCTTTTCTATTTCAATTCACTTTAACCTTTTTACATGTAGTGGAAATTTTTTATATCCAACGAATGTTGAATTTTTATAATGGAACAGATTCTCCATCCGTTGTAACAGTTATTCTACCTGTTCTGACATATAGTTTATCTGTTGCAATAGGTTGGTCATCTGTTGTATTATCTCAATGTTTCTATCTAAGTCCATCTGTTGCAACAGTGGGAAGACCTGCTTGATAAATTCCAATAGATTACCTACCTGTTGCAACATATGTCTAAATCTGTTCGATTTTTCCAATAGATATGTCATCTGTTGCAACAGATACATTATCGGTTGCAATATTTGAATCTAGTATTCCTTTTCAATTAATAAGTTTAAATTTAAGGAATAAATAAAATTCATATACAAAATAAAATAAATCAAAGCCTTCAGAAATTAACTGAAATAATTCAACGAATAAATAAAATGTAAAAAAAATTATTATGGGTATAGATCTCAACAAATACATCAACAAAAATTTGAGTATGATGCCAAGGATTAATTTGATAGGCTCAAGCTATAAAGATCTACTCAGTATGAACAAGTTGTTCTTCATCCGGTGCTATGAAATTCGACTTTGCTCATCGTAGAGAAAGATGAATTTAAGTATAATAAAAAATATATCACTCATCTATTGAGAAAGATGAATGATTTGTGCAACAGATCACACATCTGTTGTGACATTATCTGTTGCAATATATGAGTGTTCTATTGGAACAGCTAAATAAACCGTAGCAACGGCTGAGTAATCTGTTGCGACAATACAAAACATATCAGTCATCTGTTGAGAAAGATGAATGGTTTGTGCAACAGATCACACATCTGCTGCAATATATGAGTGATCTGTCAGAGCAGTTAACTAACCTGCAGCAACGACTGAGTAATCTGTTGTGACAATACAAAACATATCACTCATCTGTTGAGAAAGATGAATGGTCTGTGCAACAGGTCACACATCTGTTGCAACACATGAGTGATCTGTTGGAACAATTATCAACGGTCAATATTGTTTATATTTCTTCCAACATAGGGTCGTCTATCGCGGCAGATGAATGATCAGTTAGAAAAATCAAGTCTTGGACATTTCCTGTTGGAAGAGTTGATAGGATTTTATCCAACAAGAGGTTCATATATTGCATCAGATCATTAATCTGATGGTTCTTCCGTTGCATCAAATGGTTAATTAGTTGCATCAAATTTTTTATCCGATGCTTAATCTGTTGTAACATATGGTTAATCTGTTGCATCAGATGATTAATTTATTGCATCAGAATTGTAATCTGATGGTTCCTCTGGTGCATCAGATGGTTGATCTGTTGCACCATATGATAAATCTGTTGCATTAGATGGTTAATATGTTGCATCAGATAGATAATCTGTTGGAGGAAACAAAAAATAGTAGCACGATTTTGTTCAACAAAAAAACAACAACTTCACCATTTTTACCAAGAACAAGAACAGAACAAATCAAGTCAAATTATTGTTTTATTTTTATAAACACAAACAATAAAAATCAAACTTCAAAAAAATGCAACAAACAATAAAAAATCATAATTCACTTCGAAAAGAGAAGAGAAGAAATACCAGAAATTAGGGTTTTATTCAGATCGTATTTCAAATTAATGCAATAAATATAAAAATTGTTAACCAATACTATAAGAAAAGTTGGATCAAGTTCCTCATTTTCTTCAAAACTTAAAAGGCCATAAATTTTTACCTGTGAAAGAAGAAAAGAAACGATGAAGAATTCAAAATTGTTGTAGCCGGAGAGCAAGGTTGTCACGTCGATTGAAGGTTGAAGTCGAAAAGGAACTCGAAGCCCAACTATTTGTAGTCGGATGTTGAAGTCGCTGAGGATTAAAATGAGAAATTTGCAGAACAGTTGGCTGGGAGTGAGTTGAGAGAAGCTGTCGAGAGAGGAATGAGAGACAGGTTGATTTGAATTGAAGAAGGGAACTCGAAGCCCAACTATTTGTTGCCGGAGGTAGAATTCACCGGGGGTTGAAGGGAGAAATTTTGCAGAACTATCTGTTGGGAAAGTGTTGAGAGAAGCCGTCGAGAGGGAGGAGAGAGTGGTTGATTTGGATTGAAGAGGGGTGTGGGTTGGGTTGATTTGTATTTTTGAAAAGATTAGAAAGTTTTGAAAATATTAATCAAGTCCACAATTATCTTAATCAAGTTTCCTAATGATGTTTGACCCTTTAAGTTGGTCAATGTCACCAATCCTTCATTCAAGACTTAAAAGACACCTTTTCTTCAATTTTCTCTAGTTTCTCACTAAAAGACATATAGTTCAAATTCTGATAGATATCAACTAGATCTTGATAGATCTTAATAGACATTCACTATAATGTAAATACATTTATAACACTCCCCTTGAATGTCTAGATAGATAATGTGCCTCGCTAAAATCTTACTAGAAAAAAAACCAGTGGGAAAAAAAATCTAGTGAAGGAAAAAGAGTACACATCTCTAACAATACGCATATCGGCTGCCTCATTAAAAACCTTACAAAGAAAACTCAGTGGGATAAAATCTCGTAAGGGATAAAGAGTACAACGCGTATTAACTCCCCCTAATGAGAACATCCTTGAACCTTTGCATCCCGAACTTGTGCACCATCTTTTTGAAAGTTGCAATTGGAGGAGACTTGGTGAATAAAGCAGCCATATTGTCACTCGAACAAATTTGTTGCACGTTGATATCACTATTCTTTTGTAGCTCATGTATGTAGAAAATCTTTGACGAAGTGTGCTTCATTCTATCTCCATCAAGATGTGCTATGCATGATGCATTATCTCTGTATAAAATTATGGGTAGATTGTCATATTTCACACCATATTTTTCTCGAATGAGATGTATCATGGACCTCAACCATACACATTCTCAGCTTGCTTCATGAATAGCGATTTTCTCAGCATGATTCGATGAAGTGGCTATGATAGACTGCATTGTATATCTCTAAGATATTGCAGTACCACCACATATGAACACATAGCCTATTTGAGACCGAGCTTTATGTAGGTTAGATAAGTACCCAACATCAATATGACTAATAAGATTAAGACTGCAAACTTGCTAACAAATTAACTAAAAAAAAGGCTATATCGGGCCTTGTAGTATTTGCAAGATACATTAGTGCATCAATTACACTAAGATATTGTATTTCATAACCATGGAGTTTCTCATTCTTTTCTTAAGGTCGGAATGGATCCTTATTCAATTTTGCATGTTTCTCATTTAAGCAAATATTTTATTGTTTTTGAAAACTCTCCAAGAGTTCCAATGATACTCAAATCATCAAATTATCTCTTATGGGGATGGTAAAAAGTTTTCCAGAAACTTTATATGCTTCAGGAATTTTGAATCCTTTAGGGATTTTCATATGAATTTTTGTCAAGTAACAATATCCAACATGTCGAGTGTGACATCTTCAAGTGCTGGACTGCAAATCAAATAAGTTGTACGCTTACCAAAATGCATCTTTTCAGGTCACTTGATAAATTTTTCTATGTCAGGATGCTTAAATATACATAGAATTCAGATCCTCGTAATCTTTCACAATATTGCACCAATATTGTATCAAAGGTATTATCGACGGTTTCTCATTTTATTTTGGTTCACAATGTGACATAACATTTTGAGATCTCATCACTTCATTATTTTCAGGTACCTAAACCTCTCATAAGGTTTTATGAAGTGTTATGTCGTAGGCTCTTCTAGAGCACATTGCCTTCTTATCATGATTATTTGCTCTTTATCCTTTTCAATGGAACCGATTGGTCTATCATGCTTCACGCATACATAGACTTTATCCTTTAAGGACACAAAATAGGAGCACTTGCAGCTAAATATGAGATGCTTTCGGTATTTGACTTGAATTATTTTTTGAATGAGGATTTGATGATAATTTCTAACATATTTCATAGCTGCTTATAATCTCTCCCTTATGTTAGAAAAACTAACATGCATCCTCCATATTCTTTGAGGAATCCATCTTTGTGCATCATGGTATATTTATTAATCGTATACCGCACATCAAAACTATTAGATGGAATAGTTAGTTCCTGACCTTGAACCAATTGAGAGGGAAGAAGTAATCACAATTTATTGGTCTAATGCATACAAGTGCTATTGTATGCAACATATCATATTTTGTTCGCATTATCAATGGTTTAGCTATTTATCGAAGGCATTCAGTGTCAAACCATCATCATCAAGATGAATTGTCTTGATTAAATAATTTGAAAGTTATGCTCTTAACTCAATTTTACTGAGCAAACAACTTTATGAATGTCAAACTACAGGTTGACAATGAATGTGCATATGATAATCTTATTGATGCATCTTTTCAACAAATCACATGATAGGTGACCGGGCCCATATTCACCTTTTATACTTTTCAGATTTTGAGGGATCCAATCCCAAAATTAGTTGGTCCAACCAACTTATCATGAGATCAAGCGACATAAACAATTCTTGAAGAATCTTCCAGTTCTTCAATACATGTCTAATATTCAATATGCATATCTTCGAGATGTTACAATCATTGATGTCAACTTATGAATTTTTATACTAGTAAACTCCAAGTTTACCATGACATGTGTTTTTCATTTTAGTAAATTTCAAATTTACTATGACATGAATAAATTTTTGATTTGCTACTTCAGAAGTAGATTTCAAAATAACTCTTCTTAGTTATTCTGTCTCTTTCGGAGGTGAGTTGTGATACCATCACAATCAAGTGCACGTTTGCATTAATATGCTTCTCATTCCCTAGGAATAATGAAATATAATCCTGCCTTAAGCTTATCAAACTATGATAGCTTATAACCTTTTTCATGATATTGCTGCTTCAGAATCAAAGAGCAAATCGAGGCATACATATTAATGTAGAAAAAAATTTGTTCTCTAAAATATCTTATAGTTATAATAAGCGTGTGAAAATATTATCACTTTTGATGATTATTATCATATTGTCCCTCCACGCTTTTATCCGTGCATTCAATCACTTGTCTTCTTTCAGACATATTATGCAGCACTACTACCACATATACCTCAAGAATGAAGTAAGTTTTCATATTTCAAACTTATCATATATTGCTACCACATTCACTTCATGGAATGGAGCATATTCAATGGGTCGAATTTCATGACTCTTCATCAAATACCCATTATTTTCCCTTAGCCATCATAATATCATCAATATGGTGCATTGAGATTCAAACTCAACGTCTTATCCATATAAAGGCGTCTTAGACATAAATTGATGGGGTTTAAACCCAATATCTTAATATCTTATCATTATGGAGCATTAGAACTTTTAACCCAATATCTCATCTTTTCTTTTTAGTGCGATGAAACTCAAATTCACCATCTTATGCTCAATCAATAATATAATGGCCAAATATATATTCAAAAGTCAATTATCCAATAATGTAAAATATATAAGCTTCTAGCAAATTTGATCAAATACCCGAAAGATTGTCTTCTGAGCATACAACTAAAAGACCACGTAAATTATTAGAAGGTAATCCAAATTTACTTTATTTTGTCTAATGATTAAGAGTAATCTAGCAAATATACTAAAAAAAATCGACACTTATATCATAAGCCGTGATTAGCTTGCTAGCAAAACTTTTTAATTTTGTATAATCAATTTAAAATTTTCATAGTTTGTTAAACATAGTTTTTAAGTTGCAGAAATAAGAATATCACTTGGAACATGCTACCTGAACATAGTGTTATTTTATGGTGTTTTTAGGTACAAGAATCTATATTTAGGCACAACAACTTCAACACTAGTTCAAGTTTAAAACAAGAACACTATGAAGTACAAAGACACCCTTAACACAAGATCAAAGTGATCTTTTTAAGAAGTGTGTTTTATTTTTTCAAAAATTAAGATGAAACAGAAATATAAAGCCAAGTCCTCCGTGAGAAATGTGTTTTATTTTTTCAGAAATTAAGATGAAACAGAAATATAAAGCCAAGTCCCCCGACTTCACGGAGTGTCCTTAAGGAATAATTCCCCTCACTGTACCCGAGATTTACTCACTCAACGATTTGATTGATCACAAAGAATGTTTTAAAGACAAGAAGAGGTTTACTCACTCAACGATTTGAATGATCACAAAGAATGTTTTAAAGACAAGAAGAGTTTTTATTTCAGAATTTTTTTCCTGTGGATGAAAGCAGGTTTATATGGCCATCAGGTTTATATAGCCATCAAATGCGCAATGGTTCACTTAAAAGGTGTATCCTTTGGAAGAGACATGTCTGTTCATTCAAAACATTGTGTCTTTTTCTGAACAGACACAACTATCTGAACAATCACACTTTTTCCAAAACAATGTCTTTTGCTCAAAGGTCCCTCCATTTTTCATTCACACCAATTAAACCCAACACATAGGAACCTCAGGGAGCCGATGGTTGCACGACTTTTCGAACAGGAATAAATAAAGAGAGAAAAGAGAATAATTCTTTATTTCTCTTGGGATCTTCATGTGTGATTTACAATGAAGGATGGTTGCACGACTTTTCGAACAGGAATAAATAAAGAGAGAAGAGAGAATAATTCTTTATTTCTCTTGGGATCTTCATGTGTGATTTACAATTCATGTGTGATTTACAATTCATGTGTGATTTACAATGAAGAAAGTCTTATATTTATAGAAAAAATTTACTCTTAATTTCTTCTCACCAAAAGACATACTTCAAAATCTAATAGATATTAACTAGATCTTGATGGACATTCACTGTAATATAAATACATTTATAACATAATTAATTTAATCACTCAATTCTTGAAACATCATTATTGGCTCTCAATTTATCAATTTATACCTAACATGTGCTTCAGCCTAGGCAAATAATCTTCTATCCATAAATTAAATACCATTGACCTCACGCAGGTGCAGACTATGATAATTTAAAAAATTATCTAGATAGATAGATTTAATTATGTAATTTACTTAGCATAAGCAAATGAAACAAAAACAAAATCACTATGCAATAACACCAAAATCACACCACAAGGTGTAACTATTTTATTAGTACTACGAGTTTATACTAAACTCTTTTATTAAAAGACCATTACAAACATAAAGGCTAATATATAATTTGCATATTTCTGCAAATTAATAACATGCCTTAGCTTATTAGTTATTACAAGATTAAAACCATGCCATAGTTTGTATCTCACATCTCTGTGGACTAAGTTTGCATAAACCAGGCAAATTTTGTGCAGTTTGAAGCATTTGTTGCCTTTCTCTGCCTTGTAATTCACCACGTTGTTGCTCTTGTTGAAACACTTGCCTTATTCCTTCACAACGACATTGTGGATCTTGTACCTGTTGCAGTTGCTGGCAACAACGTTGTACGTCTGGCCTTTGTTGGTTTTCTGGTTCTTCATAGGATTGAGTCCTCTGTCTTAGATACTGTTGGCAAGAACTTAACTGTTGTGCCTGTTTGTTGTAAGTAAAGAGGAACTGAATGAGGCAATTTTTGTCTTTAAATTCAGTAAAATTCAGTAAATATAGAACCGTTTGACGAAAAAGAGTAATTGTGTCCTATTTGTTTGACAATGGTTGTACATATAACATTTTTTGGAAATTGGAATAATTGATATATTCATTCTAAATTTCGAAATTGAGGAATGTATTAAAATTGAATTCTTTTTATAAAATATAGAAGAAATTAAGTATCTTTTCTAATCGTTCTGCAATAATTTAGGTGGCACGAAGTTTATTTTCCATGAATTAAATTATGTTGAAAACAAAGCCAAATCGAAATTCCAGCTATATCACATAAAAAGTCCATGAAGTCAAATCAATTCCAGCTGTATCACATAAATTAGAACGGGGAACCATATAAAATACTAAGGAAAAATATATATGTAAAGTAGACCTGCTGGATTTGCTGCTGGCAGCTTCGAGTCTGGGGATTCTCAGCCTCTTCAGCAATGGTGATGGTGAAACGAGAGGAAGAAACTGTAGCTGCCATGAAAAGAATGGCTAAAGAAATGGCTCCAAGGATCATTACTCTAGCCATGTTGAAAACTCTAGATGATAATTATTATTATTATTATTTTATGATGATTAATGAAGATGTGAGTATTGTTGTATGGAAAGCACTGAATTTATAGGAGATTAAAGGGGTTGCATGTTAAGTACGTGGCTCATGAAATTTTATAGGTTTTGGCAAGTGTATTTGTAGTGTCTTTTTTTGCATGATATTCTGTTTTTATTTTCCACGTACTGAAGAGAATAACACAAGCAAAATTTAAGTACGTGGCCTGTGAAATTTTATAGGTTTTGGCAGGTGGATACATTGTGTCCTTTTTTGCATGTTGTTATGGTTTTTACCTTGCTTGGTTCCACGTAGTGAAGAGAGTGATATCACACTTATATATTATCATTGCCACCCACCATATCATCACCGCTCATCACTATGTTAAATATCTATTTTATTCTTATTAAATAGTAGCTTATTTTTAATATTTAAATAACTATTACTTAGAAGTGATATATAGTAATATTACTATAAAAAATAATTGTGAAAAAAATTATAAATTTAAGTTAGCCCCATAGAAAACGTCAAGTTAATTTGAAATAATAATAGATAATTTATCATTTTGTATCTATTTTACCTATTTTATTAAATATTATTAATTTTCATATACTTAAATGACTTATAATAACTGATAAGGGGTGAAATAGTAAAATGATGATTATCACGGCTGCAACAGGCATGTCGATGAAGGCATGTCGACGATGAGCTGTCTGTTTTAATAACTTCATTCACACTTATCTATTAGTAATATTTATATATTAGTAATATATACTTATATTGATCCTGAGAAGGCGTATGACAAAGTTCTCAGGAAGATTATCTGTGAAGGTGTTTGGAGGCTAGAGGTGCTCCTGACATACACTAGGTCGATTCAGGATTTGTATGACGGAGCGAAGACACGTGTGAGGATGGTGGGAGGAGATTTAGAGTCCTTTTCTATTTTGACAGGGTTACATCAGGGATCGACTCTTAGCCCATTTTTATTTGAATTGATGATGGAGGTTTTGATGTGGCATATTAAAGGAGAGGTATCTTGATGTATGTTATTTGTTGATGATGTTATACTGATAAACGAGACTCGGGGAGGATTTAATGGTAAGTTGGAGTTTTGAAGACAAATCCTTGAGTCTAAAGGATTTAGGTTGAGCAGGACCAAGCCGGAGTACTTGAAATGTAATTTTTGTGATTTGTCGCATGAGGCTGCCATGGTAGTAAAGTTGGATTTTCAGGTCATTCAGAAGAGGAAGAGTTTCAAGTATCTTGGGTTTATGATTCAGAAAAATGATGAGATTGACGAGGATGTCACGCGCCGCATTAGTACATGATAGTTGAAATGGAGGCTCGCTTCGGGAGTCTTGTGTGATAAGAAGGTGACTCTTAAACTTAAAAGTAAGTTCTACAGAGTGGCAGTCTGACCGGTGTTGTATGGAGCTGAGTTTTGACAGTTAATAACTCCTACATTCAAAGGTTGAAGCTTGCTGAGATGAGAATGTTGCGATGAATGTGTAGACTTATCTGAAAAGATGGGGTTAAAAATGAGATTATTCGAAAGAAGGTGGAAGTGGCTTCGGTGGAAGACAAGATGCGAAAAGTGAGGTTACGATAGTTTGAACGTGTGATGAGGAGGTACACGAATGCTCCAGTACAGAAATGTGAGAGGCCGGCTATGGATGATTTTAGACGGGGTTAGAGGTAGGCCGAAGAAATATGGGAAAGAGTTGATTAGATATGATATGGAGGAGGTGATTAGACATGATATGGAGCAGTTAAAACTCACAGAGAACATGACCCTTGATAGAAAGGTATGAAGGACTCAGATTAAGGCAGAGAGTTTGTGGGTAGGAGTTCAACCGTTATAGTAGGGAATAATGCTTTATTAGTATCTGTGCCTAGAGTTTCCTGTTCGTAGTGTTTCAGTAATGTCTATGATCTTGGATCGATAGTAGTACCTTGTGGACGTCTTATTTTCTTTATTATCTAGCAGTGTATTATCCCATCTTGTTGTATGCTTTTATATTTTTTTGTTTGTTATACTATTATATGTCCTGAGTCTGAGGTTTATCAAAAACAATATCTCTACTTCTTCTGCGATAGTGGTGTAAATTGTGTACACTTTATCCTCCCTAGAACCCCTTTTGTGGAAATACACTAAAACATTGAATATATTATTATTGGTGAATTATGTATCTTTTTAATATACATGAAATTTCTTGGCCTCCTTTTATTCTTTTTGTTAAATAAAGAAAAAACACGAATATTATATGACATTGTTAATTGTTTCATTCTGTTACATAATTTATTTTTAGGGAAAAGAACACTGTGTAGCCTTTTAAAAAAAAAATAGATCAAGTTTGGGCATATGGACATATGTGTTATGTCGGAAAAAAAGTCACACTGAAAAATATTTTGCTTTTTTCTTATTATTTAAAAATTATAATTAAATATAAGTATAAAAATGGTATAATTGTTATATAAAATATATATCTATATAAGATATATGTATAGAAATTGTATAGTTCTATAAAATATATATATATATATAATATTATATAAAATGTGTATAGAAATTTATAGTTGATGAATAAAATATACATTTGAATAATAATTGCAGCTAAAGGTTGTATAGAATGTGTATGAAAATTGTATAATTATTGTATAAAATGTACATAGAAACTATATATATATATAAGATGAATAGAAACTGTATCATTGTTGTATAAAATCTGTATATGTATAAAATATATATAGAAACTGTATAATTGTTGAATAAAATGTGTATAAAAATTATATAATTATTGTATAAAATGTGTAGAAACTATATATATAAGGTATATAAAAATTGTATCATTGTTGTATAAAATCTATATATGTATAAAATGTATATAGAAATGGTATAATAGTTGTATAAAATATGTATCTAAATAAGTATCAATATGATACAGTTGTATCAATATGGGTGTAAGTGCTGCATCAATATGGTTATAGGAATTGATACGGTATAATGATTGTATCAATATGATACAGTTGTATCAATATGGGTGTAAGTGCTGCATCAATAGGGATTGTATTGATATGGTATAGTGATTGTATCAATATGCTATAGTATATGATATTTTTTTTATCTCACTCACTTTTTAAGTAAAAAAAAAAATCAGTTAAAGATATTGTATAGCAGATAATAGTATAAATAAAATATTTTAAATAATGTCACTTTTGCTTTTTAATTATTTTGCCGCTCATTAACCATGCATCTCTCACCTTTTACCGTCATCACCATGAATTACCATTACTCAAGATCGAAGGAAGCTCAATTTTGTTGATGATGATCAAATTATTAACTTGAAAACGGAATTAAACACAAAGTACAATATTATTATTAATAAACTCAGGAACATTATTACAAAGTAGCTACCACACCAAATTAAACTGCCTGGTAAAACGGGCACTAACACAGGCCGGCCATGAGGTGATTTATTCATTCATTCTTTCCTAGTAGTAGAGTACTAGTACTCTTAGAACAAAGTGAGGTTTTAATTAACTGAGACTTGGAATACTGCAATGGCGAGGTGGAATGCGGCATAAACCAGGAAGGGCTTGTGCAGTCTGAAATGCCTCACTCCTTTCCCTTCCCTGCAACACTGCAGCCTGTTGCTCCTGATGGATTATTTGTGTTAGCCCCTCGCACCTACATTCCTCGTCTTCCATCTGTTCCAACTCCTCACAGCACCTATACGTACGTACGTTCCAAATATTATACACACATAGTAGATACATTTGAACTAAAATCATTACTATGCTACTCAATACACTATTTAGGCTAGTGGCTGAGTTAGAATTTTCACGAAAAGATTTTGAGGTGTGAGCATATTAATTAACTAATAATAGAGATAATATTTTGCCAAGGGATTATGAAACCCCTTGTCCAAATTAGCGGCTTTGTGTTTTTAGTTTACTCTGAATAAAATAGACTTTTTAAGTTTTACGATATTAAATTAAAAGTGTATATTCTTGATGCATTGTTTTGTTGTTATTATAATAATAAGAATGCTACGTGAAAGTTGAAATTGAACCATTTTTTAATACTTTCTTCTTAGTCTTTTTTAAAAAAAAAAAAATTTGACATTAATTTTAATTTATTATTAATAAGATAATTCATATATAGTCGCACAAATATTTATAATTTATTTTAAACAAATGAAATTTTCAAGTTTTTCTTTTAAGTTTTAGATCAAAGCCGTTTGTCATGTAGACCAACATTTGGCTGTAAATGTCGAACAAAATATTCAAACATACTACTTTATAATATAAAATATAACCTTTTGGTATAAATTAATTCCAATAATACACAAATGTATATACCTTGGGAATGATTGGCGCCAGTCTCCACCTTGTTGGTTCATTAACATTATTTCCTCAGGGAATTTGCTGCTTTGTCTTAAATAATCATCACAAGTACGTAAGTTCTGTGCCCTTTGAAATTGCTGCTCGCAACGTTGAGACATTTCTCCCATTGGGTTATCAGCTATGGTAATTGTAGTACGAAAGCTAGAAGCTGTTACTGCTGCTGCCATAAAAAGTAGTATGGCTAATATACATATCATTAATTTAGTCATATTTATTGAAGAAAAGTGAAAGGATAATAGATTGTTGTTTTTTTGTTTAAGTGAAGATGTTTGTTGTGGTGTTAACGTTACAGAATGAGTGTTGAATTTATAGTGTGTTAAAAGAGGTTGCATGTTGAGTACGTGGCTAAGGAAATTTTATTGGTTTTGGCATGTGGATACTGTATATTTTGCATGTTGGGTGTGTAATTTTTTTGCTTACACGTACGTTACTAATTTTGTTTGTATGGTAAGTGAAATTTGGAAGGGTTTTTTTCTGATTTTTTATTTGATATTTATATTAAAATTTGATTAATTTAAATTTTTTCTATTCAAAATTTAAATTCAAAATAATTAGTTAGAGAAGGAACAATCCATTCATCCATTACACTGTATCCTTTGGTGCTAATGACTTTGGAAGTTATACTAGTTGGCTTGTTACGAAGTATTTAATTTGAGACAATGCCATGGAGTTCTTTAGTATTTTAGTTTTCAATAAAGAAATAAAGTTGAATTAGAGGTGTGTTTATTAAATTGTTTTTTTTTTGATTGATGATACTTAAGAAAATTTAAATTTGATTATTATAATAGTATGTTGTTATTTCCTTCGTTTAAAATTACTTACTCACTAATTTCTCTATTGAATTAATTTCTATTTTTACTTGTTATTTTTGATATATCAAGAAAAGATAATTTTTTGTTTTTTATTTTAATTTTAGCATTAATTTTTTATTCTCCAAATCAATTTTAAGACACAATAATAACCATCAATTAATAGGGGTACGACAGTAAAATAGTTATATTAATAATTGTTCTCTTAATGTATGTATCAAGTCAAAATGTGACGAGTAAAAAATGAACGGAGGGAGTATTAAATATTAATGATAATATGAGAAATAAATAATAAAACTTTCTTGATTTGCAAAAGATAAATACATAAATTGAAACATTTATTTTTAGTACAGAGGTCAAATTAACAAAATAAAACGGAAGGCATATTTGATTTTAAAGTAATACATTTCATCACTCAATATATTTCTCAAGATATTTAATTTATTATACTCAAAAATAATATAATAAAGTTATACCTATTATTTATGATATCTTAACATGTGTGTCAAGTTAATAATGCACAAATATTATCGAACGAAGAGAATAATAGAATACACATTTTGAAATATGATTTTCTTAACACTCAATAATATATTACAGAAAGAGAATAGAAGTGAATTTAATTGTTTTTAGAAGTTCATATATATTCCCTTCGTTTAATTTTACATCACTGACTTAAACACCGACTAAGAAATCTTTAATTAAGGGTAGTATGTTTTAGTAAATTAATGATATACTGAAACTCTAAATTTAGTTATTACTATTATTTTATAAAAAACAATAAGATGACACATGGAATATAAAGAGTAAGTAGTATTACTTTAGCCATAATAATGTTGAAAGGATAATATATCCTTTATTATTGTGTGAATTTTTTTCTAAAGAGGTTTGCATGTTAAGTACGTGGCTAAGGAAACTTTATTGGTTTTGGCATGTGGATTGTCTATGTTTTGCATGTTGAGTATGTATAATGTTTTTGCTTCCACGTTACCCTTTGTGAAGAAAATAATTAATCCACAATACTTTTACACACAAAAAAGCATGTCAATTTTGTTTGTGTAGTAGTACGTAAGTGAATTTGGAAGTTACACAAGTTGCCCTCTTTCTTTGATACATTCTCCACAGAAGCATTTGAAGCAATGCCATGGTGTTTTATCTTAGATCTTCATGACCTTACACAAAGTTTTAATAAAGATTTTTCTTAACATTTTGTATTTTAAAATTAAGAATATCTAAAATGTTGTTGAATCATATAATTTTAAACATGTCAGGTAAAGAATTGATAATATTCGCTTACTGTAGATTTATTTTTCTAAAAACAAATAGTAGAGATATGGCGTCGCCCGGACTCGAACCGGAGACCTTCAGTGTGTTAGACTGACGTGATAACCAACTACACCACGAAACCTTATTGACATTAAGTTGTGATTTACTTTTAATAAAGCCTATAGTATTTGTTTATGGTGGTTGCTGTCAATTCTTTTTATAAATAGATGGGATTAACCTATTGGTGTAAACAAGGTTCTTCATCACTAACCTAAAGTTACACAAGAAACAAATAGAGATTAAAAAAAAAAAAAGATTAGTAGAGTAGTATTAATAAAGACAAATAGAAAATTTAAGAGGTGTGAGTATGACCTTTTAGCTGCCTCAACCACTGCATTATATTAGTAGTGATATCTAATCAACTATTCACCATTGTTATATATGTTTTGAAATTTTTAAAGTCAAATGGACTTAGCATTTTTGTCTCCTACGGACTACAAAATCAGTACTTATTCAATATGTCAAGATTATGTTCCCTTCTGATTTTTTTTTCTTTTATGTTGTTGCAAGCAAATACCAATTTGAGAGTACATTAATAAAGAGTCAAGTCTAGACTATCTTATCCAATGAATGCAGTACAGAAAATTCAAAAATTTAAAATTCTTAGTTATTGGTTGGGATGTTGAAGGGGGACATTTACTAGTAGTAAGTAGTTAAGAGAGGCTGAAAATTGAGAGTAAAGGTGCGTAAGCAGACCGGCAAATGAAATGACCATCAGTCCACTTTAATGTTGAGCTTTCGTAATCAGGGACGATAAAATTAGTTCATAAAAATATAATAATAGTTATATGGATGAATTATGACTAATTCAGTTATTTTGATTCGTTCAAATTCAACCGTCTAAACATTGGACAGATTTGGGCTAACTATATAACATGAATTAACTTCTTTATGTTTGATTATGTAATTATATAGTTATATTGTAAAGAAGAACATATCTACTAATTTTATTTACATATTTTATCTGAGTTGGAGGTCTATGGGAAACAGTCTCTCGATCTGTAGTGATATGGACTGCGTACACTTTACCCTCTTCAGACCCTATCAGGTGGAAATACACGGGGTATGTTGATGTTGATGTTGTTGTCGTTTTATCTGAGCCATGAATCTATCAGAAAGAATATTTACCTCCATTTGTGAAATTACATAACAATCTCTGCCTCCACTGTGAAATTACATTGAGTATGTTATTATTGTTGTTGTAGACAAATGACAAGAACACAACAAAGAAACTAAACTATGTAAAGCATTGGAGGAGTTGGTTTATGAACCATTGACTCTTTGTTAGCCCATTATGACTCATCTCATCTCATTTCAATCAACTTTCTTTTTACAGAGTTGTTAATGATTCATTTCTTGATTCAATCCATTTCTATTTGTTAAAATTTAAGTGATCATTTATTTGTTATCAATAACTATAATCTACGATCGAATTAAGTTCTGGTGTATAAGATAGTATTAAATCCTACATTAGTTAACGGAATGAGTTGTGGTCTCCATTCATGAGCTAGTTTTGAGGTCAAGTTAAATATTTAAAAAAAAAAAAAAAAATCCTAATGAAAGCTCATGTAATGTAACTGAAAAGAAATTATGTGGAAAACTTTCATGATGACACTTTTTTTATCTTTCCCCACTTATAATATATCCAACTACTACTTACCTTTTGTTACTACATAACTTCAAAATCTCTCTGTGTAAAGTGAAAAAAATAGGAAGTCTTGATCAAGATTAGAAAATACTTCCATGATGGTCCCAAAAGCCACACCTTATCAATTTAAAAGAAAATTTGTTAGGAGTATTATTATTGTGGACCCAAAATTCTCATGTTTAAAATTACAATGACAAAGATCTTCCTGGGAAATTGTAATATATTTTTAAATAGGTTTGTGCCAGACTGCCAGTATTGAATCTTTTTTCCTTTTTTGTTTTAATCAGTACTGAATTCAGTTCATATTGGACTAATTTATACGAATTTCCATTTGTTAATCCTAATAGTATTCTGAAGTTTAAAAATGTCAATGCCATGGTCCGAAGAAGAGCCGAACCACAAAGATCTCCAGAACTCAAACCCATGACCTGACCACAAGACAACAACTTTGACGATTATCCCAAGGCTCCCCTTCATTTTCGTTATCAAGCGGACAAGAAAATGCAGTTATATGAAAAGCTATAACCAAGAGATGGCATTCTTTTTCCCAATTGACATTAAAACTAGACATAAAATGCATCACATTAGCGCATGGTTCAAACACAGGACATTAGATATTTCATAATTAGCTACATCTGGTTAGTTCAACTACAGTATCTGCTTAATATCTGTGTCGAAGACCACCACTAAATCCAGATGGATCTGCCTTTATAACAGGCATTCCAAGCCGGTCCAATCGACCAGAACCGGGATAAACTTTACCACTGAAGCTGCCATAAAAAGAACCCTTCTGTGAGTTATTTCTTGATTCACTATACCCATGAATCGAGTACCTTTTTGTTGAGCTTGATCTCTCGTAGTTAGGCCTTTGTTTAGGGGCGCTCATTGAGCGTACCTTAGCCTTTGCGGACTCTGTGTAGGACATGTAGTTGGGATGATCAGAATAACCACTCAAATAGCTTCTTGAACCATCGCTCTTAGTTGGTGTAAACGGTCCTCTTTTTGAACTACCGCCCTTTGATGAAGCCGAGTAAAACTGAGGGCTATTGTCAGCAGTGCAAAAGCAAGCATCATCGAGATCTTCATTGAACTTCAGGGGGCTAAGGGGCTGATTTCCACAGGACGATGGACTGGGAACCGTTTGATGAGCTGTTGATTCCTTTGATGTTGTTAAGCTGTAGCTATATTGGTCAGAATTCAAGCTAAGATGTGAAGAGTAGAATAGCTTCCTTTGTTTAGACGTGACATATGGCTTCCTTGTGTCTATATCGAGGATCTTGGCACTCTTTTCATCATCAATTGAACTGGATCTTGCAGATGATCCTTGGGGTCTGATTCGTGCCTTTTCCGAATCAATCACCTCCCAACTTGAATTCGAGGCATTCCTCTGCATTATTATTAACACGACGTGTTAGTTATTAACAATTAAAATAGTTGCTGCATTAAACAAACGTAAAATACCTTGAGCACAAGCATTTCATTGTGCTTCAGGATAACATGCTCGAATTTCTCTGGAGTTGCAGGATCCTACGCATAAAGAACACATTTTTATCGACCATAAGTAGCTCAGAGCTAACTAAAACAGTAGGGACAAGATTTTCGGCTAAGAAAACACTTGCGTGTTAATTTCATCTATTACTATAATTAACTTGTTTTGAAATGCTTGCTCGGAGCTTTTCCCAACACGTAAAAGCTGCTGCTAAGTTGCTCAGACTCTTCAAAAGTGTCTACGGGTGCGTATCGGATCCTCCAAAAATAATGTACTTTTGAATGATCCGACACGGGTGCGGCAATATTTTTGGAGAGTCGGAGCAACTTAGTGTAAAAGAATACTAGTGTCACATTGGAGGGAAGGAAGATAAAATTTGCTTACAGCATGAACAAATTGAACAGACTTGGTGCTCGAATGAGGGGATCCTGAAACCTGTGACCGTCCAGCACGAGCCCTCGACTGAGCTCTAGCAATTGCTTGCATTTGCCTTAGATAATCAGCAGTCTGTTGCCTCACAATGTGACCTCTCACTAGTGCTTGAAGCTTCACCAGTCCCTTCAGTGCACGTAAAGCTCTCCGCGACTTCAAATTACACCGTTAAAATGTAATTAATTTGCAATCATATAAGAATAACAGTAACTAAGTTGTGATGACTGATGATGCAATGTGGTATGGGGACCTTGTAGCACAGAAAAGTCTGAAAATTTTCAAAGGTGTTGGCGCCCTAAAACTTCATTTTCACATTTTGGAAGTCTTCTTCTAAAGTGAAGTCTGACATTTTCAGAAGGACATACTATGACCATCCACCAACCTTCTAATAAAGTAATGGAAAGTACCATAATATTCAACTCTCTAAAGACAAACAGAAAAATTCTCATCTCTATTTCTTCCATAACCCTCTTGGAAATGGAGGGAAAAATCAATGACGTCGGGTGCATGTCGAATCATTCAAAAGTAATGCATTTTTTAAGCATACGACAAAGAGTTAAAGAGGGCAGCCCGGGGCCTAAAGCTACCGCTATGCGCGGTGTCGGGCGAAGAGCCCCACCACAAGGGTGTATTGTACCCAGCCTTACCTTACATTCTGCAAGAGGCAGTTTCCAAGGCTTGAACCCGTGACCTTCTGGTCACATGGCAGCAACTTTACCAATTACTCCAAGGTAAGGCTTACAACATTTTTGCCAAGTCCGAGCAACACAGATTGAGTCACAAAACCATCAAGAATACTACTACATTCATAACGCCTTGGGAAGAAATCAAGAACTCCAAAACTAGCACAAAAGTTACTGACACACAAAATTCAATACATATCGATTATCAACTAATTCACCAAGTGGTCCAAAAGAACAGCTAAACTTCCATAATAAATCTTTGCCCTGAGGGTACAGAAATTATGATGTTTCCACATCCTGAGCTAAAGTTACCTAACACTTAACCATATTAACTGAGAGATATTAATATGAACCTCCTCAATGCCTAACCATCATAGAGTTTTAGGTTCCAGTCATCATCTATGATGCTCAAAATTCCCATGAACAGAAAACAACAAAAGAAACAAAACAATCTGTAAAAAAAAATTCACTAATTATCTAACTTTTACCCAAGTTTCTGTTCTAATTTTTGAGATATAGCTCACTTCCCATTATATAAGAAACAAAAGAGTACCATATTACCAAATACATGCAACTTTAACATCATCAAACAATGCTTGTGACCTTCTTTGCTGGCTGTAACAGTAACACTACAGTTGCACAAATGTACAAAAACACAATCAAAAAATCACAAAAAACAATAGAGAGACAGAATAGGAAACTACCCATCTTGGGAATACACTTTAGCCCATTTCTTAAAATTTTATATAAAGTACACTTTATCCCCCATTTCATTAAATTATGTGAATCTTGAGAATTCCAACCTCACCCATAATATTTCCATTTTTAGATTTTCCGGTCCACAAGGTTCTTACTTTGCCCCATATCTCCTCTCTACATACCCCTCCCCCCTCCTCCCCCCCAAAAAAAAAAAGAAAAAAAACCTCCTACCCACTAAACAAAAAAAAGATCCTTCTTTTTTCTTGAAAAAAGGAAAATAAATATACATTAGGACACACTGAAAAAACTCACTCATATTTCTCCTCCTTCCATATTGACAAGTTTCGCTTTTTGGAGAGTCAAATTGGATAAACTTTGATCAATATATTAAAAATAGTATTATTGATAGTATATTCTTCACGGTGTCTTGCAGCCTGTGTAGATTTTGTATAATACTTTCAATTGTCTCTAATCTAATTCAATGTAGACTCGAAAATTAGTTAAGTGGAGTATAATATATACTGCAGAATTGTTTTTCTCAATAATATAATGAAACCAATGTTTTAAAAAAAAAAATTTAACTCCATCAATTCACATAAAAGAAATTATTTTTTGCATTACCTAATAAAGCAGATTAGATGTAACAACACGCTAAAGATTTAAACTTTAACTACTACCTCCCTTCACTCATATTTGTCCACTTTAATAAATAAATTTCCACCTTTCTTTGTCACATTCGATATAATATAATTCATTTCTATTTTAATCTAAAATTAATTGTTTATTCCCCACAATAAATTTCTCAACACCTTATGACTATTCTTTAATTAAACTAGTTATTCATTAATACAAAGAACGTGTAAAGATCAGAGTGGACGACAAGTAAAAGTGAACAGACGGGTTAAATTAATATTGTAAACAGGTTAAATATCGTAGTATTTTTTTATATTAATGACTAACCAAATAAGCTCGGAAATGTGATTGAATAATAACAGCAGCCCAATCTTCACTTCTTTTACCAACCAACTTAGATGATGAGCCAAGAGGAACACCATTCCATGATGCCACGCAACCACCACCACCACTAGTACTGTTACAAATAGTCGTAGTAGCTCTACCACTGTGTGTGAGTTTCACCACGGCAGCAGCAGCTTGAGCAGCAGCTATGGCAGCTTCAGCTACAGCAGCAGTTGCTTCCGCCACAGCAATAGCACGCTTTGTCGAATCAACAACAACAACACTATCACCACCACCAGCAACAACACTAACACCATTTTTAGACTCTTTTTCTCTGTATGATTTAACGAAACTCCATTTTTTCTTTGTAGGTTTTGGATTTTGGTTAGGTGATGGTGATTGGTATTCTTGCTTTTTTAGGCCAAGAAGACCTCTAAACCACTTCGATGCTTTTCCCATCTATTCAAAATAATGTAGAAATATGATTAAAATGAACATTTTTTTCTTCTTTTTATTTTTATGCAAGTGAAAAAGAAGAAGAAGACGACGTGGGAAAAGAGGAGAGAAGTCAATAATAATGTGCTTGTAGTTGTACTTGGGATTATCAACTGTGTTTTAGTTTATTGTGAACAGTGGGAAGGGAAGTAATATTTACTTCAATGCTGGGGAACTGTATTATTTGAATTGACAAAATTGCCCCCAAGGCCAAACCACCTCCAATATTTGGTAAAAATTAAAAAAGAAAAAAAAAAAAGCTAAAATAACTAGGTAACGTGTATGTACATAATACTACCCTCCTTATATATATATCCCATTTGTAGGATTATACGGGGAGGTTGTTGGTTAAAGTTCATCTTGATAGTTTGTCATTAAATTTTATCATATTTAAATTTTTAATTTTACTTCTTCTTTTTGACGTATCAAAATAAGATATTTTTTTATTTTTTTACTTTTTATTTCTTTTTATTTGCTCTTTTTTTCTTTTTCAGAGTTAAAATATATAAACTTTAACCAACTTTTAAAGATGTATTTTTTAATTAAATTTAGAAAAACTATAATTTATATAGTACTTTTCTTATATTTTTTGAATATCTAAATTTTAATTTTAAAATATTAAATTAATTTAATCTAATTTAAATCTGAAACTTAGTTAAATTGAATCACGAAAAATGAAGAAAGCAAATAAAAAAGAATGAAGAGAGTAATTGTTTATTCTCCATACCAAGATATACTACTAAAATAATGATATTAATAAGTAATTATTTTTTTAATGAATGTGTCATGTCAAAAAGTCATGAGTAAAAGCAAACACAAAGAGAATTAGTTATACTCTCTATTTTATTTTATTTTATTGACTCTTATATTAAAAATAATTATTTGACTATGAGAAAATGGAACGCTACAAGTAGTAAAACGTTGGAGTAGATATGAAGTAACGATTTAAACCTTAAACTAGACTATAGAGTAGTGGGCAAACTTTTTTTTTCTTAGTAGTCAAGATTACTACTAGTATATATTAAAATAGTACAGGGAGGTGTCCGAGCATATTATTACAAATAGAGTCGTTAGAAATACTAGGTGCATAACTAACAGTACCAGAACACGAGTGTGTCGAAAACCTGAGGAAGTGGGTCTATTGAAACTAAACTACTACGTCTAGTTTACTTGATAAGTGAGATAATAATTTCCCAAAGGTAAGAGACTACTTTTATCAATTATTTTTTTACTATTTTTAGAAAATTTTATTTACCATAGATTGAGACTAGAGAGAAGGATGAAGCAATTGTATAATTTTCCTTTAAACAACAGTAGCGTGGAGTAAAATGGTGATAAGTAAGACAACCTTTTCAAAAGTTACGAAGTAATTAAGGATTTCTCATTAAGGTAATATATATATTTCTCTATTTCATTGTATGTGAAATTATTTGACTAACATAAAATTTAATGTTTCTATTTTGATATTGTGATACTATTTTTTTAGTCAATTCAAAAGGAATTGTGTCTAGTGTGTTTAATTTTAAATATATTACTTTATCATTAATAAAACAAGGCGTGACCATAAAAATATATATATATATATATATATTGTGATATTATGAAATTTTGTGTCTAATCAAAGCATCTTCACATAAATTGGGATAAGAAGTAAAACATAAAATTGAAATTCATGATATAAAACAAAATCATAAATATTTATGTGTTTATAAAACGTCTCGATAAGATAAAATAAAAATAATAAAAGTTAAAAGTTACTTCCTCCATCCCAAATTTTTAAATTTGATTTTTCATTTTACTTGTCTTTTTTCATTAATCAAGAAGAGACAATTTTTTTTTCCATGTTTTACCTTCTGCATTAATTATTTTTTCTTCAAATTAAAATGTAAACATTATTTAATAGGGGTATTGTGGTAAACTAGACTTTAGTGTATGTTATTTGCAAATGATGTAGTGCTAATTGATGAGACGCGAGGGTGTGAATGAAAAATTGAAGGTTTGGAGGCAAACCCTCGAATCTAAGGGTTTTAGGTTGAGTAGGTCCAAGACGGAGTATTTGGAATGCAAGTTGAGTGACTTGAAGCTGGAGGACGGAGTGGTGGTGAGGTTGGATTCGCAGGATGTATGGATAATTTTAAGTATCTTGGGTTTATGATTCAGGGGAATGGTGAGATTGATGAGGATGTCTCTAAACGTATTGGAGCAAGTTGGATGAAGTGGAGACTCACATCGGGAGTGTTGTGTGATAAGAAGGTGCCCTTAAAGCTTAAAAGCAAGTTCTACAGAGTGGTTGTTCGTCCGGCCATGCTGCATGGCGCAGAGTGTTGGTCAGTCAAGAACTCCCCCATCAAAAAATTAAAGGTAGCGGAAATGAGATTATTGCGTTGGATGTGTGGACTTACTAGAGGAAATAGAGTTAGGAATGAGATTATCCGGGAGAAGGCGGGAGTGGCTTCGGTGGAGGACAAGATGCGGGAAGGAAGGCTAAGATGGTCTGGGCATATGATGAGGAGGGACACGAATGCCCCAATTCGTAGGTGCAAGAGGCTTGCTTTGATAGTTTCAGGAGGAGTAGAGGTAAGTCGAAGAAATACTGGAGATAAGTAATTAGGCACGACACGAGGCTGTTACAGCTTTTCGAGTACATGACTCTAGATAGGAAGGTGTGGAGGTTGCGGATTAGGGTAGAAGGTTAATGCGTGTGTGGGTTGTAGCTAGTAGTTAGGGAGCTCTGGTGTAGCCGGCTTAGTAAGCCTACGACTGTGCCTACTGATAGGAGCCGTTAGTGTATACTATTACGAGGGGGTGGCCTTTTCTTATTTACTGTTTTCTTACTTTCGTATTGCTCTTATTTTCACGGCTCTCTTAGCTCTATTTGTATTATTTCTCATTTTTTATTTCGGTTATGTCATCCATTCTACTTCAGATATTACTATGACCTTGTTAACTATTCTTTATCTTGAATCGGGGGTCTATCGGAAACAGTCTCTCTACTTTTTCGAAAGTAGCGGTATGGACTGCGTACATTTTACCCTCCCCAAACCCCACTTGGTGGGAATTCACTGGGTTTGTTGTTGTTGTTGTTGTACTATGGTAAACTAGACATATTATTAATTATTTTTCTAAATCAATGTGTCATCTCAATTTGAGACGAAAAGAGTATTTTTAAGCATAAGCGGATATTTTTTTTTAGGATTAGTTAAAAAAATGCATCATATAAATTAAGAAAATTATTAGTAGTAATATTTTCGGGGAGGAGGGGGAGGGGGATAAAGAAAGGGAAAATGATAGAGGGGATTACGAGATGGAAACTGAATCCTCACTGATAAGATAAAAAATTAGATAGTCAATTAATTGAACTAATAAAATTCTCCGATAAATAAACTATTTATTTTAGATTATATTGTTAAGTTATTGATATAGCAACATCATCATATAGTGTAAGCAATTCACGATCACCGTATTTAAGTAAAAAAGAAGAAAATCTCTATTAGTAATTCACATTTTGGATAATAGTGGACACACGTTAGCAATCCAAAATTCCAAATTCTAGTTGTATAAATCCAAAAGCAATATTCTTTAAGTTACCAATTGCTCATTCTTGAAGATTGAAAAGGTAAATTTTGCTCTGCACTCTACTCAAGTAAAATTCCCTTCTTATGATAAACTAAATAAACACTTCTTCAAATAATAGGGGAGTGGGACACATGTTAGCAATCCAACACTTAGAAGGTTAAAAAGGTAAAAATTGCCATGCACTCTACTCAAAATACAATTACCATAATTGTTGTGATTTACAAAAATAATTATGATTAAAGAAGTTTAAAATAAATTTAATCATTTTTTTCTACTTTATTTTAATAGTAAGTGATATTTTCGAGGACTACAATAGTTTAAATATAAAATGATGACATAAAGAATAATGGATATTTAATAAAAGAGATTATGAATAGCGCTAAACTAATTAGGATTATTTTAAATTAATAAATTTTTTTTCAAAAAGCAGGTAAATAAAAGATACGATATATAATTTGGGACGAAGATAATTTGTAGTCAAGGTCCAAGTCATCATTGAGGATTAAGTTCAGCCATTTTTAGGACTAATAGAATTTTTCATAGCTTATCTATTTTAGATTGAATGATATGTATAGTTGATTTGACAAATTACTCCTATAAAATGAGATAATATCAAAAAGATTATGCACTTTTTTTTTTTAAAAGAAAAATTTGTGTCCAAAGTAGTGAGCTTCACAATAGTACCAGACTTTAGCCTTTTATCTATTAGAGTTATTATTCTGATAAACTAAAATAAGATTTTAAAAGACGTCAAAAATCAAAATGTAGGGAGAGGAAATACATTTAACTCTAGCAAGTGAAACTCAACATATTATATTAAATTAAATGACGATTGGGAGAATGTTTTTAACGCTTAATTCGAAGTACTGTACATTAAAATTATTAAATCCTAAGAATTGTTAAAAAATTAGTCATAGTTGACTCCCTCTATTTTACTTTACTTGACATTTATATTTAAAATAAATATTTATTTTATTTATTGATTTTAACAAATAAAAAGATTATTATTATTATTATTATTTTTATACTACTTTTAGTATTAAATACCTAACACATAAAATAGTATTAATCAAATTTAAAATTCTAAAACACTAATAACGTCAATTTAAGAAAAAATAAAATTAATATACACCTTAACTTATCATATTTACACAATTTTTCACCCTTTCAAAGTAATTACAAAAATCTAAACTAATTATTTATTTCGACATACTCAAAATTGAAAAACAACAACATCTAAGACTAATTATGTATCTTTACAAGGAAAAATGTATCTTCATTGAATATATTATTTATCTCGACAGATCCAAAATCGAGAAAATATATTGAAAGTTAATTATGTATCTTTATAAAGGAAAAGATTATGTCTTTATAGAATATATCGAGAATTCATTATGTATCTTGACAGATCAAAAGTTGAAATTTTCAGTAACTATATAAAATGTCAAAAAAAATTATAATTAAACTTCAAACTGTTGAAATTTATATTGTTTGCTCATATATGTAATTCAAAGTCGTGCCCGTTAAAAAAATATATCTAAAGACTTTAGTCAAAAGATGATTTATCAGTATAATCTTTTTACCTCTTTTCAATTTTTTTAAAAGTAGAAACAATTACTATTATTCAAAATTTAAAAGTACTTAAAAATCACATTAAAAGGGATGATAATTTTGAGCCGAAAAGAAATACTTTCGGCAGTGGGGAATGGCTCGTGAGCATAGATTCTTGGCAAGTGAAAAAATAAATCCTGCAATCTATTAAGCTTTGTAGGCTCTATAGACTATAGGATACTGACATAAATATTCCCCTAATTTCTCCCCCCTATTATATTTCACATCCTAGGGCATTACAAGACAAATTTCTAGTAGTATAGTCTTTGATGATGTGCTCTTTTTAATATTTGTCCCTTTAGATCGTTTAGTAGATTAGAGATCGGTTGTAGAATGTATTGAAAAATATAATATATGCATTAGTTTATGTGTATTATCAGTATCTTATTTGATATGTTATTTTACTTATGTATAATTAATGTAAGTATTAATTATATATTTTATTGTGTATTGAAGTGTATATTATAGTAATATACTCTATTTCTTATGTATTAGTAACACAAAAACTTTTAACACATGCGTTAACTTGTTAAATAATCTTAATACCCCCCAATTTTTCTGTCAAAATATTTCACAATTCCTTTTCCCGCAATTTTACTTTGCAACAGTGAATCTTCTCAAAACATTTCACAATTTATTTTACCATCATTTTAATTTACAACAATGAATAATTGATTTAAATAACTACAACATATTTTTTGCTTTGCTTCGAGGGTTTTTAAAAATAAATAAATAAAAATCTTTAGACTATTTTATATCTTACTTACATTTTATTTTTATTTCGATTATGTTAATCTGGCGGCGTAACATTTCATGAGCAATGACAAATGTCTTGCAATTAATCTTAAATCTCTATATACTAGTTCAACAATACTAATTATGTTTGAAATAACAAAAGAACTTTGTTGCAAAATAATTGTACAAAGTTAAAGAAGGGTATTTTTGTAAACAAACACTTCTTTTATAAAAATTATGTAAGATATATATTATTTCTTATACATCAAACCAAAAAATGTAGAAGAAATACTACATGCATAACTAATACAAATATTATTCATGCATGAATTACGAATATACTAGATTCTGCATTATTTTTATACACTCTACCAAACAAACCCTAAATGGTATAAGTAAGAATATCTCATTAGGTTGAATAATATATAAGATTTTTTAAAAAAAATTAATATAATTATTTTAATATAAATAATAAAATAATTTAAAAGTTAAGTTATATTAACATAAGATAAAATTAATTTTAAATTTTATTTTAAAATTATTTTTAATATCTTCTACCAAACGATCCTTTATTATTCACCCAACTTTGAAGTATAATCTTGACGTGCTGATTTTATTATATAGTATATAATCTTGGTGGATAGAGGGGGAATTATAAGATTTAGGACTCGTTTGGTAGGGCGTATTAAATAAAATAATTCATGGATTAAAAATTAGTCCAGCTATGTACAATGTTTGGTTGCCCAATTTAAATTTAATCACACCTAATACATGGATAGCTAATACACCATGGGTCGTTTGGTTTGAAAATGGTTATCCCGGGATAACTAATTATCTCGGGATAAAATAAAAGAACACATTTTCCTTTGTGTGGTTGGAGGGATTAATCCAACCCGGAATAACTTATCCCACCATTTTTCCCTTAGTCCCGGGATAACTTATCCCATATACATGGTAGGATAAGTTATCCCGGGTAATCCCGGGATAACTAATCGCATTATTAGTTATCCCGGAATAACCATTTTCAAACCAAACGACACCACTTTATTATCTTATCCCTAAGAAACCATGGAATTACTTATCCATGACTTAATAATATATGGATAAGAGAATTAAATGACTCAACTAACCCTCAATTCTTTTTATTGAATTTTTCTTTAAGTTTCATTTTAAATTTAATCACTACAGATTTGGTTGTTATGTTACATTTAATTTGCCAAACTTTTTTTACTTTGCGTATGCGGATCAAGTGCTTAAATATCATTTACTCCCTTATGTTGGTTGATAGTTTCGAATGTGAACTACATTTATGCTATTTTGTAATTGTTCAATTTACAGACAGATTAATTTAAATAGAAAAAATTATTATCAAATAAATATATAATTTGAAAATCTAAAATTATTTTATCAACAGCCCGTGATGTTCTTACATAGTGTGCGTTACATTTTTTAAAAATTATTTCTCTATAATATGACAATTATTTGTTTGTTTTAAAATTTTCTTGATTAAATAGACTTAATTTTTTTTTTAAAGAAATAAATGATCAACTAAGCGGAGTGAAAATTATTATTCATATATTAGCTTTTTTAAGATCGCGCAAAGAGTGAGCAACTTGACTAGTTAAATGAAGTAGAAAATCTCATAAAAAATTAAGGGTATAATTGTAAAAAGGATTTTATTGAGTTTTAAAATACATGATATATCTAGTTTTTAATACAATAAACCAAACACTTGATAAAAAATAATTCTTGTATTACTAATCCCTGCATTGCTAATATACAATCCCTGCATTGCTAATCCCTATATTGTTAATCCATGGATAACTTCTCTTTCTGCCAAACGACCCCTTATAGTATTGAATGCACTATGCTTTTAAAATCATAGATTTAGACATATTATTATTTTTTAATATAAATTTATAGTTTATGTAAGAAAATGCCGAGTCCGAAAGATCAATCAAATTTTCATATACAAGGGTTTATTCAATTCTTTTGGGCAAATATTATAAGTATTACAAATTACATATACAGAAAAAAAAAATATATATATATATATATATATATAAATAAAAAAAAATTTAGATTTCTTTAATTTTTTAATATTTATAAACTCCTTAATTGAAAATCTTAACTTCACACGTAACTTGGTCAACAAAGAGGACCGTCCAATTACTGTTCCTTTTACTCACCATGCTTTGACTCTGGTCAATTATAGGTATCAGATATATTGGATCAAAATTAACTCCACTAATTCAATCTTTCCAGTTTGTCTCGATCCGATGACTAAAAAAAAAATAGTTTGATGCATCAAAATTTTTATTATTTATAAAATTTAGGAAAAAAATCAGATCATAAAATCAATTTTATGTAATCTTATGTTTTATTTGTGTGAGAGATTGTTTGCTAAGGTTTCATATAATAAAATTTTGAAAGAAAAAGTGAAAGGGAGAAATATTTTTTATTGGGTTAATAATTAGAGCATCCAAATTCTGAAAAGTACAACTTCCCCGCGATTAGTTAAAGCAACATACATTTTTGGCTTTTGTAGTTGATTAATTATTAATTAAATTATGAGTAGTATTATTATTAATTTAATTTGGTACGTACTACATGTTGTCAGTTCTGATGAAATAATAACTTGTCTTAGACGGCAAATTAGGCAGTAGTCTGTATATATATGACTTATGAGATTCTGAAATGAAATGACTAAACATAATAAAATCTGTCTCTATTAAGTATTATTTTAATTTGACAAAACGACTGATTCAGTATTCACGTGCTACTACTACTACTTTGCTGTTTGCTGCCCACAGCATTACAGTACTTTACTGTATGGTGTATGTATGCTCATCCTGTTTCAATTTATGTTGTCCCAAACTAAACACATTTTCATTAAGGATGTGTTTGTAAATATGAGAAAATTAGCTCACCCTCGTGGCATCGCGACCCTTGTTACAGCATATGTATCACCTAGAGCATAAGGGGCATGATAATTTGACGTCATCTGACTTAATAGTTCATAACTAATTGTAATTTTTGATAAGTTAATACCTGATAATGATATTATTAGTAGTTTTATTAAAATATTATTTTGTGATTTTAGGATAATGAATTACTTAGTTCATTATAAAAATAGATTGTTTTGTGTCAAACTTGGGAGTATTTTTAATAGATTTTAGAACTTATACGGGTATAAATCATGTTTCATATTTTTCCTTTTTTTGAAACTTCAATCCAAATTTGGTTTTCAATAATATTTGGGTATTTATGACCAAAAGCTAGCTTAGTCTAAGCTAGATTTATGACTAAATGAATATTTTAAAATAAATTTTCAAAATGTACTCTGAAAGTCCATTATCAAATGCTAGCTATCTTAAAAAAAAGCTAGCCCGGTGCATTAAAGCTATCGCTATGCGCGGTGTTCGGGGAAGGGCTCCATTACAAGGGTGTATCGTACGCAATCTTACCTTACATTTCTGCTAGAGGCTGTTTCCAAGACTTGAACCCGTGACCTCCTAGTCACATGACAACAACTTGCTCCCCTTCAATGCTAGCTATCTATTTGACAAATTTCATGCTTGTGCATGTCCTTTGTGTTTTTAGATGTACAACAGAAATATAAGACATCAAAAGTTATCATTACATATATGTTGGGAATACTAAAATCAACAGTTCATACTTTATTGTTGAGATATTACATTTTTGGAGCACTCATAAACTAATTGAAATTGAGACACAAACAAATTACATTTTTGGAGCACTCATAAACTAATTGAAATGGAGACACAAACAAACTGATTACTTTATAACCAAAAATAAATCTACTTACTAGGGAACTTCAGACTTCATACACTCCTCCACTTTTATGCAAAACAGAAAGCATTAACAGAAAGATTTTACACTAAATTGAGAAAGAACATTGTTGTCCGTTGTCGATTCGCTTTATCAGCTTCATGTTTTTGTCTTTGTGGTCTGCCCCCTTTCCCGAACTCCAAACATAGCGGGAGCTTATTGCATCAGGTTGTCCTGTCAAACTGTGTTTGATACCATTTCCCCTGAGTTTTCCCTAGATGTCAATCCACCCAATGAGAGAATTATTTCTGCCATTCTTCGGCTAATGTCTTCGAATGATGGACGAAGTTCTGGTTCGCTGTTTGATAATTATACAACAAAGGCTTAATTGTATTTCATTTACATTCTATGTTGCTTGGACTTTTAAAAAATATCTGACGGGTGCGTGTCAGGTCTTACAAAAGTAGTGTTATTGGTTGACTCCATACGAAGCAACATAGTTTACAATATCAAACGAAAGCAGAGGAAAGCACCTTTGCCAACACTCAAGGATAATAGCTGAAACACGAGGGTCAAGTTCTTGCGGAATGTCCAGCCTACCATCCATGAAACCAACAACTCCGACAACCTTCAATAAATAAACAACTCTGGTACCGATACTGATCATGGAGAAGCACACTAACTAGTCTTTATAGATGGACAACTTGATGTGATTAGAAAATGTACGTTGAGCCTTAATTCAATCTCAAAAAGCAAGTTCATGAGGTGAGAAGTGTTCTCATCTCAAGACTAATCGTCACATTCACCACTAACATGGACCGGGGTACTTACATGCTATCAGCATTTGCAGGCATATATATATACACGGATATAGTGAAAGAAACATCGAGATACCTGTAAGGGATTAAGGTCCTTCCACGGGATAGATTCAGTCATTAGCTCCCATAAGATCACACCGAAACTGAAAACATCAGATCTGCACAACAGCGGAAGAACTTCGTCAAGATGGCTAATTATGTAGAATGTAGAGCAGTATGAAACAACATGCCTAGAAACAAAATAATCCAGCGATTACATATAGTCACTGAATTATAATCCGATCAAAAGAGGCCGAAGGGACAAGGAGAAATGGTTCAAGTTCAACATTGGTTTTGCATTACATCATCAAGGTTAACTAACATAAGCAAAATAATACAGAAAGTAAAGCTTGTGAAACTTACTTCTCTGTTGAAGGTTCATTTCTAAGTACTTCAGGAGCCATCCATTGCGGCTGCAACGATAACAGTACAGTAAAATTTAGCTCATTTGGTGTGACCACAAAAAAGAGCAAAACAAGAAGCTAAAATGCATACCGTCCCTCGTCCAGAATTTGCTGTTAAAAATGTAGCATGTTTCAATTTCGAAAGGCCAAAATCTCCAACCTGGGGAAAGAGACATCAATAAACTTGTCTAGTAAGATGGATTCACTAAGAATAATTTAAAGGTCCACAGAGAAATTATAACCTTGACAGTCCAGCTTTTATCCACAAGCAGGTTTGAAGATTTCAAGTCTCTATGTACTATAGGAGGGTTCCGTCGATGCAAGTAACTCATACCCCTAGCCTAAATCAAACAGAAGAAAGATTGAGAAAAAACGCTAAGAGTCCTGATTAAGGTCAGGCCTAATACGTAAAAATGCATTACACAAGAAAATTGATGAGTCCAAGCTCAGAACAGACCACGTCAAGGGCCATCCTAAGACGTCTTTTGAGGTCTAATGGCTGATTATTCTTGTGAAGTGCTTTAAAAAGACTTCCCCTGAAACGCGCAATGCAACAACATTTCACGTAAAATTTTAATTCCAACTTTATAAAGTGCCCAAACATTTGTCTGTCTAGTTTTATGTCATAATCAAGGCCACACCAGATGAAATTGAATGTGCTTCATTACCTTGGCATATACTCGGTGACAATGGCAAGCTTTTCTTGTGAACTTGCTCCTCCCATAAATAATAGCACGTTCGGATGTCTAAGTCTTTTCATTATGTCAATCTGAAGACATATTGAATCTCAATTTAAAATCTGTTATATTGTAAGTCATGACTATTTTATGGCATCACATACCTCCTTTTTGTAGTCGAGCAAATTTGTCTCCCCACATTGGTTCCCAAAGTAAACCTTAACAGCAACATCCTGAAGGAACCAGAAAGGAGACACAAACACCAAAAACATGAGATACTATTTCCCTATCTCCGAAGTGTAAAAAGAATAGTACTGTGAACTAGGAAACCACCGATCCTTTCCAGATTCCATGATACACAACGGCGTATGCACCTGAATAAAAGGAAATATTTTGGTGAGGTAATGAGTAGAAAATTATATCTCTAACAGCTAAGTAGTTTCTTCTCAACTAACTTTGGCCAATGTCACATATGTGCAATAGCTAAATTGGACTATGTTAACAACATTGGTAGAATATTCTCAAGATTTACCTTGTCCAATTTCTTCTCTTAGGCTGATGTCTTCCCAAAGTATTTCATAATTTACTATCAAGCTCAACTCATTCTGATTTTTGTTTGATGAACTTCCATGACGGCTTCTAGCATTCTCCCCCGACTTCCGGGACTGTTGGTTATCTAACTGCTGTCCAGATGAATCTTCCATCGTTGAAAGTTTTGAATTCCCTACCTGTGGCTTACGATATTTATCATTGATTTGGAAACATGTTCTTGGCAACTGTTCAGGAGATCTGGATGCCTTAGAACATTCGGCGAACTTTATTTGTGCATTTTCAGATGCAATAGGTCTTTGTGGAGTAAAACAGGATCCTTTCAGTATATTCTGAAAATCATGATAGGCTTCAAGAACATGACTATATTTTCCCTCGGAAGATGATGACAAATTAGGTTCCGCGACATTCCCATCAGCATAAGGTTCATCATGCCCATTATGTTGATTATTTCCACACTTCTCTCCTCCAATGTTTCCGAATCCTGTAATGTGCAGCTTTGACATGACCTTCGCCACCTACGATTTTCATAAAAAGAGGTAAGACTAGAATAACAACGGTCAGTAAAGTAGACGTAAGGCCAAGAAAGAAGAGGACATAGCTAGCAAAAAATTATCCAAGGCACGAAAGGAAGGAGGAACAGTACTAGTTTAGAAGGCTGTGCAATATCAAACGGAGACTCGTTGATTTCTGAGCTTTCTGCATTTGCTCTGATCTTCCTACCTAGCAAACTGAAACTCAGCCGCGCAGCCTGAAAGGGTAACACTTCATCTCATACCCACTTTATGAGTTCTGGATTTTAGAACGTCAACTTGAAGTGCTAACAACTGAGTTCTAAATATGTACGTACTTCATGAATTTCTTAACACAAATATATTGTTTGAGCAAAAGCTATTGTGGGCTTCTACCTCTGCCCCTGATCATACATCTAATTAACAAAAGGCAAAGGAACCTGAGTGCCTATACACTTACGGGTGCTCTAGGTGGCTTTTGTGATTGTCCTCCTGTGATGTCTACATCAGCCTCCTCCCTGTCTCTCGCATTAGCAGATGCATTGCGTGCATCCTCTCCACGATTAAGTAGGAAGACTTTCGAGGCCTGAAAATACATAAAATACCAGAGGCAAATTAATAACTTACTCAGTAAACTAACTCAAAATGTTACCAATAAGCACAATGAATAAAGCAACAACAAAGACCAGATAGGAAACAGATGATCCAGTTTGCGGCTGTGGATGTTGTCGGATACTTTTGAAATTTATTCCTCGCCTTCCAGGTTGTCCATTAGACGACTGAGATGTTCTTGTTTTTTCCGCTGTTATCTTATTTAAGAATGCTCCATCACTTGAGACAGTGATAACTCCATAAAGCTCATCGTCCTCGTACCATAGGCTTTTTGTCACTATTGCCATGAAGGTCTGACCATTTCTCTTCTTAAACGGGAACTGACCCGACCATGATTGTCCACAGCTCAATCTTTTCACAGAATGCATAGCTAACTCATTATATTCTTCGCAAACAAGCAGTTCGGTACATCTTTGTCCGACTACTTCATGGTATTTATAACCATAAAGTTTCTCAGCGGCTGGGTTCCTACGACAAACTCGAGTAGTAACTGAATTAATAGTACAAAATTTATAGATGTTTGGTAGATTTCATAATAAATATACAAAATTTGAGCAAAACTATTGGGTTCTATGTTACATGCTGTATCTGATGTTGGGTTCATGGTAATGAAAGTGAGTTGAATGGAAAATGGAGAAATCAAGTGGAATAGAAAAATTGAGTTAACACCAAAAATAGAAAGTGTACTCAATTTTGGCAAGTTTACTCTTTCTTCAATATTGGTGGGAGAAGATAACTTGAGAGTTTTTATAATGAGAAACACTTACTCCACATGGCAAGTGAGGCAAGAAATAGATGATGCCTTGCGCTGTCGTCGTCGCTCGGCTTCGGCAAATGATCGATCGATGAGATTTATCTTTTTGGACAAAATTTATTTGAATTCCTCTAATATGAACCAATGCCACTTTTTCAAAGGCGCATCTTGTGGCTATAAATAACCTGCTTTCTTCCACAGGTTAAGGCATCAAATTTTAAGATTACAAAAACTTCTTCTTATCTTAAAAATACTCTAAGTGTGATCATTCAAACCGTGACTGTGTTCGAAGAATCCGCCTATTTGAGGTACCGCTATAGTCTAATTGAAGGCCATTTTATCCTGGGAGGAAGATTCCATAACCTCGGGTACAGTGAGGGGAATTATTCATTAAGAAAAGTCCGTGAATTCGGACGACTTGACATTAATTATTTCTGTTTCATCTTTATTTTCTGAAAAATAAATATACCTCTTGGAAAGGTCTTTTTTGATCTTGTATTGAGGGTATTTAATACTACATTGTGTTCTTGTTCATACTTGAACTCGAGTTGAAGTTGTTGTTCTGTTATACAGATTTTACGTACCCGTATTGTGGAAGATAACATCTGCCTCATGTGTCTTACCACCTTGTTAATGCTGTATCCACGTAGAACTTTAAGCTAATACTCCCTCTCCATCCCAATTAAAATATTCTTAGTTGGATTGGGCGCTAAGTAATCTTGTTACTTTAAATCAATCTCGTGATCTTAAACTTTTCATGTACTCCCTCCGTCCCATATAGTACTTATCCACATTATCAGAAGTATATGTCAAATTAGTTGTCAATTTATAATACTAGAATTAATTAAATTTTCAACCTTTCGCCCTTAAATTAACTCTTCTGAAAGCATAAATATTGTAGAAGTTTCAAGAAAGTTTCACCACTGTTAATCTTGATATTGATGGATAAATCACATAAATAGATAAATAGAGTGTATTAAGGGGAAATTGGAAGTGTAATATAGGACGAAGGAAGTGAGATGTTGGAATTGAAAATTTACTAAATGAAAGACATCCAAAAAGGACAGCATTAATTATTTTACTTATTTTAAATTAGCTTCGCATATTAATTAAAAAAAATAATTAATAGTATGACTAGTTTACCACAATACTGATATTAAATGATGTTTACATTTTAATTTGAAGAAAAAATAATTAATGCAAAGAGTAAAACATGACAAAAAAAATTCTCTTCTTAATTTTTGAAAAATGACAAGTAAAATAAGAAATCAAATTAAAAAATTTGGGACAAATAATGAGACGGAGGAAGTATTAGTTTTTTTTTTTGATAAACAAGATTAACACTAGTATATATTAAAACAGTATAGAGAGGTGCCCGAAGGCATTATTACAAACATAACCGTTAGAAGTACTAGGCGTGTAGGATGAAACTTATTGATACAAAACCTTTCACTATCTATATCTAGTAGTTTACGTACGAAAGGAGGAGCTTCGAACCAAAACTTGATATCACTTCCCGTGATTGATGCGCCAAAATTTGTCAAACTGTCTGCTACTATGTTGATATTAAAAATAGTTGATTTTTTTTTTATATTGCCTTCATTATTAAATAACTAAAGAAAATAGTAAGAGTTAGATTTAAAGTTTCAAAATATCATTAGTAGAATTAATGTTATTAAATACACTTTTAATTAATATTTTCTTAATGGATGTGTCAATTTAAAAGCGGTCAAGTAAAATAGAACGGAGAGAGTAGTTATTCACCTTACTAAATCAAGAGAGAATTAATTAAGGAGTAAAGCATCTAGTACCTCCCTGAACTATGATCTAATTTGCTATGACAGACTCGAACTTCACGAGGATCCTATTACCCCTAAACTAAATTTTAGTGTATTTTTGTCATTCTTTTAGCTGACGTGGCACCTTTTGTCAACCTTTTTAGCTGACGTGACACCTTTGACGTGGATTTTATTTTATGTAATAAAGATATCACGTCAACACAAAAAAGTAATAAAAATACGTTGAAATTGGGTTCAGGAGTAATAGGATCCCTGTAAAAATTGGAGTATATTGTACTCCCTCCGTTTAAAAAAACTAACCTATTTTGACTTGACACAAAGTTTAAGAAAATAAAGAAGACTTTTGAATCTTTTGGTTTTAAATTAAAGTTGTGTCAAATGTACCAAAATGTTCTTTAATCTTGTGACCCTAAACCTGCCATGTGGAAAGTTGAAATTAAAGTACTACCAAAAAAGGAAAGGAGTCATTCTTTTTTAAACAGACTAAAAAGGAAAGTAGGTCATCCTTTTTTAAACGAAGAAAATAACAACTTTGTCTATAGTTCAAGAAAGTACTGGATGCTTATCTCTCTTAATTAAATTTTCCCAAACATTATATATCCTTACAACTATTTCTCTTGAAAGTGTGAACACTTATTTTGTGAAGTTATAAAATAATTTTTTGAAGAGTTTAAGTTTAGTGAACCATTGACGTATTTTCTTTTTACAACATCATGTGACTTTTACCTGTTGTAAGCATGTCATTCATTTTTATATTTTTATTTGAGAAATGAATGACTTGTTACAGTAGGTAATAGTTACCTGATAGTGTAAAAAAAATATATCGATGATGCATCAAACTTAAATTCTTTCTTTAAAAGGCGAATTAGTAAAATTACCTTCTTATTTATATTTTCTTAATATATGAGTAAAGAAAGAGGTTGTATCAGAAATAACCTTTCTATTTATTCGGAGGTAGTAGTATGGACTAGAGGCGGAGCCAGTCCTTCCCCTTCGACGAAAAAATATACTATTTATACATGATTAAAATTATTTTTTATGTGATTATAGTAGGTGTTGAACCCCCTTTGACTTAATTTTCTTTGAATATTAAACTCCTTTATTTGAAATTCTGGCTCTGCCTCTAATATGAACTGCGTACATCTTATCCTCTTCAGATCCGAGTATGTGGTAATACACTGAATTTATTTGTTGTTGTTGTATATGAGTAAAGAAAGAAAGTGCACAATAAATATGAGACGAAGAAAGTATAAAAATAATAAGACTTCATAACATGAGCTGAACAAATAACTATACTAGCCATTAGTTACCAGTAAATTATCTCTCCTGTACCAACTTTGGTAACATAAAGTGCATGTCCCAAATCTTCCAACACATTTCTATACGGACTCCCCGAGTAGAACACTCCGGGGCCTCTATACGACCCCGGAGTATCACCAGCATCTGACACTTTCTCTTCATCAGAATCCTTATTACAACAACTCTTTTCTTCCAAAAGCAAATTGAATTGCTCCCTGAGTTTCACATAACTCGCTTCCAAACATGGTAAACGTTCCGTTAGAACACCGGAAATATCTAATGACTCGACGGAGTTGTCACCGGCGCCGTACGTGACGGCGGAATCCGTCGGCGGTGACATTTGAGGATCTATTGTTTTTGTAGTTGTGTGTGTGTGTTTCATTTTTTTTTTTTTTTTTTTTTTTTTTTAAATATTGAAGTATTTATAGTGCCTAGTGGGACTGAAATGTTTGCCACGTGGCGTTTGTGAGCCGAAAGGAGGATAAAGTAGATAACCCTGAAAAGGGGACACTAATGTTAAATTTTTGGTCACAATTTCGAGACTGATGTTATCACCATCTGGACATTGTTCATAATACATCGAACTTTTTTTATTTTTTCATCCGGTGTTTGGTGTCTGCATTGAAACTTCAATTAATTCAAATCGTGCATTACAGGGGCAACACTCCTAACAGAGTTTTCTCCATACCCAGGGTAGAACCCTCGACCTCTGATTAAGGGTGAAACAGCTTTATCCACTGCATCAAAACCCGTAATACATCGAACTTACCGTATCGGTCCGTTTGATTGAAAAATGAGTTATTTATAATTAATTATTAATATATAATTTTAAAATAAGTTATTTTATGTATAAGCTTATTTTGAAATTAGTTATTTCTTATTTTTGAATCAAACAACCTCTAATATTTTCGACGTTAATATTTATTTGTTCATTATATTAAAATTATTTTTTATTTTTCAATTTCAATATATCAGAGAATTATTTTAAGAAATATTTCATCCTCAACATTAGTCACTTATTCCTCCATTTTCCTAGACCTAAAATTATACATTAATTAACATGAAATATTGTGCTAAAATATTCATATTAATTATTCATAAAAAAAGGTGCCAAGTCAGAAGATGATAAATAAAACTAAACATCGGGAGTATTTTATTTAGACATTAAAATTATGATATGTTTCAATTAAGTATCTAAAGACATGATAAAATATTTCTATAGACACTTTTAACTCAATTTTTTTTAAGAAAAAAACCTTCTGAACATTATTCTCAGAAAATCACTAATTGTGTAAATAAAATGTTGAATAGAAAAACTAGAATATTTTATTATGTATTCAGATGTTTAATTGGAATAGACCATAATTTGAGTGTTTAAATAAAATATATCGATAAATTTATATTCTTCTATTTTTAAATATGGCGCAAATATTATACTCTTCAGAATAACATGAGATTGGAGTCTAAAGTTTGCTTATATAGTGCTTAACTTTATAGCTAAAATATTAAGTTATCGTCCAATTTTAGAATAACTTGTGAAATTTTAAATATAATTAAGATTTTCTACATGTTCCAAAATAATCCTTAAAATATGGTAGAAATGACCACCTTATGTTATAAAGAATAAAAAGATGATTATTTATTAAACAATTATTCTAAAAAGGGATAACAAATGCAAATTTCACCTAAGTTTAGGGATTTACAAGTTACAAGTTTCAACTTTACTTATAACTAGAGAACTTTTTCGCGCTATGCGCGATCATTGAACTTTCTTAAATTTATAATATAATTTTTTCAGTTTTCTAAATATTATAATAATCACAAAAGTGTATTTCATTAGTTTGTATTTTTTTTTTTAAATGATAATTTACAAAACAAAATATAATAATAATTATAATGTTAATTTATATGTGTATTTTGAATTTAAGGATATTGATCGCTTAATGATATATGTTCATTCATATTTTCAATTGAAAAAAGGCAAAGATCGAAAATTCATCACTACTAGAAAACAATAAATTTTCGACGGCCATTGTAGTCGGAATGTGGTCGGAAATTAGTATATTTTCGACTACTTTCCGACTAAATGATGGTAGTCGAAAAATAGCTTGTCGGAAAAATATTTTCGACTATTATAGTCAGAAATTTTCGACTAGTTTAGTCGGAAGACTAGTTGGATATTTAATAAATATTAAATTTCCGACTACTGTAGTCGGAAGTTTAATAAATATTTATTTAATAATTTTAATTATTCCGACTACTGTAGTTGGAGAGTTAATAAACAATTGTTTGATAATTTTAATTATTCCGACTACTGTAGTCGGAAATTTAATAAATAATTATTTAATAATTTTAATTATTTCGACTACTGTAGTCGGAAATTAAATAAATAATTATTTAATAATCTTAACTATTCCGACTACTGTAGTCGGAAATTTTAATAAATAATTATTTAATGATTATTATTATTATTAAATAATTATTTAATAATTATTAAATTGCATTCGCTTACACTGCTTTCAAATTATAAACGACATAACTAATGTATTTTTCACAATAGGATCAAACACGACAAAAATTTATATATACAACCCACTTCAAATCATTCAAAACAAACGACAAATCAAATAGTTTAAACATCTAAATGGCACAACCAAAAATAAGAACAATAACTACAATCTAATTATCATCAAATTCATTATCTTCCTCGTCTTGAAATACTTGCGGCATGTGCTTTTTAACCAACTCCTTCAATTTTTCAAATTTAGCAAACTTAGCATCATTAGCTGCACATTTCTGCGTCAATTCCAAAATTTGCATTTTCATCGCTTTCATTTCTTCCATTGTTTGCAAAGTAGAGGAGGAATTGGGAAACAACGAAGGACTACATGAGGATTGGAGATCCCCTGTCCTGTAGGTTTTACCATTCTTTGGACCACTTACCACAGTTGTCCACATATTATTCAGCTCTGCAGGTGATGGTTGGACCATGGTACCATCCTCTGAAGTAGGTTGGGTTTTCCGCCACTCTTCTATGTTTTTTTGAAATTCTTCCTGAAATAAAAATTATTTGTCAGTACGTAAACAAGCAAAGTCGAGTTATAATAAAACAATGTATGTAAAAGTTATTATCTTACATATGCAATCCTAGCACGCGGTTCGATCCAATCTCCTATTGTACCGTCCTTGTTTTTCTTTCTATGCGTCTCTTCGTAGACATGAAGAAAAGGGCGCTCTTTTCCCCCATTTTCATATTCCTACAAAATTTTAGAAATAAAGATAATGCAAGTATGAAGACAAGTCCCAACCTATTGCTTTCCTTATCTTAAAGTGAAATAGAAACTTTCTCCTAAGTCATATACACGCGTGTTTATTAGATATAGCAGTTTCCTTATCTAGTATTAAGTGAAAATTATATGACTAGTATAAAAGTGAAATATGAAAGGAAAAATAATTAAATAATAAAGAAGACTAAATTGGCAGAATCTATCTATCTATCTATCTATCTATCTATCTATCTATCTATCTATCTATCTATCTCTCTCTCTCTCTCTCTCTCTCTCTATATATATATATATATATATATATATATATATATATATATTGTAACACCCCGTATTCAAGTACATGTATTGGCGTATTCAAGTACGTGTATTGGTCTTATTTATATGGAATTATTTTTTTTATTTTATTTATACCGGAATTTGCCCGTCGATGGTTCCATACGAAGGTTATTGAATAAGCTTTCCAACGATATAAAGATTTCCAAAAACGAATAAGTTTCGGATATAATCGAGCACGTTCGAAACTATAAAACGGTGGCCGGGATATGATGAATAGTAAATGTGCAGGAAAATTTCCTGCACACAAACTACTGAGGCCTGCCAGTTTTTTGGGTCAAATTTGAACGATCATAACTCCCTTAATATAATGAACTGGGAGAGCTACGACCTATCAAAAGAAAGATCTTTGAGTCTTCTTTCCAATGCAATTGGTTTCATCCAAATCCAACGTCTGAGTAAGGAGTTATACTCGTTTTACTTTATCCTCTCAAAACAGATTTTTAGGGTCAACTTCAAACGATCATGACTCCTTGTACAGGACGAACTGGGTGGCCTACTTTATATGAAATGAAAGCCCTTTGAATTATCTTTTCAAAGATACCAATTCACCCAAATACGATATCGGAGCAAAGAGTTATGGTCGATCTACTTTAGCTTGTCAAAACAGTCCACCATGGATAAATTCGGATTTACTTAAAATTTTAAGGGCAATATGGTCATTTTCCATCACCTCATGAACGAAAATTGGTCATTATATACATATACTTAGCCTCATATCCATTATTTATCATTCATTGTTGAAGAATAAGAAACCCTAGCCAAATTTCAACTCCAATTATCTTGTGATTCAATCGTAGAAAATCCAAATTGATTCCGTAGTTGTGTTCACCGTCTCGAGGGCTTCGAGAAGCGCCCCTTATTTGTGCCAACAGGAATTCGAAATCAAAAGGGCCATTTTATGATAAGGATGTAAATTATGTTGGTGTTATTTATATGGATATGTATATATATGCATGTAAGCATAAGAAGTGTGTTATTTGATTGTTGTTGAAAGATGATTGGAAATGATGTTGGATTATTCTTGTGCATGGTTGGATTATGTTGAATTGTGAAGAGATTTGGTGTGATGATGTGGTATTGAAATGATGATTATATATATATATATATATATATATATACACATAAACCTATTGTTCAAGTTGGTTTTTGGAATGCTATGCAAATATTGGTTGTATGGAATTATGGAAGAGAATTGTGGTGTTGGGTTGCTAATACTAGATGCCAAACATTTCATTGTAGATAAGTGATTTGTAAAGGCGGGAAGTTGTGTTGAATTGGTATCCGAATCTACGACGAGGTATGTAAAGCATACTCTAACAATGTTCTTTGGCATGAAAACACCAATGTTCCATCAAGTAAGATTTCGAGGTTGTCCAAAAACATGTATTGTTCTACGTTACCAACGAAGTTGTTTCCATTCTATAAAGTGTCAAAATGTTTCATTGATATACCAAAAGGCTCCTATTTCATTGTTGTGATATTGATGATTCTGAAACACATTGTTGATGTACCAATGAGTCTTTATTACATCGTTATTGTATAGAAGGTCTATTACTTGGTTCCTATTGACGTATCATTGTTTCAAAGTATCAAAAATGTGGTGGCGACCGAAATAACAATCTCAAAGATTAATTGAACTAAGTGATGGAAGTTCTCTCTTATCGGGTGGTATCCCAGGGGCATAAGCCTAGCATGGATCGATCCCTATTTACGTGTTTATGGGTGGTATCCCAGGGGCATAAGCCTAGCATGGGTCGACCCCAGTTGATATGTACTGGAGGCAGCCTAATGGTCACAGTACAGTAATGATTACAAAGATGTTAAGAACGAAGGTAAAGTGATTGAATAAATTCAATGTACAGGTTGTCACAAGTTCTAGTAAGTGTGGTCCACTCCTATTACGATTTATTCACTTGTTTCGGATTTCTATTGAGCTCCTATATCATATGTGATTATCTACAGCTTTACATACTCAGTACATATTTCGTACTGACGTCCCCCACGGGGACCTGCATTTCATGCTGCAGGCACAGGTACCTCAGCTCATACACCGCACAAGTAGGAGCCAGGTCATACAACTATTGTTGGTGAGCTCCAGTTTGCTTCGGAGCTTTCCGAGTCGGTTCCTTATGTTTTGTTATTGTACAGGAGTCATGTGTGGGCGGGGGTTTGTCCCGACCTTAGTTATGTCATGTATATCCTAGAGACTTTGTAGACATAAGGAAGGGTAAAGTCATGGAAGTTTATATAGTGATGTTATATCTGTATATGTGGTGGCCCCGACGGCCAAGTATTATATATATATATATTTGTGTGTGTTGTGCTGATACAGGTAATTAGATCCTTCTATATGCAACGAAGTGCTGTCCAAATTTTTGGTGACATGTAAGGGAAAGTACAAGTATTTGAACGGGTTCTCCCGGGCCTTCTCGGCTTCGGGTGCCAGTCCGGCCCGATGGGATTTTGGGGCGTGACATATATATATATAGTGACAGGGCATGAGCTATGTTCACAAAAATCATATGAATTGAAGGCGTGTGGGTGCATGTTTCCTTTTTTAAATTAAGGGGCCATTACTTGTGCACTTCTATACTTTGAAATTTTGGACTTTCTTCTCATACTTCTTCATTCCATATAAGCATTTTACGCACACACACAGATTTCAGCTATCACCTCGTTGAACAGTCACTAGTTACACGGTAGATGCTGCAAAAAACTTATACATCTCTTAGACAGCAACAACAACAAAATGCCCAATGTCAACATATCAGTCTGTAGCTTGTATGTGTTTCTGCTTGAACATATATGTATACTTGAACAACCACTAATATGCTAAAGACAAGTACTAACCACAACTTCTCACCAGTCTAACTATAAGGAGGAGATAAACTTGATTTATGTAGTCTAGATTCTGGAAGAAAACTTCAACTAATAGAGTGTATTAGAAATTTTCTGCTGAAGCAACTTATTTTTGATAAGGAAAAAAATTATATTTTAAGAAAAAAACAAATGTGCTGAGCGGGATTTTGAAGTTCCTCATCTTGGGCATGTGCATTTGATCCGTGAGTAATCAACATTTCACGAGCTCAAAACACACTAGTCCATTGAAAGGAGTACAACCACCGAGACCCTCGTCACAGATATCTCCTCAAAATATCAAGCAATTTGTTATCTATGCGCAAGCTAAATTCCTTCATGTGCTAGAAGAGAATATAACAGTTCAACTCTAAGCAGTCAAGTTCAGGTGAAAAAGTTAGTCTGTGCACCTTGTTCCCTTACAATTAATCCTGAAAAGGCAAATGTCTTACTCTTGCATTCATCTCATTGTTCACTGGTGACGTTAACCTGAGTACTCTGGAGAAAATTTACATTCATTTTGGGACTCCATCACAGAATGCTTTGTCCTATGCTATAGGTAATGAGAATGCTATTAGACAGTTTAGGTAAATCTGTTTTCTCTAAATTTCTGTTCTTACTCTGTAACTACAACCTCAATATGTACATTTACTCCATTAAACAATTTCTAATTCCTAGTTGTCCATGTATGATAGTTTATCCCCCCAGATTTCAGCTATCACCTCTCCGGCTTTTACCTAAATTCCAGCCCATTGCATAACGGGATCCCTGCCAGTTTAGTCCAAGTGCAGTCCATAAATAAGTGTTGATTCAATTGCATTGCCTGCATATCAAATATGAAACATCTAGTGGTCTCTCCTTGGTAAGCAGCCTACCCTGAACAACCAGTCATACTATAAATGCGTAGGCGGAGTTACTGCACTCCAAATGAGTTAGCAATCTCCAGCTCCCTTTCAGTCCAAATAATGGCAAAGTAATCTCTTGTGATATAATATATCCAAAGGTTACTAAAGGTTACTTTCTAAAACCATTAGGCAGGGTGATACAAGATCAAGTTCACAACAAAAGAAACAAGCAACAACAAGAGCAACAAGATGTCAACAACAATGCTAGTGAATCAAAATAGGCCACACACGGTGTCACGCCCCAAAATCCCATCGGGCCGGACTGGCACCCGAAGCCGAGAAGGCCCGGGAGAACCCGTTCAAATACCTGTACTTTCACTTACATGTCACCAAAAATTTGGACAGCACTTCGTTGCATATAGAAGGGTCTAATTACCTGTATCAGCACAACACGCACAAATATATATATATATATATATATATATATATATAATACTTGGCCGTCGGGGCCACCATATATACAAATATAACATCACTATATAAACTTCCATGACTTTACCCTTCCTTATGTCTACAAAGCCTCTAGGATATACATGACATAACTAGGGTCGGGACAAACCTCCCGCCCACACATGACTCTTGTACAATAACAAAACATAAGGAACCGACTCGGAAAGCTCCGAAGCAAACTGGAGCTCACCAACAATAGCTGTATGACCTGGATCCTATCTATGCTGTGTATGAGCTGAAGCACCTGTGCCTGCAACATGAAATGCAGGTCCTCCGTGAGGGACGTCAGTACGAAATATGTATTGAGTATGTAAAGCTGTAAATAATCATATGTGATATGGGGGATCAAGAAAATCAGACACAAGTGAATAAATCATAATAGAAGTGAACCACACTTCATAAACACTTTTAGGATCATGTACATGATCATTAATCTGAATTGGGTTCTTGAATTCAAACACATTTGTGGAACGGTATACATTCGTTCATTTCATTCTTTACAATTATCATTCGCCATTACCTCCTCCTTTCGAACCTCCAACCACCTAACAATAATCAATACTGTACCGTACTGTGACCATTAGGCTGCCCCCAGTACATATCAACTGTAATCATATCAAGTATCGGGATCGACCCATGCTAGGCTTAAGCCCCTGAGCTACCACCCACACGTATATCAAGTAACACGCATAAGAGATCTTTCCAATAACTTAGTTCAAAAGCTTTTGAGATTATTACATTAGTGTTCATGACAATATAGTACCTTTGGAACAATGATACATCAATAGGAACCAAGTAATAGACCTTCTATACAATAACGATGTAATAAAGACTCATTGGTACATCAACAATGTGTTTCAGAATCATCAATATCACAACAATGAAATAAGAGCCTTTGGTATATCAATGAAATATTTTGACACTTTATAGAATGGAAACAACTTCGTTGGTAACGTAGAACAATACATATTTTTTTGGACAACCTCGGAATCTTACTTGATGGAACATTGGTGTTTTCATGCCAAAGAACATCGTTAGAGTATGCTTTACATACCTTGTTGTAGATTCGGATACCAATTCAACACAACTTCCCGCCTTTACAAATCACTTATCTACAATGAAATGTTTGGCATCCAGTATTAGCAACCCAACACCACAATTCTTTTCCATAATCCCATACAACCAATATTTGCAAAGCATTCCAAAAACCAACTTGAACAATAGGTTTACGTGTATATATATATATATATATAATCATCATTTCAATACCACATCATCACACCAAATCCCTTAACAATTCAACATAATCCAACCATGCACAAGAATAATCCAACATCATTTCCAATCATCTTTCAACAACAATCAAATAACATACTTCTTATGCTCACATGCATATATATACATATCCATATAAATAACACCAACATAATTTACATCCTTACCATAAAATGGCCCTTTTGATTTCGAAGTCCTGTTGGCACAAATAAGGGGTGCTTCTCAAAGCCCTCGAGACGGTGAACACAACTACGAAATCAATTTAGATTTTCTACGGTTGAATCACAAGATAATTGGAGTTGAAATTAGGCCAAGGTTTCTTATTCTTCAATAATTTGGATGATAAATGATGGATATGAGGCTAAGTATATGTATATGATGACCAATTTTCGTCCATGAGGTGATGGAAAATGACCATATTGCCCTTAAAATTTAAGTAAATTCGAATCTGTCCATGGTGGACTGTTTTGATAGGCTAAAGTAAATCGACCATAACTCTTTGCTCCGATAATGGATTTGGGTGAAACTAATTGAATTAGAAAGAAGACTCTCGGGGCTTCTCATCGATATATAGAAGCTCACACAGTTCATTTTTTACAAGGAGTTATATTGTTTAAAGTCGACCCAAAAATCTGTTTGGCTGCAGTACTTTTGTGTGCAGAAAATTTCTGCACATTTACTGTTCATTGCGTCCACCGTTTTCAAGTTTCGAACATGCTCGCTTATATCCGATACTTATCTGTTTTCAAAAATCTTTATATCGTTGGAAAGCTAACTCGATAAACTTCGCATAGATACTTCGACGAGCAAATTCCGGTATAAATAAAGTCGATTCCTATACACATATAATCAAACTATACCCTTGAAACCATCTCAAAATAATCAATACTCATACTTAAACTCATATATACCTAACTTATGATCAATACATATACTCCAACACATATAACCATGGCTAATGCACGTAATTAAGTATGGGGTGTTACATCCTTCCCCCCTTAAGGACATTCGTCCTCGAATGTGAATGTAGTTATTTAGCCGAAACAAGTTCGAATTCATAATTGATATTCACGTCATCATATAGATATTATGCATATGTAAAAACTTACTTGTTAGTGTCCCAGTTCCACTCCTTGCACTTCTTTTTCACCTTTGAACAAATAAGGGTATTTGGATTTCATTGCTTCCTCCGCTTCCCATGTAATCTTTTCCCTTTGTTGATTTCTCCAAAGTACTTTCACCGATGCTACTTCTTTATTTATCATCTTCTTAACTTGACGATCTAATATAGCAATAGGCATCTCCTCATAGGTAAGATCTTCTGTTACTTGCACATCTTCAGTAGAAGTAATAAGGGACGGATCTCCGATGCACTTTCGAAGCATCGATACATGAAATACTGGATGCACCGATGAGAGTTCCTGGGGTAGCTCTAATTCATAAGCAACTTGCCCACATCTTCGAATAATCTTATACGGGCCTATATATCGTGGACTCAACTTTCTTTTCTTGCCAAATCTCATCACCCCTTTCATTGGCGATACCTTCAAAAATACCCAATCGCCTAACGAAAACTCTAGCCCTCTTCTTCTACTATCCGCATATGACTTGTGTCGACTTTGGGCTGTTTTCAACCGTTGCTGAATCACCTTGACTTTTTCTATGGCTTGATACACAAGATCCGGTCCGAACATAAGAGTTTCACCCGCTTCGAACCATCCTATTGGTGATCTACACTTTCTCCCATATAAAGCTTCATATGGTGCCATTTTGATACTTGAATGATAGCTATTGTTGTAGGCAAACTCAATAAGAGGTAAATGATCATCCCAGCTGCCTTTAAAATCTATAACACATGCTCGTAGCATATCTTCAAGTGTTTGAATGGTGCGCTCTGCTTGTCCATCTGTCTGAGGGTGAAAAGCTGTACTCAGATTCACTTGTGTTCCCAAACTCCATTGGAAAGACTTCCAAAAGTTTGCGGTAAATTGAGTTCCCTGATCCGATATAATAGAAGTTGGCACTCCATGTAATCGGACTATTTCTTTAACATACAGCTTCGAATATTCTTCAACTGTGTAAGTGGTCTTAACGGGTAAGAAATGTGCGGATTTAGTAAGCCTATCCACAATCACCCATATAATTTCCGAGCTGTACGAGGCAAACCTGTAACAAAATCCATGTTGATCATGTCCCACTTCCAAATTGGAAGATCTATGCATTGCATATAGCCTCTGGGCTTTTGATGTTCCACTTTAACTCGTTGGCAATTTGGACATTCATCTACAAATTCTGCGATGTTCCTTTTCATGTCATTCCACCAATATACATCCTTCAAATCTTGATACATTTTGGTTGACCCTGGATGAATAGAATACCTTGAGAAATGTGCCTCAGTCATAATTCTTTTTCTTAGCTCATCAACAATAGGCACACATAGCCGATTTTGGCATAGAAGTACTCCTTCTTGCGAAAGATCAAATACCTTCGTCGCACTATTTTGAACATTCTCCTTGAGTTGCAATTAAATAGGATCTGCATCTTGCTTCTCTTTCACCTCAGCTACTAATGAGGATTCCGCGGCATTATGCACAATTAGCTCCTCGTCCGGAGTTTCGAGAAGACGAACTCCTAGACTAGCTAATTGATGAAGATCTTTAATCATCCCTTGCCTTTCTACAGGTGCCATCATAGCCTTACGACTCAACGCATCAGCTACTATATTCGCTTTCCCTGGGTGATACAAAATATCAATATCATAATCTTTTAATAGTTCCATCCACCTTCGCTGCCTCAGATTTAGATCCTTCTGACTGAAAATATATTGTAAGCTCTTGTGATCAGTATATATATCAACATGAACCCCATATAAATAGTGGCACCATATTTTTAAAACAAAGATAACCGCTGCCAGCTCAAGATCATGTGTGGGGTAATTTTTCTCATGTGGCCTCAATTGCCTTGAGGCATATGCTATCACCTTACCATGCTGCATTAATACACATCCTAAACCAATTCTCGAAGCATCACAATACACTGTATACCCTTTTGTACCTTCTGGAAGTACCAACACAGGTGTAGAAGTCAACTTATTCTTCAATTCTTGGAAACTCTCCTCACACGCATCATTCCATTGGAACTTGGATGCTTTATGCGTTAGCTTAGTTAAGGGTGCTGAAATAGAAGAAAAACCCTCAACAAACTTTCTATAATAACCAGCCAACCCAAGAAAACTACGAATCTCCGTAGGCGTTGGGGGCCTTGGCCAATTCTTCACAGCTTCTATCTTTTGAGTATCAACCTGTATGCCTTCATTTGATACAATATGGCCCAAAAATGCCACTGACTTTAGCCAAAATTCACATTTAGAAAATTTTGCATACAACTTGCAATCACGAAGAGTTTGCAACGCTCGTCACAAATGATTAGCATGATCCTCTTCTGATCTAGAATAAACTAGAATATCATCAATGAAAACTATCACGGATACATCTAGAAATGGCTTAAACACCCTATTCATTAAATCCATGAAAGCGGCAGGTGCATTAGTTAGCCCAAATGACATAACTAGAAACTCATAATGACCATACCTTGTTTGGAAAGCTGTCTTGGGTATATCTTTTTCTTTGACTCTCACTTGATGATAACCTGACCTCAAATCAATCTTAGAAAAACATTTGGTACCCTGTAACTGATCAAATAAATCATCAATTCTTGGAAGAGGATATTTATTTTTAAGAGTCACTTTATTCAGCTGCCTATAGTCAATACACATTCTCAATGTGCCATCTTTCTTGCGCACAAACAACACTGGTGCTCCCTAAGGGGAAATACTAGGCCTAATGAACCCCTTTTCTAGCAAATCTTTCAATTGCCCTTTCAATTCTCGTAATTCTGCTGGGGCCATTCTATACGGAGGAATTGAGATTGGCTTAGTGCCTGGTATCACATCAATACCAAATTCTACTTCTCGTTCAGGAGGTAAACCTGAAAGATCTTCAGGGAATACATCAAGAAATTCACTTACTACTGGTACAGTGTGAAGATCTGGTGATTCCGATTCCGTATCCTTTACTCTAACTAAATGACATTGTAGCTCTTGGAAATCATTTTTCTCGCTTTGAAATAAGAAATAAATCTACCTCTTGGTGCGCCAATCTTATCTTGCCATTCAATAACTGCTTCATTAGGAAAATATAAATACATTTTTTTCGTACAATAGTCAATTTTGGCATAACAAGACGCCAACCAATCCATACCCATTATAACATCAAAATCTACCATTTCTAGTTCCACAAGATTGGCCATCGTGTCTCGACCACACACAGTTACTACACAATCTTTATAAACTCTTCTAGTAATAATAGATTCCCCAACCGGGGTAGACACTTCCAACGGCTTATCTAACAATTCGGGGGTTCTTTTGAACTTTCCAGCAACCAAAGGAGTAACATATGATAATGTAGAACCGGGATCAATTAGAGCATATACATCAAATGAAAATATGGACAACGTACCCGTGACCACATCTGGGGAAGCCTCTAGATTCTGTCGATCCGCTAAAGCATAAGTGCGATTCTGAGTCCCACTGGAACTGGCGACTCTTTTTTCATTTCTAGCGTGACCCGCAGGTTGTGCGCCCCTACCAGAATAAGATACCGGTGACGATGATGCAACAGATGATCCCGAAGGTCGTGCTACGCCACCTGTGCCCCTTCGTGGGCATTCTCTCATCATATGTCTCGTCATACCGCACCAAAAAAAAACATTTGTTCCCATTCGACATACGCCCATATGATGCTTTCCGCATCGATTACATAGCTCTCGAGAAGGTCTCGATTGGATCATGTTCCCTTGCCCATGATAACCCACTGATCGCGAACTATGACCCTCACTTCTTTGCCCAAATTGACTGCCTCTGAACCCCTGATGCTGTGGTGGAGCACTAGCTGCAGAATAAGAAAATAATGGCCTAGGTGGTCTAGCAGAAAATTGAGGTCTAAAACCTCCCTGTGGCGCCATAAACTGCCCTGTAGATCTGGCCCTCTTAGAAGATCTACTTTCAAATTCCTGTGTTCTTTTTCTTTGCCTCTGATCTTCCATTTTCTGTGCAAATGCTTGGATCCTAGCTATATCCATGTCTTTATTCAGTGCAACAATAGTACAATCTCTAACCAAATACGGATCCAATCCATCCACATACCGATGAACTCTGTCATCCATAGTAGCTATAACATTAGGAGCATATCTGGACAAAGAATTAAATCGAAGACTATACTCCCTCACACTTGTATTACCCTGTCGAAGATTTAAGAACTGATCCGAACGGGCCTGACGAGTCTCATATGGAAGATAATGATCAATAAATGCCTCTTTGAACTCTTTCCAAGTAGCTGGGGGTGCATCAATGCCCCTTGATCGTTTCCAGTCTTCATACCAATATATAGCCTCACCTTTGAATCTATACGCGGCTAACTCCACTGTCTCTCTGCCCGATACATGCATCACCTCTAGGGCCCTTTGGATCTGATCAATAAAGTCCTGCGGATCTTCATTAAGATCGGATCCGGTAAAAGTAGGCGGATCCATCTTAAGAAAATCTTGCGTCCGAAGACTAGCCGCCCTATCAGTACCGCTAGAACCCGCGACAGGAATAGCTTGCCCTTGGACTTGACCGGCAACAATCCGGGTCAACAGTTGTACTGCATCCCTCATATCCTGATCAGCAGCATTAACAAGTGGTTCTGTGAATGTGATTTGCCTCCCGCTTATTTTATCTGGAGTGGAAGACATTTCAGATACCCACTCAGCTTGAGCTTCACTCTGATTAACTTGTACAGGTGGTGACTTACTAGTCCCTTCTCCGGCAGCCACATCTACCCGCTCGCCGGTATTCTTACTTCCGGTCTCCGGCATTCTTACTGTAATAAGAGAAACAAATGGATTCAATGGTCAACTATGACTTTATTTGCTATATAAGCTCTATGGCACGATCTATGATCTGAAGGAAAGAAACAATTTCCTAAATATCCATAGCCTCCTGTTTATAGAAGTGGTGCACAACACACCGATAAATAAGACTCTGCGTAGACACGGCTTTGTAGACTCACTAGGACGAACCTTTCTGATACCATTTTTTGTCACGCCCCAAAATCCCATCGGACTGGACTGGCACCCGAAGCCGAGAAGGCCCGAGAGAACCCGTTCAAATACCTGTACTTTCACTTACATGTCACCAAAAATTTGGACAGCACTTCGTTGCATATAGAAGGGTCTAATTATCTGTATCAGCACAACATACACAAATATATATATATATATATAATACTTGGCCGTCGGGGCCACCATATATACAAATATAACATCACTATATAAACTTTTATGACTTTACCCTTCCTTATGTCTACAAAGACTCTAGGATATACATGACATAACTAGGGTCGGGACAAACCTCCTGCCCACACATGACTCCTGTACAATAACAAAACATAAGGAACCGACTCGGAAAGCTCCGAAGCAAACTGGAGCTCACCAACAATAGTTGTATGACCTGGCTCCTATCTATGCTGTGTATGAGCTGAAGCACCTGTGCCTGCAGCATGAAATGCAGGTCCTCCGTGAAGGACGTCAGTACAAAATATGTACTGAGTATGTAAAGTTGTAAATAATCATATGTGATATGGGGGATCAAGAAAATCAGACACAAGTGAATAAATCATAATAGAAGTGAACCACACTTCATAAACACTTTTAGGATCATGTACATTATCATTAATCTGAATTGGGTTCTTGAATTCAAACACATTTGTGGAACGGTATAGGAGCTCCCAATGCACCCCTTGGATGCACATCTCTATTACAGAAGCTTCGGTGAGCCTATCTTTGCAATTTAGGCTCATATTTCTTCATCGGTTAATGAAGTCGATGACCGGATCATCATTTATTTGTCGAGTATTTGTGAGCCCTACCATGCTCACTGTACGCCTCGTGCTATAGAAGCGATTAAGGAACTCATGTTCCAATTGCTCCCAACTATCGATGGAGTTAGGCTCAAGATTTGTATACCAATCAAAGGCGTTTTCCTTTAGGGAACGAACAAACTTCTTGACAAGATAGTCACCATAAGTTCCAGAATTATTACATGTCGCAATAAAGTGTGTGACATGTTGTTTTGGGTTCCCTTTACCCTCAAATTATTAAAATTTGGGCGGTTGATAACCGGCAGGCATTTTGAGTCTATCTATCCTCGCAGTGTAGGGCTTGGCATATGCAAGGGAAGACTTAGTGACAACATCATACTTATTTCTTAGGGTCCCTTTGATGAATTCTTTCAATTGCTCAGTCGGGATCATTCCCTCAGAAGAAACTCGTACCTCTTTTGTCGGTGATGTTTGCTTCACATGATGTTCTGTCTTGTGATCCTCCGGAGCTTTTCTCGGTGCATGGATAGATTTTTCATCTATCAGGCCTTTCACTCTATCCACTATCTTATCAATCCGAGTATTTTGATTCTGAACGTATTTGGTCAGGCTCTCCATTGCCTTTGTCAAATTCACCAGTTGCTCCTCCATAGACGAGGCATCAGTCACCATTGCATGCATGATCACTAGAGACGTTGGAGCGTAACATGGATTGTCACATAAGTTAATCTTTGAAGTGCTCAGCTTATGCGGTGTAAGTGGAGATGACGCGTTTGTTGAACGACCATCGCTCTTTGCGCCAGAGTATTTCGAACCAGAGTTCTCAAGTAGGGCAAGAGTCTTCTTAAGTGATTCCACCACACTGCTTCCTCCTTCCGAAGTACTTGCATCAGACTTCATTTCTTTTGGGGTTGAAGATCCAAAAACTGGAGTTGGCGCAGATGACACTGGATGTGTTTGTTGTCCTAACATATTTGCCTTAATCCTTGTGATAGCTCCCAAACTTCCGAAAGTAACACCAATGATGTTTTCTACTTCAGCAGAGAACCTTGAATCAGTAGCCATGGAAGCAGTTGATTGAGAGTTGATCTTCTTGGAAGTCATTTCAGCGTTCTTAATCTTCAAAGTTGGAAAAGTTGAGATGAGAGGTAGAGATCGTCCCACTGGGAGTGCCAGAATTTGTTGGACAATAAAATTCTCGAGACCGAAAATAATAATCGAGACAAGAAAAATACTGCAACAATCGATTTATTGATTTCAATAAGTGAGTGTTACAGTCTCTATGATTCCTCTGATTCGCCTTTTCAACTATAAATTCAAGGGCTTCGAGCTTGATCTTGAACTTTAACTTGAACTTGACGGATTTGATCTTGACTTGTGCTTGAATCCAAGGGCTTGGTAGCTTGTTCTTGAATCTTGCGGTCTTGATCTTGAACTTGATTTGAAGACTTGATGAAATTGATCTCGCCTTGTACTTGAATTCAAGGGTCTTTGAGCTTGTTCTTGAATCTTGTAATCTTGATCTTGAAGCTTGAACTTGTTCTTGAATCTTGAACTTTTGATCTTGAAATCTTGAGCTTGTTCTTGAACCTTGAACTCTTGATCTTGAAATCTTGAGCTTGTTCTTGAATTTGTAGAGAAATCTACTGCTTTGATCCATGAGCTCTCTCTTGATTCTTGTTAAACTTGTTTTTTTTTTTTTTTAATTATGAGGCCCCTATTTATAGTTGTAGGAAGTAAGGAGTCATGATAAATATGAATTTTCTTTGACCAATCAGATTTAAGTGACATGACACCTTTTATGGGCTTTTAATTTATTGCATCATTTTGACAAGTGGCATGGTCCCATTGGCTCCTTCACTTGACTTGACATGCTACGTCATTTGACATGTGACACCCAATTGGACCTTTAGAACATGATGATATCTTGGGCTTGATAAAGTGGGCTTAGTCATTTCTAGCCCAAATTAATGAACTAACCCAATAACAATTGAACTTTAATTAAATTCATGCATGTTTGAACTTAAATGATTAATCCAATTGTATGAATCTCCAATATTTATTTGAGATTAATATATTTTGAATTTAATATAATTCGAATTTCGTACAGATTTTAACAAAATTTCATTACATACAGTATATCAATCTCAAAAGCGATCAATTGCTCTTTCCCCCCAATTTTTATAAACAATATTTCTTATTCTCTTATGTTTATTGCTTATTCTATAACCTTTTTTAGGAAGAAAATGCCAAATTGCATCATTGCTTACATTTTACTTGGGAAAAGTTAAAATTCAATACCGTAAATCGGGTTTCGTTTGTATTTGGAATATCATATTGTTTTCGGCCTGAATATCGTTCTTATATTTGGTAGCATTATTTATTTACTATTCTCCGTCTCAATTTATTGTGATAGTTTTTACTTTTCAATAATTAATTTAACTAATTTCTGAAGTTAAATTCAATTAAATCAATTCATTACTTTAAAATTAAAAGCTAAACAATAAAAAAATTATAAATTACAAATCTTCTTGTGTCAATATGATTTAAAAAATCTTAAAATATTGATTAAAATTATTTAATTTACAACAACAACAATACAAAATGGGGTCTGGGAAAGAATTGAGTGTTACTTCTACCTTCAAAAGGTAGAGTATTTATTTTTGAGAGATCCCAACTCAAGTAAAACGAATTAAAGTAATAATAAAAAGGAAGATGGGGAAAGAAAATAGTGAATAAAAACAAGACATCTAATAAAAAAATAAAGCTGAACAGTAACATAAGCAATAATGAGTGACCGCTTAAAAATATCACATAAATTAACACGAAAAAAATATGAGAAGTTCAGAAAACATAAGAAGTTCCAAAATTTCTCAAATTCTAATGCAAAGTATAAAGCATCATTTAATTGGTCAGTATGACAAATTACGCTTTGTCATCATTTTATGCCATTATACTAATTTAAGAAATTTTATCGGAAACAACTTCTCTACTTCCTCGGAGGTAGAGGTATGAACTGCGTATATTTTACTCTCCCCAGACCTCACTTTATGGAAATACACTGGGACTATTGTTGTTGTTGTTGTATACTAATTTAAGAAATGATCAGAAACTTTATTTATAAAAAGAAAAAAATTAAACACCTGCGAATACCTTTTTGGACTGAGAACAGAAGGATGAACAAGAATTTCATAATTTATTATGTTACTTTTTCTTTTTCTCATTCCAAATATGCTTTTAATAAATTCCTTAACTATTCTAGTGTGACAATATTTATAATAATAATTCGGGAATGAACAGTGCAAATTGCAGTAATCATATGCACACGCTTCGATCCAACACCTTTGTGATTCCATACGAAAAAATAGCTTCCTTAAAAGTGAAGTATCAATTTATTTTCGACAGTATACAAAAGTATAAAATTTGTATATGACATACTAAGTTTGACTAGCTATGAAAATACTAAAAAATAAAAAACTTTTTTAAAAATTATTATTTAAAATATATCATGATATTTGTGTGAATATAAAAATTTCAAGCTTGAAAACTTAAATATACAATAAAATTTGTCAAAAGAAAAAAGAAGAAGAAGAAGCGAAAAAGTTTAGATCATTATATTATTTTTCAAATCTTAAAAGGTATTATTCTTTTTAAGAAGGAACTAATAAAAAAAACTTAATATGATAGAACATTATTTTTGCGAAAAAATATTTTTTTAAAAAATAAGTAATCTTCTTGCTTTTAATAAGCAAATATAAGATATTATGCCAAGATAATTTATATATAATTTAAGTAACTACTAATAAAGGATGAGGTGAGCTTGGGGGAGGCAAGAGGAGAAGCCAGTATTTAAAGCTTGTGAATTTGATATACTAATTTCTTAAAGTTATTGATTTCTGCACTAACAATTTCAATATATCCAATAAATTTTTTAAACTAAAATTAGACTTCTTCAGACATGTAACAATCTTCTTCAGTTGTGTTCTCTGTCAAGTGTCATCCACGATGTTGTGACTTCAAAGGAGGTTGAACAATTAAAAGTGTTGACTTTGAGGGGAAAAAAAGGAAAAGAAAATATTTTTTTATTGCATAACATTTTAATTACAGCAAATTTGAAGGATGTGTATTTTTAGCAACCACAAAAATGAAAAAAACACTAAGCTCATGTGGGAGTATTTTGGGGGAGTATTAAGTCTAACAACATTAACTCCACTTTTTGTTATTGCATAATGGATGCCACATTTTCATGCACTTGTGGTTAGTCCATTTACAAGGAATTCAACCTTGTCCTATACAATTTTAGGCAAAAAGGTGATGATAATGATTCATGAAAAAACAAAAGAAGTTATTGTTTGGAACTAGTCAAATATCTTCTTATCCAAAATCAGATAGAGGTCTAATGTAAGTATAATATTTTCGAGTTTTTTTTTATCATCATGAGAGCTCTCACTTTTTTTTTTTTTTTTATTTATTTAAACTCACAATAAGGTGTTGTTGTTGTCTTATAAATACATATGAAAAAACTTCATTATACCTTGATAAGGTGTGGAGGATGCGGATTAAGGTAGAGGATTAGGGGTGGGAGTGCGTCGGTAACAGTAGGGGGCATTCTTTATTTGTTTTTGTAGTTTCTTGTTCGTGGGTGAAGTGTTGTCTATGGTTTCGGATACATAGTTTTTAGTAGTATCGTGTGGCTCTAGTATTATCTTGTGGTTAGTGTTGTTAGTTTAGTTTGCCTGTACAGGTTTATATGCATTTATGTTTTGTGTTTGTTATATTGTTATTGGTTCTAAGCCGGGGGTCTATCGGAAACAGCCTCTCTACTTCACCCGACGTAGTGGTATGGTCTGCGTACACTCTACCTCCCCAAACCCCACTAGGTGGGAGGGAATTCACTGCCCACTGGGCATGTTGTTGTTGTATTATTTTTTCTTGTGTTTGTTATACTGCTATCAATCCTAAGCCGGGGTCTATCGGAAACAGTCTCTCTACTTCATCTGACCACTCTACCCTCCCCATACCCCCCATGTGGAAATATACTAGGTATGTTGTTGTTGGTGTATTATCTATTAGTGAAAGTTAACCTAATAGTCTAAAAATAAACAGTGAATTTTCTATGAATCCGTGATAAATAACTTCTCTCTGGTTGTGAGTTTTCATGTTACGTACTATACTAATACTAAGGAAAATAAACATGAAGGCTAGGCTACTCTTCCCCTTTCTGGATCAACTTGACATGTTCGATGATAAAACCAAGAAACAAAAGTTAGACCATTGTCTGGGCCTCGGATTGCTCCGAGCTTATCGTCACAGCTCCTTCTGATATCCGCATTAAAGTTCGATTAAATTGAATTTTCATCGAGAAGTCTTACACTAAGTACAAAGCGCTCCTAACAAAGGCTAGCTCCATTCATTTTATTTCATTTTTTTTAATCGCTTTGATCATGTTAATCTAATAGGAGTCTAAATTCTTGTTGACCATATTAATTTCTCTTCATTCACGTTTATAAGGTAGTGTAAAATTGAAAAAACAGATCAAATGATTTGAAATAACTACATAAACGAAATGGATATATATATGACAAGAAAAGGCACTAGCTACAATTAATTACTACCAAAGATACAATTACATTGATAAGGTTTATTTAACTATACTAGCAGTTGGATAACTCAAATACCTATAATGCTATTTAAACTCTAAATATTTACATGCAAGTTACATAGAAATTAATAATGCTCATCTATTAATATAGAGCAGGATTTAAAAAAAAAAAAGAGAATTCAGGAAGATCTAAATTATATTTCAAAAATGTGTGACAAAATTAACTGAGTAACCACCATAAAAAAATTCAAAATATTAGAAAAGAAGAAGAAACTGCAAACTCAAAAAGGAAAAAAAAAAACAGAAACTGCTCAACTTCTTTAAAAGTCCCATTTTCAAACTCTTAAAAAATTTGGCCAAAAAGAAAAAATAATAGCTTACCATATTTATATAAATCCCCCCACCCCACCCCAACCACGCTCACACACATAAAGTAATTACAAAAATTTCAATTAATTATATATCTTCGTTAGCTGTATCAAAAACTAATTATGTATCCTGACAGATTCAAAATTTGAAAAAAATGTATCGACTACTAGTTATGTATCTTTAGAAAGAAAACATATATTTTTTTCAGAATGTATTATGCATCTCGATAGACTCAAAAATGAAAAAATATATCGGGTGTGAATTATGTATCTTTGCAAATGAAAAAAAGTGTCTTCATGGATATATCAGAATTTAATTATGTATCTCGATAGACTCAAAATTAAAATTTTTAGTAATTATATAACATATTAAAAAAAAAAAATCATAAATAAGCTCCAAACTGTTGAAATTTAGGTTGTTTGAAAAAAAAAAAAAACTGCCAAATCACAGAGTAGCATAGTTCTTCTCATGAACTGCACCAAGAAGACTTTTCAGGGCACCTTTCGAATTACTGGAATCTTAAAGGACCAATCTGCAAAACCCAACCGTTTAGTTGCAGTTACATTGGCGCCAAAACCTTGCCCAATGCCCACTACACCATTTATATACACTGAAATTACCAATTCCCACGATTAACCCTCAAATCGAAAATTCAAATTCCCAAAATGAAACCGCCCATTCTTCTACTCTTCTTCCTTCTCTGTTTTCTTCTCCAGTACGCTTCCGCAATTCAAATTCTCTCCAAATCGAAGCTTCAAAAATGCGAAAAAGTTTCTGATTCGAATAGCCTAAATTGCACCAACAAAGTCATCATCGACTTGGCCGTTCCCAGTGAATCGGTAATCTCTTCTTCTAGAAACTTCCCATTTACGTATCGATTTTTGTAAATGAACGAATTGTGTGTAAATGTGAGTTTGATGTTTGATGTTTGATGTAGAGTGGAAATGAGGCGTCATTGGTGGCGGAGATAGTTGAAGTGGAAGAGAATTCAAGTAGTAATATGCGAACACTTCGAGTTCCGCCAGTGGTTACAATTAACAAATCAGCAGCATATGCTTTGTACGAATTGACATATATTCGAGTACGTCATTAAAAAAATTGTATATTTTGTTTGGATTTGAGGATTATATTTGTTTGACCTTCGTAATCTTTTGGTGATGATTGTGGAGTAAATTATTTAAGTCTGAAAACGTTGAGTTAAAGTTTAAAGTATTTAAATGAATTGACATACACGCGAGTACGTCTTTGAAAAATCTCTGTTTGATTGTGCTCAAGGATTATATTAGTTTGATTTTCGTATGCCTTTGATGATTGTGTAGTAAAATATTTAAGTTTGAAAATTTTGGATCGAAGTTTATATTTGAGTAGTTAAATGAATTGAATTTTCGAAAGCTGTAAAACAGTCACGTTTTTGTGATGTTAATACAATTTTGGCGAATATTAGTTTGACCTTTGTATTCTTTTGGTGATTGTGGAATAGAATATTGATGTCTGAAAACGTTGTATCACAGTTTAAGTTTAAGTATTTACATGAATTGAATTTTCGGCAGCTGTAAAGTAATCACGTTTTTATGTTGTTAGTAAATTTTTGGTGAATATTAATTTGATCTTTGTATTCTTTTGGTGATTGTGGAATAGAACATTGAAGTCTGAAAACGTTTATCAAAGTTTAAGTTTAAGTATTTAAATGAATTGAATTTTCGGCAGCTGTAAAACAATCGCATTTTTATGTTGTTAGTAAATTTTGGCGAAGATTAATTTGATCTTTGTATTCTTTTGGTGATTGTGTAATAGAACATTGAAGTCGAAAAATGTTGCCCCGAAGTTTACATTTAAATGAATTGAATTTGAGAAAGTTGTAAAACAATCGCGTTTTCATATGTTGTTAGCGAAATTTTGGCGAATATTTTGCAACATTTCAAAATGAAATATTTTCATATAAATTGGAATAGATGGAATGATTATGTTTGCTATTTGGAGAAGTGAGTGGAACTTTGTTTTGATTCAGTAATGCTGCTGAATTGTATCTTAGAAATATTTAGTTCTTCTGAGAACTTGCAGGAGTTTTTGGTATATTTATTTTGCTTATACTAAGTTATCTGTTTGCCATTGCATAACATCTTTAAGAAAAAACTGATTGTCGTTTGCATACTGCAATCCATTGTGTAGATTTTGTTTAGCAATGTCTATTTCTACGCAATTCTTCCATCTATGTGATCCATGTAATTCCTCCATATGCATGTCACATTGCTGTGTGTGTTATGACATACACTTCCATTTTTCTTATGGCAAATAATCAGATCGTCTGATTTTCTTAGAATGGTGGAACAAGGCATGTAGATGGACATTGGAGTCACTGTTATATAAAGCTTCATCTTTAAGATTATACTCGTGTTGTACAAAAACTTGTTTAGGCCACCAGATAGTAGACATGTTGATAAGCAAAGCAAAAGAGAAGTTACCATGTCTGTCCTTATTTGAAGTGAGTCCATGGTATTGCTTTCTCTCAGTTCAATTGACTTTTTTCGTGTAGGATGTTGCTTATAAACCACAAGAATTCCATGTCAATACACGCAAGTGTGAGCCAGACGCAGGGGCAGATGTTGTGCAGATATGTGAGAGGTAATTCTTTTGGTGGTGTTCTTCTCTAAATTGGACTTTAGGCAATTTTGCTTTTTCATAAACAAACTGTCTTTTCGCAAGTGTACACCTTCATTTGATGGGAACAGTTTGAAAGCAAAAGGAGAATTTAAGGTGCAAAGGATGCCCTATATGTGGATTCTGCAATATAGGACTCAGAAAGTTACTGACACAACATAGTGCTCCACATTTGTACCTTTCCATATAGTATGACCAGACTTACCACTCTCTCGTGAGTAACACTATGTTGATTTGTGAATATTTAAGATTTGATTTTGTAGGATCTTAATTGATCTGATAAAATCAGACCTGATTTGCTATAGATAGTTTAGGTAATTAGATCAAATAAGATCATATCTGCTAGAATCAAGCGATTTGATTCTGTGTGTATTTGCTTTCCTGTACTATAAATTTGTAGCTCTCACATTACTACAATGTACACTTTTGGTACCAATCTTACAATATAACTATGTTATTAGGTGCTAGAAAGACTCCTACAGATGGAAAAAGAGAATACAACCATCTATATAACTTCATCCTTTTATTTTTTTGAATTTCCACCAACCGTACAGGAAAATGATCTAGAAATGATTGCTGACCTGAGTTTTAATTTGCCTCCGGTTTGTGTGGTTCTAGGATACTAAGTTTAGACTATGGACTCATGTCTTCATGTCTTTTTCGTGGTTCATATCTAATATTTTTTATTGACATTTCATCTTTGAACTATCTTTCCAGCAATTCTTCTGCTAACGCTTAAGGACTAGATGTTTATATTATTTTGTAATATTTTAACTTTTTTGCAAGTGTACTGTCTGCCAGCTGAGTAACTTTTTGATCTGTTTCTATAGGCTGAGGGACGAGAATGGACACATTATTGAGAATACTCAGGTAATGTTTGAGATTCTTAATTGTTTTTCATCCTATTAGAATGTAAAATAATTGTTGCTGTTTGTCGATGACAAGTTCATCAACTTGTCAGTTATCATATCAAGGACAAGTTTATCTGATATCTAGGCTAGTCAAGCTATATGCAATTTCTTAATGACTGCTATAACTATAGCTCTAAGGAAATTTTGTTGCCAATCATGATAACTAGGAGCTTTCTTTCAAGTTGAATTTTTTAAGGTAAGTAATAGTATTTCATTTAAAACTATATTTAATGAGTTTAATTGAAGAGGTGGATGAAGATTTGTTTTGTTAATGAAGAACATTATCTACTAACAACCTGCAGGTCATTTGCATTTCAAGTATTTTCTCACATTGAGGATTATCCTTAGTGATTTCTCCGACTACATGATATAATCCTCCTTCTATTTTTCTTCTCAGCCTACTTGTTGTCCTTGTGGGGATCAGAGAAGGGTTCCTTCATCATGTGGAAACTTTTGTAAGTTTACCCTCCTGTTCTTAGAGAACATTTTCTCTTTGTTGTTGATTACAGAGTTTGCAAGAAATTGCTTCCTAGCTCATATAGTTTCTTGATTTAGTTGACAAGATGACGAAAGGGAAGAGAAACACTGCTCACTGTCTCCGGTTTCCAGATGACTGGTAAGGCCTTCATTATTATTGTCTATTTTTTGTGTCAATGTTATCCATATTGGATTTTCTGTTTTATTATTTGAGATACATTATTTTGAAGGTCATGTAATTTTTTGGAAAAAGTTGTTTTCCAGAAATGCTGTTTTGACATGGTTTTTTCTAATATTTCAGTTCCCATACCTTTTTCTTCTCTACTGCTGCTTCAATTTTATTGCTACCAGCTTTATGCAAGGATATATTGGTGTATAAAAAATTAGTTAATGCTGCAACAGTTCTCTCTACATTTAGGTTCCATGTATTTGGCATTGGGCAGCGCTCAGTTGGATTTAGCATCCGAATTGATGTTAAGAAACAATCTCAGAATTCGGTATTTTCTCTGGAAATCCTTTCTAGTATCTATTGCATGTTCTTGGTGCATACTTGGTGCCTGATTCAGATATAATTTCTCAGCATACATCAATCATTTCCTTTATATTTTGTTTTTCTTGTCTAAATAATGTATTCTGGTGTCTCGTATGCTGGATCGCGTCTTTAGAACATTGTTTATTGGCATCTAATGTATTCTGGTGTCTTGTTCCGTATTTGAGGCTTTGTTTATTGATTTATGCATAATAACTATTAGTTAAGGATGCCAGCAGCATGAATTGGATAAAGACCATTGTCGCAAAACAATGTTCCTTTAGCTAGTTTTCAGCACTGAGTTTATATCCTTTACACATCTATGTGTACAACTGGTTATTGATTAATCTGTCTTTCTGGGCATTAGCTCCAAAAATTTAGCGAGAGACATGGAATTTTTCTTAGCTCACCTTTCACCACTTTTTCTCCAAGTTAATACCTACTAATTCATACCCCGTCCATCTCATTTGTGTGACACTATTTAGTTTTTGGGATGGAAAGTTGTTTTATATCATTAATACAAAACTAGTATAATGTGAACGAGAATATGCTGTCAAGCCAACTACTTTTGGTGATGTTCATGATGACTGATTATGAGTGCAAGGATGAATATAGCAGAACCTATGTTGTCATAGTTACATTGCGAATATTTCGTGGCAGGAAGTGATTGTCGGTCCGGACAATAGAACTGCTACATCCAGTGATAATTTTCTGCGGGTGAATCTGGTAGGAGACTATGTTGGATACACTGATCTTCCGTCTTTGGAGGACCTCTACCTTGTCATACCTAGACAGGTAGCTCTTGTTACTCATTTCACACTGGAACTCTTCAACAACTTGGAGAGTCCATATAGATCTCATGCAGATACAAAATTGACATGCACCTTTTTGAATTATTTTACAGCAAACAAGTAGCTAGTGATGGTGAGCAAAATTTAATTCTAGAGTTATCAGCATAAACTGTAGCTACAAAATTGACATGCACCTTTTTGAATTATTTTACAGCAAACAAGTAGCTAGTGATGGTGAGATAAATTTAATTCCCCCTTTATTCTGGTAGCTGTATTACCTGATAGTAATTGCTGATGATATGCTATGCTGGAAATCACTCCTTAAATTGGTGCATTGTGCAGATTTAATTGTAAAGGACCAAAAAATAATGCAAACTGCATGTCAAAATTAGAAAGAACAGAAAAGAATAATGCTTATTATTTTATTATAGATGCAATTGCTTATGCAAAACTTTTGTCCATGTGTCTTTTGTCGATTATGCAAGCATTTCTATATTCTCGCTGCAATTAGTTTTGTGTTTCTGATGGAATATTTGTTTGTTATTTGTGATACTAAGAGGTTTTGTATCTCTCTTACTGAAGGGTGGCCCAGGACAACCACAAAATCTGGGAAGCAATTTTTCCATGTGGATGCTACTTGAGAGAGTGAGGTTTACTCTAGACGGAGTTGAATGTAACAAAATTGGTGTAAGTTACGATGCTTTCAATGCACAGCCAGATTTTTGCTCAGCACCATTTTGGAGTTGCCTGCACAACCAGCTATGGAATTTTTGGGATGTCAGTAAATATTAAACATCGTATACTTTAATCTGTCTTAACTGCATCAAGAGACATACATCTGTCTAAGCCATATTTTACTGTGGACCTTAGAAGTAATTTTGCAATGTTACGAACTTGAAATACGAGTTAGTTTATCTTGCAGGCTGACCAAAATAGGATTAGTCGAAATCAGGTGCCGCTATATTGCGTGCAGGGAAGATTTGAAAGAATCAACCAGCATCCAGTTACGTTACAGGTTTAGATTTTGTGTCTGCACAGATGTCTTTCGCTTGTGCTTGTAATTTACAAGTGTATGCAGAATGCAGGAAGTCACGCATTCTCTATTGGAATTACAGAAGTCCTGAACACAAATCTGTTGATAGAACTGAATGCAGATGATATAGAATATGTTTATCAAAGGTCAGTCATGTTATTTGGTATTGATGCTTTGTCTTTATGGTTCTACTTGGCATAATTTTTGTCCATGTTCCTCTTTCTCTGAAGAATGTGAGCAAATCTGATGGCTGATTTATATCACCTCCAGATTGAGCTTGCAATAACAAAGACCAACATATGAATGCCCTTCACCGTCCTAAGTTGATACAAGACCAATTCCTTAATGTTTCTTCATCAACTTTTAAACTGGTTTAATATTATCTAGTCCAGAAAAAATAATCTTAAATTAACTTTTGATGTTTTTCCTGTCAAATAAATTTAGGCAGGTCAGTCATTTGAGAACATATTTGATGCTTTAAACTTCTTCCTTGGTTTTTAGAAGAAGGATAAGTTTCTTTTTTGAGTAAGTTACATTGTTTTCTCTAATCCATGATTTTTGTTCCTGCATATATTAATATTTGGAAACTCTAGGACTTTTATAATCATATCATGCAGATTATTTATTTTTTCTTGTCATGTTTTCTGCAGTCTATCTACCTTTACTACTATTATTTATGTTGCTTAAATAAAACAATGTCTCCTATCAAGAAATGCCAACTACTTTCCAAATACTCTATTAAGTTTAAGAAGCATTGTACTTCCAACTTTTAATTAACAACATACGTTATCAACTAATAGGAAAATAAAGAGAAAAGTTGTCCCTTCTATGCTTAAGAACAATTTTATAAGTATGAGGATAATATGTGAATGGAATTAATATATCAAAACACCAAAACGTTAAAACATCAAATAGAAACTTCTTCATCTGTATAGATTAATTTGGGCAGGCTATGCGCATTGATTGAACATTTTTTAAGATTGATTTGAGCCTTTTATGCAGGAGCCCTGGTAAAATTCTCGGCTTTACAATCCCAACTTTTGAAGCTTTAACTCAATATGGAACAGCAACAATTACAACAAAAAATATAGGTGAAGTGGAAGCATCCTACAGCCTCACGGTAACTACTTTATGTTTATCCAATTAAACTGTGTTATATCAACTCATCAGTTTAATGTTCTGCTATGCTTTTTAGGAGGATAGTCTTTCATATTCACATTCCAGTATTAAGCCGCCAAAAGCCCAAAATGAGCTAGCTCAGGTAGTAAGATTGAATCTTGGTTCATCCCCTATGTGGATAACCTGTACGTCTAAAGTATTTTGAGGCATCCAACAGGCTTTGGGCCTGGACGAGTCCTCCCCTCCTCCTACTGAACTGTTCCACAGAGACTCCCCCCCCCCCCCCTCCAACACGCACTCTCATCCACAAAAGAGAAAAGGAAAAAAAAATGTAAAAGAGTCCCAGAATAAGTCATGCTACATCGTTATAGCATTATCTTGGTAAGTAACGTAGATGTCTGAGAATAGAAACATGATTAAAACACCGCAAGCCTGTCGACGTAACTCTAATTTTAAGCAGGTATACTTCATTCATCCGCTTGAATAATTTGTGAAACTTTAATAATTGACCTTTTCATCCTGCAGTTTGATTGCTCAGCTGGTGTCAGCCAAATGGAGGTCATCATTAGTCCACTTCTGATATATGATACAAAGTCATGATAATTTTAGAAGAAGAAATTACTTTAAGTAAACCTTATGGTGCTGCAGGAACAGTTTTATATAATGAAGCCAAATGAAGTCATCACTCGAGCATTCAAGTTGTACCCATCAAGTGATCAAGCTGCAAAGTATGTCTGTTCAGGTAATAATTAATGGGGAGGGCATGAAATGTAACAGATGATTCCGAAGATGCCAAATTTTCTATGTTTACTCTTTGTTGCAGCTATTTTGAAGGATTCAGATTTTAATGAAGTTGATCGGGCAGAATGTCAATTTACAACCAAAGCTACTGTTCTTGATAATGGATCACAGGTAAGCTGTAGTTAATGCTGCTGGAAAATTGGTCAAACTGCGTGTGCATATTCTTTTCTAGAAATATAAAAAAGAAAAAATAACAATGATATAATGGGCTACATAATGAGGAGAGTGTGTTGAAATGTGTGACCATCTCATCTAAAGGCTTAAGCTGTTTGAGAGAGCACACTACTATCTATTCAATTGTCTTCCAACACAGCCCTCACATGCGGCCTGTGTAAGTTTTTATTGATAACTCGTCGCGATGAGACTCAAACCAAGACCTTAGGCTTTGATACCATGTTGAAATGTGTGACCATCTCATCAAAAAGCTTAAGCTGTTAGAGAGAGCACACTTTTATTTTATATAATTATATTTTAAACAAAGTAGAGCAGACAGAGTGGAGAGTTCTACTCTTCCTGCGTCGTTTACAAATTTAGACCTATGAATTATGATAGTTGAAATCTGTAGTCTGACATGGGGGCTAGTCTGACTTAATTCTTTAAGAGAGAAGGTATTATGTTTTCTAAGTATTGTTATATGCACACGTTTGTAGTTGAGCCACCGATGGTGTTAAAATCTTAGCACCTTGGATGACTAGTTTGTTGAGAGGCCAAAATGCTAACAAAAAAGAGTGGCATATGTGCTTATTTTCAATAGGACTATAAGATTACAACTACATGTGAAGCGTGAAGTATTTAGCACTCTGTCATTTCCATTTGTAATGATGTTTGCATTGTTCTGTAATTCATAGAGCTGTCAACCTGGAGTGTCTTGGCTTCTGCTGTCATTGATCAAAATTAAATGTGCTTATTCGCAAAAGGGTAGAGGAAATGGAATGGACAAGCTATGTTTCGTTTTTCTCTTCTTGCTTGCTTGATGCAAATAACTGCACTTTCAAAAACTGCTACTATCCCATCAGCTTTACCTCCCAGCGTCCGACGAAGTTTCAGTTTTACTTCCCAATAAGAGTAGCTCTTCCGGGTTCCAATTAGTCTATTGTGAAATTAGCTTTTTAAAATATGCATTCTTTTCTCCTCCTACCCATTCCTTTTGCCATTAGATTATCCTAAGACTGATCTTCTCTAGGATCTAGGTTTCTCAAGCATTCTTCAGAAAATATTGTTGGTAGGGCTACCAGATAAGCATGTAATGTATTCACTAACTCTTATTTGTATCGTTGTGCACATGTTATCTTCTTAATGCAGATTCCGTTTCAACCTCCTAAGGCAAACATTAATGGTTTCTTTGGGAGCATTGAGGATCTATGGAAAAAAATGTGGGAGAATTTGACAGATTTTCTAACTGGGAAAAGCTGCAGGTACTTAGTTCCTTTATGTCCTTGATATAAAATAGTCACAATGAAGTATATTATAGGTATAGACTCTTGGAAAATTTTTATGTCAATAGCTGTGCTTTCGGTCGAGTTTACTTAAGTTACATGCTCCTAATTGATTTTCACTAAGGTTATATACTCACATGAGTGCTCCAGGCATCCTTAATGTTAAGTTTCTGGCTGCCTTACAATGGTCTTTGCTTAACAATGGTAAACTATAGGGAATTTAAAGATTTATCACTTACATTTAAGGTTTTTGAATAATGTTCATGGATTCCCATGTTGATATTGTTCATTTCTCATTTTTCTTTTCTTTTTAAAATGGCTTCTTTACTACTGTATATCCTTTCCAAACCTGCTCTAATATGCTTTACTTGAGCTTAGGGTCATTTGGAAACAGCCTTTCTACCTTCACATGATAGGGGTAAGGTTTGCGTACATACCACTCTCCCCATACTCCACTTCTGAGATTGCACTGGGTATGTTGTTGTTTCAGGATTCCTATCAAATAACTTCAATGTTCGTGTTAATTGCCTGAAATCTGAATAGCTTTTCTTTTGACAAATAATGTCTTTATTAGCTTCCGTCAACAAATATTATTAACTATAGAATTGTTAGTCCTTCAGTATTGAATGCCTTTATGAAATTTCACTACATCAAAAAAGAATTGTTAGTCCTTCAGTATTGAATGCCTTTATGAAATTTCACTACATCAAAAAAGAATTGTTAGTCCTTTACATATTAACTAAAAAGATTGGTGATAGTGTATAAATTTGAATTAGGAGACCAGTAAGATTTGTTTTTCAAAACTAAACTGAAATAGCTACTTTAGGTTCAATTATCAGTTCTTTCTACATTAAGATGTGGCATGTGCTTCAGATAATGCCTCTGCTTTCTGGACCAAGCTTGGTATAATTTTAGATTTATTCCTGAGCAATGTGTCTGTCATAAGCATAGATGGATCAATTGAAGTTTTATTTTAGAAATTGATGCATCTCTTTTTCTAGACTTCCAATTCTGTCTTGCAAATTGGTCTTATTCTGATTAGGAAGTTGGTTATTTCCATCACGTTGAGTGCTTGATAATGTAAGATGTCATGAAGATATTTTCTATCATCCTAAGGACTTCCATAATCTCGTGTTTAGTGAAGGAGGAAATGCTTGCATGAATTTTTACATCAAGTTGTTATCTATGTTAGTTTGCTGATGTCTGATGTGGGATGTTAGATTTAGCTGAAAGTCTGATGTGGATGTTAGATTTAGCTGAAAGTAAGAGTAAGTCCTGTCTATTTCCTGAGTAAAAAGTAGTGTCAAAGTTAGTTTTCAATTGGATTATGCAACTCTGGATCTTTCTGTGGACAGAATGAAGTGCTATGGATTCTTCGACTTCAGCTGCCATATAAAGTACATCTGCATCACTTGGGTGGTGATGTTTGGTCTGCTCTTGGCAATTCTTCCAACAGGTTTCTTGCTTACATAACATTTGTAGTGATCTTTAGAAGTTGAAAGAAGAAACATAATTGGTTGTATGTTATTATTATGATTTGCAGTTATTGTACTGCTCTGGCTTCTTCACCAGAAAGGTCTTTTTGATCCTCTGTATGACTGGTGGGAGGATCATTTTTCAATTACAGAAGATAGACATATGAGTCGTTGGAATCACAGTTACGACGCTGATCCGTTAGGATATCATCATAAGAGAAGTCATAAGAACGAGCCAAGGCATCATAAGCATCATGCACATAGAAGGCACACAAGGTCTCACAATGACCCTAGGCGCGAGAATCTTTTGGGAGAAACTGATTATCATTACTATCTTCATCATGTGCACAAGGATAAGCATAAACATGGAAAAACCAAGAGCGCAGGCATCACAAAGCCACTTCGTTCAAGGAAAGGGGAGGACGACCACATGAGACATCACAGACGAATTAACAAGAGAGAAACTTCAGGAGGACCTATCATAACCGAGAAGAGAGGTGATGTAAATCAAGAGGAACATCTAAGGCACAAACATCCAATTTTAAATGACACACACCATAAGAGGCAAAGCAAGTTGAAAGAATGACTAAAGCTGGTTGACAGTGTTTGTCAGAGCCTTGCAGCTATCTCATGTACAGAAGATGTTAATTTTGTTATTCTTCTTTATAACGTGCTTTTGAATTCTGTTGATTTACAAACTAAATGTTCTAGGGATATTTTGCAGGGCAGAGCAGGGTTCTGAAATATGGGGGAGCAGGAAATAGTGAACTTTGCCTATATTGCTCTCTGATTCTAGTAGGACTTTTCATTCAAAACTGTACCATGTATTGAATTTATACACACGTTTGTTCTTTTCTTCTTCAATAACTACTACACTGTGTTTAAATCATAAAAAAAAAATATATATATATGTATAAGCATCGATATCAGTAAATTTTAGCAAAATTTTCCCAGACTAATGATTTGCTGAGTTGTTTCTTTCTTCGTCCCAGCATTCTTTCAGCGGCAATATCTTCTGCTGCTTTGAGAATATCCGGGTATGTTTGAATTCCTGGTATTATCTTTAGCCACTTTTACTGACTATCCCATCTATCGTGTGTTGGCTATTGTATCTACTCATCTTTTTCCGATATCCTAACGTGGTAGCCGTTTGGAAACTGTAAACCAGGAGTCCGCACTATGTTTCCTCCTTCAATTGTTTGCCACCTGACAGTTTTTATCAGTTATAATTGATTAGCTCCCTCTCTTTCTTTCTCAAAGATTTTAAATGCGAGTAATGCTCTTACCTATATTTGGTCACGAGTGAGTGGAGAAAGACAGCCATCTGCACCTTAGTGAAATCTGTTCCTACGCAAAATCTCATACCACCACCAAAAGCCATGAAATTTCGAGATGCTCCATTCAGTTCTATTCCCTGTATTCCATGAATATATCAGAGTAGAGTTAAGAAAATCACACACACAACCACTTTCATCTTCTCTATCCTTTAGTATGTGCAAATATAAAACAACAAATAAATGATGAAAGGCCCACCTCCCATCTCCATGGATTGAAGTCAAGGGGATCTTGATATTTGGCAGGGTTTAAGTGTACAGCTGGAGGACAAACCATAACCGCCCAACCAGCTGGAATGGTATGCCCTGCATCAGATAAGTATTACATTAAGGTATGTTCCTATAACAAAATTTGTGGCTTTATTCACAAGAAGATAATCATATACCTTTGAAGTTGATATCTCTTAGTGTTTTCCGGAAGATAGCAGGAACAATATTTGCCAGTCTGACTGTTTCATTAATGACCTACACATCGAGTATTAATGAAGAATATTCTTAGTGCTGGTTACTAAGAATTTTGCAAAATGGACAATCAGCTTTAATTGAATTACCTGAAATGTAAATTTCATTGATTTATATTCTTTCCATGTAAGCCCAGAAGCAGGATTTTCTCTGCTTCTAATTATTGCATCATGTTCCTCCTGAAAGTCATTAGATACCCATTAATTCTGGCATGTAATGAGGATGATTAGTTGAAGAAGATTGGTCATACTTACTGTTAATTCTTTTAAAGCCAAAGGATGATCGTGAAGAAATTTAGTAGCTAAAGTTATAGCCAGAGAGGTGGTCTCAAAGCTGGCAAAGAGCAGTACAAACATCAAATCCAGAGCTATTGCCTCTGTGAGGATTGTGTCGTTCCTTCGAAGTTCTTCTAGGACATAATCAAAGAAATCTGCTTGTTCCTTCCTAGGCTTTGCTCTTCTTTCCGCTAGCATTGTCTTTAGCATCTTCATTGCCTTCTTTCTTCCCTGATTATCACCTCTAGAGTCGGTTAATCACGTCAACAAGTATATGGGCCCACCATTCTAACCCGAATTTCGCAGAACTGCACTCTAAATATGTAGTGTTCATACCTGTAAGCACTTGTGATAGGCAGTTCCAGGGATGTTTATAGGAAAGGAAATCAATCCCTGTATAAAAGCTACAAAACTTTCCCGCAGATTTTCTGATGAGGTCTCAGAATCATAGCTGATTAGCTTTTTTGCAGTTAGATCAAATATCATCTGCAGAAACACCAGGAGATATTCTGATTAAAATTGAGAACCTTTTAATATATTTCTAAGGGGGAATTTTGAAGGGGAGCCTTGGTGCAACTCAAAAGTTTCTGCCATGTGATAGGAAGTCACAAATTCAAGCCAAGGTTAGGCTGCATGCACAAGACCTAATGTAGTCTAGTCCTTTTGTGGATCTCGCGCATAGTGGGAGTTAGTGCACCGGGCTCCCCCTGGGGAAATTTTGGCAACTTACATTGGCAGTTGCTTCCTTCATCTCTACACTTGTTTGACCTGACCACCTCTTCAATTTATTTTTCGCTGCCTCTTCAACCTCAGGCATCATTTTTTTCAGACTTTCAGGACCAAAAAGGTTCAGTACCATGTTCTTCAAGTACTTGTACATGAAACCATGCAAGGAACCTACATTTTGCCTTCCGAATATCTCAGTGAATGTATCTGGATACCAGCTCTGAAACAACTGTCCCTCTTGCTGAAAGATGAAGTAATTAAGGTCCGGGTCTGTAGATACTATAACAGGACGTCCCACCACACTGGTTCGGAAAATCGGTCCATACCTGAAATACATTGCCAAAAGTCTTATTTACTAGGATGGTAAAATGAAGTATGGTAAATGCCAATATTTGTTATTTTTATCATATATAAAACCAAAAAGAGTGGATTGCAATAACCACCTTTTCACCCTTTCCTTCACAAAGGGAGCAATATCTGATGTTGTATTTGGGGCAAAAAACTGAATGGTCTCGCCGAGTAACGGCCAGCCCATTGAACCTGGTGGGAGTTTTCCATTGCATCTGGGATTCCTCCAGTTGTAAACCCAATGTATAATGATCATAACAAGAAAAACTCCAATGCACATACCAAGAGATATCATCTTAGTAAATGCAGATGTTGGAGAAGTAATAATAAATGAAAAGATTGTTCAAAGAAAAAAAGGAAATGTAATAGTTATATTATCAATTGGAAGTGGGAGAGTAATGGTAGGAGATGTTGTGGAGAAAAAGACTTGTAGAATGAGAAGAAACTGCTGTCATGTACTCCATATCCACGAGGAGGAGTACTTAAATAGGCAGGCTAGAATTACAACTAATTATTAGAATAATAATTTTAATTGTTTTTTCAAGTTGGTTGCTCAAAAAAAAGCTGTACAAGTAGTTGGAGAAAAGAATAGTATTAGCCAGAATAATTTTTTTGCGTTGAGAACACCCTCATTCTTTTGTCAACGGGCATATTTAAAAATGAGTAATAGAAAAAGCCTAGCATAACGATGAAGCTTACACGATCCTTCCTCTCTTTTCTCTCTCTCACACTCTAGATATGAAGGGAAGCCTTGAATTAGCTGGTAAAATTGGTGCCATGTGACGAAGTGGTCACTAGTTCAAGCCGTGAAAACAGTCTCTTGTAGAAATATAATATAAGGTTGCATACAATAAACCCTTGTAGTCCATTCCTCCTCCGAACTCGGTATATAGCAGGAGCTTTAGTGCAATCTGTAAATAATCTTTGAAAGGTCTTAAAACACACATAACTGAAGGAGCACTTGCCAGAAATGTTGCATATCTTTAGGAGCTTTATTAGGAAAAAAAAAAAGATAATATTCTTTTAATTCTCAGATTTAATAGGGTGAAAGTTGGATTTTAAGACATCTATTGCTTACATTTGGAAGTATGAAATCAATCATCAAGATGGATTGCAACAACTACAAAATCTAATGGTTGCATCAGCTGCATCAAAAATCTTCTCAATATCTAAGTTAAATACTGTCTTTCAAACAAACTTAATGTAAAGAATTAAGATTCAATTTAGTTTTTGCAAGATTCAGATCTCATCTTAGATCTTATTCTTTAGCTGTTGTATTCGGTTATACCATTTTAAATTCTGAATCTTTTCTCTTACTAAATTATCTTATCTTCTTTTTCATTTGTTACATTGGAAAATACTATATATATATAAAAATAACAAAATCGTTCATAGGCTACATTGCTTATATCAATCAGAAGTAAAAACTCCATTTCCTTGATCTTGTGTTCCCAAACTAACAAACTTCATGTTTTATTACATTCATTTGCTAGAAAATCTGCATATTTGTTTGCCTCTCTACAAATGTGTCTAATATTCGCCTTCTTGGCTTCCAGAAACTAGGGGTGGGCATGGTATGGTATATATCGAATCGAAATTTTTGATACCGTGATTTTTGATATTATGGTATTTGGTATGGTATATGGTATACATTTTAAATTTTTTTGGTATATGGTAGGGTATATGGTATTTACAAATGACATACCAAAATACTGAATACTATACCGAAATATATATAGTTACATAAGTAACTTCTTATATATATATATATATATATATATATATATAAAAGAAAACAAAAAAAAAATACTTAGTATTAGTATAAAAATGTTTAGACATTGAAACTTTCGTTACTCTATCTTGATTGAAATGTCTTTTTGGTGTAATTGACTAATAAAAAGAATTATTTGTACTTCTTTTTCAATATTTCTATATGTGTAATGCATTTTTATGATACAATTAAGACATATTTTTGAAAAGTCGAAGTAATAATACTCTAGTATATGAGTATATATTGTCAAAGTTAAACAAACTATGGTTATCGATTACCATACCGCAAAATACCAAAACCAAACGTCAAAATACCGAACCATACCGAATTAATATGGTATGGTAATAGTATAATATTTAAAAAAATCGAATACCAAAATTACCGTACCGAAATTTCAAATACCATACTATACCCACCCCTACCAGAAACTATTTGCAATCGTCAATAATAACCTTAAGAGAGTTATATTGTATATTGTCTTTTGTGGTAAATTGAACAAAGAAGGCAATCCGTTTCCACCTCTGTTCTTCAAAATAATCTTATTTGACAACATGAAAAATTAACTATTCTTTTGCCTTACAGTAAACTCTTTTCCATTTTCAACACACAGAGCACCACCCCCACCGTCGAGCCGCGGGCTTAATCACTAAACAATGAAAGATGGGTAGGTTTACTGTGGATAATGACCAACCATTATATGCAGTTTAGCATGCTTCATCATACTAATCCTGCATTTGTTTGTATTTTAATATTATAATAATGTACTTAAGATTCATGTATTAGACAAAAACAGAAAGGGGACAATGAGTTTATCAAACTGTTTAACTCTTAAACTAAACCAAGCGCGGGAATCAAAATCTTTGTCTGGTTCTTGGGATTTTTATGACTAAAATAAACTCAACTCGTGTGCAGACTGAACTGTTTGGGTCAAAGAGGGTCCCCTTTCTTACTTTTTTGATGACCGTGGCCCGGCCCCTTGGGTACACCTTAACTAATTCTAAGGGATATCTATCACCCCCTCCATCAATGCTTGGACATATAGGAATTAATCACCTAGAATTTTTTGTTTCGGTTAAAATTTGACCTGAGACATCATAATTTTTTATCTACTTCATTGGTCACTAGACCCGGCTGCAAAGGGGCTCCCCTTTTGTGTGAGCGTTTTATTTTCTTGACTTTAAAGTGTTGCTTTTTTGTCACTGTTACAGAGAAATTGTTGTTTTCTCTGTTAAAGAAACATTAGGAAAAATCCTAGTTATTGCTGGAATGGTATGTCAATGGTGCTGTACCATTGTACCAATTAATCGGTGATTTGTTTTTAAAAGTTTTTTTTAAGTGGAAAGTATTAAGTGAATACAGAGAAAGAGACCAATTTTGAATGGATTGCTTAAGAGGATGACACAGATTGCTCAACTGCCTTTTGGCCTTAGGCTTATGTGGTGGTGCAGAATAATGACAGCTCAATTTGACTCACTCTTAGAATTTTTTTTGTAAATAAAGAATTAGTAATAACTATGTTAGATTAAGAGAGATTAAGGAAGTGCTTAATGAAGTCAAATTCTCTGGACATTGGTAAAGTACTTAAATTTTTAATAGCTTACGAGTAAGCGACCTTTTCTTGTATTTCCTTTTGGGGTTTGGGGCTTCTAAGAACCGACACAAAAAGGTCCTACTTGTCTTGATGGTGTAAAGCACCAGATCTGATATTGGGGACCACCAATTTTTTAAGCCAAAATCTTTCCACCTGGTGTCAATTTTTTATGGGAAAAGGGTAAATATGTCCTTAAACTTTGCGAAAAAGTTTAGATATATCCTCCGTTAAAAATTTAGCTCAGTCATTAAGTTTTGATCTATATAGACCCTTTTTGTCAAGTTTTGGGTCATATATACCTCTGTTATCAAGTTTTGAGTCATATATACCTTTGTCGCCGTTAATTGTTTTGCTGAAATTTTCTAACCCTCTTTCCTTTTATTTTCCTTAAGAAATTATATTTGTCACATCACTTAAATTCACCCCTTCTTCTGCACATTAAACATCCATCAAATTCTCTCATCTACCTCACAATCTCTTTGAATTTTCTCTAATTTGTCGTAACCCCTTTGTTGTATTTTTAGATTCTTGCCTAACAGCTCCTTTCATACATACATACATATGTGTAAAAGATATCCTCTTAATTGACAACTTGCTTTTGTTGTCTCTATATGGACGACCTCTTTAATACCTTTACATCCCAATTTCTCACTTTGATTTTCCTTATTCTTTTTTTCTTATGTTGATATTGACGGGTGAATCTCAAAAATAGACCCAAATTAGGGTGATTTTCAAATTTTAGCCCCAAATAAAAAAGCTTTCTTAAAATAGCATTTACCTATTAACTAATATTTTTTTGACAAAATTGCCCCTGATCAATGGAGTAAATTACATAAATGATCCTCATAATGGATAATAACTCCATATTTATATATTTCAACTTTTATTTTATTTTTTCACTTTTTAATTCTACTTTGATTTTTATTTTTTATTTTCTCTTTTTATTTTTAATTTTGTCAACCCTTACTTTTTTTCTTTTTTCCTCTCAACTTCTTTTTTTTTTCCTTTTTTTTTGTTCTTTTTAGTTTTTCTCAACCATTACTTTTTTTTCTTTACACCTTTCAATGTCTACTTTTATAAAAGAAAAAAAAATATTTTTCTTTGATTTCTATTTTTTCTTTTCTTTTAAAATTTTTCTCGACATTTATTTTTATTTAATCTTTCTTTTTTTTATCAACCTTTATTTTTTTCCTATTCTCTCTCAACTTTTACATTTTCTTTGAGTTTTATTTTTTAATATTTTTCTTCATTTTTCTTTTTTCGCAATTTTTATTATTTTTGTTCTTTTCTTCGATTTCTTCCATTCAATTTACATATCATGAGCAAGAGTTGACACTATCACATTATAAAGGCAAAACTTACAACTTTCGAACAATAAGCTACGTTTCATGGGCAAGAATTGACACTTCTACATTGTCAAGTCAAGACTTATGACTTTCAAACAACAAGTTATGTTTCATGGGAAAGAGTTGACACCACCACATTGTATTTTGATTTCTAAGATGTTTTATATCTCTTACCTTAGAGGCAAGACTTAACTCAGGAATTTTCAAACAACAAATTATACCTCACGGGCAAGAGTTGACTCTACCACGTTATATTTTCATTTATGAGATGCTCTACAACTATTGCCTTAGAGCAAGACTTAACTCAAGGACTTTCAAACTACAAATTATGCTCCACGAGCAGGAGTTGACTCTACCATGTTATGTTTTCATTTATGAGATGTTCTACAACTATTTTCTTAGAGTCAAGACTTAGCTTAAGAACTTTCAAACAATAAATTATGTCCCACGGGCAAAAGTTGACTCTACCGCGTTATGTTTTTATTTATGAGATGTTCTACAACTATTGCCTTAGAGGCAAGACTTAGCACAAGGACTTTTAAATAACAAATTATGCCCCACGGGCAAGAGTTAACTCTACCACGTTATATTTTCATTTATGAGATGTTCTACAACTATTGCCTTAGATAAAAGAATTAGCTCAAGGACTTTCAAACAACAAATTATGCCCCACAAGCAAGAGTTGACTCTACCATATTATGTTTTCATTTATGAGATGTTCTACAACTATTGTCTTAGAGGCAAGCCTTGACTCAAGGACTTTCAAACTACAAATTATGCCCCACGGGCAAGAGTTAACTCTACCACGTTATATTTTCATTTACGAGATGTTCTACAACTATTGCCTTAGAGGCAAGACTTGGCTCAAAGACTTTCAAACTACAAATTATGTCCCACGGACAAGAGTTAACTCTGCCACGTTATATTTTCATTTATGAGATGTTCTACAACTATTGCCTTAGAGAAAAGACTTAGCTCAAGGACTTTCAAACAACAAATTATGCCCCACGAGCAAGAGTTGACTCTACCATATTATGTTTTCATTTATGAGATGTTCTACAACTATTGTCTTAGAGGCAAAACTTGACTCAAGGACTTTCAAACTACAAATTATGCCCCACGGGCAAGAGTTAACTCTACCACGTTATATTTTCATTTACGAGATGTTCTACAACTATTGTCTTAGAGGCAAGACTTGGCTCAAAGACTTTCAAACTACAAATTATGCCCTACGGGCAAGAGTTGACTTTACTATGTTATGTTTTCATTTATGAGATGTTCTACAACTATTGCCTTAGAGGCAAAACTTAATTAACTCAAGGACTTTCAAACTACAAATTATGTCACACGGGCAAGAGTTGACTCTACCACGTTATGTTTTCATTTATGAGATGTTCTACAACTATTGCTTAGAGACAAGACTTAGCTCAAGGACTTTCAAACTACAAATTATGCCACACGGGCAAGAGTTGACACTACCACGTTATGTCTTCATTTACGAGATGTTCTACGACTCTTGCCTTAGAGGCAAGACTTAGCTCAAAGACTTTCAAACTACAAATTATGCCCCACGGGTAAGAGTTGACACTACCACGTTATGTCTTCATTTATTGAATGTTCTACAACTCTTGCCTTAAAGGCAAGACTTAGCTCAAGGACTTTCAAAGAATTAATTATGCCCCACGAGCAAGAGTTGACACTACCACGTTATGTCTTCATTTATGGGATGTTCTACAACTCTTGCCTTAGAGGCAAGACTTTGCTCAAAAACTTTCAAATAATAAATTATGCCCCACGGGCAAGAGTTGATACTACCTCATTATGTCTTTATTTATGAGATATTCTACAACTTTCGCCTTAGAGACACGACTTATCTGAAGAATTTTCAAAGAACTTCGTAATAACAATTCATGCCCTTAAATTTGCTTTGATGTCAAAAAAAGTAGATCCCTTTGTGGATTATCCAATTTTTTATTTATTAGAAAAATATAATAGAAGTTGAGAAAAAAGAAAAAAAATGATCAAACAAAATAGAAAAAAAAATCAAGAAAAAAACGAAGAATTAAAAAAATTGAGAAAAATAAAAATGAGAGAAAAAATAAAAATAAATTTTGATAAAAATGAGGAAAAAAGAGAACTGAAGAAAGAAAAAAGCGATCAAACAAAATAGAGAAATAAAAAAAAAAGAGTAAGAAAAAAAAGGCAAGAAAAATAAAGATTAAGAAAAAAAGTGAAGAATTAAAAAAATTGAGAAAATAAAAATGAGAGGAAAAAATAAAAATAAAGTTTGAGAAAAATGAGGAGAAAAAAGAGAACTGATAAAAATCAAGAATAAAAGAAAAATAAAGGTTAAAGACAAATGAATTTAAAAAGAAAAAAAAATAGATAATGCTTGAGAAAAAAAAGAGAAAAAAAATAAAGGTTGAGACAAATGAATTAAAATATGAAAATAAAATTAAAGAAAAAATAAAAAGTGAAAATAAAAAAAAAATAGAATAATAAAATCAAAATAAAAAATAAAAAAGTGAAAATAATAAAAAATAAAATTTGAGAGATAAATAAGTATGGAAAGATTAAAAAGTATATTTGAGGTGTAGAGGGGCAAAATGATACTTGTATTATACTTAAAAAGTAAGGAAAGTTATTCTTTAAAGACATTTCTTATTAGGATCAAATATCTAAAGTCACTCATATTTGGGTCTACGACATGCAATTTCCTGGATATTGATAGTGGTGCGAAAGATGGAGGCGATTGATGATATTAAAATAATTTGCAGTTGGTAAGTACTTTAATTCTTGATTTTTATCGCAATTGTGCATTGAGTTTTTATGGGGTGTTCTTGACTTTTTTTATTTTTTACTTTATGATTCTTGGGGTTATGCAAGAATCAAAAACACAATAAAGGAATCTCCTCAAATTAGAGAAAATTCAAAGAGATTGTGAGGTGGATGAGAGCATTTGAGGGATGGTTAATGTGTAGAAGAAGCGGTGAGTTTAATTATATGTGATGTGGAAAATATAATTTCTTAAAAAAAAAAAAAAAAAAAAAAAGGGGATTGAAATTTTTTAACAAAACAATTAACGGCGACAGGGGTATATATTACCTATAACTGGACAATGAGGGTATATATGGTCCAAAACTTGACAAAAAGGGTATATATAGCCCTAAACTTGGACGGTAAGGGCATTGGTGAGCTAAACTTTTAACGGAGGATATATCTGAATATTTTCGCAAAGTTTAGGAGCATAGTTGACCCTTTTTTTCTTTTTTTCTTTTTTTTGGTAACTGTTTTGCATCGGTAAAAATTTTACATAACATGTCTTAGTAGCCAAAAAACTTTTTTTTGAAAAATTATTTCACTTTAATAATAAAAAAAATATGTGTGCGTTTGACCATGAAAATTTCATATACAATTTGAAATTGTATTTGAAAAAATGAAAACAAGTAAAACTTATTTTCACTTTTTCCACTTCTACTTCTCTAACAAAATTTCAAAAATAAGTCCAATTTATATTCAAGGTCAAACACAACTCCAACTCTAACTTCAACTTTAAAAAAATATGATTTTCATGGCCAAAAGAGACCTTAATGTAGTTACATCAGATTTTTTTAAAGAAATAATTATGATGTTCAGATTAGTTTTCTCATTCCTTGAATTAATTTCGCCGGATATTTTTCACCTTTTAATAATAAGAAGTACTAGATATTTGTCCATCAACACGAAGACAAGTGGGAAGAAATTATTTAATATTTTTTTAATCTCTGTTGAGACTTGAGCAATTAGGTCACACGGCGTCATTTAGTACATTGAAAAAAATTAATAGGGATATCCTAAGAGATTATTTTCTCATTTTTAATATGCGATAATAATTTCATCATTTTAATATAAATAATGAAATAAAATAATTTTGAAATTAGTTAATATCTTTTATCAAATATGAGATAAAATTAATCTCAAACTTTATTCCGTGATTATTTTTTTATTCGATATACCAAACAATCCCTTAGTATAGTAGTGATTAAAAAATTTACAAAAGATATTCAAGATTTAATATATAAAGTAACTTTTGACCTACCTAATAATATAATTTGTGATAAAGTATTTGACTTACCAGTCTTCCTTATATGTGGCTATCCCTTGTACATCGTTTGGTATAATGTAAAATAAAGTGTATTAATAATATTTATATTATTAATATTTGTATTAGTTATATTTGTATTTTTTTATGCAGTATTTTTTTTGATATATTAAAAATAATATGAATTATATAATTTTTTTTATAAAAATATCCTCCATATATATATTGAAAAGATGTGAAAAAAAATTTGGGGGATAATTGTGTCTTTAATCATTCTAATGCATGCACTAGATTCATTGCGTAATGTCATAAATTTTGAGGTATTAGTAACACACACCTCAATACACAATAGAGTATAGAAGTAATGTCTTGCATTAGTTATATATAGGCTAAAAAATATATCAAACAAGTACTAATAATACATAAGACCAATGCATTCATTATTTATTTTAATACACTCTATCAACCGACCCCTAATTTAGCATACACTTTATCACCTAACCGTAGTTAACTAAGTTGCATCTTTATCTGAATTATTATTTAATCATAAAAAATAATAACCGAATGCGATAATTTTTGTTATTTTGCATCGCTTCTAAAACTTATTTCTTTAGTTTACCCAAGAAATCAACAGTAAATGGTTTCTTTTTTATTGGTGTAACCATTTGATATTCACAATTTATTATTATTATTAATTGCATGTGATTCGATTAATTTAACTTTATGTCAAAGTTAGATTCATTATTAAATATAAGTGTTTCCAATTTGAGATCTTTTTCATGTTTATGACTTTGAAGTCTTGAACTTGATATATAAGGGCGAAACGATTTGAACTATTTTGTCACTACCCTCAGTGATACTAGTAATTGGCTAAAGGGGATGCTTGGATGATTTTTTTAAGTGACTTAAGGTAAAGTACCTAAAAATATTTTTGGTCTTTATTAAATACTTTAAAAAAATATATTTAAAAATTAAAAACATCTAACAGTAAGTCATTTCAAACACCCTCGAAAAGTCAATTCAAACATCCTCAAAGTACTCATCTTCCTCTCTAAATAAGAAGTTAAGAGTAGCATTTGACTTTTAAATTTTTACTACCACTAATAATAAGTCAATTCAAACACCCTCAAAATAATCATCTTCCTCTCTCAAAATAAGAAGTTACGAATAGCATTTAATTTTTTAACTTTTACCAACAACGACGGGTCAAAGATATTATTTGTAAAATAGTGTTTAGAGAGAGTTCTCACTCTAGTAGAGATATAATCGAAAAGTACACCTTCTATGAATGTTTGATTTTCTGCTTCCTCCTTCATTTTACCTTTATTATTAATTACGTATTATTTATTTGTTAAAATATTAAATTTATTACATTTAAATGGTGATATGATAATTTAGCATTTTACTTAATCATAGTAAAAATAGACGAATTGAGTATTTAAAAAAAAAAAAAGATTTTTTTCCTTTCCTTTGGATGTTAAAATATACTTTTTACCCTCCTAAGCTTATAATGCATGGTGATTAAAGCTAGTCAGGCACAGGTTACAACTTCTCAACTCAGGGCATGTTCGTATTATATGGGCTTAAGTTAGAAATAATAACTTAGGATTTTGGCTTATTTTTGTTATTTAGATTTAAGGAAAAAATTATATGTAGCAAATTTAAATTCATTATTAGACGCTTCATGGCTACAGTTTTATAATTATTTAAAATAGCAATTTGTATTCTATATTTTAAGTTATTTGTTTACCATAAAGATATATATATATATATCAATGCCCCTTATTTTTATAAAATTTGTTGAGATAAATAAAAAATGATTTAACCACTATAATTACGTCATAAATTTAAATTTAAAGATTGCTTTTCATAAATGATTCTTATTTAAACGACTATCACTTTATTTTCAATAGCTCAATTCTAATTCAAAATCGATTTCACTGTATATTTTTTCCCTTCATGATCTTCAAAGTAAATCATATTTGCTGATACAAGTATTTAATCTCAAACTTTATCAAATACAATACAAAATACATATCTGATACTTTAAAATTAAAATACAAAGACATGTGTTACACTCTAAAGAAAACAACACAATCCAAATACACATCTGACACTGTGCCAAAATACATGCATATATGCAAACACTCATACATTACAAAATACAATCGTGTTGAAATAAAAAGACAATATCTTTTTTCTTCATCTTATTTTGAATCATCTTAGAAGATTTCTCAACTTCAGGACTTGAAATTTTGTTGTTTGTTTCAATTTTTTGCTTCTTTTTTTTCTCCGTTTTTTGAATTTCTTGAGGTTTTGGAGAAGAAACTTTTTTCAATCCTTTTTCTTTCATAATTTCGGCCATCTTTTCTGAATCATTATGATGCTTCGACCTCACCTTTTCAACACTCACTAATTTCTTCGACTCATGCGTAGGCGGAGAAAATAGTTGAAAATAAAATCTAAAAAATGGGAGAAAAATTTAAAAAAAAGAAGAAGAAAGAGATAAAGTAAGAAAAGGAAAGAGATAAATATAGTGGCGTGAAAAGAGATAAGTTACATATGGTAACGGTAAAAAGACGGTAGTGACTTGATCTCACTGAAAATATTGTTATTTTTGCTATAAAACTTAATTTTGTAAAAATATTGTTATTAAGCTTAATTATGAACACAAGTTTGCTACGCATTTTTCCCCTTAGATTTAAAGCAAGTGCTTAATCGTTTATTTTCGCTTAAAATAAATTAACAAATCCAAACAGACTCTTATAGTAACACTTTGTCCATACACTACCTACTGTTGGTCTCCCTATCTCATGAAGCGTCCCCTCTGTGTGTTTGTCCTTTCGATTACTCGATGGGCTTAGTCTCCACTAAGCATATATCTACACATGTAAGTAATCCTTGAAGTATGTTGGAGTTACTTAGTTTAGTTACGAAAACAGTGTAAATATATTGTTGTTCTTGTATGTGTATTAAAGGATCACTTTAGTATTTGGGCCAGTTGTAGAGCAGTAGCCCATTTTTCTTTTTCGGGTTGTTGGCTCATTCATGTATAAAGTGGATCACTGGATCCTTCCAAGAGACAACAGAAAAAAGTTTTTTTCCTAATTCACATTTTTTCTCTCTCTTCTCTTTATCTCATCTCTCTCGAAGCTTCTGTTAAGATTTGCTTCTTCAACTAATCTGTAACGATCTCGATAGTTTGATATGGTATCAGAGCAGAGATCCATGGCGGCCGTTGGATTTTGCATCTTCCGATGGTACCCTTGTGGTATTTTATGGTGTATTTTCTAATCTACGATGTTTGCTCGTTCATCGGATTTTTTATCTTCGGCGTATAAAATTCTATCGTGTTTGATTTGTACTGGATTTATCTTGTTACGCCAAGGCTGTTTCCGTTTTTAGTTGTAAAAACGGGGGGTAATTTTCGTTGCTCATTTCTGTGATTTTTGTTGTGTAATTGATTGAGGAGTTGTTCCCTCTATTTTGTGAATTTTTGCTATCATGGTAAACACGAGTAATTCTTCTGGTGCTTCGACTTCCGCTACCATTGATTACTCTGACCCTTTATACCTTTCCTCCTTCGATGTACCCGGAATATCCTTGGTCAGTGTCCCTTTCTCAGGGACTAGTTTTGGAGGATGAAAAAAGAACATAATTGTGTCCTTATCTGCTAGAAGAAAAATAGGTTTTATCGATGGTTCTTACACCAGACCTGCCCTGCTGAAGGCACATCTCGTGCTAGGGTTTGGGATAGATGCAATAATATGGTCATATCATGGTTGATCAATTTTTTATCCCCTGACATAGCAGAAAGTGTACAATATTCTGACATAGCTGAGAGTATTTGGAGTTAATTGAACAACAGGTATGGTTTGGTTAGTGGTACCAAGGTGTTCGAACTTAAGAAGGAATTAGCCTCGACTAGTCAGGGATCTTTAGACATTGCTTTATATTTTAACAAACTTAAGAGATTGTGGGATGAGCTTAGGTTTATTTCCACATCCCATATCAATACATGTACATGTGCTGCAAAGCCTAATCTTTAAAAGAAAAATGAGAAAAATAAGGTATACCAGTTTCTCATAGGTTTGAATAAGGCTTACGTTGGAATGCGCAGTAATCTCCTCATGGTACAACCTTTTTCTTCTCTTGATTCTGCATATAACATCTTACTACAAGATAAAAGGCAGAGGCAGGTGATATCTCCTGCTCATTTTCCAACTGAATTTGCCTCTTTCCAAGTCTCTCACAACCGTCGGCCTACACCACATATGCCCTCTAATAAGTTCCATTATCCCACTTTTACCAAATCTCAAAGTGGTTATCCTAACAAGTCTTATGATCAAAAGATCAATTTTGATCAGGATAAACCTCCTTTGTTTTGCAAATATTGCAAAAGGAGTGGACATGTCATTGAAAAGTGTCATAGGCTTTTTGGTTTTCCTGCTGATTTCAAGCCTTCCAACCCTAATTTTAAGGGAAAGAGAGTGACTGCTTCTACTGAGATTCAAGAATCTACTGGCTCAAACACTTTATCCCTTGATCATTTTTCTGATAACACTCCTAATGATTTCTCATTTGTTGGATTATCCAATGAGCAGCGTAGTCAAGTTATAAGTCTACTGCAGAGTTTCAAGATTACAGATAACCCTTCTAGCCTTATGGCTTCTGCTGGTTTTGCTGGTATGCCTTCTATACCTGATCCTGTAGAGTCTGTGTCTTCTTATGGTGCTTGCATGATTAGCAAAGTAAATGGGTGCATTTGGATTATCGATTCTGGTGCTACTGACCACATGACCTCTAATAAAAATTTATTGTTCAATATTCAACCTTTAGTAACACCTTACCTGGTAACCCTTCCTAATAGTTACAAAGTGAAGGTGACTTGCACTGGATCTATTCATTTTCTCTCCCTCACTCTTCATCATGTCCTTTATATACCTAGCTTTCAGTATAATCTTAGATCTGTCTCAAAGCTCATTACTCAATTAAATTGCTTTGTCTTTTTTACCAAACTCTCTTGTATTATCCAGGCCCCTTCAATGAAGAGGCCAGTGGAGATTGGTAGCTTGGAGCATGGCCTCTACAAACTCATGTCATCTTCATTATCTCACATTCCAGTACACGGTTCTGCTGATTTACCTGATTGTGTTGAACTTGATGCTCGCACCACTCTTACTACTTTAAATTCTTCTATTTTTTCCCATTGTAATAGTTTCTGTTTACTGCATAATGAAGAAATTTTATGGCATAATTGCTTGGGTCACATGCCTTTTGTAAGAATGAATAAAATTTCTTCTATTCCATGTAAGTTCTCTTCCAAACAGTTTTTTTCTTTTCACATTTGTCCTTTAGCTAGGCAATCCAGACTTTCCTTTTCTGATAGTTCAATCAAAACCTCACATTCTTTCCAACTCATTCATATAGATACTTAGGTTCCTTATAATACCCTTACCTATTCTAATTGTAAGTATTTTCTCACTATAGTGGATGACCACACTAGGGCTACTTGAACTCACCTCTTAGGGTCCAAAAGCAATGTTTTTCCTTTGGTTAAAACCTCCATTACCATGGTCCGCACTTAATTTAATGCCTCTGTACTTACTGTTAGGAGTGATAATGCTATTGAACTTGGTTCAAGCAATTCTGCCACTCAATTCTTTTCTGATAATGGAATCATTCATCAAACTTCATGCCCTCATACTCCATAACAAAATGGTGTTGTGGAGAGAAAACATAGACATCTTCTTGAGACTTCAAGAGCTTTAGTGTTCCAATTAAAATTACCTTTAAGATTTTGGGGTGATTGTGTACAGACTGCCACATATCTCATTAATAGATTTCCTTCTTCCATATTGAATAATAAAACCCCTTATGAATTGTTACATGGTCGCATGCCTTCATATTCTCACTTAAGGTCTTTTGGTTGCTTATGTTTCTCTCTATTCCAAAATGCCACCGAGATAAATTTCAACGTTGAGCTGATCCTTGTGTCTTTATTGGTTATTCTTTGACCAAAAAAGGTTACAAACTATACAATCTCAAGACTCACCTCACTTTTATCTCTAGAGATGTAGTTTTTCATGAATTTTTCTTCCCATTCCATGATCCTACAATCCTTAATTTTCCCCCATCTTCTTCTGTTATATATCCCCCTTCTGATCCTCTTCTATTTTTTTCCTCTTCCTCTCCACCTGTCTCAACTCCTTCTTCTTCTGTTACATCTCCTGCCCCTCCTAGAAGATCTACCAGATCACACACTACCCCTGCCTATCTTCAGCAGTTTGTGTGTGATCTTTCTTCTTCTATTTGTGGCTCTAGTCTGTCTTCCACTTGCCCTAGTCACTTCCCTAATATTACTGCATCTGAACCACAGTCCTACAAGCAGGCTACCTGCATCCCTGCTTGGCAGGATGCCATGACTAAGGAGTTCGAGGCCTTTCAGGCCAACAACACCTGGTCCATTATTCTGTTACCTCTGGGTAAGAAGCCCATAGGCTATAAATGGGTTTATGAGGTAAAGTACAAAGCTGATGGTTCTGTTGAGCGTTCTAAAGCTCGTTTGGTTGTTCGAGGTGACACCCAAGTAGAAGGAGCTGATTTTAATGAAACATTTTCCCCCGTCATTAAGTTTTCTACTGTTAAATGCCTCATTGTTGTGGCTGTCAAAAAGGTTGTCCTTTATTCCAACTTGATGTTAATAATGCATTTTTGCATGGTGACTTGGAAGAGGAGGTATATATGAAGCCTCCCCAGGGTCTAACTGTTGATTGCCCTGCTGGTTCTTCCCCTTTGATTTGTCATCTTCAAAAGTCCCTTTATGGATTTCGACAAGCCTCTAGACAGTGGTATGCTAAGCTTTCACAAGCACTTTATTCCCGGGGCTACTCGCACTCCCTTAATGACCATTCCTTATTCATAAAGCGGTCTTCTTCCTCTATTGTGCTCATTGCGGTTTATGTTGATGATATAATTTAGTCTGGTGATGATCTTGATGAAATTTCTGCCCTCAAGTCTTTTCTTGATTCTCAATTTTGAATCAAAGATCTGGGTGTTCTGAATTATTTTTTGGGCATTGAAGTGTTCTATTCTGCCACTGGTTTACTGCTTCATCAAAAGAAATTCATCATTGATCTGCTCCACGATTATAATTGTGATATGGTTTCTCCAGTCACTTGTCCACTTGATTTGTCTGTTAAATTGAAGGTTGATATGGGTACTCCACTTCCAAACCCTGAGACTTATCGCAGCTTAGTGGGTAAGCTCAACTTTCTTACTCATACAAGGCCTGACTTATATTTTGCAGTTCAACACTTAAGTCAATTTCTTCAAAAACCTTCTGATTGTCATATGAAGGCTGCACTGCATTTATTGCGTTATTTGAAAGGGACTTCTACTTTGGGTGTATTTTTCTCCAACTCACATGATCTTTCTCTTACTGCATTTTGTGATAGTGACTGGGCAGCATGCCCCGACACTCGTCGTTCTGTTACTGGCTTCTGTATTCTCTTGGGTGGTTCCCTTATAACCTGGAAGGCTAAGAAATAACTTGTTGTATCTTTCTTCTGCCGAGGCCGAGTAGCGATCGATTAGCAAAGTTGTGGCTGAATTGGTATGGTTATTACGCTTGTTATCTGATCTCGGCCTCATTGTTTCTGTCCCTGTTCCAGTATTTTGTGACAACCAAGCTGCTATCCACATTTCTCGGAACCCTGTATTTCATGAGCGGACTAAACATATCGAGGTGGACTGCCATTTTATTCGTACTAAGTTGTTTGATGGTTTGATTGAATTGTTTCATGTCCCTACAGGTTCTCAGTTGGCCGATATTTTCATTAAGCCGCTTACTGACATTATTCATCATCCTCTTTTGCTCAAGTTGGGTGTTCAGGCCCCCTCCAACTTGCGGGGGGGAGGTGTTGGAGTTACTTAGTTTAGTTACGAAAATAGTGTAAATATATTGTTGTTCTTGTATGTGTATTAAAGGATCAGTTTAGTATTTGGGCCAGTTGTAGAGCAGTAGCCTATTTTTCTTTTTCGGGTTGTTGGCCCATTCATGTATAAAGTGGATCACTGGATCCTTCCAAGAGACAACGAAAAAAAGATTTTTTCCTAATTCACATTTTTTCTCTCTCTTCTCTTTATCTCATCTCTCTCGAAGCTTTTGTTAAGATTTTCTTCTTCAGCTAATCTGTAACGATCTCGATAGTTTGACAAAGTAATATACTTGATCCTCACTGGACATACGCTCCTCTTTCCTACTTCTAGCTAAGAGTGTTCGACATTTTATATATATATATATGTTATAAAATAAAAGAACAAGAATAAAGAATAGAGAGAATAGAGAGAGTGATTCTTATTTCTTTTCTTGAGGGATGAGAGATCATAAGATTGTCAATACAATGAACAAAATTCCTCTATTTATAAGGGAAATTTACTCCTAGTCTGAGTAAAAGGCAGATGCTTCAAATCCTAATAGATATCAAAGTTGATCTTGATAGACATTCACTATAATGTAAATACATTTATAACACTCCCCCTTGAATGTCTAATTGGTAGATAATGTACCTCGTTAAAACCTTACTAGAAAAAACTCAGTAGGAAAAAAAATGTAGTGAAGGAAAAAGAGTTCACATCGTTAAAAATACGCATTTCGGCTGCCTCATTAAAAACCTTACAAGGAAAACCCAGTGGGACAAAACCTCGTAAGGAAAAAAGAATACAATGCGTATTAACTCCCCCTAATGAGAACATCCTTGACCTTTGCATCTCGATCGTGTGCAACATCTTCTTGAAAGTTGCAATTGAAGAAGATTTGGTTAATAAATCAGTCACATTGTCAGTTGAACGAATCTGTTGCACGTTAATATCATCATTCTTTTGTAGCTCATGTATGTAGAAAAGTGTTGGCAAAATGTGTTTCGTTCTATCTCCATTTATGAATCCTCCCTTAAGATGTGCTATGTATGCTGAATTATCTCTGTATAAAATTGTGGGTAGATTGTCATATTTCACACCATATTTTTCTCGAATGAGATGTATCATGGACCTCAACCATACACATTCTCGGCTTTCTTCATGAATAGCTATTATATCAACACGATTCGATGAAGTGGCTACGATAGACTGCTTTGTATATCTCCAAGATATGGCAGTACCACCACATATGAACACATAGCCTATTTGAGACCGAGTTTTATGCGGGTCAGATAAGTACCCAACATCAGCATGAAGAATAAGATCGGGACTGAAATCTTTAGAATAAAACAAGCTCATGTGTTTTATCCCATTTTGATGTCTCATAGTAGAAGCAGAAATATACCTTGCTAACAAATTGACTGAAAAGGCTATAGGCCTTGTAGTATTTTCAAGGTACATGAGTGCATCAATTGCACTAAGATATGGTACTTCATAACCAATCCAATTCGATATATTTCGAATTTCAGCAAATAATCTATTGCTTTGAAAACTCTCTAAGAGTTTCAATGATGTTCAAGCAATAATCTTATACAATATAAGGATTATAAATAAGTTTTCCAGAAACTTTTATATGCTTCAAGCAGTTTGAATCCTTAAAAGTTTTCACATAAGTTTTTTCAAGTGACAATATTCAACATTTCATGAGTGACATCTTCAAGTTTCTGGACTGCAAATCAAATAAGTTTTACGCTTACCAAAATACATCCTTTCATGTCACTTTATAAATATTTCTACGTCAGCATACTTAAATAAACGTAGAATTCAGATCCTCGTAATCTTTCACAATATTGCGCCAATATTGTGTCAAAGATATTGATGATATATCATTTCGTGTCGGTTCACAATGCGACATAATATTTTGAGATCTCATCACTTCATTATTTTCAGGTACATGAACCTCTCATAAGGTTTCATGAAATGTTATGTCGTAGGCTCTTCAAGAGCTCATTGCCTTCTTATTATGATTATTTGCTCCGTATTTTTCAAGGACTGTTTCATTTGAAACCGATTAGTCTACCACGCTTCACGCGTACATAGACTTTGTTCTTTAGGAACACAAAATAAGAGCACTTGCGCTTAATATGAGATCCTTTCAGCATTTGACTTGAATTATCTTTTGGATGAGGATATGGTGATAATTCCTAACATATTTCAGAGCGCTTATAATCTCCCCCTTATGTTAGAAAAACTAACATACATCCTCTACTTCTTTAGGAATCCATCGTTGTGCATTATGGTATATTCATTAATCGTATACCGCACATCAAAATTATTAGATGGAATAATTAGTTCCCGACCTTGAACCAATTGAGAGAGAAGAAATAATCATAATTTATTGGTCTAATGCATACAAATGCTATTGCAATATATCATATTTCAGACCAATACATTAAGTTTTGTTCTCATTAGCAATGGTTTAGATATTTATCGAAGACATTCAATGTTAAACCATCATCATCAAGATGAATTATCTTAATTACACAGTCTGAAAATTATGCTCAATTTATATTGAACAAGTAACTTTATGAATGTCAAACGTAGGTTGATCATGAATGTACATGTGATCATCTTATTGATGCATCCTTTCAACATATCACGTGATAGGTGAACGGGCCCTTGTTCACCTTTTATAATTTTCAGATTTGAAGGGATCCAATCCCAATATTAGTTGGTCCAACCAACTTGTCATGAGAACAAACGACATAAACAATTCTTGAAGAATCTTCTAGTTCTTCAACACATGCACATCTTCGAGATGTCACAATCGTTCATATCAATTTATAAACTTTTATTCTAGTAAACTCCAAGTTTACCATGACATGTACTTTTTCTTTAGTAAATTTCAGATTTACTATTACATGAATAAATTTCAGATTTACTACTTCAGAAGTAGATTTCAAAATTATTCAACCTCTTTCGGAGGTGAGTTGTGATACAATCACAATCAAGTGCACGTTTGCATTAACAAGTTTCTCATTCTCCAGGAATGAAATATAATCGTGCTTAAGCCTATCAAATTATGATAGCTTATAACCTCTTTCAAGATTTTGCTACTTCAGAAGCAAATCGAGGCATACATATGATGTAGAGAATTTTTTTTGCTCTAGCATATCTTATAATCATATAAGCGTGTGAAAATATCATCACTTTTGATGATCATTATCATATTGTCCCTCCACACGTATATTCGTGCATTCAATCACTTGTCTTCTTTCAGATATATTATGCATGCTACCACATACACCTCAAGAATGAAGTAAGTTGTCATATTTCAGACTTATCATATATTGCTACCACATTCACTTCATGGAATGAAGCATATTCAATGGGTCGAATTTCATGACTTTTCATCAAACACTCATTATTTTGCCTTAGCCATCACAAATCATCAATATGGTGTATTGAGATTCAAACTCAATATTTGATCCATATAAAGGCGTCTTAGGCATGAATCGATGGGACTTGAACCCAACATATTATCATCCTTTTTGATAAATAAATTTAAAATATAAATGGTTCCAAACCAATTATTTTTCTCAAATCCAATAATAATTATATTAGTAGTAGCAAAAGAAAGATATAGAAAGAATTACTAACCTTGAAATCCTTCAGATTTATAATCTCACATTGTTTGGCAGAGTCTCGTGCGAACAGATCTCAATTGGTAAGAGACTTCGTACAGATCTCAATTGGTAAGAGACTTCGTGCTGATAACGTGTTATAAAATAAAAGAACAAGAATAAAGAATAGAGAGAATAGAGAGAGTGATTCTTATTTCTTCTCTTGAGGGATGAGAGATCATAAGATTGTCAATACAATGAACAAAATCTCTCTCTAGTCTGAGTAAAAGACAGATGCTTCAAATCCTAATAGATATCAAAGTTGATCTTGATAGATCTTGGTAGACATTCACTATAATGTAAATACATTTATAACAATATACTAATAAATATTTGATTTATATGTATAGTATAATTTTTTGACAAAAGGTGTCCATTGGTCACCCTTGAGCCCACATGGATAAGCCCATTGATTCGGTGCATTTGCATTTGCTCTTCAAGCTAGTTAGAACTTGTGAATTAACGTACTGGCCGTCCTAAGTTAATAAGTAAATAGACATTCAAAAAAAAAATATGCACAAAATAGTCAGCAAGACATGGCCCTCACGCCAGTGTGGGTAAAGAGCACATGCTTTGGAATTTGGAAGCACTCAACGACCAGTCTACCACCTGTAATATGCTCACACTATTAATAAGTGTGTATTGTATGTATATACTACATATTTAGTGGTTCGTCTACTATATCTTTACTTACAACAATAACTATATAACATACACAGTAGAATCTCACAAGTGGGGTTTGATAAGGATAGAGTATACACAGATCATACTTCTACCTCGCAGAGATAGATTTGTTGTTTCCAGAGGACCCTCGACTTGAGTACATATATCTTTACTTACAATTTACTATGTAAATATATATATATACAGAGTGTATATGGAAGAAAAGTGTTAAAAATTATGTTAGCAGGAGGATGAGAAGATTGAGGAAAAAGTTGTACCTTTTGTCTGTGCCGTGCGCATGTTGAAAGTATTATCTAAATGGAACTTAGGACAATGATCCTGGTCAACAGCCTTTAAACTAGTTCTCCTTCTTCCTGTTTCAACTTCACACCTACGGCTTCTAGAGACCTAGCTAGTCACCTGCTCATGCGACATGCATAGTCTGATTCAGTGGTGAAGTCAGGATTTTCGCTAAGGGTTCATAAGTAAATATAAAAACTAATCGAAGGGGGTTCAACATCGCATATATATATACATAAAAAATAATTTTAACCATGTATATATAATATAATTTTCCGCCGAAAGCGGTTATAGTGTAGATCCGCCACTGGTCTGATTCATATACGCAGGATGTTTCGTGCATAGGGTTGTCCTTTGTATAAACGTTAGGATAATGATTGCGAGCTTTAATTTATTCCATTTTTGGGGCCCGACTAGTTAATTCGGATTTGCACCGTGAAGTTTTAGTTTAGACATAGTGGGTAAACTGCTCCACTACTCCGAGCTCAAACCTAAGACCCTGGTTAAGGATGGAGAGGCCGATTACTTATCATTCTACCACAATTTTTGATGTGATGAGTGCATGATTTATGTGTTTATTAAATATAATTAACAATCACACTTAAAGTTATATGACAAGACTTTTGTAAATTCAAAAAGAAAAGATTATTGTACCATTATAACTTCAACTTAACCGATTTTAGTAGGATATTATTCTATTAATTTTTTAATTAAGATCATTACATCAGGATTTACTATAAAACGTTACTCATATGTTGTTGTAGCCTGTACTGTAGTGTAGGTACACTTAACTGAACGGTGGGGAAAGGTTTGACATAGCTAGTGTACAAAACTTAAAATATTGGTACAATAATTATTCAACTACATTACCACTGAAATCATGCAAAGTACTCTCAGGTGTTATAGGACAACTGGACAAGTTTAAAAAGCAACCAAATTAGTTGCTGAATTTCTGTACCTACGTTGACTTAAAAAAAATCTGACTTGGCTAGGCTAGCTAATAGCTAGGTTCATATCGAAGAGAATTTAAATATGCTACATTTTTCCTGGAAATAATAGAACTATCAACATGTGCATCAAGCTCTCTGCATTTTGATCCACCATTTTGGAAGCAAAAGAAGAAAAAAAATATTTGCCTCTGGATCCATGGGTAGTCTTGGAAATGATATTCTATACAAGTTATATAATTGCTAGTAATTAAATTTTGCTCACGTAGTTCTCGTGCTTTGACTTTTGACTTCTTGGGTGCTAGATTTGAATTATTATTATTTTTTTGGTTAATAAATTTGAAAAACTTAGTTATTCGTTGGAGTATGAATTCATATAGTTTTTTAGGTGTTATTTTTAGGCATAACTAGATAGATACAAATAAATAGTTTCGGGGAAAAAGTCAATTGGGTGTTTGGTAGCTAGTAAAGAAGCAACTTATAAATGTAGAAATTATTGCACAAGTTATACAATATATATTTGATAGCTAGTTAGTTAGGAAACAAATTATTCATGTCTAAAATTAATAGTATGATGCTTGGTTTAAAAAGAATTTGTTTTGCTTTTAAATTATCTCACAAATTAATTAAATTCAAGAACTTATAATATACGTACTATATATCCAAACCCCTAATCTGTAATCAACATGAGATACTAAGGTCCTGTTATCAACCTAAGATATATGATTAGTGTAAGTAGAATTTTATTAGAGTTGGATATTGATGACAATCATTGTGCTACGGTTATTTTCCTTCCAATATAATCTTGTGTTATGTCATACTAAATCACAACCAATCTAATGCAAAACATTGCAAATCTTTTAAATACATATATTTGTAGTGTTCATACATGAAGCATTTTCACACTATATTAAATTATCTGTACTGACAGGAGTAGAAAATTTTGTGTTTTATATATTATCCAACTCAGTGGTGATGATTGGATGCATAAATTATAAAGAGTCATTTGGAAAACTTGGTCGAGTGTCAGGTGTTATGTTAGCATTAAGTTTTCAACACGTTAGAGTATCCTAGACTTCATAGTTCATATGATCACTCACCATATAACTCTAGTTTAATTTCTACTTTGTACATAATTGTAAATTAGCAACAATTACTACAGATTAGTATTTTTTACAACTTGACAAAATAACTAAACGAAACTATGAAACAGTATACGACGAACATAAGGAATGTACTATTGGGTACGTATGAACAAAGTCCCACGCACGTAGAAAGTAGAAAAGAAAAAACTTATTTATACGGCGACGAATGCATTTAAAGCTGTGATTACATCATCATGTTAAGAATATTTTTGAATTATTTTAGCCAAACAACAATTGATATCAGAACCAATGATTTGACAAAACGAATATGGATATTGCTGAGTAATGGTGTGGGGCCTGCCTTAATGCCTATTAGAAAATGAGGAATTAGCGACACACAATATAATATATATTTCGTAGCCAAACAATAAAAATCCTATGGTAATTTTATTTAGCGGTGAATTATAAAAAAAATTCAATTAGCTAGGAGTGTTTTAGCTTCCAAAAAAAGCTAATATAAACTTATTTCCAAGAGAGTAATATTACGTCATATTAAAAGTATCTTTAAATTGTTTTAGCACGACACATTATTTACCACTAGCTAAAAAAAAAAGGCAAAGAATAAAGAAAAGAAATAGCTAGAGAGCGATGAAGAGAAGAACTAAAGCACAATATTAGAGATTCTTGATATAAATAAATTCCCTTCTTCCATTAAAATAAGGTAAAAGATAAGGTAGAAATTGGAATCAGTACACTAAAATTAGAAAATTACATATAATCCAATAGGTACTAGGCATAAGTTGTCCTACTGTCACTAGTATTAGAGTTTGACAATTAGTTCTGCTATGCACGTTTTAATGATCCTAATACATGCATATATTTTATATTCAGTAACAAAAAGGAAAAAGGCATCGTTTTCATCCTAAACTATACCTGAAAAGTTTAAGTCACACCTAAACTATACTAGTGACCTATTACACACCTTAACTATAAAAAAGTGATATTACTACCTCCCCGCGACCCCCATTCTAAGGCGCTTGTGTTACATTTATTTTAGGCGCGTTCAGCCTATTAAATAACAAAAGTAAACGGCTAAAAACATTAAGGGAAAAGACATCATTTCCACCCCAAACTATAGTCGAAAAGTCGAATCCACACCTAAACTATATAAGTGACTTATTACACACCTTAACTATAAAAAAGTGATACTTTTTACTGACGTGGTGCTGATGTGGCAGCGCGTGTAAAATACTACACCACATGCAAGTGGTGGTAGCCTGACAGGGTGTAAATAGTTTCACTTTTTTATAGTTTAAGTGTATAATAGGTCACTAGTATAGTTTAGGTGTGGCTTCGACTTTTCGGGTATAGTTTGGGATGGAAACAATATCTTTTTCCGTAACAAAAATAAAAAATAGTATTTGGTTTGCATACAAAATTATGCAAAAAAAATTGACGCAAGATAAATATATTTAGGAGGTGATATATTTTATATAACCACATAATGATTCTTGAGAACACGCCAATTGTTATATATTATTTTTAAAAAATATGATTTTGAAGTGGAAGGGTCTAATAGTCACAAAAACACTTTATTATATGTTAAGACACTTAATTGATACATATCATAATTTAAGTATCTAAATAAAATTGCTGACAAATTTACAAAATTATTAACGTATTCATCCAAATAATTTTATGCACGAACATTTTGCTTGTTGCATTAGTTAAAAAGTTTTGCGACGTACAGTAGCTAATCATATATACTAAGTTGATGAAAGTTTATGCTATTAATGATTAGAATACTATAATCAACTACATAATGTACTGATGATGTATGAATGAAGTGATCAGTATGTATTTATTACTAGTATATAATTAAGAGTAAATACATAATTACCCTAGATGTTGGTCGAGATTTTCAAAAAGATACCTAAACTTTGAATTCGACCTATTACCTCACGATTCTTACTTAATCCGTTGCAAATACACTATTTTTCGCTGAACTTCAGTCACAACAAAGAGAGTAAACACACGCACCAATCAGGTGCTGACACGTGTTAAATATATTTAATTTTATATTTTATTTATTTTTTAATAAATTTTTCTTTTTTATTTAATTTATTACCTCACCCCACCCCAACCCATCCAGCAACTCCCCCGCTCCTCCCGCGTCCAGCAGTACCCCTACCTCCATCGTCTTCCTCATCCAGCACCCCCACCCCGTCAATGTCTCCCCCTACCCCCCACCCACGCACCATCATCACCACCACCACTATCAAAACACACTCACCACCATCATGAAATTGAAACTCCATTTTTACACTTTTGAATTTTTCTTGAATTTCAACCATTTTAATTCAAACTTCATATCAATTGCTTCTTCAAAATCAAAATTCAATTTCATTAAATATTCAAAAGTGATAAATGGAGCTTTAATGATATGATTTTTTTTTTAAAAAAAAAAAGTTTCATTGGAGCTTTAATTGAGGAGCTTTAATGGTGTTGAGGATCTTTAATGGGTAGTTAAATGATATGATTAACTACAAAATGAGAAGTTTTAATGATATGATTTGAAAAAAAAAAAAAAAAACTTCAATGAAACTTTAATGGAGGATTTAATGGTGTTGAAGAAGAAATGAGGGGGGGAGGGGAGGAGAGAGGGGGGTACGGGGTAATATTTAAAAAGAAAATAAATATTTATCGGTCGAATTCAAAGTTTAGGTGTCTTTTTTAAAAATTTCGGACAAGATCAATGGTGTAATTATGTATTTCTCTATAATTAATATATGTCATTAGTGAAGTCTTTAAATGCCACGTTCACCTATCCACAGCCGTTAGTTAATCTGGGGAAAATCTAATGTATATTTTGTAGATTATTTCTCTATAATTAATATATGTCATTAGTGAAGTCTTTAAGTGCCACGTTCACCTATCCACAGCCGTTAGTTAATCTGGGGAAAATCTAATGTATATTTTATAGATTATTCGAACTCAATATATAGTTTCAGTTTAGATTTTAAACATTATTAAAATAAGTAGAGAAAATGATCTGTTAGCCTCAATCTTTACCTCAAATTCTAACTACACATTCAATTTTTAAAGGTGATTTATTATCCCTGTACTATTTAAAAATGGAATTATTATCTCCCTGAACTATTTTAAAGTAAAATTATTAAATCTCCAAAACTGACAACCAATCATTGCAAATATGGTGTGATGCACGCACCGTCACGTCATGCCACGTCATTGCCATGTTATTTTTTATTTTTTCTCTAAAAATAATAATAATTTAACATTATTATTTTTCTTTATTTCTTCTTCTTCAATTCTTCTTCTTTATTTCTTCTTCTTCAATTCTTCTTCTTTATTTCTTCTTCTTCAATGACACTCAAGAACCCATCAATGACAATTATTATTTTTCTTTCTTCTTCTTCATTTCTTCTTTTTCAGTTCTTCTTCTTCAATTCTTCTTCTTCTTCTTCAATGGCATCCAAGAACCCATCAATGACATTTCTCCATCAATGGCATCCAAGAACTCGAATTATGTGAGAATGTTGAATCAAAAAATTCGAATGTCATTGATTACGTGAAGCTGAATCGAATGTTGAATCAACGTGTTGAATCGAATTACGTGAAATTCATCAAAAAAAAAAAAAATGACGGAATTTTGAATTTTCTGGCGCCGTCACTGTTCATCGGCATTTCACCATTGAAGCTGCACCATTGAAGGCATTGAGGAAGAGGAATAGAAGAAGAAGAAAAAAAAGAAGAAGAAGGAGAAGAAGAATCCATTGAAGAAGAGGAATAGAAGAAGAAGCCAATATTTATTAAGAAAAAATAATTATTATTAAAAATAATGACGTGGCAATAAAAAAAATAATGATTTTAAAATAAAAAAAAGTCAACTGACACGTCTATGGGCGCGTGTAGTCACGTCCAGTGACACGTCAACAACTGGGGGATAATAAATTCGGTAAAAATAAGTTCAGGGGGGTAATAGATCACATTAAAAGGTTAAGTGTGTAGTTCGAATTTCGACTAAAGATTGAGGGGTAACAGACCATTTTCTCAAATAAGTACAATAAGTTAGTTTTTATTTTCAATGTATCAAATGAATTATGGCAATTTGAATTATGAATTTGTAATTTAAATTTTGAATTTGTCTACAAATTAACTTGATTAAGTAAATATATATAGTATAGTTTTACTCAGTTGATGTATTTGTGTTATATTAAATACTATAATCAACTAGAATATATGGTGAATGATGTTAGAACAAAATATACTATATATATATATATATACTTGGCTGCAAATTTAAATTTTAGGTCCAGAAATTTGTGATTCTTCTCCTCTTTTTTTTTTTTTTTTTTTTTAAGTTACATATTTGAATTCTTTTTTAATATTATGCTTTTTGTTAAGCTTTTTGGCTCGTAATTATATATACTAGTTTAGGTGTACGCGTCTCGCGCGTGTATATCACTTTATTGAATTCAAATATTATACTAAATAGGATATTTGTCTAAATAAGAAAGATAAATACAATAATTACATTCAACATCTTTTGGACAATTTTATTTAATTAAATCTAACCTTTATCAAAAAAATTATCAAATGCCTCACTTTATTGTATTCAAAAGTTACACTAAATAGGATATTTGTCTAAATAACAAAGACAAATATAATAATTGAATTCAACGTCTTTTGGAGAATTTATTTAATTATACCTAACCTTTATCGAAAAAAATTATTTGTACTAAAACAAACAATACGATGATAGAGACATTAAAAAAATATAATTAAATCTAACTTTTACAAAAAAAAATTCTCAAAGCCTTCTGACACTCATCTACTAAACTATAACAAAATAATACGATAATAGAGATATCAAAATAATACAACTAAACTTAACCTTTACACAAAAAAAATTCTCAAAATTGAGATATAAAAATAATACAATTAAACCTAACATTTACATAAAAAAAATCCTCAAAGCTGACCGACAGTCATCTACTACCTGTAAATTCATCCACGACCTGTAAACTACAACAAAATAATACAATAGTGATCACAAAACTTCAATTTTGATGAAAATAATTCTTGTATGAGCGAAAATTTTGATTCTAAAGAATGACTTGAATGAAAACAAAGAAGATTTATATATACACAAACGTATTATATTGACAAAAACATAAAGAAGTTGAGGATTACAAAAATTAAGCATCCACCAATCTAGGCATGCAATCGAATTAAAATTAGATGAGCATCAATCATATTTTTTCAATAAGTAAATTGATTTCTTTGGTAGTTTAACGTGCATCTCAATATTTATAGAAGTATTTTTTTAATAGAGTCTTATTTTATATTAGGAGTATTTTTCTATCATATTTTAACAGTATTTTTCCAATTGATCAGTACCAGAAAAAATATTAATTAATTTTTTTCATATATTTTAGGAGTCTCATATATTTTAGGAGTCTAATTAATATAATAAAAATAATTAAATAATAAATTTTAAAAAATAGTAAAAAAATATTTTTGTGTAAAGAAGGGTCTTTGAATATTGCTTCATTGATTTGAAAAAAAAAAGGATTATTACTATTAAACTAATTAAACCAATGGGAATAATAACGTTCCTGTAAGTGCTTACGTACGGTGTTTGACTCCAGCAAATAGCAAGTTTCAAAGTGTACAATAATTATTAATGATACTTAGACTCAATTTAGAACTTAATTAAGATGCTGCAGCTCAACCATTTTTAGAAATATTTTTCTATTCTATTTTAGAAGTATTTTTTAATTGATCAGTACAAGAAAAAATATTAATATATTGTCCTCCATATATTTTAGAGTCCCATATATTTTAGGAGTCTATTTAATATAATAAAAATAATTAAATAATAAATTAAAAAATAGTAAAAAATAGTTTTGTGTAAAGAAAGATCTTTTAATGAAGAGCAAAAAGTTCAAATCACTTTTCCAAACTCTTCACACTTTTAATATATTATAGATATAGATATAGATATAGATATATGTGACAAATGGGTTGTTATAAAATTTGTATCATTATTCTCTTTTCCTTTGGTTATCTTTTATTGTATTGTTGTTATTACTTTTCTCTTCTTTGAATTTTTCAATATAGATTTTTACTCTTATATTTTTCGGGACTTGACTCCTCTCCATTTTTATTCTCTTTATTTTTTCTAAGTTTCGATCTTGACTGGTGACATATGGCATAGTTCAAATTAAATGACTAAGATTTAATTATTCTAAAATACAACTCTAACTATAATTTAGATAATAAATATATTATATATTTATTTTAAAAAATTATTGTAATTCCACAATCTTAGCAACATGTCCATAAATAAAGCAACAAAAAAGTTTCTCTTCCTACCTTTTTTTCCTACGCAAGAATTTCATCTTTTAATTTCCTTATCAATTGATTTTTTTTATTATCAGTTTTTTTTTTAACTTTTTGTTTAACAATTAGATATTTTATTTTCTTCAAAGTAGGAGAAATAATTGGCTCTTCTATTTTAGATTAATTTTTTATCACTTTTTTTGGAACTTTTTCTTTAAAATTAGATATTTTAATTTCTTTAAAATAGGTGAAATAAAATAGGGAGAAAATGAGAGAAATCTCTCGTATTCTAAATTATTTTTTTCTGAAACTTTTTCTTTAATAATTATCTATTTTATTTTCTTTAAAATAGGTGAAATAAAATAGGAGAACTTGTAGGCTCTCCTATTTTTTTTAAAAATAAAATAGTCAGTAATTATTAAAGAGAAAGTTCTCAAAATGCAATAAAAAGGTTAATTTAAATAGAAATTAAAAGATGGACGACCATTCGTATGAAAAATAATTTAGGAAGAAAAGACTTTTTGTTGCTATATTTATGAACAAATCATATGTTGCTAAGATTGTGGAATTACAATAATTTTTTCAAATAAATATATATTGTATTTATTATCTAAATTATAGTTAGAGTTGTATTTTAGAATAATCAAATCTTAGCTATTTAATTTGAACTATGTCATATGTCACCAATCAGGATAGGAACTTGGGGAAAATGGAGAGGAGCCAAGTCCTATTTTTCAAACATGTTTGAAAAAAAAAATTCTTGAGCGAAGAGTCTTGTGGAAAATAGTATTTCTACTTTATTCAAGATAGAGATATGATTTGTGTACATCTCACCCTCCTCAGATCTTACTGAATGTTATTGTTGTTGGATTTTTTTATTTTTACTTTCTTAAAAAAAACGTAGAACCAAAAGAATCATAAGCTTATCATTTCTTAAGAAAAAAAAACATCTACTATAAACTTGTGTTTATGACTTCAATTATGTGATTTTCTCTCAATCCGAACTTTTTAAAGTAGCTTATTATTACTAATATATGTAAAACGAGGGCATAAGGCACATGCATTGCACCATAATGTAAAGAAATAATCTCATACTATTATTAGATGTGTATAATATATGTAACAACGCGTTGGTAGTGTCAGTTGATTTATCAATCTATACACATATATTCTAGTAAATTTTGTGTTTTTTGATAAAATTGTATGGAAGAAAAAGAAAGATTATTAGAAACGAGATGACAAATTCTTAGGGTTTATAAGAACTAACTCTAGCTAGAAATTTACCATGTTGCATCCTTTATTTTCACGAGTGAAAAAAATTTAAAAAGGCAGTTCGGTGCGTAAAGCATCTCGCGTTCACGTAGGGTCTGAGGAAGAGTCGTACCTTAGGGGTGTGATGTAGACAATCTAATCTAATGTTTGCGTTAGGGGCTGCTTCCACGGCTCAAAGACATGGCCTATAGATCACACACGGAGACAATTTTACCATTGCTCCAATTAGTGAATAATTTAAATTAAAAAGAAAAAATCTGATAAACCAAGTGAAAATTTTAGAAGAATTAAAATGTAGTAAGTAAACTGAATTTAGCAATATAAAAAAAATAAGTGAAGAAAACCCTGATCCCATGTTCAACCTACTATATTTAATAGTAAACATTAATTAGGCTCTACTGAATTCAAGGACAGAAACTTTATGCTAAGATGATTTACTCAATTAAATTCTTAAATACTCCCTCTATTAAGAAAAATAATAAATAACATGGCTAGTTTGCCATAGTACCCCTATTAAATGATGTTTATATTTTAATTTAAAAAAAAAAAAAAATTAATGCAAAGGGTAAAATATGGAGAAAAAAATTTGTCTTGTCTTGATAAGTAAAATGGAACACCCGATTAGGAAATTTGGGACGGGTAAAATGGGATGGAGGGAGTATTTTTTAAGTACATAGCAACACGTATAGTGCTTGGTGATCAAGGATTCAAGTGCATGCAAAAACCAATTTGCTATTATATGTACAACTCACTCGAGGTGTTATTATTCTCATCATGAAATTTTTTTTGGTTAATTATTTGTCCGTGCTTATCGTACATATTTAACTAATTTAATGGTGTTAAAATTTAAACACGTTTAAGTTTTAAGTTAATCATTATAATATTGATTAGTATGTACGATTATATATGTACTCATTGCATGTTAAAGTTTTTTTAGCGTACAAAGTTGGTTTGGATAATTGAATTGTGCTTCATTATAAATATTAGCACTGATGAAGTCAGAAATTTCGTTAAGAGTTTCAAGATTTAACGTATACATATGAAAAATAATTTGAAATTATATACTTAATTTATTTCTATATACATAACATAATTTGTTATTTTGACGAATGGTGTTCAACTGATCACCATTTACTGCATATGGATACGCCATTGGATTACTAAAGAAAAAATTTTGAAGCTTAAGATTACTTTCACACACCATAGATTGAAATTAAAGAGCAGGTAAATTTTATAAATGCACCTAAACACCATAATAGATTATTCATCACATATCCCCATGCCTAGAATTATACTTTTGTCTACGTAAATTACTCGATATATATTCAATTCTCATTAAATTAATATTTAATTATTTCTAAAATTGCCCGATAAATATTCAATTATCATTAAATTAATAACTCTTATAGTTCACTTGAAAGTGTTAAAAGTATTAATTAAAGTAGTCAGTAACCGACTACTTATTAACCAAGAAAATGGGATTCAGAAATGTGTGAAGAAAGTTAACTCATGGAATCAATCAATACACAACTGTCCAATTGAGCTTTAATTTTATGTCTTCTTTTAGAATCAAGAATGTAGAATTTATATTCTAAGGGGGGGAGTAAATAATTGCTACTTCCGTTAACTTTTACTTGTCTATTTTAAACTTGCACGCCTCCTTAAGAAATAGTGATTAATACGAGAATTTTATCATAATATTCTATAAATTGATATTTAATATTAGGTCTTATAAAATAATTTAAGAAATAAGTAACTAATGTTAAGAATAAAACATTAAAAAAAAAAAAAAAAAGACAATTAACTTCTTGATATGTTAAAAGCAAGTAAAATTAAAACTTTAGTTTAAAAATAACGAAAAAATAAAATGAACAGAGGGATTAAGTATGTTACTGGACAAATAAATATGAATGCCTATTTTTGATGTAGTGGAGGAGTAAAAATGAACGAAATATTCTCTTTTTCTAGAAAAATCGTCAAGCATACTTCCCGTATTGAAAGGGAGCCTTGAAGTAACTGGTAAAGTTGTTGTCATGTGATCGGGAGCACACAGATTCAAGCCTTGAAAACTGTCTCTGGCAGAAATACAAGATAACGCCGCGTACAATAGATCCTTATGATCAGATTCTTCCCCAAACCGTAGCAAGAGATTTAGTAGTGCACCGAATTGTTCCTTTTTCATACTTCCCCGTATTGATTAAAAAATTGGTTGAGGTGATATCATGCATGACCTGATATAAACAATTCAAACCTAGGGACCATAAACTTTGTTTCTTTCTTGTTGTTGTTAAAAATATAAAAGCAAAAAAACATTGATCAAGCTGAAAGGAACATACGATTTTATTGCGATACATGATTGATTACTTTACTATACTCAATTTCTTCATTTGCAATTTTTCATTTGTATGTCACATGCCCTGACCCATTTTATACTTGTATTCTTTACTTGTATACATTTTTTTATTCTATGTTGATGACATTATGACCCATTTTAAACTTGAATTCTTTAGCTGTATACATTTTTTTATTCTATGTTGATGACACTAAAAGGGACAAGTTATTAACTAGCAGACCTTTTTTGTTCCCCGGTACTACCCCCCCCCCCCCTTTGCACAACTAATTTTGTCACCTTTCAACTTTGGTTGTTAGTATAGCTAATTGAATTTGACAACAAAAAGAAAAAAAAAATGGACTTTTATCTAGAAATACAAAATCAGGAGCAACTTTATTCCAATTTATTTTGCAAATATATATAGGTGTATAGGTAAAAATTATGTTGATTTATGTCGTGGATGTCATTATATGTCTACAGACTACAGATATATTGGAAATACAAAGAACATACATTCGATATACAACTTATTGTTCTTCATTCTCTTCAAGTTTCAATATGAAATTAATCAAAATCAACTTTAGATTCCCTAAACTACCTCAAAATTGAATTGACCAGAAAAAAGAAAAAAACAATCATCTTTGGCTTCGCAGGCCTACAGATGAATGGGCTTACAGAATAGAGTAAGCCCTATAGTGAATTGACGGATAATTTGATTGATGGGATAAGAATTTCGAGATAAAGTAATCTCATGCCATGCAGTGGCCATTAGGGAGTCGACTGAACATCTCAGCCACTGGCGGGATATCCTAGTCAATCTCATCCCACCGGACCTCTGACAGTTTAACTTGGATTAGGCAATAGTCATCTCAACCAAAAAGACACAATTCGAATAGTTTTTAAGTATATAGAGTGGAGAGAAGGCAAAACATCTGATCTGGGTTCTCAAGGAATGCAGTCAAGGGTGAAGGATCAAAAGAAGCTAAGCTCAAACGAAGAATCTTTCTGCTGAACAGTTCAAAAGTACCAAGACCAGCGAATGAAAGCGTTGTACGCAATAGTGTATTTTTTCCATCGAAACAAACCTAGCTTTAAAGTAAATACGATTATGTTTGAGCTTCAGCTTAAACATTACAACACAATGCATACAAAAGGGCGCAGAGAGACCAGGAATAGCATAGCAAGGTGCACTAACTGGAATTAGGACAAGGCAATAAGCAAGGTCATCATCGCCAAGCTCGTTGTCGAGCCATGTATCGATTGATGAGAACATAACCAAACATATTGTAAATTATAATTGATCAGAGAGAGATTACATTAGTATACAACTTTCGTGTAAAAGCCAGAATTCAACGATTTGGTCTGAGTTTTCGTGTGTACACCAGTAAACAGTATGACACGTCCATTCAATGGACATCTCTTGGGCCATGAGCAGAAACTCTCATGATGGAAACAAACTCAGATCCAGTTAAGTTGCAAAGGAGTTGATTTAAAGAAAATACGACCAACGGCAATATGGATCTGTCTGGCCCAAAAATGCTCATGTATGATCAGATTGAACTCCTATATAGTGTTTAGATCTCTAGCTTATGTTAGCTGCAACCAACTTTCTGATCTTTCTGTCATGATTCAACATAGCACTCACGCTCTCAACAACCAATATAATCTGCAAACGTAAGAATATACAACATCAAAATAATAAATAAATATAGATGAGGGGCAGGGTCCCCCAGAAGGTAGGGTGCGCAATTATGCAATTTGAATGATCTGAAACTCCATAAAACAAAACTTCTTAAGCCCCGTGCACCTAACCTCTGAAGAGACTAGTCAAATTATCAACTTACGCAATAAGGATTCAAACCTCAACAATGATGTTACAACACGAATGATTGTATTACATCCTACATGTTCAAACTTGATGCTCAACGTCTACACAAAGGAGTGACACTGGAAGTCCTCACATGACCAGTTTCTTGCTTAAGAAAAGATGAACTGATAGAAAAAGGTAATTTTAGAAGTAGTTCATTTAGATTCGCAAACAAAACAATGATTACACAACCTTGTTATCTGAAACCATGTCACTCTACTAGAAAATCATTAGCTATCTAGCATAGTATTCCGCGTCGAATAAAGAATATAAAGTAACACCCACAGGTTCTGAATAATTAATACATGACATGTTTCATAGGCCAGATTCCAATTGATTTGACTCGGCACTCTCTCAATACATGACGCTTTTCACAGGCCGTACCAAGAAATATACCAGTAAAGGTACAAAAGCAAACCTGGAAACAAGCATAAGCCATTCCTGTTGCAAAGTAAAAGTTGGCATTGCCAGTACCCTGCAAAGGTAGTACGTTCTTTGCATAAGCACCTAATACATATCCGTAATTACCTTAATGTTTAAAATACAGTAGAAGCAACAATGCATAACCATAGAAATGAAGCAGATATATACCCTCCATATCCACAAATTGTGCATCACAGGACTAAGAAGGGAAACTCCAACATATCCACAGAAGAGAAAGAATGAAAACTGCATTTCTGCAATGAGTATAATGGTCAGAAACAACCCAGTTAGGACCTTAATTGATAGAAAAGACTAAGCTTAGTACCTGCCAATTCATTGAAAAACAAAGCTAACAAAGCCAAGTACAGAGCTGAGTCCCCAACCTGATCAATTTTGAACCAGGTTAAATAGGAGTAAAGAAATGATCATCATGTATTGCAAAAAACACAAGTAAATACAAATACCGAGCAATTTACGCGACGTGATGAATGCTAGCACTAGTAAAACTGAAGCAACCATTTATAACTTTTTAAGAAATTTGAGCACAGCTATAAGAGATAGTATCTGATGGTTAACCAATCATGCTAAGCATTCGTAAAGGAAGCTTATGTTTGGTCAAACTAGGTAAATCTCAGAAACATAATTACAGAATCAGCCTAACATAGAAAGATACATGTATGACAGCATCATGACTGAACCAAAAGTGTCAGACAGACTTCACAACTAGATAGGTTACCAGATGATAAATTCAGCTTCCTACCGATAATGGAAAAATCAGAAAACTACTCCCAACTACACAGTCCTCACACATCCTCCTAGAAAGGGGACTGCAAATTGTAGAATGATCCACTCCGCAAATAAAAAAACCAAAGCCAAACAAAAAAGTAGTCATAATTTCACATAACAACAATTAGCTCACGGTGTAAGAGGTTGAAGTGCTCAATCTTCAAACATCAAGTTTAGAATTTTTTTAATATTCATCAGTGAAGTGAAATTCAGGAAAAGAGATTCATAGTGGATAGGATGTAGGCCTTAGAGATTCACTTAGGAAAAAGAGTACTCACTGAAGGATAGGGTTTAAGCATAGAACAGATTGCCATGTAAACAAAAGCCAAGAAGCACGGTCTGTGATTTAGCCTTATGGCTAGTGGCAGTATCATGAAAAGGATGTTCAGATGGAAAACAATCAGAAAGAAATCTCTGAAAAATTCAAAGACCTCGGCAAAGAAGTACCTGCAGCCAAAATGCACAAAGAGGTTACTGAAAGAAGAGACAATACATGGAGAAAGCAATTCTGTAGTCACTTACCACAAGACACCAATGTTTGGAGACAAATCTTTGACAGTAAGAATAAACCCATAGGTCCTGCAAGTCAATAAATGATACAGAGTTATCAACAAGACTCAATATAGATAAGCAAATAAATTCGACCAAGATATTTCCAATGATGTTCAGGTTTGCTGACAAGCATAAAATTATAGCATCGCAAAGAAATCGATAGTTGCAGACAATAACCTTGTTACTATATATACTTGGTCAAATTTACTTAGCTTAAAAAAGACCTATAACTTGGCCGAATGCAGTATTCAACAATGAAATCAATCAACGCCATCAACTTGATTTGGAAGTACAGCATAAGGAAAAGCTCCAAGTTTTGAAACTTGATAGCAAGTAGAAACAAGGTGACAAATGAGAACAACGATGGGCATCAACCATGATAGGCATGATATGAAGAAACACAATAGAATACCTGTTGCTTCACTCATACCACACGGTGAGCAGCACTAGAGTACCATTTACCAGAGAAAATTAAGTTAAAGCTCCTGAAGGCCTGGGCCCTGGGGCAATGAACACTTGATCTATAATAAAAAGTTCCACTAGCATTCAAAAACTATTAAAGTAAAAAGTGTACTTTTTCTATGTCAAGTAAATTGTATAAAATAAAAAGGATGTGGAGTTTGTCCTATCATCAAGTACAAAGTTCAAGCTAAGGAAATACCAACAACAAGAATTGCAACAACTACACCTCAATTCCAAGCTAGTTAGTCTTGGCTACATGAATCTTTCCTATCGTCGCTCCACTTAAACCCAGATCAATTGAATATTTAAAAGTTAAGGTTGTCTAGGCAATGACAAGCACAAGAAAATAACTAGTACCTGCTAAACATTTCTGAAAGGCCACCATAGTTTCTCATGAAGATGCCACACATAAACAATGTATATAAGGTCCAAATAAAAACCCAGACAAAGAAGAGTCCAACTGGTCTCCATGAGAAACTTTTTTGTTCTGTCAAGCCATTTACCACCCGGCCTTTACTTGAGCTGCTGCCTTCATCTTTCTTATACATCAGTAACAATTTCTTTGGGGTTGCATCTGGACCATTACCTAACAGTAAAATTACCTGGAACGAGAAGAGCCTAATAGAAATTAGAAGAATTCATGCACATTGATGTTCACAAACTAAAAAAGACAAGACTTCAATAGGTATTTCCACTCTTTCCATTTAAACTTATGCAATATCAGCCCTTTAAGACATTAGGGGGTGGGAAAAAACTTACAGGTATAATCAGAATTGTCGGATAGAGTGACAAATGCGACGCTATAACCCACCCAAAAGCTGCCAATGGGGCTACTCCTGTATACGAACGATTAAATTAATTAGTTCATGTACAAGCACCAAAGGAAAATTTATCTTTTTCAAAAGGAAAACGAAAAGCTACATTCATTACGACAAGATGAATATTATAGATTAAGTCTTATCAAGAGCACCAAGAAGGAAGGAGCAAATATTCTTAGATTTCTCTTCCATAAAAGCAAATATGATGCAGATAAAAGGAGTGGTGAGGAAACTATATATAGGAAGAAGAAAATAAAAAAATCACTAACATATAGAAAGGATTATTGACTTCTTACGGGTGCAGGCTCCATAAAGTGACAAGATAATAAAAAGATTTTCCACAGGGGCTGTATTGAAACCCACACATGTGACTATGGTGAAAGGGTTCCACAAGTACACAAGAGCAGCAATGTCCTCAGATGGTAGAATCTCTGAAACAAAAGAATGGTGGTTATTGCATCATTAACCAGTGAAGAAGCAAATAAATTTTGGCACTAAAGCTGAATATTCACCAGAAACTTCAAAGAGCTTCCCCAAACCCAGCAATTTTAATCTCTCACAATATGCCATGCGAAGTTTAAGGCCAGTTGCCCGGATTAGCATGGCAGAGATGAAATCTGCAATCACAGAAACCAAACTATATCCAAAAATGGGTTGAATGTCCATGTGACTTCATAATTTTGAAAGAGCTACTCAGAAATAATGCTGCATGAGGAAGTAACAGATAAACTCGACGTGAGATCTTTCCTATCTGCAAATTTTATAGCCTCAGGTACGATAACAGGACAAAAATAATTCCCACTATCGCAATTTATATGAGTTAGTTTGACTTGGCATGGAGTTTAAGAAAGAAAGAAGGAACTTTGAAACTTGTGGTCTAAAATAAGTGACAGATGTTTGTGTGGCTATAAATCATTTCAATAAGGATAAAATGGGCAATTTAAAGTTATACTGTTATAGAATATAGAAACGTGTTATTCTTTTTGGGACTGACTAAAAAGGAAAGTGAGTCATATAAATTCGGACAGAGGGAGTATTCAATAGTGAAAGAACACAAATATGGAAACATGTTATGTGCAGGTAACTCATTTCAAGCTGTATGACCTGTCGAAAAACTAGTGCTATCAGGAACTGTAGCCATTGAAAATTCTATACAACCAACCTTTTTTTTTTTGCCATATAGGAGTTAGTAAGAAATTCACTTAAATGGCATTTCCAAATTCAATGACGTATAAAGTTATTTCTATGTTTTCGTAGAAAGCAAGAAAGAGATATACCTGCATAGAAGATGATAGGGCTGTCCTTCAATTCTACAAATAACATCAAGAATAAATAAACTAAGTCACAATAGAAGGGAAAACATATCAACAACAAAGTTTGATCATACAAACAAATGCTCAGCTGAAGTTAAGTATTTTACTTTTTCATTGTAAGCGGACCGAGAACCGAGAGCAAAAGTGGAGAACCATGATACATAGAACCTTCCAAAACATTCAAAATCAAAACATCAAACAAGCGACAGTTACCAATTTCACAAGAAAAAACATCAAACAAGTGAAACTCTAACCACATCCAATTAAACAATCAAAAGAAAGATTAAAAAAGTACCCCCTCCATTCACTTTTAGTTGTCATATTTTGCTTCTTGAAAGCCAGTATGAACTTTGACCAATACTTCAAGACATTTTTTTATTTATAATATTACTAATATAAGGAGGATTGTGACTTATAGTGGAGGTCACGGCATGAACCCTTGACCTTCTAAGTTACATGGAGGCAACTTTATCCGTTACTCCAAGGCTCCCTTCTACAAGTTTCTACATTTAGTTATTAAATATCTAAAATTTTAATTTAAAACTTAAATTAATCTAATACAATTTAGCTCCAAATATCAGTCAAATTAACTCTGGCTAACCTGAACGTGACGAGTAAAAGTAAACGCATGTACTAAGCTAAACGTGACAAGTAAGAGGAAACAAACCAGCATATGGTGACATCGATGACTGCGTTAACCAGTAACCTTCTGCAACTGCAACAAGCAAAATTCAAAATTCAAAAAAAAAAATTAAAATACTTAACACTAATACATTAATTTATTTATTTTTGGTATGTATAAATATGAATTTATGAAAAGTGAATACATACGCCTTCGGAGACTGGTAACGGGAGTAGAAACTTCTGGACGGGTAGCTAAATTAAGGTTTTTAGGGAAGTAAATGAGAATTAATCTGAAGATTATTGATGCTATTGCCCATTTCCAAAAAGATGGCTTCGTTTTCGTTGTTGCTGTTGTTGCCGTTGTCGTCGTTGTCGTTGTGGTCATATTCTTCTTCTTCTTCGTTGTTGTATTGTGCCTGAGAAGCTTCTAGATCCAGCTAAAATGGCTGTGGTAGTAGAGTTGCAGTGATCGAATTTTCGAATCGAAGTGGAGAAATGCACAATCTGTTACGACGTCGTATTGTGGTTTTAGATGGGCTTGGTTACTTAGTTGGGCCTGCAGAATATAGCCCATTTAAGGGGTCCTTATTTAAGTCATGGCCCAAGTTTGTGAGTTTTCACTTGACCGTGCGAGATAAAATTATGAGATGAAATTGAAGTTTTGTTGGACATACAATTTGAATTTTAAACAATTTAAAGAGTAATATATGAATTATAAAATTCTAACAATAAAAATATCAGTAAACTATAAATCGCGATGATTGACATATTATATTTGAAATATATATGAAATTTAAAATATTAAAAATAAAATTAAGTATTTAACATTAATAACATTTTTTCTAGTACCCCTATGAATGAATATCTACAATTGTCGTCCTTTAGATGCACTGAATAAATCAATTCTTCTGCAATACTAGCTCACAAACTCTTCATATCGAAAAACTTATATCATTGATAAATTGTGAAGAAATTAATCATAAATTATCCCGTATTCAACCTATCAAGAAAATGAAAAAAAAATTATCAATGTAGTTATCGTAAAATGTATGATGTGCTTTCAATGTCAATAAAAAATAACTTTTTTTTTTACTACCGTGATGTTCAGATCAGCTTGCGCGCACCTCGACTAATTCTACAAAATATCTATCATCTTCTACCAATAACAAATACTAGATAACTCTATTCACCAAGTATCACCTCGTTGCGATCTCTAATTAGAAAAATCAATCCTAAATTAATCATGTAAAAAATCACGCGCCCAACCAACTCAACCAACCTTCACATGTTAACAATAATACTTCCTCCGTTTAAAAAAAATGATCTACTTTTCTTTTTAATTTGTTTCAAAAATAATGATTCTTTTTTTTTTTGATAATATTTTAAATTTATCTCTTCACATGGTATGTTTAAGACCACAAAATTACAGGACATTTTGGTACATTTGACATAACTTTAATTTAGAATCACAAGATTCAAAAAAAAAATATTATCTTCTTAAACTTTATTCTAAGTCAAATTAGGTCATTCTTTTTAAAACAGACGGAGTAATATTATTTCAATGTCAATCAAAGTGGCATCTTATGTGAAATAGGGATTCCTTCAATTGGGAGCAAATATTACTTTATTTCCTCTCTTTGACCTTTTTGGTCCCACATTTATGCCAAATCACACATCAAGCCCTCAAAATCAACTTATTCCTCAAGATATCCAAATTTACTTTCAAGTCCTTCTTAACTTTTTCCAAGCAAATTCGTGGAAGTTAAAGAACATTATAGAAGGAATCAGCAATTTCACTTTATTAACACAACCCCCCTCAAATTTCAACCTAGTTTACACTCAACCCCTCTTAATTTATATTCCTTCTACTATTTCAGTTTTCCCCAAATTTTCTTTATGCTCTCTCCATTTCAATTTAATTGATCCCTATGACCTAACAAATCATTAAGCAAATTTTAGTTAGGAACATATTTAACTAAAATTAACCTTATTGGTGTGCATTATTCGGATTAAATCAAAAATTCGGATTAAATCAAAAATTTAAATTCAAATTCAAATTCAATAGTTTATAGGTTTAATTTCGAATTAAGAATTTACTTCTTTCTTCTTCTTTTTTAGTTTGGTTTCGGATTTAGGAAAAGAAAAAACTAGAAATTGAAAAAATCAAATTATTTTTAGTTTGGTTTCGGATTTAGGAAAATAAAAAACTAGGAATTGAAAAAATCAAATTATTTCATATACATATGCAAGATTTATTAGATTTAGAATTTGAGTTTGAGTTTACCGTTTTCAGTCTATTTTATTATTAACTTTTTTATTAGGACATTGTGATATTTACGTATTAGCCTATTGCATTTAATTATTGTCCGATTATTTGCATTGAAACTTTCATAATGATTTAGTTTATATTTCATGTTTGAACACATCTTATGATATACTTTTAAGTATTGTGTTTTTTAAAAAAAGTTTTTCCTATGACTTATATTAGAAAATATATTTAAGAGATTCAATATCACTACTTCTGCTTGTATGTAATTTTTATTTATTTTTTCAACGTGCAAATATATATGATTAATTTATTAATTATTGACACAATCAAATAGCCGAATCGAATAAAAATAAAAGCCTACGGAGATAAATCGAATCAAATCAAATTTGTTTTGATTCGGATTGGAGGTTGCACTTTTTCAAAATCAAAAATCGAAAGAATGAATAACACAAAATTAAATCGAAAGATCGAATGCACAATCCTATTTAAAACTCTAAATTTAATTATCAATTATTACTTTTGTAAGACCCGCAAAATTTCTAGCTTAATTCAGTCCTTTAAGCTTGTTAAGGGGTCCCAGACTTAGAATATATTAGCTAAGTATTCAGACTTAGTGTCATTTTAGCCTTCGAAAGTTGGCAATCTTATTTCGAGACCTTTACGTCAATTAAATGTTGATATTTGAGTTAATTTATGATCGGGAAGGTCAATAGATGTTCCCGAACAAGTTTTGGGATTTTTGGACCTCGTTTAGACCATGTTTGAGTGCCCAAAACAGTGGATCGACGCGATCTCGCCGCATCGCGTCGATAAGATAGTTTTTCCCCAGCTTCAATGCAAATTCCAGTGAACTGACGCCGATTCGACGCGGCGCGTTGGCTATCGCGTCGATGCCAATGACACGGCGCATCGGTAACACAGTTTACAGCCATTAAAAGGCCGAGTCCTCAGGGTTAATTAGGTCTTTTTTCCACGCCCTTCAGCCCTAAAACACGAAATTAAACCCTTTGGAGAGCAATTATATTCATTCTTTCACAAATTGCTCAAGAACAAGAACCCTAGGTGTTCAAATTTCAAATCAAAAACTCAAGAACTCACCATTAACTTTCAGAAACTCTTCAACTAAGGTATGTGAAGTGTTCATCCAAGGGTCCTTTCCACCCTTGGAGTCCAAGAAACCTTTTTAAACTTCTAGTATGATTGATTTCATGATTTCCTTGATTGGAATTAAAGTGTATTCATGATTATTGTTGAAATTGGATTTCCACTAATGACTTGTGAACTCGGTTGCTCTTCTTCCTTCTGTTTCTTTCTTTGAATAATGGTCGGGACAAAATTCTGTTTTGTTGTCTACTTCTTTGTCTAAAACACTTCGTGTTTACATTCAAAGGGGGCATGATGTAGACACCTAATTTCGTCCCTCCCCGATAATATTTTTTACCCATTTTACCTTATCCTACCGTGTACCCTCATCCATGTTATTATACCTCTACAAAATGATAAAAAATAACAAACTTCCTAACAAATTTTATCCTATCCTACCCCCCTTTACACCTCATCCTAACAACCTACCCCACCCCATACCCCCTACCCCACACACCCCTTCACGTTCTTTTTCATTTTTCTTTTAAACAAATCACAACAAAAGAGGGAGGGGGCCCTGGAACAATGCATATACACACAACATAGAGAGATAAAGGGGGGGACCACTAGGGAAGGCCTTTTTCCATTAATAATTGGGAGCCTTCACTCACAGGCAGAGACATACTCATATACACGGTCCACACTCAATTTCAAGGCCATATATTTCTTTCTTCTCTACCAGCTCACCGGAGACAATCTCCATATTCACGCACAAAAACTACACACACTAATATACATCGACACACACACACAGGGAAAAGGGAGGAGCATATAAAAAAGGAGAATAAGGCACCATCGTCAGGGGCTTTTCTTTTTTCTTTTTTGGATCCACGGTCCGAGGAGCAACAGGCACGCTATTTTTATGACTCCATTCACACGCACAGCTCACCCTCACAATCCTCACGCACACATTGTTGCGCACACATACACATAGTAAATGATAGAAGAGAGTTTAGAGGAGCGAGGTGAAATCGAGAGGTGAGAAAGAGAGATAGAGCTCGGCGAGAAGAGGTCTGTTCCGGCGCTCAGATCTCGTCAGAGCTTTGGAAAATAGCCAAAATCAGCGACCAACCCAGCTGAAACCACTAAACCAGCGATCAAATCTCAAACTGCCAGCAACTCCGTCAGAAAAATCCCAAAATCCGTCGACTGAACCTGACCCGTTTTGCCCGATTCCATTGAGATTCACTGGAAAATGAGAGAAACAATAAAGAAGTTTTGTTTCTTCATGGTATTCTATTCTGATTGGTTAGCTCGCGGTTGTGTTCAAGTTTTGGGTTCGTCTATTTCGCGGTTCGTGGTCTATATTGGGTTTTGGGGTGGTTTGGACTCCGTATCGAAGTTTTATTCCCACTGCTTTTGAAGTTGTCCAGCTATTAGTTCTCTATACCGAGTCGAGTTTGGTTGTGGTTGAGGTTCGGTTTGAAGTTTTCGGGTGCAGACTTTCTTTATTGAAATAACATTGAATTCGAAAGCTTCAAATGAGGTCCAATTCTACTCTTTCACCTCTTTTATTTCATTGTTGATGATATCTGGTGCATTGAATTGAATATCGTGTCGGTTGATCTGTGATGATGTGAATTATTGGTTATTTTGGTTAGTTGTTCGATTCCCTTGATTATGAATTATGTGATGAAATGATATCTCGTTTGAGAATTAAAATTGGTTGTTTTGGGGCGAAAGTTAAAGTTGATAAAGTGATTATTGTGGGTTTGATTTATTAATATCGAACTTGATAGTATCATGGTAGTTCGAGTGGGATAGGCAAACATAAGTTGGGTAGGCAAAGTTTAGGATTTGTGATTGTTGAATGATGAAATGTTTGTAGAATGGTTTTGATTTATGCATTGACATCTATTGTATTTATTTGGCCGGGGAATACCCCGAGAGATTTGTATTGATTTATCTGGGGAATGCCCCGAAATACCATGTACTTGAAGATGACGCACGATCAAGGCCCGGAACGTCGGGTGGAGAAAGCAATGGAGTGTAGTTTAGAATAGAGTAGGTTTATATTTTCGCATTTTTTCTATTTCGGGATTGTAATAATCGGACTGGACATTATAATTTTGGATTTGTTTTGTTTGTTTGTTTGATTGATTGTTTTGTGTGATTTTGTGTGGTTTATATATTCATAATGTCAAATTAGCCGATACGCTCCGCCAAGCGACCGTGGTCAAACCACGGGATCGAGGGGTGCCTAACACCTTCCCCTCGGTCAACAGAATTCCTTAGCCGGAATCTCTGTTCGCAAACCAGTTTTAAAGAGTCAAACCATTTCGAAAAGAATTTTCCAAAGGTGACTTGGCACACCGGATTATGCCAAGTGGCGACTCTGAATTTAATTGTAAAAAATCCTTTTCGGAACAAAATTTTTATTTTTTGTCACTTAATAATAAAACCCTTTCGAAGTTAAAACGAATCTTTTGGATGTTGAAAAAGGGGGTGTGACAGCAACCGAATTAAAATTAGATGAGCATCAATCATATTTTTTTCAATAAGTAAATTGATTTCTTTGGTAGTTTAACGTGCATCTCAATATTTATAAAAGTATTTCCTTAATAGAGTCTTATTTTATATTAGGAGTATTTTTCTATCCTATTTTAAGAGTATTTTTCTAATTGATCAGTACAAGAAAAAATATTAATTGATTTTTTTCCATATATTTTAGGAGTCTCATATATTTTAGGAGTCTAATTAATATAATAAAAATAATTAAATAATAAATTTTAAAAAAAATAGTAAAAAGATATTTTTGTGTAAAGAAGGGTCTTTGAATATTGCTTCATTGATTTGAAAAAAAAAAAGGATTATTACTATTAAACTAATTAAACCAATGGGAATAATAACGTTCCTGTAAGTGCTTACGTACGGTGTTTGACTCAGCAAATAGCAAGTTTCAAAGTGTACAATAATTATTAATGATACTTAGACTCAATTTAGAACTTAATTAAGATGCTGCAGCTCAACTATTTTTAGGAGTATTTTTCTATCCTATTTTAGGAGTATTTTCTAATTGATCAGTACAAGAAAAAATATTAATATATTGTCCTTTCATATATTTTAGAGTCCCATATATTTTAGGAGTCTATTTAATATAATAAAAATAATTAAATAATAAATTAAAAAATAGTGAAAAACAGTTTTGTGTAAAGAAAGATCTTTTAATGAAGTGCAAAAAGTTCAAATCACTTTTCTAAGATCTTCACACTTTTAATATATTATAGATATAGATATAGATATATGTGACAAATGGGTTGTTATAAAATTTGTTTCCCCTCCCCTTATCAGTCTCGCTACTATTGTGCTAGTATTTATATTATCATAGGGAAAAGACATCATTTTCACCCCATACTATACAAGAAAAGTCTAAGCCACACCTAAATTATATAAGTGATCTATTACACACCTTAACTATATAAAAGTGATATTATTACCTCCCCGCGACCCCCATTCTAAGGCGCGTGTGTTACACTTATTTTAGGCGCGTCCAGCCTATTAAATAACAAAAGTAAACGGCTAAAAACATTAAGGGAAAAGGCATCGTTTCCACCCCAAACTATAGTCGAAAAGTCGAATCCACACCTAAACTATATAAGTGACCTATTACACACCTTAACTATAAAAAAATGATACTTTTTACTGACGTGGTGCTGACGTGGCAGCGCGTGTAAAACACTACACCACATGCAAGTGGTGGTAGCCTGACAGGGTGTAAATAGTTTCACTTTTTTATAGTTTAGGTGTGTAATAGGTCACTAGTATAGTTTAGGTGTGGTTTTGACTTTTCGGGTATAGTTTGGGTTTGAAACGATGTCTTTTCCCTATTATCATATCCCTCAATTTACTTCTATCATTATTCTCTTTTCCTTTGGTTATCTTTTATTGTATTGTTGTTATTACTTTTCTCTTCTTTGAATTTTTCAATATAGATTTTTACTCTTATATTTTTCGGGACTTGACTCCTCTTCATTTTCACTCTCTTTATTTTTCTCAAGTTTCGATCTTGATTGATGACATATGGCATAATTCAAATTAAATGGCTAAGATTTAGTTATTCTAAAATACAACTCTAACTATAATTTAGATAATAAATACATTATATATTTATTTTAAAAAATTATTGTAATTCCACAATCTTAACAACATGTCCATAAATAAAGCAACAAAAAAAATTCTCTTCCTACCTTTTTTTCCTACGCAAGAATTTCATCTTTTAATTTCTTTATCAATTGATTTTTTTTATTATCAGATTTTTTTTAAAACTTTTTGTTTAACAATTAGCTATTTTATTTTCTTCAAAGTAGGTGAAATAAAGTAGGAGAAATAATTAGCTTTTCTATTTCAGATTAATTTTTTATCACCTTTTTGGGAAATTTTTCTTTAAAATTAGATATTTTAATTTCTTTAAAATAGGTGAAATAAAATAGGGAGAAAATGAGAGAAATCTCTCGCATTCTAAATTATTTTTTTCTGAAATTTTTTCTTTAATAATTATCTATTTTATTTTCTTTAAAATAGGTGAACTTGTAGACTCTCCTATTTTTCAAAAAAATAAAATAGTTAGTAATTATTAAAGAGAAAGTTCTCAAAATGCAATAAAAAGGTTAATTTAAATAGAAATTAAAAGATGGATGATCATGCGTATGAAAAATAATTTAGGAAGAAAAGACTTTTTGTTGCTATATTTATGAACAAGATAATATGTTGCTAACATTGTGGAATTACAATAATTTTTTAAAATAAATATATAATGTATTTATTATCTAAATTATAGTTAGAGTTGTATTTTAGAATAATCAAATCTTACCTATTTAATTTGAACTATGTCATATGTCACCAATCAGGATAGGAACTTGGGGAAAATGGAGAGGAGTCAAGTCTATTTTTCAAACATGTTTGAAATTTTTTTTTCTTGAGCGAAGAGTTTTGTGGAAAATAGTATTTCTACTTTATTCAAGATAGAGATAGGATTTGTGTACATCTCACCCTCCTCAGATCTTACTGAATGTTATTGTTGTTGGATTTTTTTAGTTTTACTTTCTTAAAAAAAATGTAGGACCAAAAGAGTCATAAGCTTATCATTTCTTAAGGAAAAAAAACATCTACTATAAACTTGTGTTTATGACTTCAATTATGTGATTTTCTCTCAATCCGAACTTTTTAAAGTAGCTTATTATTACTAATATATGTAAAACGAGGGCATAAGGCACATGCATTGCACCATAATGTAAAGAAATAATCTCATACTATTATTAGATGTGTATAATATATCTAACAACGCGTTGGTAGTGTCAGTTGATTTATCAATCTATACACATATATTCTAGTAAATTTTGTGTTTTTTGATAAAATTGTATGGAAGAAAAAGAAAGATTATTAGAAACGAGATGACAAATTCTTAGGGTTTATAAGAACTAACTCTAGCTAGAAATTTATCATGTTGCATCCTTTATTTTCACGAGTGAAAAAAAAATTAAAAAGGCAGTTCGGTGCGTAAAGCATCTCGCGTTCACGTAGGGTCTGAGGAAGAGTCGTACCTTAGGGGTGTGATGTAGACAATCTAATCTAATGTTTGCGTTAGGGGCTGCTTCCACGGCTCAAAGACATGGCCTATAGATCACACACGGAGACAATTTTACCATTGCTCCAATTAGTGAATAATTTAAATTAAAAAGAAAAAATCTGATAAACCAAGTGAAAACTTTAGAAGAATTAAAATGTAATAAGTAAACTGAATTTAGCAATATGAAAAAAATAAGTGAAGAAAACCCTGATCCCATGTTCAACCTACTATATTTAATAGTAAACATTAATTAGGCTCTACTGAATTCAAGGACAGAAACTTTATGCTAAGATGATTTACTCAATTAAATTCTTAAATACTCCCTCCGTTCCATTTTACTCGTCCCAAATTGAGATGACACAGCTTTTAAGAAAAATAATAAATAACATGGCTAGTTTACCATAGTACCCCTATTAAATGATGTTTACATTTTAATTTTAAAAAATAATAATTAATGCAAAGGGTAAAATATGGAGAAAAAAATTTGTCTTGTCTTGATAAGTAAAAAAGGATAAGTAAAATGGGACACCCGATTAGGAAATTTGGGACGGGTAAAATGGGATGGTGGGAGTATTTTTTAAGTACATAGCAACACGTATAGTGCTTGGTGATCAAGGATTCAAGTGCATGCAAAAACCAATTTGAAATTATATGTACAACTCACTCGAGATGTTATTATTCTCATCATGAAATTATTTTTGGTTAATTATTTGTCCGTGCTTATCGTACATATTTAATTAATTTAATGGTGTTAAAATTTAAACACGTTTAAGTTTTAAGTTAATCATTATAATATTGATTAGTATGTACGATTATATATGTACTCATTGCATGTTAAAGTTTTTTTAGCGTACAAAGTTGGTTTGGATAATTGAATTGTGCTTCATTATAAATATTAGCAGTCAGAAATTTCGTTAAGAGTTTCAAGATTTAACGTATACATATGAAAAATAATTTGAAATTATATACTTAATTTATTTCTATATACATAACATAATTTGTTATTTTGACGAATGGTGTTCAACTGATCACCATTTACTGCATATGGATATGCCACTGGATTACTAAAGAAAAATTTTGAAGCTTAAGATTACTTTCACACACCATAGATTGAAATTAAAGAGCAGGTAAATTTTATAAATGCACCTAAACACCATAATAGATTATTCATCACATATCCCCATGCCTAGAATTATACTTTTGTCTACGTAAATTACTCGATATATATTCAATTCTCATTAAATTAATATTTAATTATTTCTAAAATTGCCCGATAAATATTCAATTATCATTAAATTAATAACTCTTATAGTTCACTTGAAAGTGTTAAAAGTATTAATTAAAGTAGTCAGTAACCGACTACTTATTAACCAAGAAAATGGGATTCAGAAATGTGTGAAGAAAGTTAACTCATGGAATCAATCAATACACAACTGTCCAATTGAGCTTTAATTTTATGTCTTCTTTTAGAATCAAGAATGTAGAATTTATATTCTAAGGGGGGGAGTAAATAATTGCTACTTCCGTTAACTTTTACTTGTCTATTTTAAACTTGCACGCCTCCTTAAGAAATAGTGATTAATACGAGAATTTTATCATAATATTCTATAAATTGATATTTAATATTAGGTCTTATAAAATAATTTAAGAAATAAGTAACTAATGTTAAGAATAAAACATTAAAAAAAAAAAAAAAAAGACAATTAACTTCTTGATATGTTAAAAGCAAGTAAAATTAAAACTTTAGTTTAAAAATAACGAAAAAATAAAATGAACAGAGGGATTAAGTATGTTACTGGACAAATAAATATGAATGCCTATTTTTGATGTAGTGGAGGAGTAAAAATGAACGAAATATTCTCTTTTTCTAGAAAAATCGTCAAGCATACTTCCCGTATTGAAAGGGAGCCTTGAAGTAACTGGTAAAGTTGTTGTCATGTGATCGGGAGCACACAGATTCAAGCCTTGAAAACTGTCTCTGGCAGAAATACAAGATAACGCCGCGTACAATAGATCCTTATGATCAGATTCTTCCCCAAACCGTAGCAAGAGATTTAGTAGTGCACCGAATTGTTCCTTTTTCATACTTCCCCGTATTGATTAAAAAATTGGTTGAGGTGATATCATGCATGACCTGATATAAACAATTCAAACCTAGGGACCATAAACTTTGTTTCTTTCTTGTTGTTGTTAAAAATATAAAAGCAAAAAAACATTGATCAAGCTGAAAGGAACATACGATTTTATTGCGATACATGATTGATTACTTTACTATACTCAATTTCTTCATTTGCAATTTTTCATTTGTATGTCACATGCCCTGACCCATTTTATACTTGTATTCTTTACTTGTATACATTTTTTTATTCTATGTTGATGACATTATGACCCATTTTAAACTTGAATTCTTTAGCTGTATACATTTTTTTATTCTATGTTGATGACACTAAAAGGGACAAGTTATTAACTAGCAGACCTTTTTTGTTCCCCGGTACTACCCCCCCCCCCCCCCTTTGCACAACTAATTTTGTCACCTTTCAACTTTGGTTGTTAGTATAGCTAATTGAATTTGACAACAAAAAGAAAAAAAAAATGGACTTTTATCTAGAAATACAAAATCAGGAGCAACTTTATTCCAATTTATTTTGCAAATATATATAGGTGTATAGGTAAAAATTATGTTGATTTATGTCGTGGATGTCATTATATGTCTACAGACTACAGATATATTGGAAATACAAAGAACATACATTCGATATACAACTTATTGTTCTTCATTCTCTTCAAGTTTCAATATGAAATTAATCAAAATCAACTTTAGATTCCCTAAACTACCTCAAAATTGAATTGACCAGAAAAAAGAAAAAAACAATCATCTTTGGCTTCGCAGGCCTACAGATGAATGGGCTTACAGAATAGAGTAAGCCCTATAGTGAATTGACGGATAATTTGATTGATGGGATAAGAATTTCGAGATAAAGTAATCTCATGCCATGCAGTGGCCATTAGGGAGTCGACTGAACATCTCAGCCACTGGCGGGATATCCTAGTCAATCTCATCCCACCGGACCTCTGACAGTTTAACTTGGATTAGGCAATAGTCATCTCAACCAAAAAGACACAATTCGAATAGTTTTTAAGTATATAGAGTGGAGAGAAGGCAAAACATCTGATCTGGGTTCTCAAGGAATGCAGTCAAGGGTGAAGGATCAAAAGAAGCTAAGCTCAAACGAAGAATCTTTCTGCTGAACAGTTCAAAAGTACCAAGACCAGCGAATGAAAGCGTTGTACGCAATAGTGTATTTTTTCCATCGAAACAAACCTAGCTTTAAAGTAAATACGATTATGTTTGAGCTTGAGCTTAAACATTACAACACAATGCATACAAAAGGGCGCAGAGAGACCAGGAATAGCATAGCAAGGTGCACTAACTGGAATTAGGACAAGGCAATAAGCAAGGTCATCATCGCCAAGCTCGTTGTCGAGCCATGTATCGATTGATGAGAACATAACCAAACATATTGTAAATTATAATTGATCAGAGAGAGATTACATTAGTATACAACTTTCGTGTAAAAGCCAGAATTCAACGATTTGGTCTGAGTTTTCGTGTGTACACCAGTAAACAGTATGACACGTCCATTCAATGGACATCTCTTGGGCCATGAGCAGAAACTCTCATGATGGAAACAAACTCAGATCCAGTTAAGTTGCAAAGGAGTTGATTTAAAGAAAATACGACCAACGGCAATATGGATCTGTCTGGCCCAAAAATGCTCATGTATGATCAGATTGAACTCCTATATAGTGTTTAGATCTCTAGCTTATGTTAGCTGCAACCAACTTTCTGATCTTTCTGTCATGATTCAACATAGCACTCACGCTCTCAACAACCAATATAATCTGCAAACGTAAGAATATACAACATCAAAATAATAAATAAATATAGATGAGGGGCAGGGTCCCCCAGAAGGTAGGGTGCGCAATTATGCAATTTGAATGATCTGAAACTCCATAAAACAAAACTTCTTAAGCCCCGTGCACCTAACCTCTGAAGAGACTAGTCAAATTATCAACTTACGCAATAAGGATTCAAACCTCAACAATGATGTTACAACACGAATGATTGTATTACATCCTACATGTTCAAACTTGATGCTCAACGTCTACACAAAGGAGTGACACTGGAAGTCCTCACATGACCAGTTTCTTGCTTAAGAAAAGATGAACTGATAGAAAAAGGTAATTTTAGAAGTAGTTCATTTAGATTCGCAAACAAAACAATGATTACACAACCTTGTTATCTGAAACCATGTCACTCTACTAGAAAATCATTAGCTATCTAGCATAGTATTCCGCGTCGAATAAAGAATATAAAGTAACACCCACAGGTTCTGAATAATTAATACATGACATGTTTCATAGGCCAGATTCCAATTGATTTGACTCGGCACTCTCTCAATACATGACGCTTTTCACAGGCCGTACCAAGAAATATACCAGTAAAGGTACAAAAGCAAACCTGGAAACAAGCATAAGCCATTCCTGTTGCAAAGTAAAAGTTGGCATTGCCAGTACCCTGCAAAGGTAGTACGTTCTTTGCATAAGCACCTAATACATATCCGTAATTACCTTAATGTTTAAAATACAGTAGAAGCAACAATGCATAACCATAGAAATGAAGCAGATATATACCCTCCATATCCACAAATTGTGCATCACAGGACTAAGAAGGGAAACTCCAACATATCCACAGAAGAGAAAGAATGAAAACTGCATTTCTGCAATGAGTATAATGGTCAGAAACAACCCAGTTAGGACCTTAATTGATAGAAAAGACTAAGCTTAGTACCTGCCAATTCATTGAAAAACAAAGCTAACAAAGCCAAGTACAGAGCTGAGTCCCCAACCTGATCAATTTTGAACCAGGTTAAATAGGAGTAAAGAAATGATCATCATGTATTGCAAAAAACACAAGTAAATACAAATACCGAGCAATTTACGCGACGTGATGAATGCTAGCACTAGTAAAACTGAAGCAACCATTTATAACTTTTTAAGAAATTTGAGCACAGCTATAAGAGATAGTATCTGATGGTTAACCAATCATGCTAAGCATTCGTAAAGGAAGCTTATGTTTGGTCAAACTAGGTAAATCTCAGAAACATAATTACAGAATCAGCCTAACATAGAAAGATACATGTATGACAGCATCATGACTGAACCAAAAGTGTCAGACAGACTTCACAACTAGATAGGTTACCAGATGATAAATTCAGCTTCCTACCGATAATGGAAAAATCAGAAAACTACTCCCAACTACACAGTCCTCACACATCCTCCTAGAAAGGGGACTGCAAATTGTAGAATGATCCACTCCGCAAATAAAAAAACCAAAGCCAAACAAAAAAGTAGTCATAATTTCACATAACAACAATTAGCTCACGGTGTAAGAGGTTGAAGTGCTCAATCTTCAAACATCAAGTTTAGAATTTTTTTAATATTCATCAGTGAAGTGAAATTCAGGAAAAGAGATTCATAGTGGATAGGATGTAGGCCTTAGAGATTCACTTAGGAAAAAGAGTACTCACTGAAGGATAGGGTTTAAGCATAGAACAGATTGCCATGTAAACAAAAGCCAAGAAGCACGGTCTGTGATTTAGCCTTATGGCTAGTGGCAGTATCATGAAAAGGATGTTCAGATGGAAAACAATCAGAAAGAAATCTCTGAAAAATTCAAAGACCTCGGCAAAGAAGTACCTGCAGCCAAAATGCACAAAGAGGTTACTGAAAGAAGAGACAATACATGGAGAAAGCAATTCTGTAGTCACTTACCACAAGACACCAATGTTTGGAGACAAATCTTTGACAGTAAGAATAAACCCATAGGTCCTGCAAGTCAATAAATGATACAGAGTTATCAACAAGACTCAATATAGATAAGCAAATAAATTCGACCAAGATATTTCCAATGATGTTCAGGTTTGCTGACAAGCATAAAATTATAGCATCGCAAAGAAATCGATAGTTGCAGACAATAACCTTGTTACTATATATACTTGGTCAAATTTACTTAGCTTAAAAAAGACCTATAACTTGGCCGAATGCAGTATTCAACAATGAAATCAATCAACGCCATCAACTTGATTTGGAAGTACAGCATAAGGAAAAGCTCCAAGTTTTGAAACTTGATAGCAAGTAGAAACAAGGTGACAAATGAGAACAACGATGGGCATCAACCATGATAGGCATGATATGAAGAAACACAATAGAATACCTGTTGCTTCACTCATACCACACGGTGAGCAGCACTAGAGTACCATTTACCAGAGAAAATTAAGTTAAAGCTCCTGAAGGCCTGGGCCCTGGGGCAATGAACACTTGATCTATAATAAAAAGTTCCACTAGCATTCAAAAACTATTAAAGTAAAAAGTGTACTTTTTCTATGTCAAGTAAATTGTATAAAATAAAAAGGATGTGGAGTTTGTCCTATCATCAAGTACAAAGTTCAAGCTAAGGAAATACCAACAACAAGAATTGCAACAACTACACCTCAATTCCAAGCTAGTTAGTCTTGGCTACATGAATCTTTCCTATCGTCGCTCCACTTAAACCCAGATCAATTGAATATTTAAAAGTTAAGGTTGTCTAGGCAATGACAAGCACAAGAAAATAACTAGTACCTGCTAAACATTTCTGAAAGGCCACCATAGTTTCTCATGAAGATGCCACACATAAACAATGTATATAAGGTCCAAATAAAAACCCAGACAAAGAAGAGTCCAACTGGTCTCCATGAGAAACTTTTTTGTTCTGTCAAGCCATTTACCACCCGGCCTTTACTTGAGCTGCTGCCTTCATCTTTCTTATACATCAGTAACAATTTCTTTGGGGTTGCATCTGGACCATTACCTAACAGTAAAATTACCTGGAACGAGAAGAGCCTAATAGAAATTAGAAGAATTCATGCACATTGATGTTCACAAACTAAAAAAGACAAGACTTCAATAGGTATTTCCACTCTTTCCATTTAAACTTATGCAATATCAGCCCTTTAAGACATTAGGGGGTGGGAAAAAACTTACAGGTATAATCAGAATTGTCGGATAGAGTGACAAATGCGACGCTATAACCCACCCAAAAGCTGCCAATGGGGCTACTCCTGTATACGAACGATTAAATTAATTAGTTCATGTACAAGCACCAAAGGAAAATTTATCTTTTTCAAAAGGAAAACGAAAAGCTACATTCATTACGACAAGATGAATATTATAGATTAAGTCTTATCAAGAGCACCAAGAAGGAAGGAGCAAATATTCTTAGATTTCTCTTCCATAAAAGCAAATATGATGCAGATAAAAGGAGTGGTGAGGAAACTATATATAGGAAGAAGAAAATAAAAAAATCACTAACATATAGAAAGGATTATTGACTTCTTACGGGTGCAGGCTCCATAAAGTGACAAGATAATAAAAAGATTTTCCACAGGGGCTGTATTGAAACCCACACATGTGACTATGGTGAAAGGGTTCCACAAGTACACAAGAGCAGCAATGTCCTCAGATGGTAGAATCTCTGAAACAAAAGAATGGTGGTTATTGCATCATTAACCAGTGAAGAAGCAAATAAATTTTGGCACTAAAGCTGAATATTCACCAGAAACTTCAAAGAGCTTCCCCAAACCCAGCAATTTTAATCTCTCACAATATGCCATGCGAAGTTTAAGGCCAGTTGCCCGGATTAGCATGGCAGAGATGAAATCTGCAATCACAGAAACCAAACTATATCCAAAAATGGGTTGAATGTCCATGTGACTTCATAATTTTGAAAGAGCTACTCAGAAATAATGCTGCATGAGGAAGTAACAGATAAACTCGACGTGAGATCTTTCCTATCTGCAAATTTTATAGCCTCAGGTACGATAACAGGACAAAAATAATTCCCACTATCGCAATTTATATGAGTTAGTTTGACTTGGCATGGAGTTTAAGAAAGAAAGAAGGAACTTTGAAACTTGTGGTCTAAAATAAGTGACAGATGTTTGTGTGGCTATAAATCATTTCAATAAGGATAAAATGGGCAATTTAAAGTTATACTGTTATAGAATATAGAAACGTGTTATTCTTTTTGGGACTGACTAAAAAGGAAAGTGAGTCATATAAATTCGGACAGAGGGAGTATTCAATAGTGAAAGAACACAAATATGGAAACATGTTATGTGCAGGTAACTCATTTCAAGCTGTATGACCTGTCGAAAAACTAGTGCTATCAGGAACTGTAGCCATTGAAAATTCTATACAACCAACCTTTTTTTTTTTGCCATATAGGAGTTAGTAAGAAATTCACTTAAATGGCATTTCCAAATTCAATGACGTATAAAGTTATTTCTATGTTTTCGTAGAAAGCAAGAAAGAGATATACCTGCATAGAAGATGATAGGGCTGTCCTTCAATTCTACAAATAACATCAAGAATAAATAAACTAAGTCACAATAGAAGGGAAAACATATCAACAACAAAGTTTGATCATACAAACAAATGCTCAGCTGAAGTTAAGTATTTTACTTTTTCATTGTAAGCGGACCGAGAACCGAGAGCAAAAGTGGAGAACCATGATACATAGAACCTTCCAAAACATTCAAAATCAAAACATCAAACAAGCGACAGTTACCAATTTCACAAGAAAAAACATCAAACAAGTGAAACTCTAACCACATCCAATTAAACAATCAAAAGAAAGATTAAAAAAGTACCCCCTCCATTCACTTTTAGTTGTCATATTTTGCTTCTTGAAAGCCAGTATGAACTTTGACCAATACTTCAAGACATTTTTTTATTTATAATATTACTAATATAAGGAGGATTGTGACTTATAGTGGAGGTCACGGCATGAACCCTTGACCTTCTAAGTTACATGGAGGCAACTTTATCCGTTACTCCAAGGCTCCCTTCTACAAGTTTCTACATTTAGTTATTAAATATCTAAAATTTTAATTTAAAACTTAAATTAATCTAATACAATTTAGCTCCAAATATCAGTCAAATTAACTCTGGCTAACCTGAACGTGACGAGTAAAAGTAAACGCATGTACTAAGCTAAACGTGACAAGTAAGAGGAAACAAACCAGCATATGGTGACATCGATGACTGCGTTAACCAGTAACCTTCTGCAACTGCAACAAGCAAAATTCAAAATTCAAAAAAAAAAATTAAAATACTTAACACTAATACATTAATTTATTTATTTTTGGTATGTATAAATATGAATTTATGAAAAGTGAATACATACGCCTTCGGAGACTGGTAACGGGAGTAGAAACTTCTGGACGGGTAGCTAAATTAAGGTTTTTAGGGAAGTAAATGAGAATTAATCTGAAGATTATTGATGCTATTGCCCATTTCCAAAAAGATGGCTTCGTTTTCGTTGTTGCTGTTGTTGCCGTTGTCGTCGTTGTCGTTGTGGTCATATTCTTCTTCTTCTTCGTTGTTGTATTGTGCCTGAGAAGCTTCTAGATCCAGCTAAAATGGCTGTGGTAGTAGAGTTGCAGTGATCGAATTTTCGAATCGAAGTGGAGAAATGCACAATCTGTTACGACGTCGTATTGTGGTTTTAGATGGGCTTGGTTACTTAGTTGGGCCTGCAGAATATAGCCCATTTAAGGGGTCCTTATTTAAGTCATGGCCCAAGTTTGTGAGTTTTCACTTGACCGTGCGAGATAAAATTATGAGATGAAATTGAAGTTTTGTTGGACATACAATTTGAATTTTAAACAATTTAAAGAGTAATATATGAATTATAAAATTCTAACAATAAAAATATCAGTAAACTATAAATCGCGATGATTGACATATTATATTTGAAATATATATGAAATTTAAAATATTAAAAATAAAATTAAGTATTTAACATTAATAACATTTTTTCTAGTACCCCTATGAATGAATATCTACAATTGTCGTCCTTTAGATGCACTGAATAAATCAATTCTTCTGCAATACTAGCTCACAAACTCTTCATATCGAAAAACTTATATCATTGATAAATTGTGAAGAAATTAATCATAAATTATCCCGTATTCAACCTATCAAGAAAATGAAAAAAAAATTATCAATGTAGTTATCGTAAAATGTATGATGTGCTTTCAATGTCAATAAAAAATAACTTTTTTTTTTACTACCGTGATGTTCAGATCAGCTTGCGCGCACCTCGACTAATTCTACAAAATATCTATCATCTTCTACCAATAACAAATACTAGATAACTCTATTCACCAAGTATCACCTCGTTGCGATCTCTAATTAGAAAAATCAATCCTAAATTAATCATGTAAAAAATCACGCGCCCAACCAACTCAACCAACCTTCACATGTTAACAATAATACTTCCTCCGTTTAAAAAAAATGATCTACTTTTCTTTTTAATTTGTTTCAAAAATAATGATTCTTTTTTTTTTTGATAATATTTTAAATTTATCTCTTCACATGGTATGTTTAAGACCACAAAATTACAGGACATTTTGGTACATTTGACATAACTTTAATTTAGAATCACAAGATTCAAAAAAAAAATATTATCTTCTTAAACTTTATTCTAAGTCAAATTAGGTCATTCTTTTTAAAACAGACGGAGTAATATTATTTCAATGTCAATCAAAGTGGCATCTTATGTGAAATAGGGATTCCTTCAATTGGGAGCAAATATTACTTTATTTCCTCTCTTTGACCTTTTTGGTCCCACATTTATGCCAAATCACACATCAAGCCCTCAAAATCAACTTATTCCTCAAGATATCCAAATTTACTTTCAAGTCCTTCTTAACTTTTTCCAAGCAAATTCGTGGAAGTTAAAGAACATTATAGAAGGAATCAGCAATTTCACTTTATTAACACAACCCCCCTCAAATTTCAACCTAGTTTACACTCAACCCCTCTTAATTTATATTCCTTCTACTATTTCAGTTTTCCCCAAATTTTCTTTATGCTCTCTCCATTTCAATTTAATTGATCCCTATGACCTAACAAATCATTAAGCAAATTTTAGTTAGGAACATATTTAACTAAAATTAACCTTATTGGTGTGCATTATTCGGATTAAATCAAAAATTCGGATTAAATCAAAAATTTAAATTCAAATTCAAATTCAATAGTTTATAGGTTTAATTTCGAATTAAGAATTTACTTCTTTCTTCTTCTTTTTTAGTTTGGTTTCGGATTTAGGAAAAGAAAAAACTAGAAATTGAAAAAATCAAATTATTTTTAGTTTGGTTTCGGATTTAGGAAAATAAAAAACTAGGAATTGAAAAAATCAAATTATTTCATATACATATGCAAGATTTATTAGATTTAGAATTTGAGTTTGAGTTTACCGTTTTCAGTCTATTTTATTATTAACTTTTTTATTAGGACATTGTGATATTTACGTATTAGCCTATTGCATTTAATTATTGTCCGATTATTTGCATTGAAACTTTCATAATGATTTAGTTTATATTTCATGTTTGAACACATCTTATGATATACTTTTAAGTATTGTGTTTTTTAAAAAAAGTTTTTCCTATGACTTATATTAGAAAATATATTTAAGAGATTCAATATCACTACTTCTGCTTGTATGTAATTTTTATTTATTTTTTCAACGTGCAAATATATATGATTAATTTATTAATTATTGACACAATCAAATAGCCGAATCGAATAAAAATAAAAGCCTACGGAGATAAATCGAATCAAATCAAATTTGTTTTGATTCGGATTGGAGGTTGCACTTTTTCAAAATCAAAAATCGAAAGAATGAATAACACAAAATTAAATCGAAAGATCGAATGCACAATCCTATTTAAAACTCTAAATTTAATTATCAATTATTACTTTTGTAAGACCCGCAAAATTTCTAGCTTAATTCAGTCCTTTAAGCTTGTTAAGGGGTCCCAGACTTAGAATATATTAGCTAAGTATTCAGACTTAGTGTCATTTTAGCCTTCGAAAGTTGGCAATCTTATTTCGAGACCTTTACGTCAATTAAATGTTGATATTTGAGTTAATTTATGATCGGGAAGGTCAATAGATGTTCCCGAACAAGTTTTGGGATTTTTGGACCTCGTTTAGACCATGTTTGAGTGCCCAAAACAGTGGATCGACGCGATCTCGCCGCATCGCGTCGATAAGATAGTTTTTCCCCAGCTTCAATGCAAATTCCAGTGAACTGACGCCGATTCGACGCGGCGCGTTGGCTATCGCGTCGATGCCAATGACACGGCGCATCGGTAACACAGTTTACAGCCATTAAAAGGCCGAGTCCTCAGGGTTAATTAGGTCTTTTTTCCACGCCCTTCAGCCCTAAAACACGAAATTAAACCCTTTGGAGAGCAATTATATTCATTCTTTCACAAATTGCTCAAGAACAAGAACCCTAGGTGTTCAAATTTCAAATCAAAAACTCAAGAACTCACCATTAACTTTCAGAAACTCTTCAACTAAGGTATGTGAAGTGTTCATCCAAGGGTCCTTTCCACCCTTGGAGTCCAAGAAACCTTTTTAAACTTCTAGTATGATTGATTTCATGATTTCCTTGATTGGAATTAAAGTGTATTCATGATTATTGTTGAAATTGGATTTCCACTAATGACTTGTGAACTCGGTTGCTCTTCTTCCTTCTGTTTCTTTCTTTGAATAATGGTCGGGACAAAATTCTGTTTTGTTGTCTACTTCTTTGTCTAAAACACTTCGTGTTTACATTCAAAGGGGGCATGATGTAGACACCTAATTTCGTCCCTCCCCGATAATATTTTTTACCCATTTTACCTTATCCTACCGTGTACCCTCATCCATGTTATTATACCTCTACAAAATGATAAAAAATAACAAACTTCCTAACAAATTTTATCCTATCCTACCCCCCTTTACACCTCATCCTAACAACCTACCCCACCCCATACCCCCTACCCCACACACCCCTTCACGTTCTTTTTCATTTTTCTTTTAAACAAATCACAACAAAAGAGGGAGGGGGCCCTGGAACAATGCATATACACACAACATAGAGAGATAAAGGGGGGGACCACTAGGGAAGGCCTTTTTCCATTAATAATTGGGAGCCTTCACTCACAGGCAGAGACATACTCATATACACGGTCCACACTCAATTTCAAGGCCATATATTTCTTTCTTCTCTACCAGCTCACCGGAGACAATCTCCATATTCACGCACAAAAACTACACACACTAATATACATCGACACACACACACAGGGAAAAGGGAGGAGCATATAAAAAAGGAGAATAAGGCACCATCGTCAGGGGCTTTTCTTTTTTCTTTTTTGGATCCACGGTCCGAGGAGCAACAGGCACGCTATTTTTATGACTCCATTCACACGCACAGCTCACCCTCACAATCCTCACGCACACATTGTTGCGCACACATACACATAGTAAATGATAGAAGAGAGTTTAGAGGAGCGAGGTGAAATCGAGAGGTGAGAAAGAGAGATAGAGCTCGGCGAGAAGAGGTCTGTTCCGGCGCTCAGATCTCGTCAGAGCTTTGGAAAATAGCCAAAATCAGCGACCAACCCAGCTGAAACCACTAAACCAGCGATCAAATCTCAAACTGCCAGCAACTCCGTCAGAAAAATCCCAAAATCCGTCGACTGAACCTGACCCGTTTTGCCCGATTCCATTGAGATTCACTGGAAAATGAGAGAAACAATAAAGAAGTTTTGTTTCTTCATGGTATTCTATTCTGATTGGTTAGCTCGCGGTTGTGTTCAAGTTTTGGGTTCGTCTATTTCGCGGTTCGTGGTCTATATTGGGTTTTGGGGTGGTTTGGACTCCGTATCGAAGTTTTATTCCCACTGCTTTTGAAGTTGTCCAGCTATTAGTTCTCTATACCGAGTCGAGTTTGGTTGTGGTTGAGGTTCGGTTTGAAGTTTTCGGGTGCAGACTTTCTTTATTGAAATAACATTGAATTCGAAAGCTTCAAATGAGGTCCAATTCTACTCTTTCACCTCTTTTATTTCATTGTTGATGATATCTGGTGCATTGAATTGAATATCGTGTCGGTTGATCTGTGATGATGTGAATTATTGGTTATTTTGGTTAGTTGTTCGATTCCCTTGATTATGAATTATGTGATGAAATGATATCTCGTTTGAGAATTAAAATTGGTTGTTTTGGGGCGAAAGTTAAAGTTGATAAAGTGATTATTGTGGGTTTGATTTATTAATATCGAACTTGATAGTATCATGGTAGTTCGAGTGGGATAGGCAAACATAAGTTGGGTAGGCAAAGTTTAGGATTTGTGATTGTTGAATGATGAAATGTTTGTAGAATGGTTTTGATTTATGCATTGACATCTATTGTATTTATTTGGCCGGGGAATACCCCGAGAGATTTGTATTGATTTATCTGGGGAATGCCCCGAAATACCATGTACTTGAAGATGACGCACGATCAAGGCCCGGAACGTCGGGTGGAGAAAGCAATGGAGTGTAGTTTAGAATAGAGTAGGTTTATATTTTCGCATTTTTTCTATTTCGGGATTGTAATAATCGGACTGGACATTATAATTTTGGATTTGTTTTGTTTGTTTGTTTGATTGATTGTTTTGTGTGATTTTGTGTGGTTTATATATTCATAATGTCAAATTAGCCGATACGCTCCGCCAAGCGACCGTGGTCAAACCACGGGATCGAGGGGTGCCTAACACCTTCCCCTCGGTCAACAGAATTCCTTAGCCGGAATCTCTGTTCGCAAACCAGTTTTAAAGAGTCAAACCATTTCGAAAAGAATTTTCCAAAGGTGACTTGGCACACCGGATTATGCCAAGTGGCGACTCTGAATTTAATTGTAAAAAATCCTTTTCGGAACAAAATTTTTATTTTTTGTCACTTAATAATAAAACCCTTTCGAAGTTAAAACGAATCTTTTGGATGTTGAAAAAGGGGGTGTGACAGCAACCGAATTAAAATTAGATGAGCATCAATCATATTTTTTTCAATAAGTAAATTGATTTCTTTGGTAGTTTAACGTGCATCTCAATATTTATAAAAGTATTTCCTTAATAGAGTCTTATTTTATATTAGGAGTATTTTTCTATCCTATTTTAAGAGTATTTTTCTAATTGATCAGTACAAGAAAAAATATTAATTGATTTTTTTCCATATATTTTAGGAGTCTCATATATTTTAGGAGTCTAATTAATATAATAAAAATAATTAAATAATAAATTTTAAAAAAAATAGTAAAAAGATATTTTTGTGTAAAGAAGGGTCTTTGAATATTGCTTCATTGATTTGAAAAAAAAAAAGGATTATTACTATTAAACTAATTAAACCAATGGGAATAATAACGTTCCTGTAAGTGCTTACGTACGGTGTTTGACTCAGCAAATAGCAAGTTTCAAAGTGTACAATAATTATTAATGATACTTAGACTCAATTTAGAACTTAATTAAGATGCTGCAGCTCAACTATTTTTAGGAGTATTTTTCTATCCTATTTTAGGAGTATTTTCTAATTGATCAGTACAAGAAAAAATATTAATATATTGTCCTTCCATATATTTTAGAGTCCCATATATTTTAGGAGTCTATTTAATATAATAAAAATAATTAAATAATAAATTAAAAAATAGTGAAAAACAGTTTTGTGTAAAGAAAGATCTTTTAATGAAGTGCAAAAAGTTCAAATCACTTTTCTAAGATCTTCACACTTTTAATATATTATAGATATAGATATAGATATATGTGACAAATGGGTTGTTATAAAATTTGTTTCCCCTCCCCTTATCAGTCTCGCTACTATTGTGCTAGTATTTATATTATCATAGGGAAAAGACATCATTTTCACCCCATACTATACAAGAAAAGTCTAAGCCACACCTAAATTATATAAGTGATCTATTACACACCTTAACTATATAAAAGTGATATTATTACCTCCCCGCGACCCCCATTCTAAGGCGCGTGTGTTACACTTATTTTAGGCGCGTCCAGCCTATTAAATAACAAAAGTAAACGGCTAAAAACATTAAGGGAAAAGGCATCGTTTCCACCCCAAACTATAGTCGAAAAGTCGAATCCACACCTAAACTATATAAGTGACCTATTACACACCTTAACTATAAAAAAATGATACTTTTTACTGACGTGGTGCTGACGTGGCAGCGCGTGTAAAACACTACACCACATGCAAGTGGTGGTAGCCTGACAGGGTGTAAATAGTTTCACTTTTTTATAGTTTAGGTGTGTAATAGGTCACTAGTATAGTTTAGGTGTGGTTTTGACTTTTCGGGTATAGTTTGGGTTTGAAACGATGTCTTTTCCCTATTATCATATCCCTCAATTTACTTCTATCATTATTCTCTTTTCCTTTGGTTATCTTTTATTGTATTGTTGTTATTACTTTTCTCTTCTTTGAATTTTTCAATATAGATTTTTACTCTTATATTTTTCGGGACTTGACTCCTCTTCATTTTCACTCTCTTTATTTTTCTCAAGTTTCGATCTTGATTGATGACATATGGCATAATTCAAATTAAATGGCTAAGATTTAGTTATTCTAAAATACAACTCTAACTATAATTTAGATAATAAATACATTATATATTTATTTTAAAAAATTATTGTAATTCCACAATCTTAACAACATGTCCATAAATAAAGCAACAAAAAAAATTCTCTTCCTACCTTTTTTTCCTACGCAAGAATTTCATCTTTTAATTTCTTTATCAATTGATTTTTTTTATTATCAGATTTTTTTTAAAACTTTTTGTTTAACAATTAGCTATTTTATTTTCTTCAAAGTAGGTGAAATAAAGTAGGAGAAATAATTAGCTTTTCTATTTCAGATTAATTTTTTATCACCTTTTTGGGAAATTTTTCTTTAAAATTAGATATTTTAATTTCTTTAAAATAGGTGAAATAAAATAGGGAGAAAATGAGAGAAATCTCTCGCATTCTAAATTATTTTTTTCTGAAATTTTTTCTTTAATAATTATCTATTTTATTTTCTTTAAAATAGGTGAACTTGTAGACTCTCCTATTTTTCAAAAAAATAAAATAGTTAGTAATTATTAAAGAGAAAGTTCTCAAAATGCAATAAAAAGGTTAATTTAAATAGAAATTAAAAGATGGATGATCATGCGTATGAAAAATAATTTAGGAAGAAAAGACTTTTTGTTGCTATATTTATGAACAAGATAATATGTTGCTAACATTGTGGAATTACAATAATTTTTTAAAATAAATATATAATGTATTTATTATCTAAATTATAGTTAGAGTTGTATTTTAGAATAATCAAATCTTACCTATTTAATTTGAACTATGTCATATGTCACCAATCAGGATAGGAACTTGGGGAAAATGGAGAGGAGTCAAGTCTATTTTTCAAACATGTTTGAAATTTTTTTTTCTTGAGCGAAGAGTTTTGTGGAAAATAGTATTTCTACTTTATTCAAGATAGAGATAGGATTTGTGTACATCTCACCCTCCTCAGATCTTACTGAATGTTATTGTTGTTGGATTTTTTTAGTTTTACTTTCTTAAAAAAAATGTAGGACCAAAAGAGTCATAAGCTTATCATTTCTTAAGGAAAAAAAACATCTACTATAAACTTGTGTTTATGACTTCAATTATGTGATTTTCTCTCAATCCGAACTTTTTAAAGTAGCTTATTATTACTAATATATGTAAAACGAGGGCATAAGGCACATGCATTGCACCATAATGTAAAGAAATAATCTCATACTATTATTAGATGTGTATAATATATCTAACAACGCGTTGGTAGTGTCAGTTGATTTATCAATCTATACACATATATTCTAGTAAATTTTGTGTTTTTTGATAAAATTGTATGGAAGAAAAAGAAAGATTATTAGAAACGAGATGACAAATTCTTAGGGTTTATAAGAACTAACTCTAGCTAGAAATTTATCATGTTGCATCCTTTATTTTCACGAGTGAAAAAAAAATTAAAAAGGCAGTTCGGTGCGTAAAGCATCTCGCGTTCACGTAGGGTCTGAGGAAGAGTCGTACCTTAGGGGTGTGATGTAGACAATCTAATCTAATGTTTGCATTAGGGGCTGCTTCCACGGCTCAAAGACATGGCCTATAGATCACACACGGAGACAATTTTACCATTGCTCCAATTAGTGAATAATTTAAATTAAAAAGAAAAAATCTGATAAACCAAGTGAAAATTTTAGAAGAATTAAAATGTAATAAGTAAACTGAATTTAGCAATATAAAAAAATTAAGTGAAGAAAACCCTGATCCCATGTTCAACCTACTATATTTAATAGTAAACATTAATTAGGCTCTACTGAATTCAAGGACAGAAACTTTATGCTAAGATGATTTACTCAATTAAATTCTTAAATACTCCCTCTATTAAGAAAAATAATAAATAACATGGCTAGTTTATCATAGTACCCCTATTAAATGATGTTTATATTTTAATTTTTTTTAAAAAAATAATTAATGCAAAGGGTAAAATATGGAGAAAAAAATTTGTCTTGTCTTGATAAGTAAAAAAGGATAAATAAAATGGAACACCCGATTAGGAAATTTGGGACGGGTAAAATGGGATGGAGGGAGTATTTTTTAAGTACATAGCAACACGTATAGTGCTTCGTGATCAAGGATTCAAGTGCATGCAAAAACCAATTTGCTATTATATGTACAACTCACTCGAGGTGTTATAATTCTCATCATGAAATTTTTTTTGGTTAATTATTTGTCCGTGCTTATCGTACATATTTAATTAATTTAATGGTGTTAAAATTTAAACACGTTTAAGTTTTAAGTTAATCATTATAATATTGATTAGTATGTACGATTATATATGTACTCATTGCATGTTAAAGTTTTTTTAGCGTACAAAGTTGGTTTGGATAATTGAATTGTGCTTCATTATAAATATTAGCACTGATGAAGTCAGAAATTTCGTTAAGAGTTTCAAGATTTAACGTATACATATGAAAAATAATTTGAAATTATATACTTAATTTATTTCTATATACATAACATAATTTGTTATTTTGACGAATGGTGTTCAACTGATCACCATTTACTGCATATGAATACGCCACTGGATTACTAAAGAAAAATTTTGAAGCTTAAGATTACTTTCACACACCATAGATTGAAATTAAAGAGCAGGTAAATTTTATAAATGCACCTAAACACCATAATAGATTATTCATCACATATCCCCATGCCTAGAATTATACTTTTGTCTACGTAAATTACTCGATATATATTCAATTCTCATTATATTAATAAATTAATATTTAATTATTTCTAAAATTGCCCGATAAATATTCAATTATCATTAAATTAATAACTCTTATAGTTCACTTGAAAGTGTTAAAAGTATTAATTAAAGTAGTCAGTAACCGACTACTTATTAACCAAGAAAATGGGATTCAGAAATGTGTGAAGAAAGTTAACTCATGGAATCAATCAATACACAACTGTCCAATTGAGCTTTAATTTTATGTCTTCTTTTAGAATCAAGAATGTAGAATTTATATTCTAAGGGGGGAGTAAATAATTGCTACTTCCGTTAACTTTTATTTGTCTATTTTAAACTTGCACGCCTCCTTAAGAAATAGTGATTAATACGAGAATTTTATCATAATATTCTATAAATTGATATTTAATATTAGGTCTTATAAAATAATTTGAGAAATAAGTAACTAATGTTAAGAATAAAACATTAAAAAAAAAAAAAAAAAGACAATTAACTTCTTGATATGTTAAAAGCAAGTAAAATTAAAACTTTAGTTTAAAAATAACGAAAAAATAAAATGAACAGAGGGATTAAGTATGTTACTGGACAAATAAATATGAATGCCTATTTTTGATGTAGTGGAGGAGTAAAAATGAACGAAATATTCTCTTTTTCTAGAAAAATCGTCAAGCATACTTCCCGTATTGAAAGGGAGCCTTGAAGTAACTGGTAAAGTTGTTGTCATGTGATCGGGAGCACACAGGTTCAAGCCTTGAAAACTATCTCTGGCAGAAATACAAGATAACGCCGCGTACAATAGATCCTTATGATCAAACCCTTCCCCAAACCGTAGCAAGAGATTTAGTAGTGCACCGAATTGTCCCTTTTTCATACTTCCCCGTATTGATTAAAAAATTGGTTGAGGTGATATCATGCATGACCTGATATAAACAATTCAAACCTAGGGACCATAAACTTTGTTTCTTTCTTGTTGTTGTTAAAAATATAAAAGCAAAAAAACATTGATCAAGCTGAAAGGAACATACGATTTTATTGCGATACATGATTGATTACTTTACTATACTCAATTTCTTCATTTGCAATTTTTCATTTGTATGTCACATGCCCTGACCCATTTTATACTTGTATTCTTTACTTGTATACATTTTTTTATTCTATGTTGATGACATTATGACCCATTTTAAACTTGTATTCTTTAGCTGTATACATTTTTTTATTCTATGTTGATGACACTAAAAGGGACAAGTTATTAACTAGCAGACCTTTTTTGTTCCCCGGTACTACCCCCCCCCCCCCCCCCCTTTGCACAACTAATTTGGTCACCTTTCAACTTTGGTTGTTAGTATAGCTAGTTGAATTTGACAACAAAAAGAAGAAAAAAAATGGACTTTTATCTAGAAATACAAAATCAGGAGCAACTTTATTCCAATTTATTTTGCAAATATATATAGGTGTATAGGTAAAAATTATGTTGATTTATGTCGTGGATGTCATTATATGTCTACAGACTACAGATATATTGGAAATACAAAGAACATACATTCGATATACAACTTATTGTTCTTCATTCTCTTCAAGTTTCAATATGAAATTAATCAAAATCAACTTTAGATTCCCTAAACTACCTCAAAATTGAATTGACCAGAAAAAAGAAAAAAACAATCATCTTTGGCTTCGCAGGCCTACAGATGAATGGGCTTACAGAATAGAGTAAGCCCTATAGTGAATTGACGGATCATTTGATTGATGGGATAAGAATTTCGAGATAAAGTAATCTCATGCCATGCAGTGGCCGTTAGGGAGTCGACTGAACATCTCAGCCACTGGCGGGATATCCTAGTCAATCTCATCCCACCGGACCTCTGACAGTTTAACTTGGATTAGGCAATAGTCATCTCAACCAAAAAAACACAATTCGAATAGTTTTTAAGTATATAGAGTGGAGAGAAGGCAAAACATCTGATCTGGGTTCTCAAGGAATGCAGTCAAGGATGAAGGATCAAAAGAAGCTAAGCTCAAACGAAGAATCTTTCTGCTGAACAGTTCAAAAGTACCAAGACCAGCGAATGAACGCGTTGTACGCAATAGTGTATTTTTTCCATCGAAACAAACCTAGCTTTAAAGTAAATACGATTATGTTTGAGCTTGAGCTTAAACATTACATCACAATGCATACAAAAGGGCGCAGAGAGACCAGGAATAGCATAGCAAGGTGCACTAACTGGAATTAGGACAAGGCAATAAGCAAGGTCATCATCGCCAAGCTCGTTGTCGAGCCATGTATCGATTGATGAGAACATAACCAAACATATTGTAAATTATAATTGATCAGAGAGAGATTACATTAGTATACAACTTTCGTGTAAAAGCCAGAATTCAACGATTTGGTCTGAGTTTTCGTGTGTACACCAGGAAACAGTATGACACGTCCATTCAATGGACATCTCTTGGGCCATGAGCAGAAACTCTCATGATGGAAACAAACTCAGATCCAGTTAAGTTGCAAAGGAGTTGATTTAAAGAAAATACGACCAACGGCAATATGGATCTGTCTGGCCCAAAAATGCTCATGTATGTCAGATTGAACTCCTATATAGTGTTTAGATCTCTAGCTTATGTTAGCTGCAACCAACTTTCTGATCTTTCTGTCATGATTCAACATAGCACTCACGCTCTCAACAACCAATATAATCTGCAAACGTAAGAATATACAACATCAAAATAATAAATAAATATAGATGAGGGGCAGGGTCCCCCAGAAGGTAGGGTGCGCAATTATGCAATTTGAATGATCTGAAACTCCATAAAACAAAACTTCTTAAGCCCCGTGCACCTAACCTCTGAAGAGACTAGTCAAATTATCAACTTACGCAATAAGGATTCAAACCTCAACAATGATGTTACAACACGAATGATTGTATTACATCCTAAATGTTCAAACTTGATGCTCAACGTCTACACAAAGGAGTGACACTGGAAGTCCTCACATGACCAGTTTCTTGCTTAAGAAAAGATGAACTGATAGAAAAAGGTAATTTTAGAAGTAGTTCATTTAGATTCGCAAACAAAACAATGATTACACAACCTTGTTATCTGAAACCATGTCACTCTACTAGAAAATCATTAGCTATCTAGCATAGTATTCCGCGTCGAATAAAGAATATAAAGTAACACCCACAGGTTCTGAATAATTAATACATGACATGTTTCATAGGCCAGATTCCAATTGATTTGACTCGGCACTCTCTCAATACATGACGCTTTTCACAGGCCGTACCAAGAAATATACCAGTAAAGGTACAAAAGCAAACCTGGAAACAAGCATAAGCCATTCCTGTTGCAAAGTAAAAGTTGGCATTGCCAGTACCCTGCAAAGGTAGTACGTTCTTTGCATAAGCACCTAATACATATCCGTAATTACCTTAATGTTTAAAATACAGTAGAAGCAACAATGCATAACCATAGAAATGAAGCAGATATATACCCTCCATATCCACAAATTGTGCATCACAGGACTAAGAAGGGAAACTCCAACATATCCACAGAAGAGAAAGAATGAAAACTGCATTTCTGCAATGAGTATAATGGTCAGAAACAACCCAGTTAGGACCTTAATTGATAGAAAAGACTAAGCTTAGTACCTGCCAATTCATTGAAAAACAAAGCTAACAAAGCCAAGTACAGAGCTGAGTCCCCAACCTGATCAATTTTGAACCAGGTTAAATAGGAGTAAAGAAATGATCATCATGTATTGCAAAAAACACAAGTAAATACAAATACCGAGCAATTTACGCGACGTGATGAAAGCTAGCACTAGTAAAACTGAAGCAACCATTTATAACTTTTTAAGAAATTTGAGCACAGCTATAAGAGATAGTATCTGATGGTTAACCAATCATGCTAAGCATTCGTAAAGGAAGCTTATGTTTGGTCAAACTAGGTAAATCTCAGAAACATAATTACAGAATCAGCCTAACATAGAAAGATACATGTATGACAGCATCATGACTGAACCAAAAGTGTCAGACAGACTTCACAACTAGATAGGTTACCAGATGATAAATTCAGCTTCCTACCGATAATGGAAAAATCAGGAAACTACTCCCAACTACACAGTCCTCACACATCCTCCTAGAAAGGGGACTGCAAATTGTAGAATGATCCAATCCGCAAATAAAAAAACCAAAGCCAAACAAAAAAGTAGTCATAATTTCACATAACAACAATTAGCTCACGGTGTAAGAGGTTGAAGTGCTCAATCTTCAAACATCAAGTTTAGAATTTTTTTAATATTCATCAGTGAAGTGAAATTCAGGAAAAGAGATTCATAGTGGATAGGATGTAGGCCTTAGAGATTCACTTAGGAAAAAGAGTACTCACTGAAGGATAGGGTTTAAGCATAGAACAGATTGCCATGTAAACAAAAGCCAAGAAGCACGGTCTGTGATTTAGCCTTATGGCTAGTGGCAGTATCATGAAAAGGATGTTCAGATGGAAAACAATCAGAAAGAAATCTCTGAAAAATTCAAAGACCTCGGCAAAGAAGTACCTGCAGCCAAAATGCACAAAGAGGTTACTGAAAGAAGAGACAATACATGGAGAAAGCAATTCTGTAGTCACTTACCACAAGACACCAATGTTTGGAGACAAATCTTTGACAGTAAGAATAAACCCATAGGTCCTGCAAGTCAATAAATGATACAGAGTTATCAACAAGACTCAATATAGATAAGCAAATAAATTCGACCAAGATATTTCCAATGATGTTCAGGTTTGCTGACAAGCATAAAATTATAGCATCGCAAAGAAATCGATAGTTGCAGACAATAACCTTGTTACTATATATACTTGGTCAAATTTACTTAGCTTAAAAAAGACCTATAACTTGGCCGAATGCAGTATTCAACAATGAAATCAATCAACGCCATCAACTTGATTTGGAAGTACAGCATAAGGAAAAGCTCCAAGTTTTGAAACTTGATAGCAAGTAGAAACAAGGTGACAAATGAGAACAACGATGGGCATCAACCATGATAGGCATGATATGAAGAAACACAATAGAATACCTGTTGCTTCACTCATACCACACGGTGAGCAGCACTAGAGTACCATTTACCAGAGAAAATTAAGTTAAAGCTCCTGAAGGCCTGGGCCCTGGGGCAATGAACACTTGATCTATAATAAAAAGTTCCACTAGCATTCAAAAACTATTAAAGTAAAAAGTGTACTTTTTCTATGTCAAGTAAATTGTATAAAATAAAAAGGATGTGGAGTTTGTCCTATCATCAAGTACAAAGTTCAAGCTAAGGAAATACCAACAACAAGAATTGCAACAACTACACCTCAATTCCAAGCTAGTTAGTCTTGGCTACATGAATCTTTCCTATCGTCGCTCCACTTAAACCCAGATCAATTGAATATTTAAAAGTTAAGGTTGTCTAGGCAATGACAAGCACAAGAAAATAACTAGTACCTGCTAAACATTTCTGAAAGGCCACCATAGTTTCTCATGAAGATGCCACACATAAACAATGTATATAAGGTCCAAATAAAAACCCAGACAAAGAAGAGTCCAACTGGTCTCCATGAGAAACTTTTTTGTTCTGTCAAGCCATTTACCACCCGGCCTTTACTTGAGCTGCCGCCTTCATCTTTCTTATACATCAGTAACAATTTCTTTGGGGTTGCATCTGGACCATTACCTAACAGTAAAATTACCTGGAACGAGAAGAGCCTAATAGAAATTAGAAGAATTCATGCACATTGATGTTCACAAACTAAAAAAGACAAGACTTCAATAGGTATTTCCACTCTTTCCATTTAAACTTATGCAATATCAGCCCTTTACGACATTAGGGGGTGGGAAAAAACTTACAGGTATAATCAGAATTGTCGGATAGAGTGACAAATGCGACGCTATAACCCACCCAAAAGCTGCCAATGGGGCTACTCCTGTATACGAACGATTAAATTAATTAGTTCATGTACAAGCACCAAAGGAAAATTTATCTTTTTGAAAAGGAAAACGAAAAGCTACATTCATTACGACAAGATGAATATTATAGATTAAGTCTTATCAAGAGCACCAAGAAGCAAGGAGCAAATATGCTTAGTTTTCTCTTCCATAAAAGCAAATATGATGCAGCTAAAAGGAGTGGTGAGGAAACTATATATAGGAAGAAGAAAATAAAAAAATCACTAACATATAGAAAGGATTATTGACTTCTTACGGGTGCAGGCTCCATAAAGTGACAAGATAATAAAAAGATTTTCCACAGGGGCTGTATTGAAACCCACACATGTGACTATGGTGAAAGGGTTCCACAAGTACACAAGAGCAGCAATGTCCTCAGATGGTAGAATCTCTGAAACAAAAGAATGGTGGTTATTGCATCATTAACCAGTGAAGAAGCAAATAAATTTTGGCACTAAAGCTGAATATTCACCAGAAACTTCAAAGAGCTTCCCCAAACCCAGCAATTTTAATCTCTCACAATATGCCATGCGAAGTTTAAGGCCAGTTGCCCGGATTAGCATGGCAGAGATGAAATCTGCAATCACAGAAACCAAACTATATCCAAAAATGGGTTGAATGTCCATGTGACTTCATAATTTTGAAAGAGCTACTCAGAAATAATGCTGCATGAGGAAGTAACAGATAAACTCGACGTGAGATCTTTCCTATCTGCAAATTTTATAGCCTCAGGTACGATAACAGGACAAAAATAATTCCCACTATCGCAATTTATATGAGTTAGTTTGACTTGGCATGGAGTTTAAGAAAGAAAGAAGGAACTTTGAAACTTGTGGTCTAAAATAAGTGACAGATGTTTGTGTGGCTATAAATCATTTCAATAAGGATAAAATGGGCAATTTAAAGTTATACTGTTATAGAATATAGAAACGTGTTATTCTTTTTGGGACTGACTAAAAAGGAAAGTGAGTCATATAAATTCGGACAGAGGGAGTATTCAATAGTGAAAGAACACAAATATGGAAACATGTTATGTGCAGGTAACTCATTTCAAGCTGTATGACCTGTCGAAAAACTAGTGCTATCAGGAACTGTAGCCATTGAAAATTCTATACAACCAACCTTTTTTTTTTGCCATATAGGAGTTAGTAAGAAATTCACTTAAATGGCATTTCCAAATTCAATGACGTATAAAGTTATTTCTATGTTTTCGTAGAAAGCAAGAAAGAGATATACCTGCATAGAAGATGATAGGGCTGTCCTTCAATTCTACAAATAACATCAAGAAAAAATAAACTAAGTCACAATAGAAGGGAAAACATATCAACAACAAAGTTTGATCATACAAACAAATGCTCAGCTGAAGTTAAGTATTTTACTTTTTCATTGTAAGCGGACCGAGAACCGAGAGCAAAAGTGGAGAACCATGATACATAGAACCTTCCAAAACATTCAAAATCAAAACATCAAACAAGCGACAGTTACCAATTTCACAAGAAAAAACATCAAACAAGTGAAACTCTAACCACATCCAATTAAACAATCAAAAGAAAGATTAAAAAAGTACCCCCTCCATTCACTTTTAGTTGTCGTATTTTGCTTCTTGAAAGCCAGTATGAACTTTGACCAATACTTCAAGACATTTTTTTATTTATAATATTACTAATATAAGGAGGATTGTGACTTATAGTGGAGGTCACGGCATGAACCCTTGACCTTCTAAGTTACATGGAGGCAACTTTATCCGTTACTCCAAGGCTCCCTTCTACAAGTTTCTACATTTAGTTATTAAATATCTAAAATTTTAATTTAAAACTTAAATTAATCTAATACAATTTAGCTCCAAATATCAGTCAAATTAACTCTGGCTAACCTGAACGTGACGAGTAAAAGTAAACGCATGTACTAAGCTAAACGTGACAATTAAGAGTAAACAAACCAGCATATGGTGACATCGATGACTGCGTTAACCAGTAACCTTCTGCAACTGCAACAAGCAAAATTCAAAATTCAAAAAAAAATAATTAAAATACTTAACACTAATACATTAATTTATTTATTTTTGGTATGTATAAATATGAATTTATGAAAAGTGAATACATACGTCTTCGGAGACTGGTAACGGGAGTAGAAACTTCTGGACGGGTAGCTAAATTAAGGTTTTTAGGGAAGTAAATGAGAATTAATCTGAAGATTATTGATGCTATTGCCCATTTCCAAAAAGGTGGCTTCGTTTTCGTTGTTGCTGTTGTTGCCGTTGTCTTCGTTGTCGTTGTGGTCATATTCTTCTTCTTCTTCGTTGTTGTATTGTGCCGGAGAAGCTTCTAGATCCAGCTAAAATGGCTGTGGTAGTAGAGTTGCAGTGATCGAATTTTCGAATCGAAGTGGAGAAATGCACAATCTGTTACGACGTCGTATTGTGGTTTTAGATGGGCTTGGTTACTTAGTTGGGCCTGCGGAATATAGCCCATTTAAGGGGTCCTTATTTAAGTCATGGCCCAAGTTTGTGAGTTTTCGCTTGACCGTGCGAGATGAAATTGAAGTTTTGTTGGACATACAATTTGAATTTTAAACAATTTAAAGAGTAATATATGAATTATAAAATTCTAACAATAAAAATATCAGTAAACTATAAATCGCGATGATTGACATATTATATTTGAAATATATATGAAATTTAAAATATTAAAAATAAAATTAAGTATTTAACATTAATAACATTTTTTCTAGTACCCCTATGAATGAATATCTACAATTGTCGTCCTTTAGATGCACTGAATAAATCAATTCTTCTGCAATACTAGCTCACAAACTCTTCATATCGAAAAACTTATATCATTGATAAATTGTGAAGAAATTAATCATAAATTATCCCGTATTCAACCTATCAAGAAAATGAAAAAAAAATTATCAATGTAGTTATCGTAAAATGTATGATGTGCTTTCAATGTCAATAAAAAATAACTTTTTTTTTTACTACCGTGATGTTCAGATCAGCTTGCGCGCACCTCGACTAATTCTACAAAATATCTATCATCTTCTACCAATAACAAATACTAGATAACTCTATTCACCAAGTATCACCTCGTTGCGATCTCTAATTAGAAAAATCAATCCTAAATTAATCATGTAAAAAATCACGCGCCCAACCAACTCAACCAACCTTCACATGTTAACAATAATACTTCCTCCGTTTAAAAAAAATGATCTACTTTTCTTTTTAATTTGTTTCAAAAATAATGATTCTTTTTTTTTTTTGATAATATTTTAAATTTATCTCTTCACATGGTATGTTTAAGACCACAAAATTACAGGACATTTTGGTACATTTGACATAACTTTAATTTAGAATCACAAGATTCAAAAAAAAAATATTATCTTCTTAAACTTTATTCTAAGTCAAATTAGGTCATTCTTTTTAAAACAGACGGAGTAATATTATTTCAATGTCAATCAAAGTGGCATCTTATGTGAAATAGGGATTCCTTCAATTGGGAGCAAATATTACTTTATTTCCTCTCTTTGACCTTTTTGGTCCCACATTTATGCCAAATCACACATCAAGCCCTCAAAATCAACTTATTCCTCAAGATATCCAAATTTACTTTCAAGTCCTTCTTAACTTTTTCCAAGCAAATTCGTGGAAGTTAAAGAACATTATAGAAGGAATCAGCAATTTCACTTTATTAACACAACCCCCCTCAAATTTCAACCTAGTTTACACTCAACCCCTCTTAATTTATATTCCTTCTACTATTTCAGTTTTCCCCAAATTTTCTTTATGCTCTCTCCATTTCAATTTAATTGATCCCTATGACCTAACAAATCATTAAGCAAATTTTAGTTAGGAACATATTTAACTAAAATTAACCTTATTGGTGTGCATTATTCGGATTAAATCAAAAATTCAAATTCAAATTCAATAGTTTATAGGTTTAATTTCGAATTAAGAATTTACTTCTTTCTTCTTTTTTTTAGTTTGGTTTCGGATTTAGGAAAAGAAAAAACTAGAAATTGAAAAAATCAAATTATTTTTAGTTTGGTTTCGGATTTAGGAAAATAAAAAAACTAGAAATTGAAAAAATCAAATTATTTCATATACATATGCAAGATTTATTAGATTTAGAATTTGAGTTTGAGTTTACCGTTTTCAGTCTATTTTATTATTAACTTTTTTATTAGGACATTGTGATATTTACGTATTAGCCTATTGCATTTAATTATTGTCCGATTATTTGCATTGAAACTTTCATAATGATTTAGTTTATATTTCATGTTTGAACACATCTTATGATATACTTTTAAGTATTGTGTTTTTTTTAAAAAGTTTTTCCTATGACTTATATTAGAAAATATATTTAAGAGATTCAATATCACTACTTCTGCTTGTATGTAATTTTTATTTATTTTTTCAACGTGCAAATATGTATGATTAATTTATTAATTATTGACACAATCAAATAGCCGAATCGAATAAAAATAAAAGCCTACGGAGATAAATCGAATCAAATCAAATTTATTTTGATTCGGATTGGAGGTTGCACTTTTTCAAAATCAAAAATCGAAAGAATGAATAACACAAAATTAAATCGAAAGATCGAATGCACAATCCTATTTAAAACTCTAAATTTAATTATCAATTATTACTTTTGTAAGACCCGCAAAATTTCTAGCTTAATTCAGTCCTTTAAGCTTGTTAAGGGGTCCCAGACTTAGAATATATTAGCTAAGTATTTAGACTTAGTGTCATTTTAGCCTTCGAAAGTTGGCAATCTTATTTCGAGACCTTTACGTCAATTAAATGTTGATATTTGAGTTAATTTATGATCAGGAAGGACAATAGATGTTCCCGAACAAGTTTTGGAATTTTTGGACCTCGTTTAGACCATGTTTGAGTGCCAAAAACAGTGGATCGACGCGATCTCGCCGCATCGCGTCGATAAGATAGTTTTTCCCCAGCTTCAATGCAAATTCCAGTGAACTGACGCCGATTCGATGCGGCGCGTTGGCTATCGCGTCGATGCCAATGACATGGCGCATCGGTAACACAGTTTACAGCCATTAAAAGGCCGAGTCCTCAGGGTTAATTAGGTCTTTTTTCCACGCCCTTCAGCCCCAAAACACAAAATTAAACCCTTCGGAGAGCAATTATATTCATTCTTTCACAAATTGCTCAAGAACAAGAACCCTAGGTGTTCAAATTTCAAATAAAAAACTCAAGAACTCACCATTAACTTTCAGAAACTCTTCAACTAAGGTATGTGAAGTGTTCATCCAAGGGTCCTTTCCACCCTTGGAGTCCAAGAAACCTTTTTAAACTTCTAGTATGATTGATTTCATTTTTTCCTTGATTGGAATTAAAGTGTATTCATGATTATTGTTGAAATTGGATTTCTGTCCCATGAATTAACACAAATTTTATGTGGAATCGATTATCATGTGTATAGTATCATGCCAATCCACGTTAAAGCTCTTAAATTGTGAAATTCCTAATGAAAAGTGTGTTGCTCACATGTTGTTTAATATTATATGCATATATTATGCCTTCTAAGTGTTTGATGAATTATTCATGTGAGTTAAATAGTTGAATATTATCATGTTAGCATGTATACAAGTCCATGCCATGCAAGTGTTTGATAAAATGCCCCTATAGATGCATTATGAACAAGTGTGCACTTTTACGCTATGCAAAGTCATGTGATGCTTTACTTTTATGCTATCGAGTCCTAGGGGGATTTAATACCCAATAATTTAGTTGTTTACCTAGAGCCAGTCTCAGTTACGAAGTAACATCAGTAGTGACTCGATCAGTAGAACTCAACCAGTTACAGAAACTTAGGAACTCTCGGTAGTGTTCGTAATCCAGTCATAGTACTAAGTTTAGACCTCAGCAGCACTCTGTGCTCAGTCAGTTAATAGAATTCAGTAGTATTCCGTTAGTCCATGGAACTCAGTGAACTCAGTTCAGTTCAGTCAAACAGTACTATCAATAACAGTTCAGTCCAGACTAATACAGACTAGAAATCAGTTTAGTGTCCATTCAGTTGAGAGTAGGATTCAGCACCGAGTGAACCCAGGGATGGGGGCATTCCTGTCAGCAGAGGGTTTGACCCTTAGTAGCAATCCCTGTGTTATCGAACTATGTAGACAACGTAGGTTGAAATATCTTCCTGTCAGATACTTTGAGGGTTGATATATCTTATTTGAGTTTTTCTGCCAGTGAGGATTGATGGAAGAGCTTCCTGTCAGAGAGGGCTAACTCACAGCTTGTCTCTACCCGTGGCACGGTATTGACACCCTTCCAACTGGGGTTACAGGTTGGACCCCAAATCAGTTAGAGAAGGGGCATATCGGTTTAATGATTACCTCTCACAGTCTCAGTTCCAGTCTCATTCTCGAAATAGAACTCAGTTCAGTTCTACAGATTCAGGACTATCAGATATAGTCACTCAGCTCAGTACGAAACTCAGTATAGTTCCACAGAATTCAAGACTGTTAGATACAGTCATTCAGTTATCAGTAATTCAGTATCAATATACTTGGATAGTAGCTAATCAGTATTCAGTATTATCACGATCTCAGTTACAATATATGTATTCATGCATGTACTCTTATTCAGTCATACTCATGTTATTCAGTTATTATTGTTCATGCATATGAACCCATGCATTACAGCCTATCTCACTGAGCATAACAGTACATTTAAAGTACCGACGCATGTTTTTCTTTTGCGCTATGATGTCTTATATCATGGGTTCAGACGCACGGGCTCCAAAACACCCTTAGCAGTTTTGTTTCTTAGCAGACAGAGTAGTGGTGAGTCCTCATAGTTCGAGGAGATGATTGTTTTCAGTATTTCAGTTCGTTTTAGTAGTCGGAGTTAGTTGGGGTCTTGTCCCATCAACTCCATAGTTCAGTCAGTTAGAGGTTTTTTTCAGACTAGAGTATTTTCAGATAATTGTTCAGTTTTTCAGTATTGATTTTTAGTTTTGGGTATTGTGATACCTTATTCAACATTATTCAATATTATTCAGTATTGAATCTTATGGCAAGTCTCCGCCTATTTTCGCCTATTTACAATATTACTATTCAGTTGTTACAGCAGGTACCAGTCATGGGTTAGCTTGTGGTGCTTCGGGATTATGAGAACCGTGTAGCGTCCAGGGTACAAACTCGGGGCGAGCTTGTGGTTCTTCGAGATTATGAGCACCGTGTAGCGTCCAGGGTACAGACTCGGGGCGTTACAACTTTATATAGTTATTTATAATCTATTTGACCAAACTTATTTTTCTCCAAAAGTGATTAGTTTTGTTCAAAGGTACTTATTTTAAAAAATATAAGTGTTTGGTTGACCTTTTGGTAGAAAATAAACGTTTTTTGGAAGTAGCAGAAATAATTTTCATAAGTTAAAAAATGTAATTTTTCCCCCAAAACACACACCTAAAAGCACTTTTAAAAGCCCGATCTAACACTAATAATTTTTATTTTTTTATTTATTAATCAAACCGATTCTTATCAAATATATTTTTTAAAACAACACTTTTAAAAATATTTTTCAAAATAAGTTGATTTTATAAATTTGATCAAACAAGCTATTAATGATTCTTATAAAATATATTTTTTAAAACAACACTTTTAATAATAATTTTCAAAATAAGTTAATTTTGTAAATTTGATCAAACAAGCTATTAAATCTTTTAATTTCATAAATTAAACTCAAACAACTACTATTATATTTTTTTTAATGCAAAGAAGGGAGTACACACCTATTTCAATTCCACTTTTTATTTACCGACAAACCCCTCAAATTCCAACCTAGTCTACACTCAACCCCTCTTAATTTATAATCCCTTCCTACTCTTTCAGTTTTCCCTAAATAGTATCTCTATATATATCATCTATTTTACTCTCTCACGTTTCCTTCACAAATCTCTCTGCTTCTTTCTGCAGAATTTTGAGCAATTTTTGTAGAAAAATGGCGAGACCTAATCAAGATGAAATCGATACATTCATGAATATTACTGGTGTTTCTGAAGCCACCGCTATACAAAAACTCGAGGTGATTTTTTATTTTTATTTTTTGCAGTTTTGATTTACTGCGATTGTAGTGTTAGCCTTTCGCGATTGTTTTTAGCTTATGATTTTTTCTTAGTGTAGTATTTTATTGCTTGCAATTTTATATATATGTTTTTTTTTGTGCTGTAATCAATTATCTGATGATTTAGTTTTTTTGGGGAATTTTATTTATGATTAGTGTGACTTATTTGGAGTTCAAAATTAGTGACGTACCTTGATGATTAGAATTAATTATTGTTTACTTAATTTTAATTTTATCAGCTACTAAAACTAATAAAAAATTGTGAAATTTTCGAAAGTGTACATCTTCTGAAAATACTTACAATATTATACAGCATTATACGCCGGTGGAATCATTATATACATTGTATCAACCTTATAATGAAGTGCTGATTTATTGCGATTGTTAGTGTAAGTGTTTTCGGATTGTTTTCAGTTTATGAATTTTGTTCAGTGTAGTATTTTTATGCTTGCAATTCGGTATATATTTTTTGTGCTGGAATCAATCATATGATGATTTTACTTTTTTCTGGAATTTAGTTTATTACTAGTGTGATTGTTTTGAGTTCCTGATTTTCACTCAGAGTAGTAATTTGATGCTTAGAATTACTTATTGTTTACTTAATTTTTATCAGCTACTTCAACTGAAATTTTAAAAAGTATACATCTTTTGAAAATATTTACAGTATTATAGTTCATTATATAATATTATACATGATTATACCAGGGGAAAATCATTATATACAATGTATTGCATCCCGAGAGGTTTTGCGACTTTGGTTATTGTAGGCGCGTTAAGGTTGAGGAGGTTAAGGGGGCTATTCGTAGGATGCACATAGGTGGAACGATGAGGCCAGGTGAGATTTCGGTGGATTTTTGGAAGTGCACAGGAGGGGCAGGTATGGAGTGGTTGATTCGGTTGTTTAACATAATTTTCAAGACGACGAAGATGCCTGAATCTTGGAGGTGGAGTACGATGATTCCGTTGTATAAGAATAAGGGTGACATTTAGGATTGCAACAATTATAGGGATATCAAGTTGTTGAGTGACACTATGAAGGCTTGGAAGAGGGTGGGAGAGTTGAGGTTGCGGAGGATTGTTATTTTTGAAAATCAGTTTGGATTTATGCCAGGACACTCGACCATTGAAGTCATCCATCTTGTTAGGAGATTGGTGGAGCAGTATAGGGAAGGAGGAAGGATTTGCAAATGGTGTTTATCGACTTAGAGAAGGCATGTGATAGAGTTTTCAGCGAGGTTCTATGGAGGTGTTTGGAGGCTAGAGGTGTATCTATGGTGTATGCTAGGGCGATTAAGTATATGTACGATGGAGCCAAGACTTGGATTAGGACTGGGGGAGGAGACTCGAAGCACTTTCCCGTCTTGATAGGGCTACACCAAGGATCAATGCTTAGTCCGTTTCTTTTTGCCTTGGTGATGGATGTTTTGACGCGGCAAATTCAAGGGAGGTGCCTTACTGTTTGCTTTCTGCCGATGATGTAGTCTTGATTAATGAAACACGTGGTGGATTTAATGCTAAATTGGAGGTTTAGAGGCAAACCTTTGAGTCTAAAGGGTTTAGGTTGAGTAGGTCTAGGACAAAATATTTGGAGTGTAAGTCCAACAAGGTGTCTCATGTGTTTGATGTGGTTGTTAAGCTTGATACTCATTCCATCAATAAGAGAGATAGTTTCAATTATCTAGAGTATATGATTCAGGGGAATGGAGAGATTGAGGAAGATGTCACTCATAGGATTGGGGTAGGGTGGATGAAATGAAGGCTCGTCTTCGAAATCTTGTGTGACAAAAAGGTACCTCCTAAACTTAAAGGTAAATTTTACAAAGTGGTGGTTAGATCGACTTTGTTGTATGGGTCAGAGTGTTGGCCTGTCAAGAAGGCCCACATCCAGAAGATGAAGGTGGCAGAGATGAGAATGCTTTGGTGGGTGTGTGGGTGTACTAGGAAAGATAAGATTAGAAATGAGGTTATTCGAGATAAGGTGGGAGTGGCTTCGGTGGAAGCCAAGATGAGGGAAGCGAGGTTGAGATGGTCGGTCATGTGATGAGGAGGGGCACGAATGCCCCAGTGCGGAGGTGCGAGAGGTTGGTTAGGGTTGGTTTCAAGCAAGGCGGAGGTAGATCGGAGAAATATTGGAAGGAGGTGATTAGACATGACATGAAGTAGCTCTAGCTTATCGAGGACATGAACCTGGATAGGAAGTTGTGGAGGCGGCGGAGTAGGGTAGAAGGTTAGTATTAGTTTAGGATGTTGTATCATTTGTTGTCTTGGTATATCTTGTATATGGTATTATTGGATGTGTTGATTTCTATTGTATCTTGTCCTTTTACTATTCCTTGTCTAGATTGTTTTATTTTCAGTCGGGGGTCAATCAGAAACAACCTCTCTATCTCACCTCTAAGGTAGTGGTATGGACTGCATACACTTACCCTCCCCAGATCCCACTTGGAGGGAATATACTGGGTATGTCGTTGTTGACAATATATCAACCTTGTACAGAGTTCTAATCTAATGTAATTTTTAGTGTAAGGGTTTTCAGATTGTTTTCAACTTATGACTTTTGCTCAGTATAGTATGTATCAGCCTTGTATAAAGTTCTGATTTAATATGATTGTTAGTGCAAGGGTTTTCGGATTGTTTTCAGCTTATGATTTTTGCTTAGTGTAATATTTTATTGTTTGCAATTTGATATTTTTTTTGCACTGGAATCAATCAGGTGATGATTATTGTGTTTGATTGGTAAGTTGATTTTGTTTTGGAAATTGATAACTGATTACTGATTAGTATGATTGTTTTGAGTTTATTTTCCTGAAGCGTAGTACTTTGATGCTTAGAATTAATTATTGTTTACTTAATGTTAATCCGCTGCTTCAACCAATAAAAAAAAGTAAATTTTCTAAAAAATAAAACTTTTGAAATTATTTCAGTCACGTAGCCCAATATTATTATACCTGGGGAATTATTATATATAATGTATTCACCTTGTATAAAGTTTCTAATAGGGTAGAAAAGGTGTTTATACACAAATTTGGGTTAAATTGTGTGTTTATTCACGAAGTGTGGGCTGCGTGGTGTAAATTTTTTCAAAAATAGAAATTGAGCGTAACACCCCCCAAAAAAATGTAATGAGTTACTTCATTTGTTTGAAAATGTTGGTACTTTTGCTTCCCATGATTCAAACTAATAGAACTTTAAGCAACATTTCAAAATGTATCTCGTTCACGATTTTGATATATGGGGAGTTATATTCTTTTAGTAGGATTGCGTAATTTATTAATATATAAATTCTAATTATAAGATTCTTAGTAATTCAACTCCAATTAAGCTCCAAAAGTTTGTCAAGTTGACTCTCTACAAGCTAAATATGCCAAACAAATTGTGATATGAGGTGTTTTTCTTTTTCCTTTTTTGATAACCATGGTATTCGGGTTGGCTTGCGGGCACCTTGTTTAATTTCCCGGGATATCTGCCACCTCCCACCAGCAATAGGTACCAACAACCGGTATCAGGTAACTCTGTTCACAAGGCTAGAACAAATGAGAATAAATCACCTAGTCTTTTGTGTCTGATGGGAAATGATCCTCATACCTCATGGTGCTCAACCCACATCATTGACCATTCGGCCACACCCTTGGGTGTGATATATTGAGTTATTTTTACTCTTCCTACCACGAGACTTTTGGATCTTGTGGTCTTAAATTAGATATGTGGAACATGCCAAAAATGTTTTTCTCTTATGGTATTCAACATGCCACGTGGAAAGTTGAAATTGAAGAATTGCCAAAAAAAATTAGACATTCTATTTGAAACAAACTAAAAAGGGAAGTAGGACAAGCAAATTGAAATGGGTGCGAGGACGTGGATTAGGGTAGAGGGTTATATTGAAGTGGGTGAAAGTCCCACATTGATTGGGGAATGGACTGACAATTTGCTTATGTATATTTGAGCAATCCTCCCCTCATGAGCTAGCTTTTGGGGTTGAGTTAGGCCCAGGTGTCATATCTTTACAGAATAGTGGGTAGGAGTTCGTCCGTAATAGTAGGGAGGAGTGCTTTGTTTGTATTTGTGTCTGGAATTTCTTGTTCGTGGTGTTTCGGTGATGTCTATGATTTCAAATAGATAGTTTATAGTATTATCTTGTGGAGCAGTGTGTTATCCTATTTTGTTGTGTGCTATTATGGTTTTTGTTTGTTGTACTGTTATTTGTTCCGAGCCGGGGTCTATCAACAACCTCTCTACTTCATCTAAGGTAGTGGTATGGACTGCGTACACTTTACCCTCTCCAGACCCCACTTTGTGGGAATGCACTGGGTATGTTATTATTGTAGTATCTTTTTGGGTATGCTACAAGTATATTTTTTTCGCCCAACCACTTCAATAGAAATATTTACCTTGTTAAAAAAAGGAGGTTATCCTCGAATGTATAAAATCATTTCTTCCTCGAGAATTCCTTCTATTTCTCTCGTTTCACAGGACCCACAAGTGGCTTGCCCGAGAACGTTCCTTGCAGCCAAACATTGAATGTACTTTATTTAGGTGTTAGCTAATATATGTGTATTTATGATGTGAGTTGGAATTTGATGGGTTCGTGCCTTACAACATGCATTCCGATAATCATCTGGAAAGAGTCCTTGGGAACCCCAAAGCCTTGACTTTGAAAATAGAATCCTACTATTTTATGCAGACAATGATAGGTGATATTCCATAAAGTTATGTCCTCCTGTAGAACCCCTCCCCCCCCACCCCCCACCAAAAAAAAAAAAAAAAAAGACAATGCCTGGATATGCCACTCAATATTCCTTTTCAGTCCTCTTTTACCGGTATCAGTGGCCAATGGATGGAGAGAGATCTGTCAAAACAAACATGTGATGTGTCAAATTGGAGTCAAGAAAATGACAGAATTTCAGGAGAATCTAAGCAGCCGTCCAACGAACCTTTCACTTTCTGAGGCATCACCCAATTAATAACACGAAGATTTAGGAATGACTCCCAACATTCTCTAGAAATTTTGGGTCTTGTCGTGGAAGCTTAAATGTAAGCATGAAAGACAAGTTGTGACATGGTTGTTTTGGGTGGATTGCTTTTCTTTTATCAAGTGTATTTTATCTTCTTGGAGTTTGGTATTCTATTAGCATCACACAGAAGTATCGAGACAATCTGTTGATTGATATAAGGTTGGAGATGCACTTTGGTGTTTTGTTGCATCTTTAGGACATATTTGCAAATGTTCATCCATTGTCATTGCTTGGTGCTTGGCGGATTTCCCTGCGACATTACAATACCTTGCTCCTTATACAGGAGCAGCTCTGGCTGATTATGTAAACAATAACATTTGATATGGGAGCTCCATAAATCCAGCCTTTTTTTCTTTGAATGAAATAGCTTTATTATTATCTTATATGCTGTGTTGATAGGAGCATGGTGGGAATTTGAATGAAGCTGTGGATGCACATTTCAATCAGGGAGACATCAATAGGTTAGTAATACATGTCCTTGGTCTCATTATTACATTATACCCATTGTACTTGCCTGTTAGCCGGTTATTATTTCTTCTTCCCTTTTTTTTTTTTTGAAATTGGTAACTTTCTTCTTCTGCTTCGTTTTCTTTTTGCCGAAGCTATAATGATTTTACTTACCGTCAGTCGCTGATTGTTGTTTCTAATTATGCAGAGTACATGCAGCACCTGTTGCTGCTGCTCCACATGAGGATGATATGGAAATAGATGATCCCATTACAGAGGAGTTTCGCAGACCTCCCTTTTCAGTTTTTCCCTCTTCTAGAATTCCAAATGCTTTCTCCCTTCTTGATCCTAGTTTCCCTAGAAGTGTGTTCGATACCGATCTTACAAGCCGTACTCCATTTGTTTCACATCCAAGACAAGTAAGAGAGATACCTATTGAGGTGAAGGATGGGGATGGACAATCTGGTCATTCTAGAAATGCTCCTGTTATTGAGGATGTTACAGACACTGACCAGACCCATGGCCCAGAAACTCGTGGGACTGTCATAATTGATGAGGATGATGACGAAATAGTTCCAGATCCTCTGGCAACACATGCTGCCAGGCGTGATAGAACAAGTGATGATGTCTTTGACGGGGACTCCACAGCAGTGTTCTCTGGACCAAGTGCTCCTGCTGCTGATGTCTTGCCAGACTATGCCAATGATATTGAGGAGGAAATGGTTCGTGCTGCAATTGAAGCTTCCAAACGTGATGCTGAAATGTCGACTCAACAATTTGATGTCAACAGTGTATGTAGTGATATTGCTAATTCTGACGTCCTTGGAGCTTCTTCCGCTTTCAACCATTGATATTCCTTTGTCATGCTACAGGAGCTAAGTGATCCAAGGCCTCAACCAAGGCAGTCTCATCTAGAGGATGCTCAACTTGCACATGCAGTCTCTTTGTCTATGAAGGTTCTACATTTACTATTGCTATACTTTTTTTCTACTGGTATTTCTCATGTTAACATGGAGGAAATTTAGACTGCTGAGCAGGAGAAAACAATGCATGAAGAAAGCAAAGCATTACCAGAATCAGAAGCTTATAAGCCAGCTGAAGAGAATGAGCATGGAAAATCTACAATTTTAAATGGAAGGTACTGATTGTTGTCTGGAATGTTTATTATGAAGATAAAATTTCTGTATGTATCTCCTTACACATTGCTTACCCGTCTCGCACTTGCAAGCGGAGCATCCCTTCTTCAACTACACCTACACTCATGTGTGTATTAGAGTAAAGAGAGCATTTTCTGCACTTTTGGATTATCTAACTAGTCTCTCCAGGCAATTTAGGTCGGAGGTGGGGAGTTCATCCGTCCAAGATGAAGCTGAAGATTTGGAAGAGGAACCACTGGTTTGGCGCAGAAGAAAACCTATATCTTCAGGTTCTGAAACAGCCCAGGATACCGAAGAACGAGTTGCTAGCCCATTATCAAGTCCTCGGCCGCATGATAATCCTAATCACTCCCCAAGAAACGGTGCTGACTTCCAATCTGATGAGGTATTTTTGTTCGTTTTAGTGATGGTGGTTGTCATAGATAGTCATTTTTCTTTGGACTATGCATATGTTTACCCTTTACTTTCATATGCTTTCTCTTTGAAGTGGGGTGGCATGTCATCCCTGGAACATGATGAAGCTGTCATGCTTGAGGCTGCAATATTTGGTGGAATACCTGAGGGTACTGGATATCGTTTACCGTATGCACCTCATCAGCCCATTCAGAATGGCGCTGATGGACCCATGGGTCCCTATCAACGGCCAATGTATCGTCCGCCATCTCCCTCACTTGTGGCCCAACGTTTACTTCGGGAACAGCAGGTTAGCATTTTAAGCCCGCAGCTGCAATTAATTAGCTACTTCTCACCTGATTCTTCTAATATTGTATGTAGGATGATGAATATCATGCTGCATTGCAAGCTGATAGAGAAAAGGAATTGAAGGCAAAGCAAGAAGCTGAAGCTGCAGTTGAAGAAATGAGACAGAAGGAGGAGGAATCGCGAAGGAAAGTAGAGGAGGAAAAGGTATTAACTTTAAGTGTCACATCTCCTAAAGAAAAGGGTGAAGAAATGGGAACACTGAATCCCATTCACTTTTTTCCCTTGTGAATTTTATTGGCAGTGAAGATATTTTGTCCTTCAATCTTCTTTTCACCATCTGCTTTTACGTCATTATTGTTCTTCAACAAGATTTTCATTTGTGTCGTAGGGTTTTTGTGCATGCGCACACAACATGGTTTAATCCTTTAGGTGGTAAAAAATTTCATTTTCCTTCTCTGTGATTGTTATTAAATTGAAGATCGAAGGACTTGGTGAAACATTTATATTATCTCTGTAGTAGGTCATGAAACCCATGTCTCATCTCTGTAGTAGGTTTTAGCATAGATAATACAATGGCTTTAGAATCTCAGACTCAGTTATTGATCAGGAAATGGAGAGACAATTAGCAGCAAAAGAAGCTTCTCTTCCTCAGGAGCCAACAGCAGATAACGAGAATGTTGTGAATCTCGTTGTGCGTATGCCAGATGGCAGCCGCAGAGGGCGGCGCTTTCTCAAATCTGATAGATTACAGGTATATTGGTGTATTCAGGAGACATGATTTCTGCAGATTCTATGGTATGATTTTATGGTGATTTAACTGTATCAATGTGTTCTCTGCAGTCTCTTTTCGATTACATTGATGTTGGCAGAGTGGTCAAGCCCGGCACATACAGATTGGTAACTCTCTTTTAGCTTTAGAATCTCCTAGTAGTTGGGGTTTGGCTAATGTATGTTCTTACAAAAATGTTCCTCAGTTTGTTGCTTTAGAGTTGTTTCAACTTTGAAAATGGTTAGGAACTTCCACTTTGACAGTAATTGTGTCTTGTGAAAGAGTAGTGTTTTTGTGTGTGTTTGCTTCTTTCTATTTCATAAATTCATAGTTCTATTTTATTTGTTTTGTAACAACTAAAATTGACATTCAATACATGTACCCAAGGGTGTAACCCAGTGATCAAAGATAAAGCGGGTTGAGAACCATGAGTTGGTTCAAATCCCATTGGTGGCAAAAGCACCAGTTAACTTATTCTCTCTGTCGGTCAGAGTTACCCGGTACTTCTGCATGGAGGTAGCAGGGTACCCCGCGGAAACCATAAATTTGATATTGATACTTGCTAATACTATGTCAACTACGTGCAGGTAAGACCTTATCCAAGGCGTGCTTTCAGTGATGGAGAGAGTACCTTGTCTTTGGACGAACTGGGTTTGACGAGCAAACAAGAAGCCCTGTTTCTGGAGTCGATATAAGTTATTCCTGTTGTAAAGTAGTTTCCGATCTCTTCTTAAAGACATAGATTATACATACATAGGGGGTCATGGGTTGGTTTGTTTTGGTTGGTAAACATTACTGCAAATTAACTGGTTTCTCGGGAGAACACCATATGATGATTTATGGTGCTTTATATGTGGAATTATTTGCTTATTCAAAATTGGAAAAAAAAATATTATAAACTCCGCTAAATCGTCATGTGACAATCTGGAACAACGATAGGACACCTTTCCTAGCGGAGCATCGACTGGCCTTAACGTAAGAAGTCCAAGAGCGATGTCTCGTGACACACTTCGCATGTGTGGATGGTTCGAAATTCAGTGGAGGATCAGCCGTCTGTCCTATTTTTCTGCACTTAGTTTTCCTCATCCATTTGAAAGGACAAGCACTGTCTGCTCTCTTCGACTCATTTTATGTTTCATAATTTTCTTTTTGGTCCTATTTTTCTGCACTTAGTTTTCCTCATCCATTTGAAAGGACAAGCATTCTGTCTACTCCCTTCGACTCATTTAACGTGCCACAATTTTTTTTTGGTCCGTTTAAAAAAGAATGTTATTTTTTTTATTTGATAACTATTTAATGAACATCATTCTCATTTTATTCTTATTGTGCCCCGCTTAATAAGAAAAAATAATTAAAAAGTAAACATTAAAGTAACAATAAGAGGGGTAATTTTGTAAAGTCATTATTTATTTTTTAAACTTCGTGTTCGATCAAAAAATGACTCATAAAATTAAACGAGGGAGGGTATGACAAAGTCAGTTACTCCCTTCGTTTAAAAAAAATAAAGAAGACTTTTAAATTGTGCGGTCTTAAATTTAAAAAGTGTTATATGTATTAAAATGTCCTTTAATCTTGTGGTCTTGAACATATCATGTGAAAAGTTGAAATTAAAGTTTTTTTTTTTTAAAAAAGAGGTCAATCTTTTTAAAATAATTTTTTTTAAAAAATAAATCATTCTTTTTGAAATTGAGGATTAATATTTAGTAAGAAATTTAGTGAAGGAGCTAAAGGATTTTTGACCAAATCAATATGACGTTACTGTACTCTGACACTACTGCCCTGCTCCACGAGCTCTTGGATTTAACCTGTTCTTGCTGAAATTTAACTAGACTTGCAACTTGTCATCTACCTACTACGTTAATTTTTCCTATGTGTCAATATGTATTTGGTTTAGCTTACGTCCGTCTCGATTAATTTATAGAATATTTGTTATTTTCCACTGGCATATGTATTATAACTTTGTCCATCGATGTTTTTGCTATTAAAAAATAAATTTGAGATCATGATTTTCAACCTACTCCATTGACCACTGCCATGCTTAAGTGCGAGTGAATAATTTTTTTGTGGTTTGCATTTTCTTAACTATTCAAAAGTTAAAATTAGTACAAAAGGTATATATTTGTTTATTGGTACGTCTCCGTTACATTATCTTGTTAACAAGTTTATTTTTCTTCTTTAACCAAACACACTAGAAATATTTTTTTTTAGTGTGCTTTTATTACAAACATTAGTAGTTTTGTTTTTGACAAAATTTATGAAAGATATTTGAAATTTTAGAAAAACCAAGAGATCACTTATTTCCCTTTTTTCTGTGTAGTTGAACGCTCTAATGCTCTTAATCAAGGTCACCAAATATTTTTCTTAATTTAACAGTGACATATTTCGTATACTTTTCACATATGAAAATCGAAGAAATAAGATATACATAGATCTTATATCTCAAATCTTATATTATGGAATAGTGAAGTTGTTTTTAATAGACTCAAAAAGAAAAGTTTTTGTAATATTATGTTGCAAAAATCTTAAATACTGTGACATGAAACTATAAAACAAAAAACATCACTCCACACATTGGTACGAATGTTTTTGCAACTGGCCCCCCTTCTTTGTCTTCATTGATATGTCCATCAATAAAGCAATCTAATTAATTTACACTAATACTACTTTGCCTTTGCACTGTAATTTCCCTGATTAGTGAGTTAATTATACTTTGTAATCTCCCAGAAAACTTCACTAATTAAAATGGTTAAACAAAAAAGCAACGGTCAAGTAAAAAACGGGTATCATGACACATGCTCGTGCGTTGGACGTGACTTCAACTGCACCCTCTAAAAGAGCCAAAAAAAAAAAAAAAACTTATTAATTTGGTCGTCCTACTTTTTTTTTTTTTTTTTTAGTTTGTTTTAATAAAATATAATAACTCTTTATTTTTAACTTTATACATGTCATATTTAAACTCACAAGATTATATAATAATTCTGATAAGCTCCACAAAATTATGTGTCAAGTTTAATACTACCATAACTTTCATTTAGGAGTGTCAAAATATGAATAAATAAATTCACGAAGAAGTTAAGTAATGCCAATATGTAATATATATACATAAGAGTATATTTTTATCTAGCTGTACAATATAATTTTCTGACAAAGGAGTATCACCCTGCTCGACTACTGGTTAAAAACGAAGGAGTATCACTTTTTGACCGTCTTGAACTATTCTTTGTCTTGAGCTGAGGATCTATCCGGAAAAAGTATATGTTCCTCTCTTTAAGTAGAGGTAAAATATGCGCACGCTCTACCCTCTTAATGCGTCATCTCTTTATAAGGTTATTATTGTTGTACATATTTAAAGCTACGAGATTGAAGACATAAGTATTTTTATCTAGCTATATAGTGTAATTTTTTAATAATGGAACGTCAATCGATTAAAATCAGATAAATAAATTAAAACGGAAGCGAGAAAGTAATTTGTTACACTGTTCCCTACAATAGCAACTCCCCTCTTCAACGGTTATATTCCTCTGACAAATCTCTCAACGGTCATATTCTTATTCCTTGTCCACCGTCTGATTTTCTAATCGAACGGTCATAGATCAAAGGTTCCTCCTCTCCCCTTTGTCCAACATCATCTTTACCAAGCCATCATTTGTTTCCCTCTAGAAGTGAAAAAATAGAAGAGGGGGGTTGTTTGTTTCACTCTCAATATATAAAATAACACAGTTGTTTATGGGTTTTAGCTTTTTTGGGTAGTGGGGCTACTTCTTTTTCCTCAATTTTTCTCTCTGGTGATGACAATGATAATGATGATGATGACAGTTTGATTTGTCTGTTTCTATGCATGTTTGAAGGTGTTGTGACAATAAGGGGTGGTTTCTTGGGGGGTTGGTGTTGATTTTTGTTGAGTTTTTTTAGGTTGAATGTTCTTTGTGGGGTTGCTTAGAATCTTGTTTTGTGAAATGGGTAGCTCAAAGGTTCAATTTTAAGGTGTTGATTTTGAGTTTTAGGTTGGATTTTCTTTGTGGGGTTGTTTGAAATCTTGTTTGGTGAAAAGGGTTGCTCGAAGATTCAATTTTTAAGGCATTGATTAGCTTGGATTTTCTTGTGGGGTTCTTAGAAATCTTGTTTAGTGAAAAGGGTAACTCAAAGATTCAATTTTTGGTTAAGGTTTTAGCTTGGATTTTCTTGTGGGGTTGTTTGAAATCTTGTTTAATGAAATGGGTATCTCAAAGATTCAGTTTTTAAGGTGTTGAAATGGGATTCTTGAACTCAAAGTTTCAGTTTGTATGCAGCATTTCTGGGAAAAAATGTGTTCCAGAGTTTCAACATTCATGGTGTGAGTTCTTTTTCTTTCAGCTCTTTTGGAAATCAAATTTCTAGACTATGAGTTTTATTCTATTTTGAAAGTTTTGGAATCCGATGATCGTTTTTTGGTAGGTGTTAAATTGTTGATAATAGGAGAATTCTTTCAAATTCTTTGATTCTTTCTATTGGTGTATGTGTATTTGTTGCATATAGAAATATACATAGGACACACAGATATATCACATTTTGTTTTTTTGGCATCGGATTCCAATTTTTGTTATTCTTGGAACTTTCACACACACTCACATATATAGACATTGTTCTGTTTCTCTTGGATCATCTATAGAGATTTTTAGCATTGACAATATTGTATATTTCATAGTGGAAAATATATACATTTATAGAAAGATAAGAGAGACAGAGACATAGAGAAGAAAAGGGTGGGGTGAGTTGGAGTTGAAAAGAAAGATAAAAAAGTTGGAAGGGTGTGAATAATGTTGGCTGGTTGTTCTTCTTCATTGTTGTCACCTAGGCATAGATTAAGGAGTGAAGCATCTGCACAGTTTCAAGCTTGTAATTTCCCATCAATGAGCACACAAAGATTGGACTTGCCATGTAGTTTTGCTAGAAAAGATACCTCAAGGTCCCAGGCTATTAGGCCAGTAGGCCTTTCTGTTGAGAAGCCAATTGAAGCCAAGAATAGTAGTTGTTCTCTCAAGCAGAACATTCGTCTACCGCCATCCTCGACAAGTGCGCAGACATCATATGTAGAAGGTAGAAGAGAAAGCAAAGATGAATTTTGGGAAAAAGGTAGGAGCTTGAAGAGGTATGCTGAGCAGGGATGTCTTGATGATGAGACCTGCATGAGCAGAGCTAAGAGGAAAAAGGGAAATAGGAAGTCAGGTGATTGTTCAGAAGAAGGTTATGGTCTGAGTTTGAGCCAATTCGGTGGTGGTGATTTCTGGTTACAATCGGGTTTCAACGTGGCACGATCAGTTCCCTTAATTGCAGGCCTTCATCCACCTCAAGCAGCACCATTCTCCTTTTCTTGTTCTGGAGAGGAAGAGAGTGTATGTTATGTGCCCAGTGAAGTGATATCACCACCTCCGCCTTTGTCAAACAATCCTTGGATTGAATCTGTAGTGACTGAGATTACTAATTTTGGTGACAAGAATGCCTCAACTAGTCAAGATCTGGCCAAAGAGACCTCAGTATCAAGTGCTTCATTAGACAGTCATGGCTTGGTTCTTAGGCCTAATGAGAATCCGGGGGAGCATGAAGTAGGCAATGGTTCTAGGCAGCCTAATCCAAACGACAGGGGTGAAGTTGTAGCAGCGCATAATGGGCATAATAACCATCGGGAGGATGATGCAGCTGAGCTGATCAGCTTACTTGTGAGTTGTGCTGAAGCAATTGGCTCAAGGAATGTCACTGGTGTTAATCAGCTGATAGCTAGGCTAGGGCAGCTTGCCTCTCCAAGAGGGTCTCCAATAAGCCGGCTAACTGCTTACTTCACTGAAGCTTTAGCTTTGCGTGTTGCTAGGCTTTGGCCTCACATCTTTCACATTGTACCCCCTCGGGACCTTGATCGTTTAGATGATGATAGCAGTTCAGCGTTAAGGCTGTTGAATCAGGTTAGTCCAATTCCCAAGTTCATCCATTTCACATCAAATGAGATTCTGCTTAGAGCTTTTGAAGGCAAGGACCGGGTTCATATTATTGATTTTGACATTAAGCAAGGGCTGCAGTGGCCTAGTCTGTTTCAGAGTTTGGCTTCTAGGCCAAACCCTCCCACTCATGTTAGAATTACTGGTATAGGAGAATCAAAGCAGGATCTTGTTGAAACAGGAGATAGACTTGCTGAGTTTGCTGAGGCGTTGAATCTGGCTTTCGAGTTCCATCCAGTTGTTGACAGGTTAGAAGATGTAAGGCTATGGATGCTTCATGTAAAGGAGGGAGAAAGTGTTGCAGTGAATTGTGTATTACAGATGCACAGGCTTCTATATGATAATTCTGGGGGCATCCTGAGGGACTTTCTGGGGTTGATTAGAAGCACAAATCCCACAATTATTCTGCTGGCAGAGCAAGAAGCTGCGCACAATGAGCCTAGCCTGGACGCAAGACTCGTCAACTCACTCAGATACTATGCTGCTGTCTTTGATTCTATTGGTTTCAACCTTCCATTAGACAGCCCTGCCAGGATTAAGATCGAGGAGTTGTTTGCTCGTGAGATTAGAAATATCATTGCTTGCGAAGGACGAGATAGGACTGAAAGGCATGAATGTTTTGGGAAATGGCGGAATCTGATGGAACAAGGGAGTTTCAGATGCACAGGGATTACAGAAAGGGAACTGCTTCAGAGTCAAATGTTGTTGAAGATGTACTCATGTGAGGACTACAGGGTCACAAAGCAAGGGAACGACGATGCTGCACTTACTCTGAGTTGGTTAGATCAGCCTCTATGCACAGTCTCCGCGTGGGCACCCATTGATGCTGCTGGAAGTTCATCCTCTTATTATCAGCCAAGTTGATTGATTGGTCTTTTGTCGAAGCTCTTCATTCATTCATAGACACAGAAGCATTCTTCTTTTCGTACACAGGAAAAAAGTTAACAAATTCTTTGTAGGTAGACTCATTCTTTCATTCTTTATTGCAGATAGATTTGCCAATCCAGTAAGAAAAAGAAAATCTTTTAGATAAAAAAAATTGCATAGGGGTCAGGTACAGGTTTCTAGTTCCTCAGGGTTCATTTTGTTTGTACCTTTGATTTCATATTTGTATTCATTCTTTATTCTTCTTGCAAGCTAGGTTTTCTTTATATTCAGTCAATTTCGTCGATGTATTCTTTCATTGGTTGTAATTTGTTATTGTTATTCATTCCATTGTAGCAAGATATCAGATATTGTTTTTAATGAAGTAATTCTTTTAGTAATTTCTCTCATCAGTCACAAATTCTCTTTGCCTTCATTTTATATATTTTGTATGTCTGAATATATATAATGAAATGCTTGCCACTGAAGAATCAAATAATTTATGCACTAGCACATTATCTTATTTTAATATATGACTGGCCTCTTTATTACCACAAGAACTTGTGCTTATACTACAGGAGAATTAAGGCAGGAAAAGATATACTAATGCATAGTGCAATGTATACCACAGATAAGAGACATTATAGTATAACCCAATGGTCATTTTCTGGCCTTGGGAATTAGAAGCAATGGTTCTTTCTTTGGCAGTGTTACTCCAAATTTTTCAGTCATGTCTAGCTCCGCGGCACATTTTCCATGAGGAAGTTCCCAATCAAAGAAATGAACAAGTGAAGCAAGGACTAAGGGAACTTCTATTGCAGCCATGGGCAGGCCTGGACATATCCTCCTACCGGCACCAAAGGGTAAGAACTCAAAGTCATTCCCTTTGAAGTCCATATCAGAACTCAGAAACCTCTGTGGTCTAAACATCTCTGGCTCTTCCCATATTGAAGGATCCCTTGTGATAGCCCAGACGTAACCATGATTTGAGCGTCTTTAGGAATTGTGTAACTCATTATTTGGCAGGTTTCGGTAGCACGATGTGGAAGCAGCAACGGTGCTGGAGGGTGCAACCTAAGTGTTTCATTCACACAGGCTTGGACATAGGACATATGCAGCAATTGAGATTCTTTTGGATAATCACTGTCACCGAGTTCTATCTCAAGCTCCTCTTGAACTTTCTTCATTGACTCTACATTTTTAATCAGCTCTGCCAACGCCCACTCTATCGTTGAGTTAGTGGTGTCTGACCCAGCAGAGAGTAACTCCTTCACAGGGTTAGAAGGAAACTTGTTATATACAACACGCTGATTACAGAACTCCAACTTTCTTGAATAAGAACTTAAAAAAGAGCATATATGCACAAAAACTAACATGATTACTTTAATTTTCATTTTTCAGATACTACTAAAGACTAACTTGGTTTATACCAGAAAATGAATCTCACAAAGCACGTTTTGAGAGAAGGGGAGGGAACAAACCATAAATAGCTGGTGGATGCGATCATTGGTAAAATTATTATCTAGGAGAGTTTCCAAGAAATCTTGTTGGTTAGACGAACCATTTTCTCTACTGTTCCTTCTTTCTTCAAGAATAGGCTCCAACTTGGAACAAAACCGTGTCACTACGTTTATATATTTTTTTCGCAGACCTTGAATATCTAATTTACCAAAAATTGGATAAAAATCAGATAGATTTGGAGCAGCAGCCGGTTCCACTATTCCCCTTACAAGACTTTTCAGCCCACCATCTTCTGTTTCATTATCAAAATTTGCCATATCCTTAGACATCAGAACATTACTCAGCATGTTCAACACAGTTGCAAAGACTAGCTCTCCAATATTCACCACTTCACCTTCTTTTGACCTCAAGAATTCTACCAATTCCATCACCTTTTTCTCCCTCAAACAAGCTTGAGACTCCAATACTTTGGCAGAGAAAAGCTCAGTTTTGCATAAAGTCCTTAAGTATCTCCAGCTACTGTTACCTCCAGAATTCCAGCCCAATGATGTCTTATCAAGACCTGATCCTTTTGATGGAACAGCATTTGGAACATGTCTAGCAGACAGGATTCTATCATGGTTTTTGAGAATTTCTATAGCAACAGAAGGTGATGATCCAACAACTAGCCATGTAATTCCAAGCTTGAGGGATATAATAGGGCCATATGTTTTTGCAAAATTTGTCAGAGTTATGTGAGGCATTTTTCCGATATGAAAAAATGTTCCCTATTACTGGCCATGGTGTTGGTCCTGGTGGAAGTTGTGTGATTTTGGATGATTTGAAAACTTTGAAGATAAAAGAGATCAAGGGTAAGAGGAAAAGTGGAACCAGGAAAAGAACATCAAAAGGCTGAGCCATGACATGCAAATGAACAAGTATTTATTTCTTTGAAATATATTTTTGTGTAGAATTTGAACTAGATTTATATAAGTAACCTCATAATATTTGTGGAGAATTTGAACTAGATTTATACAAGTAACCTCATAATATCATGTGGTTAAAGTCACTCATCTTCTAGTTGTGGGGCAAGCATTTCTCGACTTACTTGTATTCTTCTTGTGAACTGAAAGTGAGTGATCCTAGATTAGGGTGATTATAGGGGAAGATATTTAAGTAGTCATTTTCTCTCTGTCTGTCATTAAATAGATATCCCTACTTACAACTGTGGGAGGTCATTTGGAGCATTTCTTTTTCATATAGGTGAACTTTCAATCTTTATTTCTTTTTCTTTTTTTTTGAAAAAAAACTGAATAAGGCAACTGTTATCTAGGCTTTGGGATGCTCATGAGTCATGACATGCTTAAAGTAATTTACAGGTTCTGCCTAAAATGCAACTCTACTATTTTAGTACATCCATCTTAGCATTTGCATCTCTGTGATACTCATCTTGTGAATATTGTTCCATTGTCATCAAGGGCTAGGAGAGTAGACCCAAGTGAAACATTTTCACTTGAAAATATATGCACTTGGGCTCATGATCTTAATAGGACCATAGCTTTGCCTCTTATCACCAAAAGAACTTCTGTTTATAACCATAAGAGATTAATGGAGATAAAAAAGAATACCTGTATCTAATGCACCAATGCAATGTATAGCACAGATTCCCATTTGGTAATACACAATTTTAGCTCTATTAAGTCGCAGGATGCATCCTAACACATCATGTTTATTCATCCACAAGTCTTGATGGATATGATCTTATTACATATGCAACCCTCCATCAGCTTGATTCAGCTGGTGGAAATTGATGATACATCTAAAACTTAAGCTGATCGTTCACTTCTTACAGGAAAAATTTCAATAAGATCAACTGTATTCAAGGTCTATCCCAATAATAAGCCCCACACAGATAAGAGATACTTATAGTATATCACCAGTGGTCATTTTCTTGCCTTGGGAATTAGAAGCAGTGGTTCTTTCTTTTGTAGTGTTACTCCAAATTTTGCAGTCATGTCTAGTTCCGCGGCACACTTTCCATGAGGAAGTTCCCAATCAAAGAAATGAACAAGTGAAGCAAGGACTAAGGGAACTTCTATTGCAGCCATCGGAAGGCCTGGACATATCCTCCTTCCTGCACCAAAGGGTAAGAACTCAAAATCATTCCCTTTGAAGTCCATATCAGAACTCAGAAACCTCTGTGGTCTAAACACCTCTGGCTCTTCCCATATCGAAGGATCCCTTGCGATAGCCCAGACATTAACCAAGATTTGAGTGTCTTTAGGAATTGTGTAACTCATAATTTTGCAGGTTTCGATAGCCCGATGTGGAAGCAGCAACGGTGCTGGAGGGTGCAACCTAAGTGTTTCCTTCACACAGGCTTGGACATAGGACATATGCAGCAATTGAGATTCTTTTGGATAATCACTGTCACTGAGTTCTATCTCGAGCTCCTCTTGAACTTTCTTCATTGAATCTACATTTTTAATCAGCTCCGCCATCGCCCACTCTATCGTTGAGGTAATCGTGTCTGACCCAGCAGAGAGTAACTCCTTCACAGGGTTAGAAGGAAACTTGTTATATACAAAATCCTGATTACAAAACTCCAACTTTCTGGAGTATAAGAACTTTAAAAAGAGCATATATGCACAAAAACTGACATGATTAATTTTCATTTTTCAGATACGACTAAAGACTAACTTGGTTTATACCAGAAAATGAATCTCACAAAGCACATTTTGAGAGAAGGGGAGGGAACAAACCCTAACTAGCTGGTGGATACGATCATTGGTAAAATTATGATCGAGGAGAGTTTCCAAGAAATCTTGTTGGCTAGAAGAACCATTTTCTCTACTCTTCCTTCTTTCTTCAAGAATAGGCTCCCACTTGGAACAAAACTGTGTCACTAAATGTATATATTTTTTTCGGAGACCTTGAATATCTAATTTACAGAAAATTGGATAAAAATCAGATATATTTGGAGCAGCGGCTAGTTCTACTATTCCCCTTACAAGATTTTTCAGCTCACCATCTTCTCTTCCTTCCTCCAAATTAACCATATCCTTAGATATCAGAACATTACTCAGCATGTTCAACGCAGTTGCAAAAACTAGCTCTCCAATATTCACCACTTCACCTTCTTTTGACCTCAAGAATTCCACCAATTCCATCACTTTTTTCTCCCTTAAACAAGCTTGAGACACCAATACTTTGGCAGAGAAAAGCTCAGTTTTGCATAAAGTTCTTAAGTATCTCCATCTACTGTTACATCCAGAATTCCAGCCCAATGATGTCTTATCAAGATCTGATCCTTTTGATGGAACAGCATTTGGAACATGTCTAGCAGACAGGATTCTATCATGGGTTTTGAGGATTTCTTTAGCAACAGAAGGTGATGATCCAACAACTAGACATTTAGTTCCAAGCTTGAGGGCTATAATAGGGCCATAAGTTTTTGCAAAATTTGTCAGAGTTATGTGAGGCATTTTCCTGATATGAAAAATGTTTCCTATGACTGGCCATGGTGTTGGTCCTGGCGGAAGTTGTGTGATTTTGGATGATTTGAAAATTTTGAAGATAAAAATGATTAAGGGTAAGAGGAAAAGTGGAACCAGGAAAAGAATTTCTAAAGGCTGAGCCATGATATGCAAATGAACAAGCGTTTTTTTTTTCTTTTTTTTGAAATAGATTTTGTGTAGAATTTGAACTAGATTTACATCAGTAACCTCATAATATCCTGTGGTTGAAGTCACTCATCTACTAGTTGTGTTGCAAGCATTTCATGACTAACTTGTGTAGAATTTGAACTAGATTTATATAAGTAACCTCATAATATTTGTGTAGAATTTGAACTAGATTTATACAAGTAACCTCATAATATCATGTGGTTAAAGTCACTCATCTACTAGTTGTGGGGCAAGCATTTCCTGACTTACTTGTATTCTTCTTGTGAGCTGAAAGTGAGTGGTCCTAGATTAAGTAGTTATTTTCTCTGTTTGTCATGAAATAGATATCCCTACTTAAAACTGTGGGAGGTTATTTGGAGCATTTCTTTTTTATATAGGTGAACTTTCAATCTTTATTTCTTTTCTTTTTTTAAAAAATAAAAATAAATTAATAAGTTCAAAATCCTCTCGTACAATACAAGGCAACAGTTATCTAGGCTTTGGGATGCTCATGAGTCATGACATGCTTAAAGTTATTTACACGTTCTACCTAAAATGCTACTCTACTATTTTAGTACATCCATCTTAGCATTTTCATCTCTGTGAAATATTGTTCCATTGTCATCAAGGGCTAGGAGAGTAGACCCAAGTAAAACATTTTCACTTGAAAATATATGCACTTGGGCACATGATCATAAATAGGAGCATAGCTTGTTGCCTTTTATCACCAAAGAACTTCTGTTTATAACCATAAGAGATTGCAGGAGGAAAAAAAAGGAATACCTGTATCTAATGCACCAATGCAATGTATAGCACAGATTCCCATTTGATAACGCACAATTTTAGCTCTATTAAGTCACAGGATGGATCCTAACACATCATGTTTATTCATCCACAAGTTTTGATGGATATGATCCTATTACATATGGCACCCTCCATCAGCTTGATTCAGCTGGTGGAAATTGACGATACATCTAAAACTTAAGCTGATCGTTCACTTCTACAGGAAAAGTCTAATAAGATCAACTTTATTCAAGGTCTATCCCAATGATAAGCCCCGTACCTCCTACTTCTATCATGTGTGACTTACTTCTTAATTTCTTTACAAACAATTCCCTGAAATGTTGACCTTTGGTTTTCTTGGTGAAACTGGAAAGAAAACTTGGTTTGGAGATCTTGTCCAGTGTAACAACTGAAGCACTGCAAAAAAGAGGACAAAATATCATTGCTTGTGAAAGTTGAGATAGGACTGGAAGGCATGAATTTTTTGGGAAATGGTGGAAGCTGATGGAACAAGATGGTTTCAGATGCACAGGTATGCAAACTACTTAAGTCGATTTTATGGTTAAAATTAATTTGAAAAATTAACTTTGCAATTAGTAATGCTGCTATTGTGTGACTAAATGGGCAGCCCGGTGCACTAAGCTCCCGCTATGCACGGGTCCGGGGAAGGGCCCGACCACAAGGATATATTGTACACAACCTCACCTTTCATTTTTGCAAGGGGAACCCATGACCTTCTGGTCACATGGCAGCAACTTTACCAGTTACTCCAAGGCTCCCCTTCAAGAGTAGTTTATTCAGGTAGTTTTAGAACGTTGAGATGTTGGCTAAACTAGGTAGCAGCTAGTGTAATGAATAAAGACGAGTTAAAATTTGGTTATTAATGAGATAAAGTGATTGTCATAGCTCGTTTTATGTGTCTTACAGAATCATGTTTCAGAAAAAGTAAAAATGCAAGCACTAGATGAGTATCCATTTGGCTAGGTTAGCAATGGCCTTTGTATACTTGAATGCTCATCGGCTATCCCATTCGCTGTAGTGTATGGAGATTAACTGGTTTTATAACTGTATCAGGTTAGGAAAGTGGACATGCTTGAGGGGATAACAGTTGTTCGATCAGAAAAGGTTAAGGATGAGCTTGTATTGGATGGAAATTACATTAAGCTTATCTCTCGCTCTGCAGCTCTCATTGACCAAGTAATCTCTATGTTCTATCTCCCAACATTGAATATTCAAAGTTTGCTTGCTATCTCTATGTATTTGCATTAGTTAACTTTTCTATGTTGTATTTTGTTGTACTGAAAATGCCATGTGAAGAACAAGGATATCCATAAAAATAAAGTTTCTTCTTTTGATAAATTTGAACCATATGACTTATGAAAAATTTGAGAATTTTATTTGTTTTTTCTTCATATACCAAAAGAGAAAAAAACATGCACATAATAGAACATAATAAATATATACATGACGTTAATATCTAAGAGCTTCATAATCTCCGGTTAATTTTCAAGAGCTCATGACGTTAGTATGAGCTCCTTCCTCCTTTTTTCTTGCTAAAGCCTGACAAACTGTATTTCTTTCTTTCGCCCTTTTATTCAGTTAAAATACTCTATGAATTCTCCTGTTCTTGCTTGAGGTTCAACAACAGTAGCATAGTCAGTGTAGTCATAAGGTGGGATTTGGGGAGGATACAGCATAAGCACACTTAGCTCTACTTCAGAGGTGTATAGGCAGATCCTCATGTCTGGAGGTGAAAAATAGTCCAAAGCAGTTCTTAAAAAGAAGTAACAAAAGTACCAGAATAACATATTAGGTGAATGCTGCTGCTGCAGAGAGTCTCCTTGTACGCACCCCTTGATGCCACTGGAAGTTCATCCTCTTACTATCAGCCAAGTTGATTGATTGGTCTTTCCTCGAAGCTCTTCACTCAGTCATAGACACGCAGTTGCTATTCTTTTTGTACATATGAAAAAGGTTAACAATAGGTAAAGTTATTCTTTCGTTCTTAATTGCAGATAGATTTGTCAGTCCAGTAAAAAAAAAGATCTTTTAGATAAAAATGCATAAGGGCAGGTACAGGTTTCTAGTTCCTCAGGCTTCATTTTGTGTGTACCTGAGATTTCATATTTGTATTCTTCCTTAGTTCAGTATATTCAGTCAATGTCTTCGATGCATTCTTTCGTTGGTTGTAATGATTTGTTATTGCTATTTATTCCATTGTTTCAAGAAGATATCAGATATTGGTTTTAATGAAATAGTTCTTTTAGCAATTTCTCTCATCAGTCACAAATTCTCTTTGCCAAGATTTTATATATTTGTATGTCTGAATCCTCTATATATCTGTAAATGAAATGCTTGCCACAAGTATGCTCAACTTAAGAAGCAAATAACACTGCACATTTAATTTATGCACTTGCACATTATCTTATTAATTTATAACTTGCCTCTTTATCACCACAAGAACTTCTGTATATAATACACGGAACTACAGCAGGAAAAAATATACTTGTATCGAATGCATAATGCAAGATATATCACAGACAAGAGATACTGATCGTATATCCTGATGGTCATTTTCTGGCCTTGGGAATCAGAAGCAGCGGTTCTTTCTTTTGCAGTGCTACTCCAAACTTTTCAGTCATGTCTAGCTCGGCAGCACATTTTCCATGAGGAAGTTCCCAATCAAAGAAGTGAACGAGTGAAGCAACGACTAAGAGAACTTTTATTGCAGCCATGGGCAGGCCTGGACATATTCTCCTTCCTGCACCGAAGGGTAAGAACTCAAAGTCATTCCCTTTGAAGTCCATATCAGAACTCAGAAACCTCTGTGGTCTAAACATCTCTGGCTCTTCCCATATTGAAGGATCCCTTGTGATAGCCCAGACGTTAACCATGATTTGAGCGTCTTTAGGAATTGTGTAACTCATTATTTGGCAGGTTTCAATAGCAAGATGTGGAAGCAGAAATGGTACTGGAGGATGCAACCTAAGTGTTTCCTTCACACAGGCTTGGACAAAGGACATCTGCAGCGCTTGAGATTCTTTTAGGTAATCACTTTCACTTTCTCTCTCGAGCTTCTCTTGAACTTTCTTCATTGACTCTACATCTTTAATCAGTTCTGCCATCGCCCACTCTATTGTTGAGGTACTGGTGTCTGAACCAGCAGAGAGTAACTCCTTCACAGGTTAGACGGAAACTTGTTATATACTACATCCCTATAGAGAACAACTTTCTTGAAAGAACTTTAAAAACAGAACTGCTAAAGGCTCAAACATGAGTACTTTGACTTTCATTTTTCAAGCACTACTAAAGAGTAACTTGGTTTATACCAGAAAATGAATCACATAAAGCAATTTCGAGAGGAGAGGAAACAAACCATAAATAGCTGGTGGATACGATCATTGGTAAAACCATTATCAAGGAGAGTTTCCAAGAAATCTTGTTGGCTAGAAGAACCATTCTCTCTACTGTTCCTTCTTTCTTCAAGAATCGGCTCCCACTTGGAACAAAACTCTGTCACTAAACGTATAGATTTTTTTCGCAGACCTTGAAGATCTAATTTACCTAAAATTGGATAAAAATCAGATATGTTTGGAGCAGACGCCACTTCCACTATTCCCCGTACTAGACTTTTTATCCCACCATCTTCTGTTTCTTTGTCCAAATTTACCATATCTTTAGATATCAGAACATTACTCAGCATGTTCAACACAGTTGCAAAGACTAGCTCTCCAATATTCACCACTTGACCTTCTTTTGACCTCAAGAATTCCACCAATTCCATCACTTTTTTCTCCCTTAAACAAGCTTGAGACTCCAATACTTTGCCAGAGAAAAGCTCAGTTTTGCATAAAGTCCTCAGGTATCTCCATCTACTGTTACATCCAGAATTCCAGCCCAATGATGTCTTCTCAAGGTCTGATCCTTTCGATGGAACAGCATTTGGAACATGTCTAGCAGACAGGATTCTATCATGGGTTTTGAGGATTTCTATAGCAACAGAAGGTGATGATCCAACAACTAGCCATTGAGTTCCAAGCCTTAGGCACATAAGGGGGCCATAAGTTTTTGCAAAATTTGTCAGAGTTATGTGAGGCATTTTTCCCATATGAAAAATGTTTCCTACGACAGGCCATGGCGTTGGTCCTGGCGGAAGTTGTGTGATTTTGGATGACTTGAAAACTTTGTAGATAAAAAAGATTAAGGGTAAGAGGAAAATTGGAAGCAGGAAAAGAATTTCAAATGGTTGAGCCATGACCTGCAAATGAACAAGTGTTTTTCTTTCAAGTTTATTTTTGTGTAGAATTTTGTATAGATTTATTGAAGTAACCTCCTAAGATTGATCCTTTAGTTAAAAGTACTTATCTACTATATGTGGAGCAAGTGTTTTTAGTCTAACTTGTACTATTGTAAAATGAAAGTGATTTGATTCTTGGAGAGGGTTGATTTGATTGAAGGGGAAGATATTTAAGGAGTCAATTTTCTCTCAAACTATCATGAAACAGAAATATTACTAACAACTTTTGGATCATTCTTTTTTATATAGGTGAACTTTCCATCTTTATTTCTGTTCTTTTTTGAAAAAAAACTTAGTAGGTTCAGAAATCTCTTTTACAATAAATAAGCAATCATTATGTAGGTTTTGCGATGCTCATGACATGCTTCTAGCTATTTGTTCTGCCTAAAACGTTACTCCACTACTTTAGCGCATCCATCTTGGCATCTTATGAATACAGTTCCGTTGTCATAAAGGGTAAGAAGAGTGGATCCAAGTGAAACCTGGAAACATGATCTTATCTTAATAGGACTCTAACTTAGCCTCTTATCTCCAAAAGAATTTCTGTTTATAATCACACAAGACTACAGGAGGACAAAAAATACATGTATCTAATGCACCAACGCAAGGTGTAGCACAGGATGCATCCTCAGATAACATGTTTATTCATCCACAAGTTTTCGGTGATATAATGTTATTAAAGAGGACACCATCCATCGGCTAGATTCAGATGGTGGAAATTGACATACATCTAAAACTAAACTGATCGTTCACTTCTACAGGGAAAGTCTAAATACGATCAACTGTATTTCTGGTAACCAATTTGCTCCTAAATGAATCTTTATCAGCCAACAGAAAGACACAATCAGGTGCAACATGATATTAGAAGATGATACCTTTAATATTAAATTTATACCTTTGATCTCATGAAAGTGATCTATATCAGCAATGCATACTACTTTGTGAAGCTCCACATAGAAGTGAACATGCAAGAAAACCTTCATTTGACCCTAGTTCTTGGCGGCCTTATCTAGTACAGGAAACAATTGTAAGATCTCAGATGCTTGGTCCAATTCTTGCTCCGTGATGGTCAACGGTGGTACAAGCCTCACAACATTTCCTTTTCCTGCCGTTAGTACAAGAAGGCCAGGTTGTTTGACATGCCTCAACCAGCTGAGATGCTGGTACATCAAGGTCCATCCCAACAATAAGCCCCATACTTTGTGCTTCTCTCACCTGTAAGTTCCCTCCTAACTTTTTAACAAACAATTCCCTGAAATATTGACCTTTCTTTGTGACACTAATCTGATTTGGAGATCTTGTCCAGCACAACAACTGCAGCATTACATACAAGAGGACAAAATATCATTGCTTGCGAAGGATGAGATAGGACTGGAAGGCATGAATATTTTGGTCAATGGTGGAAGCTGATGGAACAAGGGGGCTTCAGATGCACAGGGATTACAAAAAAGGACAGATATATTCATGTGAGGACTACAGGATCACAAAGCAGGTGAACGACGATGCTGCATAGAGTCTCCTTGTGATGTTGTTCGTCTTTTTATTATCAGCCAAGTTGATTGATTGGTCTTTTGTCGAAGCTCATCATTCAGTCATAGACACACTTGTTGGTTAACAAATTATTCTTCATTGCAGATAGATTTGTCAATACGGTAAGAAAAGGAAAACTTTTAGATAAAAATGCACATCAACTACAGGTTTCTAGTTCCTCAGGCTTCATTTTGTTCGTACCTGTGATTTCATATTTGTATTCTCCCTTAGTTCAGTATATTCAGTCAATTTCGTCGATCTATTCTTTCGGCGGTTGTAATGATTTGTTATTGTTATTCATTCCATTGTAGCAAGAAGATATCAGATATTGGTTTTAATGAAGTAAGTCCTTTGTAATTTATTTCTCTCATCACTCACAAACTCACTTTGCCAAGATTTTATATATTTGTATGTCTGAATCCTCTATATATTTGTAAATGAAATGCTTGCCACAAGTATGCTCAACTGAAGAAGCAAATAATACTGCACATTTAATTTATGCAATTGCACATCACATCATCTTATTTTAACATATAACTAGCGTCCTTATTACCACAAAAATTATACCACAGACAAGAGATACTTATTGTATATCCCAGTGGTCATTTTCTGGCCTTGGGAATTAGAAGCAATGGTTCTTTCTTTTGCAGTGTTACTCCAATTTTTTCAGTCATGTCTAGCTCGGTGGGACATTTCCCATGAGGAAGTTCCCAGTCAAAGAAATGAACAAGGGAAGCAAGGACCAAGGGAACTTTTATTGCAGTCATGGGCAGGCCTGGACATATTCTCCTTCCTGCACCGAATGGTAAGAACTCAAAGTCGTTCCCTTTGAAGTCCATATCAGAACGCAGAAACCTCTGTGGTCTAAACATTTCTGGCTCTTCCCATATCAAAGGATCCCTTGTGATAGCCCAAACGTTAACCATGATTTGAGCGTCTTTAGGAATTGTGTAACTCATCACTTGACAGGATTCAATAGCACGATGTGGAAGCAGCAACGGTGCTGGAGGATGCAACCTGAGTGTTTCCTTCACACAGGCTTGGACGTAGGACATCTGCAGCAATTGAGATTCTTTTAGGTAATCACTTTTACTGAGTTCTATCTCGAGCTCCTCTTGAACTTTCTTCATTGGCTCTACATTTTTAATCAGCTCTGCCATCGCCCACTCGATTGTTGAGGTACTGGTGTCTGAACCAGCAGAGAGCAACTCCTTCACAGGGTTAGAAGGAAACTTGTTATATATACTACATCGCAATAAAGAACTCCAGCTTTCTTGAATATAAGAACTTTAAATATAGAAGTGCTAAAGGTTCAATGCATCGATATCAGTTGTATAACAGCATATATGAAAAAAAGAAAAAAACTAACATGATGACTTTGATTTTCATTTTTCAGATACTACTAAAGACTAACTTGTTTTATACCGGAAAATGAATCTCACAAAACAAATTTTGAAAGAAGGGAGGGAACAAACCATAAATAGCTGGTGGATACAATCATTCGTAAAATCATTATCAAGGAGAGTTTCCAAAAAATCTTGTTGGCTAGAAGAACCATTTTCTCTACTGTTCCTTCTTTCTTCAAGGATAGGCTCCCACTTGGAACGAAACTGTTTCGCTACATGTATATATTTTTTTCGCAGACCTTGAAGATCTAATTTACCTAAAATTTGATAAAAATCAGATATATTTGGAGCAGAGACCGCTTCCACTATTTCCCTTACTAGATTTCTAATATCACCATCTTCTGTTTCATTATCAAAATTAGCCATATCCTTAGATATCAGAACATTACTCAGCATGTTCAACACAGTTGCAAAGACCAGCTCTCCAATATTCACCACTTGACCTTCTTTTGACCTCAAGAATTCCACCAATTCCATCACTTTTTTCTCCCTTAAACAAGCTTGAGACTCCAATACTTTGCCAGAGAAAAGCTCAGTTTTGCATAAAGTCCTCAGGTATCTCCATCTACTGTTACATCCAGAATTCCAGCCCAATGATGTCTTCTCAAGGTCTGATCCTTTCGATGGAACAACATTTGGAACATGTCTAGCAGACAGGATTCTATCATGGGTTTTGAGGATTTCTATAGCAACAGAAGGTGATGATCCAACAACTAGCCATTTAGTTCCAAACTTGAGGGATATAATAGGGCCATATGCTTTTGCAAAATTTGTCAGAGTTATGTGAGGCATTTTTCCCATATGAAAAATGTTTCCTATGACTGGCCATGGTGGAAGTTGTGTGATTTTGGATGATTTGAAAACTCTGAAGATAAAAAAGATTATGGGTAAGAGGAAAAGTGGAACCAGGCAAAGAATTTCAAATGGCTGAGCCATGACATGCAAATGAACAAGTGTCTTTTTCTTGCAAAATATATTTTTGTGTAGAATTTTCAACTAGATTTATTGAAGTAACCTCATAATCTATCCTGTGGTTGAAGTCACATATCTACTAGTTGTGGGGCAAGCATTTCTTGGCTTAACTTGGATTCTTGTGATTGATCCTAGATTAGGGTGATATAGGGGAAGATATTATAGGGGAAGACATTTAAGTAGTCATTTGGAGAATTTCTTTTTATATAGGTGGACTTTCAATCTTTATTTCATTTCTTTTTTAAAAAGAAAAAAATTTAGTAAGTTCAAAAGCCTCTTGTACAATACAAGGTAACTGTTATCTAGGCTTTGGGATGCTCATGAGTTGACATACTTAATGTTATTTACACTGCTCTGCCTAAAATGCTACTCTACTATTTTAGGACATCCATCTTAGCATTCGCATCTCTACGACACTCATCTTGAGAATATTGTTCCACTGTAATCAAGGGCAAGATGGGTAGACCCAAGTGAAACATTTTCACTTGAAAATTAATGCACTTGGCCACATGATCTTAATAGGACTCCTGAGGCTTCGCTTTGTTCGTTCTTACCTGTGATTTCATATTTGTGCTCTTAGTTCAGCTTATTCAGTCAATTTCGTCAATGTATTTTTTGTTGGTTGCATTGATTTGTTGTTGTTGCTGCTTCTCATTCAATTGTAGCAAGAAGATATCAGGTATTGTTTTCAATGAAGTGATTCTTCTGGGAATTTCTCAAGTCAATCACAAATTCTTTGCCTTCATTTATATATTTGTATCTTTGAAATGGAATAATTTCACTTGAATTTATACTATTGCACACCAAAAGAACTTGTGTCTGTATATAGCAGTACAAAATATACTTGTATCTAGTGCACAATGCAACAGATAACACAGAGAAGATATACTGATAGAATATCCTGATGGTCATTTTCTGGCCTTGGGAATCAGAAGCAGTGGTTCTTTCTTTTGCAGTGTTACTCCAAACTTTTCAGTCATGTCTAGCTCGGCGGGACATTTTCCATGAGGAAGTTCCCAATCAAAGAAATGAACAAGGGAAGCAAAGACTAAGGGAACTTTTATTGCAGCCATGGGCAGGCCTGGACATATTCTCCTTCCTGCACCGAATGGTAAGAACTCAAAGTCGTTCCCTTTGAAGTCCATATCAGAACGCAGAAACCTCTGTGGTCTAAACATCTCTGGCTCTTCCCATATCAAAGGATCCCTTGTGATAGCCCAGACGTTAACCAAGATTTGAGCGTCTTTAGGAATTGTGCAACTCATGACTTGACAGGTTTCCATAGCACGATGTGGAAGCAGCAACGGTGCTGGAGGATGCAACCTGAGAGTTTCCTTCACACAGGCTTGGACGTAGGACATCTGCAGCAATTGAGATTCTTTTAGGTAATCGCTTTTACTGAGTTCTATCTCGAGCTCCTCTTGAACTTTCTTCATTGGCTCTACATTTTTAATCAGCTCTGTCATCGCCCACTCGATTGTTGAGGTACTGGTGTCTGAACCAGCAGAGAGCAACTCCTTCACAGGGTTAGACGGAAACTTGTTATATACTACATGCTGATTACAGAACTCCCAACTTTCTTGAATATAAGAACTATGAACTAACATGATTACTTTGATTTTCATTTTTCAGATACTACTAAAGACTAACATGGTTTTTACCAGAAAATGAATCTCACGAAGCAAATTTTGATACAAGGAGAGGGAACAAACCACGAATAGCTGGTGAATACAATCATTGGGAACACCATTATCAAGGAGAGCTTCCAAGAAATCCTGTTGGCTAGAAGAACCACTCTCTTTATTCTTCCTTCTTTGCCTTCTTTCTTCAAGAATCGGTTCCCAATTGGAACGAATCTCTGTCATTACATATCGAGCTTTTTCCCGCAGACCTTGAAGATCTAGTTTACCTAGAGCTGGATAGAAATCAGATATATTTGGAGTGGAGATAGCTTCCACTAATCCCCTCACTAGATTTCTAATCTCACCATCTTCTGTTTCTATATCCAACTTAACCATATCCTTAGATATCATAACATTACTCAGCATGTTCCACACAGTAGCAAAGACCAGCTCTCCAATATTCACCACTTGACCTTCTTTAGACCTCAAGAATTCCACCAACTCCATCACTTTTTCCTCCCTCAAACAAGCTTGAGACTCCAACACTTTGCTAGAGAAAAGCTCATTTTTGCATACAGTCCTCAAGAATCTCCATCCATATCTACTTTCGGAAGCCCATCCGATGGATATCCTGTCAAGAACTGATCTTTTTAACGGCACAGCATTTGGAACATGTCTCCCTGACAGGATTCTATCATGGGTTTTGAGGATTTCTACAGCAGCACAGGTTGATGATCCAACAACTAGCAATTTAGTTCCAAGCTTTAGGGACATAAGGGGCCCATAAGTTCTTGCAAAATTTGCCAGAGTTAGGTGAGGCATTTTTCCCATATGAAAAATGTTTCCTACGAGTGGCCATGGAGTTGGTCCTGGTGGGAGCTGTGTGGTTTTGGGTGATACTTTGATGATGATAAAAAAGATTAAGGGTAAGAGGAAAAATGGAACAAGGAAAAGAATTTCAAGTAGCTGAGCCATTATGACCTGCAAATTAACTTCTTCTTTTTTCTTTTGGGCAATGTTTATAAAGGAAAAGGCTCTCCATTTCAGATATCTGCTCCTCTGTTCACTCTTCTACATCCCTATGGTTTACAAGTACTTATCTACTAGTCGTGGGGGCAAGCAATTTTTTTTAACTACTCCATCCACCCCTCCCAAATTGTCCGTCCGTCTCAAATTAAGATGACATATTAATTTAAAAAAATAAGTAATAACATAATTAATTTATCATAATACTCCTATTAAATATGATTTTTACAAAAAAAGATTTTATCTATTCTTAACTAATGAAAAAAAAAAAGTAAAATAAAAAATTAAATTAGAAAATATGGAACGGAGTTTTTCTTGTGATTGAAAGTGAGTGATTCTAGAAGAGGTTGATTTAGGGGAAACATTTAAGAGGTCATTTGAAGCATTTCTTTTTAGAAAAAGGTTCAAATATGTCACTGAACTATTAGAAATGGCTCATTTATGTCATTCGTTAAAAGTTGGGCTCATTCATGTCATCGCCGTTACAAAATCGGCCCATCCATGTCATTATTTTTTAACAAATGATTTTTAAAAACAGTCTTGCCACGTGGCAGCTTATTAGAGGGTCACACCATTTTTTATTTTTTATTTTAATTTTTTAAAAAAATAAAATAAAATTTGTAAAAAAATAAAAAAATCCACACAACTTTTTTATCCATTGAAAATTAATTTGATCTATGCTTTTAAAATTTGATTAATTTTTCATGAATATATTCTTAAAACATTCTCGTTCGATTCGTTTTTTTGTCATTTTTGACATATTAAGATTGTTTTCATATTTTAACTTTAATATTAATTATTTTTTTCTTCAAATTAATTTCAAATACAATAGTAAACATCATTTAATAAATATATTATAATAAAATAGCTATTTTAATTGACGGACGATTAACTAAAAGGGAACGGAGAGAGTATACACTCCACGCTTTTTAACACTTTATTTTTTTATTTTTTTAAAAGATTCACGTTATCTAAAGCTTTTGTCA